>JAGQAX010000023.1:170529-1393029 GCA_019142605.1 Cephalopholis sonnerati | reverse complement strand
AAAAAAAGGGCAATTTCCACGTGTCATTTTATTAAAAAACAACAACAACAAAAAAAAACCCTGAATCTTATTTTTTTTATGAACAGGCCTGGTCTATGTGGAACAAAACTTTTTTTTTTTCACGCGAAACTAAACTGTTTCACTTACTCTGACAAAGCGTGCAGTACAAAGACAATAGCGAGAGCCGGACAAACATGTCGAAACAGGCTAAACTCAAAGACTATTTTATGAAACAGAATAGTTCAAAGGAGAAGAATGATAATGAGGGTGAAATCCCGGAGGCTGCAGCAGATGATGCCGTGCCCCCCGCCGAAAAGAAAAAGAAATGTCGTGAGAAGGCTACAGAAACATTAAACAAGAAGCTGTGCTCTCAGCTACAAGTTGTATTCCATATGACCAAAAATAACATCGCATGTCACCAGTATGAGGGGCTGACTGAGCTGCTTGGAGCAGTTAAGGCTCCAGATTTTGTCACACGTGAAGGCATTTACCGGTACAGCGACTCCGTTGCTGACATGCTCACTTAGCAACAGGACTACGTTTTCTTACAGGCTTGCAGGTGAGTAGACTATATACATGTTCAGATCTTTTGGCATATCGTTGAACAAATTTCCCTACCACCCTATTTAAATTCAGTCCGCACAAAATTTGACAATCACGGGCGGGGCCCTTTGCAAAGTATACATCACTCCTGTTCTCCAACAGCTGCAAACTGCCGGCAAACATTTGCCTATCATTGGTCGACATGACGAAACATCTGAAACATGTAAGTAACCACATTACTGCTTTGCAGACACTATAACAAACAGGCAGCTCGCTCAGTGTGTTATGTGCATTTGTCGATAAAGTATGGGCCTATATTAATTAATGTTCACTGGTACGGTTTTGCAATTCTCTGTAATGTCGCACAGTGTTAACAATGATACTTAGACTATTCTTTCTCAGACCTTGAACTCAAAGCATTGTGTTGCCCCACTCAAAAAATGTAATTTAATATTTAAATTAATATCATAGACATGCGAGCAGCTAGTCGACTAATGGCCCTAAATGATGACTATTAGTTGACTAGAAAAATTCTTAATCTGGGGCAGCCCTACTACTTACACCCTTATATATTGCTTTGTGTTTTTTACTACTGATGCTTCCTGTTTGCACTATCCCTCTGGTGCTGTAAAGTTGTAAATTACACCGCTGTGGGACGAATAAAGGATTATCTTAAATCTTATCTTACTTTATGATGATGATAATGACTTGATACCTAACTTTAATAGTTATGGTTTTAGTGTAGTTATTTTATTAATTTAATATAATATTGAATTGTTCTATGGATACAGTGCTGCTTGTTTTTTAACTGTCTTGTAAGGTGTCCTTAAGTGCTTTAAAAAGGTGTCTATAAATAAAATGCATTATTATTATTATTATTAATATTATCATTATTATCATTATCATTATTATTATTATTATTAGTAGTAGTAGTAGTAGTAGTAGTAGAAGTGTTAGTAAATGAGTGGGGAAATATAGCATACAGGGCATGAAGGCTCACTGAATGGTTTGAGGATTATGAAAATGATGTGAATCATATACTCTGGCATTCTTCTCTCAACCCAACAGAGCACCTTGAAAGACTTTAGTGGAAGATGTTGAACCCATCTATAAATACCATTATTTTACTTCTGCAGAAGTCAGGCTATTTTGGTTCTACTAATTGATGTTATCAGACAGCTCAATGAACACTGCTGCCAACTGTACAACTCCCTGTAGTACTTAGTGAGAACGTTATGCAACTACCCTACATATAATTCAATTACGCATGCCCACTCGTATGCTTAAAGTGTCGTAACTTGTGTGATTTTGTTATATGTAGCAGAATTACCTATTTCACCATGTGTCATCCTATGTCAACATATTTTTCTAGCCACAGAGTCGTGTGGAGACATGACGCCAAACTTGATTCCCTGATAGTCCATACAATGTTATAGGAAGCTTTGCGCTGATGAGTTACATGTTCGCTAACAATAAAGAAAACGTTGAATTATCAGATTTAAGAGTGGGACTTTGTTTGGCATTCTCTCGTTTCAAGAAGCGAGAGAACGCACAAACAGAAGTTAACGAATTGTTAACTGCAATTCAACGGATAAAAATTCAATATCAAACACACACACCACATAATAGACAGCCTGAACTGTATCTTACCATACCAAACTAACCTTACATCTGTCTATCTTCACCACATGTCACATGATGTCATCATTCTTCCTGTAGCAATGACACGCTAACTATGTCAATGACGCGCACTACATGCACTGATCAGGCGTGAATTATGGCGAGGTCATCTCCGACACAAACACATACTCGGGTCCAGTCATTTTAAGTCTGTATCTCCCACATGAAGGTCAACATTACAGACCATGCTCGGTTACGAAAGCTTACGTTGCTAGCAGTTAGCTTGTTACCACTATCTCGTTCCCTGAGATGACAGGAGCTAGCCCTCCTGTCAAACCCAGAGAAGCGTTTCACTAACGGCCACATTTCAGTTTAAGTCTGTTACCTTATTAGCGCAGGTGAAGCTACAAGTGAGTAGCTCTGTCTCATCGCTCGCACACACCAGTTCGCCATTTTCCACTGTCCCACTGAACAGGCAAAATCTCCTTGTAATACACGCTAACGGGACACACAACCCTGATGACACCATTGTGCGGTTTGAGCCAATCAAGAGTCAGTAGGGAGAACCCCTCTCCCTCATTTGACCAATCAGATTCATTGAGAGGTTTGCCGTATTTGTAGTTTGGTTGAGTTGAAGTCAAAGGTGAACGCTGCACCTATAACTGTGGACAGTTCTATAAACCTTATCAAAGCACTGGGGAGGGACTTGTGTTTTTTTGGCTTACGGGAGAGGCATACAGTTTTAAATGGGTGTATTTTCTACACACTTTAAATACCCTCAGCAGAGTTTCTTTTAAAATCACCAAAATTATACAATTTATCTCCGCCAGAAACTATAAAAATAGATATTATTGTTGGATTTTCAACAGTCATAAAACACATCATGCGCAACAAATGCTTCCTCAGAAAAATAACTAAATCCAGGCCTCACATAGTGATGTTTCATCAAAATCACTTTATTCTATTCTTTATGGTGGAGGGAGGGTCATACATTTGTGATGATTCATACAAGTGATTCAGGGAGGCTCGAGGAAAATATCTGTAGCTTTATGGAGGGTCACGATTAAAAAAAATGTCACACCCAAGCCACCCCTTCCTCTGAGAAATTCAGCCTTTCAGACTAATGTCTGCTGTTGCATCTAGTAGAGCACATTAGCATTTATTTGGAGTCATGTCTCTGTCCAGCTGACAAAGGAAAATAATATTTACTCTCCTTTAGTTCTGTCAACAACTGCCAAATTGCAACTGTTGCTTCTTCGGGATAACGTTGTTTCTGATCTAAACTGGGTGTCCCTGTTGTCCATGTTGCTGTGCAGGTTGTGTACAGAAAAAAAAGCTCAGTAGAGCTGTAGAGTTGAGTTTAGCCGGTGTTATAGGCAGTATAGGCAAGTTCGAAGGGCGCCTTCATCTACAAGGGGCGTCACAAATGGGGGAAGAAAAAAAAAAATGTTCTTATTATTTTTCACAAATACTGTTACTACTTTTATTTTGAAAAATTACACAAGGCCACAGCAACATAACTACATAGCAAAGCCTACTTAATGATAGAAAGGCCTTTTTGGGGTTCTGGGTTCTGGGTTCCAGCGTCCTATAAAACTTCTAAATCCATCTAAAATTAATCAAACTCAGCCCCCGGGAGTTAAAAGATGGCTATAGAGTCATGGTTGAAGCAATACTGCTATTCTGTCCTCAGCGTGTGTCTCTGTACACAAATTGACAGATAGCTAACAAGGATGAAGAGAAAGTCGGAGGCTGGAGTAAAGCAGAATGCCCTTTACTGTTATCATTCTCATCAACAGATTCTTTTTTGTAAAACTGAAATGATACAGAAAATGGCACCAATTACTGGAGGCTGCTCCAACAACATTATACATAAATCAACTTAAAATGATGCAAATAATGACTACAACATGATGTATAAATACCACATTTCAATAATATGTAAATAGCTGCAAATAACTTGTAAATACCTTGCAAACGTGTTGTAAATACTGTACATAAAGTTCAAAGCTGAAAGATACAAACTGCAAATACAGTGGCATACATGTAACAGGAAAAGCTATTGAATAGCTAGTCAGAGCTGGTTTAATGTCCACATACAGATCAACCAAACATGTGCATATAATGCTCTGCAGAATACAAACATGGTGCTTATGATAAACTATCAACATAAATTTTACTGATAAGCGGTGCTTTCTAGGACACAACAGAGGAGGAAAAGACAAGGTAGCTGTAGCTACCTTGACCACATGTCACAACTGAAGCATATTCTGAGTGAAGGCTCTAAATGATCACCTGACTGTGTCATGTGACTCAACCAACCAATGAAATGGTAGCAGCAAATAACATGAAGAAAATAATGAATTACTCACAAACAACCACTAGGGGGAAGAAATACTAAAAATAAAGGCAAGGTTCTTAGAGAACATGACAACTGCTGACAACACAGAGGGACAAGTGCCAAAGACGGTGAAACCAGAGCCGGCGAAATTCTGTCAGTATTCAGAAGAATATGTTTTAATGGGGTTTGTGTCCACAAGTTGCAACTCAGTCAAGGCTTTGTGTTTTTTTCTATGGGGAAAGATTAGCCAACAGTAGCATGAAGCCAGCACATCTTCAGCAGCATCTCAAGACTAAACATGCGAGTCATGTTGGTAAGCCACCTGAGTTTTTTAAGAGGAAACTTTTTGAATTCAGGTCATCTCAAGACACGATGCAGAAAGCCTCCACGGAATTTGAAATTTGACCGTGTCTAGTTACAAAGTTTAATAAATCAGACACTGATAGCACAGCACTGTGTATTACATCTTTTTTTCAACTGAAAATGCTTTGCGCTGGTAAGGGGGTACTTGGCTGAAAAATGATTTCATCTTTTGATGGACCAAGGTAGGAAATAACGAACAACCCTTACTCCCTGCTGTCACTCTGATGGTTGAACTTGTTTCACATTACAGAGAGATGTACAACATGGTATGCACATACCAATATGAACTTAATTAGAGATTCTGGGTATTTAAAGGCACTCAGGTACAATGAAATTGAAAAATACAAAGTGGGCTTAAAATAAGACATTAAGCAAAAGGCCTGATATGTCAAAAAACATATCTGAGTGTGTGTCAAGGGCTGAAGCATGGTAGTAATTTATTTCTGTATTTGTGTAGAGGGCTTGTCAACGAATGTCAGGAAAGGCCTCCACACAAACAAATTTCTTTTCAGAACCTCAGTGGTCGCCTTCCTATCCCTCAGAGGCCGGTAGGCTAAGGGGGGTCAGTCTACCGTCCCCTGGTCTTTGTTCCAGATAGGAATGCGACGTATTGTGAGCGCACGGCCGGCAGAAACTAACGGCGGGTTATCCACCAAATAGGACACGATCAGTTTGCTCTGGCGAGCACAACAACAAACAGCAATCAAAAGAACAACGTCAAATAGGACACGGCGGTGCTTAAAGTTCAAATAGTCACAGTTTAACGTCCCGTCTTTTCGCTCCATAGCTCCGTAGTTCTTTGCGCGGGGTCGCTGTAGTGTCCTACAGCTGGATGAAGGATGCTGTCCTCGGTGTGGCAGAAGAGGGATCAGCGGAGTCGACTCATAGAAGAAGCGGGGCCTCGGGTTCCGTTTCTCCTGGAGAAAGTGGTGTTTCCCCAAACTCTGAAGATGTGTAGGAACGGCGGGGTTGCGCGGCGTTCCTCTGGGTCTCTGTGGAGTGTTAAAAACAAAAAGAAAAGGTATCTTTCCTCGTCCAGCGAGTGAAGAAAAAGCCGGCCTAGGTCGGTAAACTCAAATGTTTTAAGTGCTCCCTATCAGCAACTTGCGCTCAGAAGCTCTTGGCTTCCTTCCAGCAACTAGTCACACGGGGATTGCGAGGGGCGCCGGCGCGCAGCAGCGGCAGCTAAAGTTTCGGTGACATCAGAGGGAATTCCGCCTGATTATACCTGGATCCGGCCACTGTTGCCCAATAGGGAGCAAGAGTTTGAATTTTAGAAATGATTTACACTTCTAACAGTTACAGGACCGACAGTAACCTGGTGTGTCTCCTTTGTTCTCAGACTGGCTGGTTTCGTAAAGATCTCTCTATTGTTTGAAACACATGGTTGAGGTCCCAACACCAGTAATAAAATTTTAAATTTGGAAGGGCCATACCGCCATCATATTTCTCTCTTTGCAGGTAATCTTTTCGCAAGCATGGCTGTTTACCATTCCAAATATATGATGATATTATTGAGTCTATCTTTTAGAAATATGTACCAGGGATAAATACAGACAGATTGAAACTAGTTTAAGTACTTTGGAAGCATGGCCATCTTGATTGCGTTAACTCTGCCTAAAAGAGAGATGATGAGAGGGGACCAATTAGCCAAATCCTGTTTGGTTTGTGTCATCAGTTTACCAAGGTTTTGCTTAAAGAGATCTGTAAAATTCTTTGTCACTGTAACTTCCAGGTAAGTAAAGCTATCCATAGTTATTCTAATCTGATGTTCTGAAGTGTTGAAACAACTCGCTGAGATCTCCCCAAACTGCTGTAACTGATTAAGGATGAAAGGAATTGCAGTCTCAGCATGAGACACATAGAGAAGGAGATCATTGGCATAAAGGGATACTTTATGTACAATGTTTCCTCTGTTTATACCTAGTATGGAGTTATTAGATCTTATGGCTAAAGCCAGGGGCTCAATGGCCAGGACAAAAAGAACCCTGGCGAGTTCCTCAAAAGATTGTGAATATGAATTATTAGTCAAGACCATAGCTGAGGGGCTGGAGTACAATGGTTTGATGAAGGATATGAACGTTTCCCCATATCCAAATCTCTCTAAGGTCTCAAAGAGGTAATCCCATTCTACTCTATCGAATGCCTTCTCTGCATCCATGGGGAGAAGGCATTCTGAAGACTTTTGGCAAGGAGAATACATAATGTTAAACAGTATTTTGGCTAGTATTTCATAATCCGTGTTTAACAGAGACATTGGGCTGTATGATCCGCAGTCTAAGGGATCCTTGTTCTTTTTTGCCAGTAATGTTATACATGCCTGATTTAAAGTGGTTAGGAGAGATCCTTATTTCAGTGAGTCAGAAAACATGGCTGACAAAATGGGGGTTAGCTGTGCAGAGAATGTGACATAAAATTCTCTTGGCAGACCATCTGGACCTGATGACTTTTGAGTTTGTAGTGATTTAATGGCTTCTGTCATTTCTTGGAATGTGAATGGTTTATCCAAATCTGAGACCTGATCTGGGGACAGAGATGGGATACATACTCTTAATGCCATGCTGGACTTAAAAAAGTCCTGCATGGCATTGAGATAGGAGGAATTGCTTGAAGTATAAAGTTTACGGTGATAATCTTTAAAGATATTATTTATTTCTTGTTGGTCTGTAGTAACATTGCCAATCTGGAAGACCACCTCACTGATAATTTGTTTGGCTCTAGCACCCTTCAGTTGTCTGGCCAAAATTTCCCCCGCCTTCTCACCATGTTCATATATAGTGCTTTTATTTCTAAGCAGTAGATTTTCAATGGAGTATGAGGAGACAAGGTCGTAGTCTGCTTTAAGCTTCATACACTCCTTGTATAAGTTTGGAGAGGGATGTTGAGCATAGCTTTTATCTAGTTGGGCTATTTGTTTACTAAGTTCTAATTGTTTTGCTTGCAACTTCTTTTTCTTATTAGCCATAAAGGATATGATCTGACCTCTTAAGAATGCCTTTAGTGCCTCCCAAACAGTTGAAATGGAAACATCTGGGGTCAATTTAATCTCTAAAAATAAGGTAATTTGATCTGATAAGAATTTCACAAAATTTTCATCTGCTAATAAAAGGGAATTGAACCTCCAGTTTCTTCTAACAGCTCTTGCTTCAGGTAGAGCTTCAACACAAGTGGAGCGTGGTCAGATATTATTATAGTTTGGTATTCACACGACTGGATGTAGGGGATCAATTTATTGTCAGTGAAAAAATAGTCAATTCTGCTGTACATGTGGTGCAAATGAGAAAAAAAGAGTACTCCCTACTATTTGGATGTAGGAAACGCCATATATTGGAAATTCCAAATTCTGAGAGAAAAGATTGTATGCAGGAAGCCGATTTAGTCACCACAGAACCAGGTCTGGTTGACGACCTGTCCATTCCAGGGTCCAAACAGATATTAAAATCTCCTCCCATAATGAGCAAATGTGAATTTAGGTCTGGAAGTAATTTAATGAGGCGTTGAAAAAACTGAACATCGTCAAAGTTAGGGGCATATATATTAGCCAGTGTAACCTTAGTGTTGTAAAGCTGACCCTTAACTGTAATGTAGTGTCCATTTGAATCTGCTATAGTCAGAGGGGGTAAAAGCTACATCCTTATTTATCAATATGGCAACGCCTCTCACTTTAGCCTTAAAAGTGGAATGGAAGAGCTGTCCCACCCACCCCCAGTTTAAACAGGAATTATAGCTGCTGCGCAGCAATGGTCGGGGCCGGGAAATTTTAGGCAAAATTGTGGATGAGTGGCTGAAGTGATCAGAGACTCATAATATACAAAGGAAAGAGAAAAATCAAGAACAAGAAAGTAAGAATAACATTAACTGCTGGCAATTATGAACAAACTGGCCTGATCTAGCTTAAAGCTAAACATTATTCATGGTGACAAAGATGAAAACATTTTTTAAAATGTAAAAGTAGCTATTGGATAGATTCTGCATATTGACTGATAGTTAAGCCAAATAAACAGGGAAAAGAGACAAGGGATAACAGGGAAAAGTGTTGATAAAGAGTATTTGTCTCTCCGCGAAACTGCCTGGATCAAAATTATTTTAACCTTAGCAGTCTTTAATCCACATAGCATGATGCCTGAACATAGGACTTTCACTTTCTTGTGTTTCCAGTTGAGGACATCTGAAATGAAATGAAATGAAATGCCGAACGGAATTTCACTGTGTTTCATTGCAATGACAATAAAGCTTATCTTCTTATCTTATCTGGCATGGGACTGGACCTTTGTGAAAAGTTTGGGTAGATTTCTCATATGGAAATGTTGCACGAGCTGAGGCTTGAACTCACAATCTTCAACACCAAGAAACATCCTCTATCTCACTGAGCTAATTGGCAAATGGAAATGTCACATGTAGCTTCACAAACTGACTAAGCCAGTCACCTGTGTGCAAGACAGCAGCTGTTAGCGTGTAAAGGCAGATTTCAAACGGCTGTCAAAAATTCAGTTATTAAGACAAAAATCCGAAAATACACAAATTGCATCTAGACAGCATGGAGATGTTGGTAATTTGTTTTTAACAATGATTTATTGGCTCCATAAGTGAAAAACTGATGCCATTTGTGCATTGACTCCAATTGTTCATATGAGAGCAAAATTCAAAATGCTGTAAAAAAAAAAAATTCAGTTTTTGAGATAAAATTCTGATATTTTCCAAACATCATCTACCATGACTCCAAAATTTTTTAATTTTTTTTAATGAACATTGAAAATGTATTCAGCAAGAATTTGCAAGCATATGTTTACAATACCGTTTACAGTCAAACATTTTAATGCACTGTAGGCTCAATTTTTGATAAATCAACAATCTGTGTGGATCGTTTGTGTAGGACAGTCTGAAGATGCTCTGTAGCAAGTTTGGTGTCAACTGAGCAAAAATTGTGGGAGGAGATAGGTTTAATAAGTTTTACAGTTTTTGAATGGGGCTACATTTTGGTGAAAGTTGCAAATCTGTAGCACATATGGTTGATTTGTTGTGAATTTTCAAAATTTTGAACTTTAGAGGCTTGCTGTAGTGCCACCATCAGGACTATTGGCCTGTTTTTGCAGCTGAGGCAATCTGGCATGGGACTGGACCATTGTGCAAAGTTTGGTGATTTTTCACGCATGGGAAGTAGGATTTCCTCAGAAGAATAAGAACAAAGAAGAAGAAAGAAGAACATGCAGGATAACAATAGGGTCCTGGCAGCTTAGGCTGCCCGGCCCCTAATAATCTGCCCCTCGAAAGTGAGTTTCCTGAAGAAAGGCGATTCCTGCCCTCGGGTGTTTAAGATGCACTAAGGTTTTTTTCCTCTTAACCGGATGATTCCAACTGACAAAGTTATGGTCACCGTTCATACTGCTTCTGTGAATGATATGGTGTGCACATAAAGTTATACATCAGACAGGTAATATAATGTAAATAAAGCTTAAACCAGATGGTCAGATAAGAAAAATAAACAACAACTTGACAAGGAGTGAGCAGGACAGAAAAACCCTTTAAGGTGACATCAACTGTTAGAACTAACAACACACCTTCCCTCATGAATTTAAACACTTCCAGTTCCCTACTCTTATCACATAAACCTCTGTTCCGCCATATGATTATTATGTGGGGCTCCCCACCTGGGGAGAAGATGAAATGAGAACTTATATAAATAGCTGTAAATGAAGAGAGGTAGACTATCAATCAATCAATCAATCAATTTTATTTATAAAGCCCAATATCACAAATCACAATTTGCCTCAGAGGGCTTTACAGCATACAACATCCCTCTGTCCTTTGGACCCTCACAGCGGCTAAGGAAAAACTCCCCAAAAAACCCCTTTAACGGGGAGAAAAAATGGTAGAAACCTCAGGAAGAGCGACTGAAGGAGGGATCCCTCTTCCAGGACGGACAGACGAGCAATAGATGTTGTACAGAACAGATCAATATAATGAATTAACAGTAATCCATATGAGACATAAGGAGAAACAGATATTATATTAATAATATGATTATATATGTATGTGACAATAATGATATGTGTATAATATAATAAATATAAAGTCTATATAGAAAAAAGGAGAAATAAATAATCAATCAATAGAAATCGCTCATCTAGAAATATATATTAATAAACAAAAATTAAGAATTCATCATGTATATTGATATATTAAAGAATAACTTTTGGTGCACTTGAATAATATAAAAACAGCAGCATTATAACTTGCAGTAGTAATAACTGTGCAATAGTCAAACAGCCCAACATTAACTGACTATACATTTATATTAATAAACTAAAATAAAACAAATTCACCTTGTGTGATGGTGTATTAAAGAGTAACTTTCAGGGCACTTAACAATATAACAACAGCAGCCTTATAACTTGAGGTAGTAACTGTGCAACAGTCACACAAACGTTAACCGACTTGTAACTTGTAAACATTGAACACTGACTTATGAAGAATCACTTAATGCCTGGATGAACTTTTCTGCCTAGGCCACTGATCCGAGCCAAATGCGGGAGCTGTCGGTCTGGTTCACCACCTCTGGAGAGTAATCCTCGTAGACCCTGAATGTGTGACCCTGGTATGTCAGTATCCCTCTCTTTTGGGACTCCCGGATGAGCAGCTCTTTGCTCTGGAAGCAGTGAAAGCAAAGCAGGACAGGTCGCAGCCTGCCCCCGGGGCCCGGCCTGGGAGCCAGGCTGCGGTGCGCCTGATCCAGCTCCGGAGCAGAAGACAAAACTTCTTCACCGAGAATCTCCTTAAGTAGCTGGGAGAAAAACTTGGTGGGCTGGGGGCCTTCAATCCCCTTGGGGAGGCCGACCAGCTGGACGTTACTCTTCCTGCTCCTACCCTCCAGTCAGTTAGCTTAGCTTGTAGCCTCTGGTTATCGGCCTGAAGTGAACCGTAGGAGGCCTCCACCTTTTCCAGCTGCTGGTGAAGAGTCTCAGCGTTCTCCTCCAAGAAGGTTAACCTGTTGTGGTGACCAGTGACAGTCATCTGGAGCCCATCCAATTTCTCATGCAGTTCTTTAAATGATGTTTTGAGCTTGGAGAGCAAAGCTAATCTGTGGTCCGACAGTATAGTGACTAAATCTGCTTTGCTAACAGCAGTGTCAGCTTCTGCTTTTTGGCTCAGTTTGACCGGTTTGGGAAGTTCGTAAAAAGGCTTTTGCCTACTGTTTTAAGGATCTTTTTCACGTTAAAGAAAGTTATGTTAAAGGCTGGCAGGCGGCTGTGGCTCAGAGGTAGAGCGGGTCGTCCTCCAATCAGAAGATCAACAGTTCAATCCCCAGCTCCTCCAGTCTGCATGTCAAAGCATCCTTGAGCAAGGTACTGAACCCCAAATTGCTCCCGATGATTCCTTCATCAGTGTGTGAGTGTGCTAATAACTGAGTATCAGGTGGCACCCTGCATAGAAGCTTCAGCCACCAGTGCATGAATGTGTGCTTGAATGTGTGTGTGAATGGGTGAATGTGACTGGTAGTGTAAAAACTGCTTTGAGTGGGCAGAGGACTAGAAAAGCACTATACAAATGCAGGTCCATTTACCATTTGCTTCATAAATGTGTATTATTAGGGCCCGAGCATTATTATTAAATGCAAGGAATTATTAGGGCCAGAGCACCAAGCGGTGCGAGGACCCTATTGAAATGCAAGGAATTATTTTTCTTCTTGTTGTTGTTCTTTCTCCAAATGAATTGCCTTTTTGGGAGGCTTAACATACTCAAAAACTCATGAAACTTTGCGTATGTATCACATCTGGTGAAATATTTGATATTTTATGGGTCTCGTGCTCGGGTCCCAAGAAATAGCTCAATAGCGTCCCCTACCAAATTTAGAAAAATCAGCCCCCGAACCTGCGTTCATCTACATGTACGTATCTTGGTAGGCCTGTGGAACAGCCCAAGACGTACAAAAAAGCCTCTTGGACCAAGATTTGAAGTCAATTGGATAAAATCTCTAGAAGTAGTTCCTTAAAGTACAACCCCTGGAAATGGCCAAAAATGCACCAAAATTGCACATCCATCCATCCATCTATCCATCCATCCATTTTCATCCGCTTTTCCGGGGCCGGGTCGCGGGGGCAGCAGGCCGAGCAAAGCATCCCAGACATCCCTCTCCCCAGCAACGCTTTCCAGCTCCTCCTGGGGAACCCCAAGGCGTTCCCAGGCCAGATGAGATATGTAATCTCTCCAGCGCGTTCTGGGTCTGCCCCGGAGCCTCCTACCAGTGGGACATGCCTGGAACACCTCCCATGGGAGACGCCCAGGAGGCATCCTGATCAGATGCCCGAACCACCTCAACTGACCCCTTTCGATGAGAAGGAGCAGCGGCTCTACTCTCTCCGGATGTCCGAGCTCCTCACCCTATCTCTAAGGCTGAGCCCAGCCACCCCACGGAGAAAACTCATTTCGGCCGCTTGTATCCGCGATCTCAGACCTAAATCATGGATTTGATCAGCTGGTATCTAAACGCAATCGACCAAATTTTCTCGACAAAGAGACTGGGTAAAGGAGAACCCGCCTGCCCTGACGGAACGTTTGCAGCCGGATACATGATGGACTCCTGGGAGAAGTGGAGGATCATGTGCCTGTCGATCCTTTCCATTGAGGATGTTGAAGACGTGTACATAATTGGATTTATGACAACAGGCATTCTGCTGTTTGGAGTTAGCAGCTTCCTGATTTATCGCAAAGGAAGATGTTGGCAGCACTTTTGGCAATCGAGAAGCTGCCCGTCATGACTGAGGGAATGTGCAGGGTTGTCAACATCAGTCTCTAGCGATAGGTGAGCTCAATCGCAGGCAGGATGTGATTCTTGATCAAAATCGCAGGCTGGATGCGATTTATGAACTCCTTCGCAAGATGGATGTCAACTTGGAGAAGATGCCAGCTCAGCTGGGCTGAAATTGGCCACCGAATTCGGACATATTTGAAGGAAAGCCACCAGGAGACTCAGAGACTCAAGGCAGATGGAAATTGCAGTGTCTGCCTGACCCAAAACAATTGTTATCTTCATTGGCTCCCCGAGATAACCGGCCTTCCCAAGGCCGGTTATCCCTCCACTCTCCTGGATGTTATGCAGACAAGATGCTCCAGCCCTGTCTCCCTCCCCACCACCACCCCTACTCCTGTGAACCTTGTTTCTGGATCAGAGCTCTCCGAGGTCTGTCTTCGTCATCAGTTATCAGACGGCAGAGACAATGGTTGAGACTGAGTGGAGATGACGTACACGGGCTTACACACACGCACACACGACATGTATAACACGCACACACCCTCCACATCAACACCTTCGTGCCGTATAGCACGGGAGGTTGTTGCAATGCACCCAATGTGGCTGCGTGCCCCCCACCGTGTCTGTGCTGAGTCACCTCCCCTCCCGAACATCCTTCCCCCCCTCCCACATGTGCAAGTCTTCGAGTCTTGTTGTAATGTCTTATTATGTTGCTTATGTGCTGAGGTGTTTTTTCCTAATCCCACAATGTGCCCCCCCCCGCCCCCTACAGGAGCCTAGTTTGGGAGTTGCTTTTTTTTCCCTCTTCCTCCCTCTTGTTCACCCTTTTTTTCATCTAAGCAACGGGGCGCCGTTTGTATGGTGACCCACAGTTCTCCCGCTCCTGTCCTCCCCCTGTTATGTGTCACTGTCTTTTTTATGTTTCTTGGACGGGCTGAAACTGAAACAAATTTCGTTGCTCTGTAACATGTGCAATGACAATAAAGACCATTCATTCATTCTGTCAATACCCAGAGCTCGTGACCATAGGTGAGGGTTGGGACATAAATGGACCAGTAAATCGAGAGCTTCGCCTTCCGGCTCAGCTCCTTCTTCACCACGACGGCCCGGCGCAGTGCCCGCATCACTGCAGAAGCTGCCCCAAACCGCCGATAGCCGCCCCAAACCGCTAACCGCCAAAATTGCACAGTAAATTCAAAATGGCAGACTTCCTGTTTAATTCAGAGCATGGGTCCAAGAGACTTTTTTGTAAGCCATGAGACCTTGATGATTATTTACAGTGGAAACTGTGAGTTTTCATGAAAAGGCATTGCCATGAGGGTGAGGGCGGGGCATAGATCGATGTTTTGCCATAACACAGCAATCACCATTAACTTAAGTGTACTTGGTTCAATCGGCCTGAAACTTCACCTACTCCTTAATAGTCTAGGCCTGGACATGTGATGTGAGTTTCATCAATGGGTGTGGCAAAATGACTTGGCCGCGCCCTTTGAAGAGGAGTCCCCGCAGCATGCTTCACCATGCACGAAAATCAGTACACACGTGTATCATGCCCAGATGCTCTAAAAAGTCTCTTGGATCCATTGCATAAACCCAAGAGGAAGTTGGCCATTTTGAATTCTGTGGTCAGTTTTGGCATTTCCCATGTGTTGTATTTTAACAAACTTCTCCTACAGATTTAATCCGATTGGCTTCAGACTTGGTTTGTGTGAGCTTGACTACGTTGTGAGCAAAAGTTATTACAAGATCAACCTCATAGCAATTTCGTGTTTCATGGCAAGACATCAAAATTCAATGCTCCGCAGCAGGCATGCCTTTCAACGTAACTTTAAATGGTCCGATCTCCACCAAACTTCACATGATTCATATTTGTCCCGCCCTGAACACATCGATATGACCATATTCCGTGATAGTCATAGCGCCACCTAGTGGCGATAGGAAGTACGTCTTCTCAGACACTTATCTTTTGATTTACCTAAAAATAAAATGCTGTGGTCTATATTTAATGTACAAAAACATGACAGTGTGTTCTCTAGCGCCCTCTAGTGGAGAGAGGAAATGGTACAAAATGTGAAATAGGCCATTCCAGCACTCACACTTTTTGAAGGATATGCCATCTCATGCCTGCTTGCAGTGTCTGACTTTGCCAGAAATTAACTGTTGTTTCAGCTGGCATCCTGCTAGCACCCCCATGTTGCGCAGAGGTGCGAGACCCATTCATCGCAAGTGTTTATTTTAATATAGTGTAGATTTCTGTGTTTCCCTGGCATAAAAGAAGAATAAATAACAACAAAACTAAAGAAACACTGATATAAAAACGTTGGTATCTGCCATTGGCAAAATTGTTATTTTAAACATTGGTATCGTCATTGGCCCAAACTTGTAAAACTGATGCACCCCTAGTACCCCTAGTTAACAGAGTTAATCTGTATATTTTATGATTATTTTACATGTTATTTCATTGTTTCTTCATCTGAACAAGTTAATTTGTACTTCTTTTTTTAATTGATTATTGATTTATATGATCATTATAACATATGTTCAATATGTTACTGAAAGCAAATTAGCACATATTTTTATCTTGTTTTTTATTGTTAACTAGGTTGTTTATGTGCATTTTGGTAATAAACCGGGGGGAGGCTTGCCTCAGGCACTAAATGTGCTAGAACTGCCACTGGAAGACGCAGTGCTAGAGCTTATCCATAACACTATCCCCTGTGACCTTAGAATAATCTAGAGATTCACTTAACATGTTATAGGTATTTTCAGAATTCTCAGACTCTTCCTAACAGCTGGGTTACTGTGTCTTTGCTAAATCCAGGTAGTCAGAAATGTTGAATGTCCTTGGTCATTGTGTAAAAGAAATGTTGAATAACAGAGAGTAATAATACAGATGTAACTGATGGGATGAGATTGGATTGTAATTCTCTGCAGACCGAGCAAAGCACCCTAGACATCCCTCTCCCCAGCAAAGCTTTCCAGCTCCTCCAGTTCCAGCTTGGGAACCGGAGGGTCGCTGGTTCAAGTCCCAGCCCGGACCAAAAATATGGAGTGTGGACTGGTAGCTGGAGAGGTGCCAGTTCACCTCCTGGGCACTGCCGAGGTTGCCCTTGAGCAAGGCACCGAACCCCCCCAGCCACTTGGGGCGCCTGTCCATGGGCAGCCCCCTCATTCTGACATCTCTCCATTTAATGCATGTGTAGGTCCCGTTTGTGCATGTGTGTGTATTCGGACCTGTGTGTATATGTATAACAGAGTGTAAACCTTGAAGTCCATCACGTGCCTTCCTGCCCTCACTTGTGAACAAGACCCCAAGATACTTGAACTCCCTCGCTTGAGGCAGTAACTCTCCCCCAATCCAGGGAAGGCAATCCACCGGTTTCCAGCAGAGAACCATAGCCTCAGATTTGGATCTGCCTACTCTCATCCCAACCGCTTCACACTCAGCTGCAAATCGCCCCAGTGCATGCTGGAGGTCACGGTGTGATGAAGCCAACAGAACCACTGTGCTGGTGAAAAGGCCTGAGAATGTGAGACAGTTAAGGTCAGATTAGAAGCAGAATATGTAGTGGCGAAAAGGCCTAGGAATTTGAGATGGATAAGGTAAGATCAGAAGCAGAATATGTACTTAGATTGAACAACCTTCAATGGGGCAAGATAATAAGAGCAGAATGTTCCAAAACAATTCACACATACACATACACACACACGGAAAGTTAGGTAGGATGTCTGTCTAAGGAGGAGTACAAGAATGTTTGGTGAACTTCTTCTGGGGGGCTGTCTCTTGTTGTGGTGTGTGAAGTTGTAAGCTGCGTTTACAATAAAATACCCGCTGAACTGACCTTATGTCATTGAGTCGTTTTTTCAACACCACATCATCTGCGAAAAAGCAGAGATGCAATTCTGAGGTCCCCAAACAGGACCCCTTCCTCACCCCGGCTGCACCTCGAGATCCTGTCCATGAAAATCAACAAATAGGATCGGTGACAAGGGACAACCTTGGCAGAGGCCAACACCCATCGAGAACGTGTTTGACATTACACCAAGTATGTGGACACAGCTCTCACTTTGGCCATACAGGGACCGAATGGCTCATAGCAGCGAGCCCAGTGCCCCGTACTCCCACAGTACTCCCCACAAAGCACATGTAGACTGGATGGCACACTCCCCCTCCAGCAACCTCGGGTATAGAGCTGGTCCACTGTTCCACGGCCAAGACGGAACCTGCATTGCTCCTCCTGAATCCAAGGTTCCACAATCGGTCGGAGCTTCCTTTCCAGCACGCTGGAGTAAACTTAAACCGGGAGGCTGAGCAGTGTGATACCTCGATGGTTGGAGCACACCCTCTGGTCCCCTTTTTTGAAAATGGGGACCACCACCCCAGTCTGCCACTCTGCAGGCACCGCACCCGACTTCCACACAATACTGAAAAGGCGTGTCAGCCAAGACAGCCCAACAGTGTCCAGAGCCTTCAGCATCTCAGGGCAAATCTTATCGACACCTGGCGCCCTGCCACCGGGGAGCTTTTTAACTACCTCAGCACCTCTGCAAGGGATATGGGCGAGTGTTCCCCTGGTCTTCAGGCTCTGCCTCGTTCATGGTGGACGTGATGCCCAGGTTCAGGAGGTCCTCAAAGCGTTCCGTCCACCACTCGACGATGTCCCCAGTTTGGGTCAGCAATTCTCCCTCTCTGCTGAGCACAGCCTGAGACAAGCCCTGTTTTCCCTTCCTGAGGCATCTAACGGTCTGCCAGAACTTCCTTGAGGCCAACCGAAAGTCCTTCTCCATAGCCTCCCCAAAGTCTTCCCATACCCGGGTTTTTGCTTTAGCGACCACCACAGCTGCAGCCTTGCATCACTACATCATGCATTGCTGGCTATATTCCTACTACAATTATTACTATAACTGCAACTTTGTTGTTCTTGAAAATACTTAATCTGCAGGGACTCTTTTGGCTGTAAATCAATTTATTTTTGTTATTAGAATATATCTTGCAGTTTTTATAACAAAACAGTACTCTGACAATATTTATTCAGCAGGAGGTGTGTGTGTGTGCGTGTTGGGGGGGTGAGGAGTCAGGATCAAGGAGCTGAATGGGATGAGGGGGGACAGGAGGGTGGTTTATATGTGTATGCACATTTATGTATGTATATGTGTAATATGTATATATGTATGTGTAAGGCAGTTACTTACTTAAGGCAGTAGGAGGCACTGTTGTGCTATCTACAGTATATTGCAGAAAATGTAGCATTTCTCACTGTTTGTGCCTGGCAGGATGCCTAGTTTTAAGATCTGCTCACAGCTAACCCCACCGCCCCCAGTGCTGACACTGTGTTGCATTACCCCAGCCAAAGGGCCCACCCTTCTGGGTTATGGAGCTTCAATACAGGCCCCCTTGCCAAGTTTTGATGTCACAACCATCATAGAACAGGAATGCCAGACAAACAGGTCAGAGTACAGCTTGCCAAGTGTCATGTTGGCAGTGGAAAGCCCTGTGCCCCAACCCATGGTGCAGATTATGACAGGCCCTGCCTTCCCACCACAAGCTTACCCCCATGGGACCCCAGCCCCCTTACCCCTTCAAGCCCCCTGACACCTCACCCTACCAGAGATGCAAATTATGCCACAGTCCCCCATGATGCACCCAACCACCTTTCATTACTCTGCTGAACCTGTTAAGCCTTCCTCCCAAAGTTACACTGGCTACTCACAGTCTTACCCCTCTGTTAAGCTATCCAACCTCACAAGCACTGAACACCATGAGTACCATCCCCCCTGCTGGACCTGGACCCAGGTGCATACATCACCATCCTCTGTTCACTTCTCTCAAGGCCCTGCAGCCCCTATTAAATCAAATGCCACCAATGCATGGGACCCCAACACAACAACGCCCAGCCCCCTTCATGAGGTAAATGCAGCTTTCAGCCACACAGCCCCTCTCCTGGCTCCCACCTCAATGCATCTACAGACTCAAGCAGACAACCTATGGTGGGTTCATGCAGACTCATCAGGTCAAGCATGTCCAAGTGTTCACAGGTAATGCAGATAGCAAGATGCTTGTGGATGATTGGATACATGATATGCAGTATCTTCTGGAGGTAATAGAACTGCCCAAACACCTCCGCTTTTCTACTGCAGTGCGACACTTGAGTGGAGAGGCTAGAAAACTGGTTCTAAATCTGCCCCCCTATGAACAAACCCCAGAAAAAGCATTTGAGGAACTAAGAGCGGAATACGGTGACACACAGGGCTCCTTGGATCCCCTAGCTGACTTCTATGAGTGCAGCCAGCGGCCTGGAGAGTCCCCCTGCTCTTATACTATTGCACTGGAGTCTACACTGCGAGCTGTGAAAGATATTTAAAGATGGGGCAGGCTCTTTCCTGATCGTGATAGTAAACCCACCAGGCAGTTTCTGAGAGGGCTCACTGATGAGGAGGTGAATGCAAGAATCGCGTCAATGAAGCCCAGGCTCTCAAGTTTCAGAGAGCTGCAAGGTGAACTACAAAACCTCGCAAGAGAGACTAAAAAGTTCTAGACACAACACAAGTCAAAGAAGACATATGCACAAGTGCATGTTGCATTTGAATGTCGTGTAAATGTGAAGGCAGAAAGGACAAAATATGCCTCAGAGTTATCAGAGCTGATCCAAAAGTTAGCCTTAAACCAACAGGAATATAAGGCCAAGTTGTCTAGCCTTGAAGCAAGGATCGCTGCACCCCCCCACATCCCCCCACAAACACCCCAGCCATCTCCAGTGAAATCCAATACCGGTGCCAGTGTCACATGCTACCGGTGTGGGAAGCAAGGACGTATAGCAGTTTTTCCCAATCCCAACCCAGCCTGGGCTCAGCAGCCACAACCAGTGACTCCTGCTGAGGGGGGTACGCCTCAGTCACCTCAGCCTTTAAACGCGCAGAGCCCATGGTAACCGGGGCAACCATGGGCGAGCAGCAAGGTCCCCTACAGCAGGAAGAAGAGATCAGTAACAGAGGACAGGGCCCCCCTTTGGTGGGTCCCAGGAACAAGGGGCAAGTCAAAGAATATCATCCAGAGTGGTATGCAGCTCTACAAGAGGTTGGAGACACCAAACAGAGTGGAACAGATCACATGGTGGGCCCTGCTGTATACACGAGCTGCAAGGTTGTTATTCCTGGGGGAAAAGAAATGGACTTAATGTGCAAGATTAAAGGAGGCCCACAAAGAAAGACTTACACAGCCCTTATTGAAGGTCACCCCTCCCTGCAGCTCCCTCAGAACCTCTTGGCTGCAAAGGTCCTTGCTGATGTGAGGAAAGGCTGTGCCCCCATCAGAGTAATGAACCTGTCCTAGCGTGCAGTGATTATCAAGCCATATACACACCTGGCCAATGCTTACCTGGTGAACAGTGTTGTGGGGTTTCCAGACAAAAAGCGAGGAGATGTTGGAAATGATGTGAAGTCTCGGCCTGCACGTTAAGGTTATGGTTTTTGTTTTTCAGTCAGTTCAGGTCATTATGTTCATTTCCTGTTTTATTTTGGTGATACTCACATGTGTTTCCTACTTCTGTGATCACCTGCCCCGCCCTAATGGGTCACACCTGTGTCTCATTACTTCCTCCCCTTGTGTGTATTTAGTCTTTGTCTTCCTCTCCCTCTGTGCCAGATCGTCTTTGTCCTTGTGTCGAGCGTTCCAGCCTTAGTTTTCCTTGCGCAAGTTTGCTGGTGTTTTGAACTCTGCCCGTATTAAGTGATTCTGCCTTTAGCCCACTCCTAGTGTGTTTCAGTTGCTGATATTGGATTGACCTTCTGTGTACCAAATTATTTCTGCTGCCATTAAAGTGTTGGATTTTTTTGGACATTATCCCTGCCTTTGAGTTGTGCTATTGAGTCCTACTGGGTTTTTGGTCGTTACAATTAAGGGGGGAAGTAAAACGTGTCTGAGCTTTAATCAGGTGGTGGCAGGCTGTGGCGTTGATCTTAGTGATGCAGCGGTGGAGGATGGACACCAGCGTTCCCTCCTGAAAGAGCTGGTGGAGCGGAATGCAGGTGTGTTCTCACAGCATTCCACAGATTTTGGCCACACAAAAACTGCAGCATGAAATCCCCGATTGACTCTAAGCCCTTTCGGCTCCCCAGGGCTGTATGCTTAGTTTTTTAGGTGGTAGCGCTGGTGCTAGCAAGTTAAAAATTTTAGTAGCACAAAGAAAAATTTAGTAGCACTACCAGGTGGACAGTTAGTTAACATGTTTATTGGTGAAATTCATTTGATATTGATTAGAAATTCAGTTATATATTGTTGAACAGCAATTAAATTGGTTCTTTAATATTTAAACATAAAACATTAACAGTGTTGAATGTTTCCAATTCACATCAGTCCATGCTGATCTAAATAAGATCTTGCTCTTAAACTTGAGACACAAACTGTGGCCACTCCTTATAGTGTGGCTGGCTGGAACGTTTAGATGAGGAAAGCCAATGGATTACAGAATTTGTTGGGTCGAATGTTTCTAATGGACCTCCCTCAGTGCTGATCTGCATGAGATCTTCTGTGGTGGAGACATGAAGACTGCTCCGGACAGAATTTTAAATTCTATTCTGGGCGGAGAACCCTCTCTCACATTGGGCAGAGGAGATTGGAAGCAGCAGCATGATTGCAACCAAGTGCAGGATGTTCTGTAAAACAGCATCTATATGTAAGTTCTGTTTGAATATATTAAACTAATTCTAGAGATATTATTATTGACATACCTCAAAGTCATGTATGTATAGCTCTTTTGTCAGAAGAGTCTGCTGCAGAGCTAGGTAGTTATTGTCGCTGAAGGTGCTGGCAACAAGGACCTTCAGATTCTGCCACTCCTCCTGCACTTTGTTAGTGTTGCACCCTTCTCTATGAAAATAAATGTGGTGTGGGGGAGTGAGAAGTGTGAATATAAGGAGAGGTCGTTATTGAGGTAAGTAACTCCTTAATATATGAGTTTAAATCAATCTACTCAATTTTTTAAGATGCTGTAATCCAGCTGCTGGGTTTGACTTTCAGGCCAGGCATTGTGGTTGAAGACCCTGAAGCATTTGACTGCATTGGAGGCTTGATCTTCAGATCCACTGAGCAAACAGCTAAAGCAAGACTTGAGTTCTCCAACAGTTATATCCACAGCTGCTATAACATGTTTGCTGTTCAGTGCAAGGTTGGCACCATCTCCTTTCAGCTCCATTCCCTGAAGAAATGTAGTACAAATATAAACAATATTAATTTTATTTTTTAATATTATGTGCAATCCCTCATTCAATATTACTATCATAATATCACAAAAGATTCATTACTGAAGCAAGGAATTTGAAATATTAATATATTTACTGTCAGAATACCATACAACCCTGCCATTCCTTCCTCACAAATCTGAAATTTGACTTTCCCTGTCACTTTCTGGGTGCATGCAGTGAACCTCTCTAACATTCCACCTCTTTTTGGCCTCACTTTCATGCCCTCCGACTCAATCACTGTTCTCTGGAGCTCAGATTTAGCTTTTGGGAGAATCAGGTCATTTGTCCATAGAGTGCAGCTAAGTCTTCCTAGCTCATGGAACATAGCCAAAAAATGGCTGAATGCACAAAAGTGTGCACTCTCCATCTCGCCCTTGTTCTAAAGAGCAAGCAAGAGAAGAGAAGTCAGAATTTTAATTTAATATATATTTTTTTTACAATAATTTGTCTGTGAACACAGTATTTATAACATGAAATGATGGAAATAGAAAATAAAATAGTTTACTTTTCTTGCCCTCCCTTGCACATCAGCAGAGGTAGCAGAAGCAGCAAGGTGGTCCATGTGATTCAATGTTGCTGCATACCGGCCACTGTCCTCAGCAAGATCCCCTGTTTTGGATGGCTTGAGGAGAACATGCAAGGCTCGCTGAACATGTGGAACCCAGCATGATCCTTTCACACTTGATGGGTTACAAATGTTCACTCCAAGTTCCTGCAACTCTCTCCTTGACTTCGGGCTGTAGTGGAAGGTTTTCCAAACAAGGTGCAACAACTCATACACCTTGGCCACCATAGGCTCCTTTTCTGGAGGGTGAGGACTGCAAGCTCCAATCTAAATATCAATTAAAAAGAAAAAAGATGAGGAAAAATGATGTGAGGAAGCAGGAACAGTATAAGACTAACACAGAGAATTACATCTACCTGTGAGCCATGCAATGAAAAGGAATCACATGATCCCCAATTTCTCTTTTTAAAAGAGGAATAACTCCTTTCTGGTGCCCCATATAAACTGAGGCTCCATCAGCTCCAAATCCAATGAGCTTCTCCATCCAACTGTTAGTATCTGCACCCAGTTCATCAAATGCTACTTTTGTGGCCTCCAGTATGCCTTAAATGAATGATACATTACATTTTAAAAATTCCATTAAGGTTTTACAACGGAAACAGTGAAAATGAACAGTTACAGGTGAGACACCTCAGGTGAATAGGGTAAAATTTTTAACTAATTGATATCACAATGAAACTTGCCCAGTTGATTACTTTAAAACAAAAAAAAATAAAAATTTTCTGAAATTGTATGTTTAAATATGTAAATGAAGTGAGGCATTATCTACTGAAATATACACTAATTAGCATACATTTCCTGAACAGAAATCTGAACATTGGATGAAGCCTGGTTCAAAATTCTATTGTGTTGGCATAATAGAGCCAAAGGTATTTACAGAGGGAATTTTGGATATTTCTTTTTATCACTCCATAAATCAGAAAATAATGTCAATGCAACGGCCATTAAAAAAAAATCAATTTCCCCCATGTTTTTAGTAATAAAATGTTGTATAAACTGCCATTTTACCCTGTTCACCTGTAGTGTGTCACTCTACAGATAAACAATATACGTGGCAAAAGGAAGTATCAGCAAGGAGCATGTCAGGTAACGTTAACGATATATAAATATAATACTGACATTTACTAACCTTTTGCATGAGCGTGCTGTACTTCTTGCTGTCCAACAAGTTTATTCACTGGTTTCCCATCTTCAATGAGCTGAACGTACACTACCTCACACTCTTTTGTAGAAACGTCCATGTCTACATCAATCATAATGGGCAGATAATGCGTGTTCTTCACTTTAGTAGCTGGTTCACATCTCATTTCGTCCGCTATTTGCCCTATCATTTCAGCACAGCGCATATGATTGTCATATGTTGCACTGACATTTATACCGTTCTTCTTGTGGAGCATTATTAATGGGCCAAATTTGGTGAAGGGCAGCTCCTCTTTTGCAACACAGAAGGCAATATTCATCTATATTTTAATTTCTCTCAGTACGTCCTCGTTCAGCTTACTGAGTTGTTTGTTGTCAGCAGCGGGGACTGTCCCTATGTTGTTCAGCTGACTTGAGGTGAGGTGTGCATCTCTGCAGGCGATGTGTCACTTTGTGATGCTATGTTTTGAAACGTTATCCCTTTTAAATATGGTATTCCCTGTAATGTAGGGCGTCTTCCCTGCCATCGTTTCATGTGCCTCCATACAGTATTTACAAAACATTGCTTTTTTTGGCCTGATCGTACAAAAGCCAAGGAAAGTCTTTTAACCACTGCAGTTTAAATCAATAAGTTTTTGTAAGATTATCTGAGGAGACTGTCCTGTCTGATGAAGAAGAGATGAGTGTTGAAAGTTCAGACTCCGTAATATCAACGTTACATGCTGTAGCGACAAATGACTCCTCCAAACAATGTCTTTTTTCATGGTTGTCGTCATTGTGGCTGGTTGAGGTTACGATAACAACCGAAAAGTACCTTTCCATTAATGTTGCTGTTAGCTGACGTGTGGAAAAAATTTGTTTGTAATGTTACGGTTTCCCTGTAAAGTTCAGTGAAGGCGAGATCGTTTACCAGAAAATGTAGTTCTTTAGTAGTTGAATCAAGATGGACAGTATACACTTAGCAATACAACCCCCATGAAGCATTGCCCCAACAACGGATGTGTACTTGTATAGGACAAGAGACAGTAATAATAGTTGTCCCCACTTTTTTAGACATGATATCAGTGCAACTCCCTCGCACATGTGTGAGTAGATACATATTTCTCTTCGCACAGAATGATTTTTATTAGCAAATGCGACGAAAATTGTTGCACTGTACAGCCCTGCTCCCATATTGCACGACCCCCCCCTCCCAGTGGCAGGATGTCAGACGATTGTTCAGTGAGATGGAGGCTGCAGGAGTCATCCGACCCAGTAAGAGTCCATATGCATCTCCAGTAGTGATTGTAACCAAGAAAGATGGGTCACTAAGGCTGTGCATTGACTATAGGAAGCTTAACTCCTGCAGCACAAGAGACACATTCCCTCTGCCTAGCATAGAGGAGGCCCAGGAGGCTCTGGGTCAAGCAAAGTACTTCTCCACTCTCAACCTCACATCTGGTTACTTACAGGTGGAAGTAGTGGAGCAGGACAGGCACAGGACAGCATTCAGCACTCCCATGGGGCTGTTTAAGGCCAACAGGATGCTGTTCAGCCTTTTCAGAGACTCATGACCTGCTGCTTTGGTGCTCTCAACTTGAGAGGTTGCAGCTGGTGTTTGAAAGGCTTCAGGAACACGGCTTAAAGTTAAAACCCTTTAGTGCTGTTTGGTGAGGAAAGAAGTGCAGTATATGGGTCATGTGGTGTCTGCGGAGGGAATCAGGACAGATCCCCAAAAGATCAGCAAGGTCAAGGATTGGGCAAGGCCTACCAATCGGAAAGGGGTGCTGCAGTTCTTGGGGTTCGCAGGATACTACAGGCGGTATGTGCAAAGCTACTTCACCTTAGCTGCACCCTTATACCACCTCACCTCTGGCGACCCCAGAAGGAAGAAAAAAGGTAGAAAGGACAGTAGAGACCCTGGCCCACCCTCCTTGTGTTCTAGTGAGTGTGAGGAGGCATTTCTGTCCCTAAAAGCGTCTCTACTGTCTGCATTCGACTTCGATATCCAGCACGAACGGAGTCAGAGTAACTGAAATGCTGATGCCCTCTCTCATCTGTCCAACCAGTAAGTGACCTGGGTCCTACAGTCTTGCCCACAGCGCTGCGTTCAAGACTGTCAGAGAGGGGCAGTGGAGCAGCTTGTACTGCCAGAGTGTTTCCGCACATCAGTCAAGACTGCTCTTCATGATGACTTAGGGCACTTGGGCTTTGAGAGGACATTGCAGATGACAAGAGAAAGATTTTACTGTCCAGAAATGTTTCAGGAAGTCAAGGCTTGGTTCAAGCAGAGTGAGAGGTGCTGTCTCAGGAAGACACCAACTGCAGGCCTCAGGGCCCCCCTGGTTAGTGCCCACAGCGGTGTACCCATGGAGCTTGTGTGTGTGTGGACTTTTTGACTCTGGAGAAATCCAAAGGTGGTATAGAAAATGTGCTCGTTGTGACAGACCACTTCTCCCACTATGCAAAGACCTACCCCACCAAAGACCAAAAAGCAGGCACAGCGGCTAAGGTGCTATGGAGAAACTTCTTCTGCAGGTTTGGCTTCCCAGAAAAATTGCATGCTGACCAAGGGCGCAATTTTGAAAGTGCTGTTGTGAGAGAACTGTGTAAGTGTACTGGCATCACTAAAACACACACCACGCCCTACCACCCCCAGGTCAATGGCACCACCGAAAGGTTTAACAGGACCCTGTTAAACATGTTGGGGATGTTAGAGCCTCACCTGAAGCCCCGCTGGCATGAGCATTTGGATGCTTTGACACACGTATACAATTGCACACACCATGACTCGACCAGGTTCACACCATACTACCTCGTTGTGTGGTAGACATCCCAGGCTCCCAGTCAACCTGATGTTTGGGCTACCCACAAAGAGCGAGCCATGTAAGTACAGTCATTATGCTCAAACTCTCCATGACTGTCTGTCACAGGCCTATGCCCAGGCCAACCACATGTCTCGGCATGTTAAGACACAGCACAAAACGTACTATGACCAAAAAGCAAACAGCCAAGTCTTCAGCCCAGGGGACAGAGCCCTTGTCAAAGTGTGTCATGTGGTGGGGCGACAGAAGCTGGGAGACAGATGGGAGTCTTGTCCATACATTGTGGTGAAAAAGCAACCTGGCATCCCTGTGTATGTGGTGCGACCAAAAGGTGGAGGAACAGAAAGAGTGATCCACCGCATCCTTATCACACAATGTATGTTCCTACCAGTTGAACAGGTCGGTGAAGTGGTGAGAGAGGATGCTGCAATGGATTTGGGTGTGGGAGATGCAAGTTCAGAGTCAGATACAGCCGAGGACTGGATGATGGAGGATACAGAGGAAAGAGAGGCAAACTGTGGAGAGAACCCTGACTGAGACGACAAAGACATGGGATGGACACGTGAGCACACAGGACTGGGTGCTGGAGGATGCAGAGGGAAATGTGGAGAAAGATTTTCATGAGACAACAGACAGATGGGATCTACACACACACATGCAGAGAATGCAGATATGGAGGCAGGACAAGTGACTGAAGGAGGGAAGACATGTTGGGACGCTGGGAAGAGGTGGATGTAAGGCAGCTACCTACTTAAGGCAGTAGGAGGCGCTGTTGCGCTGTCTATTTTGCACTAATATATTATTAGCAAATGTAAATCAGCCTACTCACAAAGATCTATTTAGTTAACAGTACACAACATTAATAATAGGTTGACTGTTACCCATGTATCCTTGCGCAATCATATGAGCTAGTTAACGCTACATTGCTATACAGCACTTGTTTTTCTCTTTTTTTTTGGCATATTAGCAAATTAGCTGTATTACTATGTCGAGGTTACAGACATTCTTGTGAGCCTGAATGGATTGTTTTATAAATTTCTACTAGCCTCTGACACACTGTCCACCTTGGAAACCACCATTGAAAGTGCAGAGGGGAGGCTAACACACCTAGCCATGCTACAACTGCTGCTGACTTAGCAGCTACAGGCAAGCAAGGGAAGACCCAAAGTCCCGAAATGTCCCAAGTGCAACTCAGTTTTATACAATATATGTAGTATGGGGTCCCAGCTCTGTCTCTCTTTTAGTTAAGGGGTCCTTAGCCTGAAAAATGTTGAAGACCTCTGCTCTATGTCAAGATGACGTTGACATGATTGGAACAATTGGAACACGCTGGATTTTGGTTACTTAACAACGCAACTTAAAACTAATAAAATATAAATGTTATCTGTTGTCAGTATTTTACATCAAATTGACGTTGGCATTAGACATCCTGACATTGAATTTTGGTCACCCAAAATCACAACCTAAATCTAACCAAATATCAACGTCTGGTGACGTTGGTGACCAGCTGGGTAGACACGAAGGGCAAGTCAGGGTTTTGGTGAGCTACCTGACAAGTCAGAAACCAGATTGGCTTCACACTGTGTCTTTGACAATCACCAGAGTTGCATGTAAAGGCAGATTTTAAATGAGTGTTAACAAAATCAGTTCTCAAGTCAAATTTGTACTTCATCCAGGAAACACAGATGTCTGCAATTTTGTATTATTTTTTTTTTTACAAAGATTGATTACTCCACAAGCAACGATCTGATGTTTAAAGATGCTTTTATGTCTACTGACTGTTACAGTATACATGAGGATAGAAACTCAAACTATCCTATGGCCAAACACTACATGGAAGCTCAACATGGGAGTGACACAACTCTAAGAGTGTCAGGTATTGAGGCCGTCAGTTTTGATGCCAGGGGTGGAGACAAAATCAAACGCCTTAAACAAAGAGAGGCATACTGGATTTATGCCCTTAAAGGCACCAGCTACCCTGGCCTCAATGAAGACTTTGATCTTACATCTTTCTTGTAGTCATTGCTGTAGTCCCAATATATAGTTGTGCCTTTTCCTTTGAGGAGTTGACAATTCCCAAACATTTTCTTTTAAATTTGTTTGAAGTGGTTTCCTCATTGCAGATATCTATATATTTTTAACATATTTTTTTTATTATTTTCGCCTACTAATGTTAAATGCTGTACTTTAAGGTTTGTTTCCTGTTCTAGCTTTTGCCCTCCTTTGTCTACACCACCCTCAACAGGGCTGGTGTTTTGTCAGCCTAAAGGGGGATCTTGTTGTTACATCTATTTTTGCTTTATTTTTTTATACATATTTTTTCAATATATTTTTTGTTTATTATGTAATGCCCCTAGAGGCTATAAAAATGTTGCATTTGGGAGGATCTGGTTCTCTTGTGTTTCCTGTCTTGTCTTTGTTGGGTGTTGCCCCTGCAGTTGTGCCCACCTGTGCACACTTGTAGTGATTACTAATAATTAATCCTGTTTGTCTTTGTGTGTCACTGCACCCTGAGGGAGGCGCAAGCCGATACGCGTTGGTGTATTTTAATGTTTTGTAGCCCATTAAATTAAAGGCCTTTTATACTTTTCAAACCTCTTTGAGTGCCTGGACTTGGATTTTTATGCCAATTTTTTTGGTCATAAGTCTTCCTCTTCTTTTTGGATACATGAGGATAGAATTCAAAGTATTGTCAACAATTCACTATTTGAGCTAAAATTCTGAAATTTACAGTCCCCCCCCCCAAAAAAAAACACACTGTGAGGGCAGTTCTTTCAGATATTTCAAAAAATCTGTCTGAATTGTTTGTGCAGGATAGTCAGAAGATGATATTTTACTGTTGATTGAGCAAAAAATGTGAAAGGAGTTAGGGTCATGGAATAAGCTTGTTCACCCTAAGGACAAACACCCAGGCAAAAGAAAGTAATGTAGTGCATGCAGTTCAATGCAGCCAGGAATGCACAAATTTGTCCATTAGGGGGAAACAAAGCAACCACCCCACAAGTGCATGGCACAGCCCACGAGAGACAGACTCAGCTGCCATTTACATCAAAAGGAGAAGGGACATTCCTTCGAGGACAGCAAGCATTTTTCACATCTTGGCCAGAAAAGGAGATGGCTTGAAAGAGGATTGAAAGATGCCATCGACGTCAAACTAGAATGACCATTATTAAACAGAGGAGGTGGCCTAAGACACCACTTACTACCCACCTACAGTGCAGTCCTGATTTCCCTCCCCAGACAGCTTAAGACCCATTCACACCTTGACCCATCTAACTCTAACAGCACACATGATTTTTTTATTTTTTATTTTTTTATATACCCTTAATAATCCCGCAAGGGGAAATTCCAAGTTTTCACTCTGTTTTTTTTTTTTTACAAATACACACAGGCCTGAAACACACACATGCACAAACAGGGCCTTTTACATGCATCAAATGGAGAGATGTCAGAGTGAGGGGGCTGCCCATGGACAGGCACACCTGAGCAGTGGGGGTTCGGTGCCTTGCTCAAGGGCACCTCTGCAGTGCCCAGGAGGTGAACTAACACCTCTCCAGCTACCAGTCTACGCTCCATATTTTTGGTCCGGTTGGGAACTTGAACCGGCGACCCTTCGGTTCCCAAGCCAAGTCCCTATGGACTGAACTACTGCCGCCCCCATTGCTGGATGAGTCAGCAACTCACATGTGACTTAACAACTCTGAAACTCAGAGCTCACATGTGACCTAATTGACTCTGTAAAGGTTCAATCCCTAAGATTTAAAGCCTGCGACCCCACAGCAGACAGAACTGAAGAAGCCTCTTGAATGAGAGGTGAAATGTCTTCAAGAAACTCAAGCAAGTCCAGATGCCTACGATATAGCAATTAAAATATGTTGCTAGTATGTCTTTAGATGTCTTTAGAGTCCTGTGCCCATCGGGTAACCTGCAAAAAACTGTGTAATGGGTAAAAATACCGACATATATAAATTTAGGGGTATGGACACGGGTAAAATATAACCACACTAAGGTTGGCAGTAGGTGACAACAAAAATATTTATTTTTAATTTTAGGTTAAACAAATGAAAAAGATGTGCAGTATACAGATACAGCCACTTCAAATTTCCGTTTGGCCCGTGGTAGAGCCCTGACTGATCCGTGACAGGTCCCTGTCGTCATCTGGCCAGGCTCTTAGATCCCCTGCGATGACGTAGAGAATACGAAGCCGGCTGGTAACGCGCGCAAGTTTAATTTGTAGAAACCAGTTGCAATGGTCTGTCTATCCACCAGGAGGAGCAGTGAGTGTGGAAGCTGAAGCAGTTTACTATGCCTCTTATTACTGTAATCGTGGGAGAGAGCTTCCCACACAGAGCATATTTAAAGATTATCAGGCTACCATATCACAGGTCATAAATAATATGCTTAAGCGTTTTGTTATTCAAAAGAATTGCACAAAAATTAAAGTGATATGGCTGGGAACCGAGCAATAGTACAGCGAGAACAAAACTGCATTTGAATCATTAGTCTTAGCGGCTGAGTTTATCTGCAGTGGTAATGATAATAATGTCATATAGTAATATATACAGTATATATATATATACATATATATATATTACTGTGCTGGTAAAAGTTGTGATGAAACAGAGTGGCAAGCGGGAGATAAGGTGCAGTTCTTAGTTTGCGAAGGTCTGATGCATGGCGTTGGCAATGTGCTTGGCACTGATGCCGAACAGGTCACAAGTTTTTCCTAACCTAATAACTGAAAAGGAGCGTGGTACTTTCACTGCACGGACATAATGTGGTCTAGTTTATCTTGGAAGGTGAGAGAGTGCAAACACATAATTAGCATTAAGATGAACCTTTTCATTCCCTCTGAATGGGCGAGTGTGCCATCTAAATAGGATTCCCAGGCCCCACTTTTGTTGCAAACATTCAACAACACATCGTCACTGTCGATGTCTGAACTACCTCACAATAGTGATATTTTACAGTTCTTCATATGTATTGATATGTATATTGATACAGGTTGTGCAATTCTGAGTGTTTTCTTGAGTATTTTCTCAGGTTTTTTTAATTTGTAGCCTTTTGTAAACAACTTGAACGGAGATACTCACGTTAAAGACCCTACGAACATAAATATTCAGATTGAAACCCATTCAAATCACTATTTTTGATCCTGCTCGAACACAAAGTATAAAACATGCATCCTCTCATTTCTCCATTTCATTTGAAGCCCGTGGCTTGTAAGGGTGTGCCCGAGGGATTTCCTTCCCGAAGATGTCATGTTTACCATATTTGGCAAATGGAGGAAATACCTCCTTGCACTCGCATCAAGTTTGTGTGGGTGTGTGAATATGTGTGTGGGGGAATGTATGCATGTGAGTGTGCATGTGTGCACGCGCATGTGTCTCCAGCATGCACACTGCATTACCGTATGACCTATTCTGAGAGATTTACCCAATACTCTGAGACGAGGAGACCTGGTGCAGGACGTGATTTAAAAAAAAAAGAATATCGAAAAGAAAATTGTTGTAAATTCTTAATATTAATAATGAATTTGTCAGAGGAAGCTTTCACAAAGTTGATAAAGTTTCCCGTAACTTACTAACTCAAAGGGAGCGCACGTGAAATAAAATTGTGCTGTTTATCTCTGAAGGTGAGGTAGCCTCCACACATCTTTTACATTACCATGAACCTTTGCGTTCTTCCTGAATGTGCAATCTGAACAACTGGAAACTGGCAGGCTTCCAGCTGGCTTTCGGACGGCCTGGGAAATTTGAAGTGGCTGCATCTGTATGTGTAATATTTGACATCTAAATCACTATTATCAAGCTGCAATTCCTTTTATTTTGAGAGTTATAGACACAAGTTAAACCTTTGACCCCGTTGTCACATTAGTCACCGTTGTGGAGGACTACAGCCATGAAAATTTGGAGCCCAAGGATGAGGTGGCAGCCTACATCTAGTTCAAAAATCACATAGAGTTCACAAATCAAACCAACAATTTAGGAAGGGATGTCAAAAATGTTTTTCAAAATATTCAAAATGGCGGAAAATTAATGGTGATTGTGGTTGTTTCATAGAGCACGCTGAGCTGGACTTGTGCATGTTGAATTTCTAGTGGGACTTACAGTGTGAGGGGTGTGGCCTTTCAACTGGCTGATTGACGCCATACTTCTTGAGCAGCATTAACTTCCAATCACTGGTGAAAATTTGATGCCTAAAATGTACCATCTCATGGGAATTTGCAAAAACATTTCTGAAGGAAAAACAAAAGACAAAAAAATAAGTCAAAGCAAGAACAAAATGTGCAAAGAGAACAAAACTGTAAGAACTGTTTCCAGCTGTCAGATTGGCACTTTCTCATTAGGAGGTTTGTTTCATGAGGTGAAGAATAAATATCTTTTATTTTTGCTTTAAGGAAACCTCGCAGTTTCAGAGCGACCACACACTCTTTACTATTTGGCTGGATGGCAGCAAAGTGAGGGTCAGCCCTATAAACACAAAAGTCTGTAAGTCTGTTACTGCGTGAGTGATGATGTCACACCATTTAACCCTTTCATGTATAGTGGTCACTACAGTGGACAGCTATTTAAAAGCCATTTCCTTGTATATGCATGGGTTTTGATGCTATAGTTGCATTTAAGTCACTAGCAGTAGGTACACAAGGGTGCATCATGCTATACACTGTCACCCACTGGACAGGTGTTGTCAGTGCATCAGAAATCTCTCAAAACCAAGATGGCTGACAGAAATGTTGTGCAGCTCAAGAATATCTTGCCAGTCCTTGTTGTTCTTGAAAATACCTTATTTGCAGTGATTTTCTGAGCACTAAATCAATTAATTTATGTTATTAGAATTTACAGTTTTTGTAACAGAAACAATATTTTTGTTATTTTTGCAGAAAGTGTTCATCAAAAAAGCAGCTACACACTGAGAAGGACTTACACTCGAACTGAACCAACCTGAAACAACACTGGACTGGCAGGACCTTCCCAGAAGGGTTCGACTCATTCCCGGAGAGCATAAGCATAAGAGCGGACAGAAAGGAGGCGACGGCGGCGCTGCGAAAGACGCCGGAAACGAGGCAAACGAGCCGGCATCAGAGCTAGGCTAACAGCGACTCTGCACAAACCAACGGTTCCAATCGTCTTTCTCGCCAACGTCTGCTCATTGGTTAACAAGATGGACGAGATGAAACTACGGGACGTTAACAACCGCTGTATCATGGTGATAACAGAGACCTGGCTGCATGAAAACATTCCGGACCTAGCCGTGGAGCTAGCATGACGTACAATCATCCGGGCGGATCGCACATCGGACTCTGGTAAGAAGAGAGGAGGAGGTGTGTGCGTCTATATTAACAACAGTTGGTGCACGGACGCTGCCGTTATTAAGAAACACTGCTGTCCAGACCTGGAGTTTCTAATGTTGAGGGGCAGACCTTTTTATTTGCCCAGGGAAATAACTCAAGTGTTTGTAACTGCCGTGTATATCCACCCGCGAGCTAAGGCTAACGTAGCTATGAGCAGGCTGCATTACAGCATCACCAGGCAATAGAACAAACACCCAGAGGGCTTCTTCATCGTTGCTGGAGACTTTAATCACACCAACTTAAAGACTGTGCTCCCCAGATTTTACAAGAATGTTGACATTCAAACAAGGAAGGGCAGAGCACTAGACCAGGTCTACACCAACATCTCTGGAGCCTACAGAGCCCGCCACTCCCCCCACCTCAGACACTCAGACCATCTTTCCCTGTTCCTGACACCAGCTTACAAGCCCCTCATCTGCAGGTCTAAGCCACAGTACAAGTCAGTGCAGTGCTGGACTGAGGAGGCCACACTGTCACAGCTCCATTCTCCCTGTTGCCCTCCTGCCCTCAGTATTTTTCCATTCTCCCTGCCTCTGCTCCACTCCACCTGTCAGCCACTCCCACCTCATCAGCCCAACTCTCCTCACCTGTCAGCACAGCTGCAGCTCGTTGCAATCAACCCGGTGTATATAAGACTCTCCAGCACACTCACTCCTTGCCAGATCGTTCTTCAGCGTCATGCGAGACTTTCCAGCGTTCATTCCCTGTCTGATCTCCCGGTGTCGACTCTGCCTGTCCCTGACCTGCCATCCTCGTCTGCCTCCCGGTAAACTCACCTGCCTTCTGTCCCTGACCTCGTGCTCTGCCTCAGCGTCTCTGGTATCTGCCTGCTCGTCTGGTTTTGACTCCTCCGCCTGGCCTCGTCTCCTCTCCTGCCTGCTCCCCAACGGTTCCTCTGTCTTCGCTGACTGCTCACCTGGCTACGACCCCCCTGCCTGTCTCCGACCTCTCTTCAGCTCACACCTCGCCGGCCTCACAGCACGTGCAGCCAGCTCTCCAGACTGCAGAGCGTCCTACTCGTCTTCTTCGGCTGAAGTAAGCTACATCTCTTCCCCTCACTACGACAGAGAATTGAACTGTGTGGAACCGGGGGCTCAGAAGCCTCCCCTCGGTTCCGCGGCTGATCCCAGTCGCCCCCCTTTCCCTCCTCTGAGCCCCAGAGACTGTGCGAGGGCTCTCAGCCCGAAGAACAAACTTTATTCTGTGATAATTCTGCCTGCTGCATACCCTGTTTGCTATGGTGCTAATAAAGGTCATTACCAACTGTTCCTGTGCGCCTGTGTACTGCATTTGGGTCCAAACAACACCCGTCACAGTACGATCTGGCCAAAATATGGACCCAGCACACTCTTTCTCCCCATGGAACCACCACGGAAGGTTCCAACCTTTCATGGACTCGGGTGGAGACCTTCACAGTGTTACGTACAGACTCATGTGTTTAAAAAATGACTGTCGTTATGCTACGAGTGACAAGGACAGAGAGGCAGCCTTGTCCTCTGCACGCCAGGAGGTATCCCTAAGGCCTTGGCTAAAAGACTCCTTACCCAGCTGGGTTAAGAACTTTGTTGGCACACCTGCCTCTCACCCTGCACCCAAGTCAGTTAGACTTGGGGTTATTAGCCTGCAACCTCCACATCCTGAGCCGACCCCAGCTGTTAATCCGTTCTGGGGAACCCGCCTGGCCCTTGGGGGTCCTCGGAGCCTCAACCAGACTTCAAGATGGGGGAAGAAATCCCGAGCCCGTCCTGCCAGCAACCTGACCAAGCCTCAGTCTCAAGCCTGTAGCATCCGGCCTGCTAGCATCCAGTCGGTTGCTCGATCTGCTGTCTCGGCTGACGCCACTTCTGTTCCGGTGTCGGGGATCCCGGCTGACGTCACTCCTGTTCCGGCGTCGGGGGTCTCGGCTGACGCCACTTCTGTTCCGGTGTCGGGGGTCCCTAACCCTCTACATATATATTTTGTAAATTATCTTCTTATATTTCTTATATTTTACTTCTGTTTGCACTATATCTTCTTTCTACACTCGTTTGCACTATATCTTCTTCTTTTACACTTGTAAGGAGCACCTGTAACAAAAACAATTTCCCCTGGGGATCAATAAAGTATTGCTGATTCTGATTCTGATTCTGATTCATTCCTGTTCCGGCGTCGGGGATCTCGGCTGACATCACTCCTGTTCCGGTGTCTGGGGTCCCGGCTGACGTCATTCCTGTTCCGGCGTCGGGGATCTCGGCTGACGTCACTCCTGTTCCGGCGTCGGGGATCTCGGCTGACATCACTCCTGTTCCGGCGTCGGGGGTCCCGGCTGACGTCACTCCTGTTCCGGCGTCGGGGATCTCGGCTGACGCCACTTCTGTTCCGGCGTCGGGGATCCCGGCTGACGTCACTCCTGTTCCGGCGTCGGGGATCTCGGCTGACGCCACTTCTGTTCCGGCGTCGGGGATCCCGGCTGACGTCACTCCTGTTCCGGCGTCGGGGATCTCGGCTGACGTCATTCCTGTTCCGGCGTCGGGGGTCCCGGCTGACGTCATTCCTGTTCCGGCGTTGGGGGTCCCGGCTGACGTCACTCCTGTTCAGGCGTCGGGGATTCCGGCTGACGTCACTCCTGTTCCAGCGTCAGAGATCTTGGCAGTCCTTCCTTTTGTTCCTATGTCAGGGATCTCGGCAGACCTGACTCCTGCTCCTCGTGCCCACTCGGCGGTCCGGCCGACTCCTGCTCCCACAGTCCACTCGGCGGTCCGGCCGACACCTGCTCCTCGAGCTCACTTGGCGGTCCGGCCGACTCCTGCTCCCACAGTCCACTCGGCGGTCCGGCCGACTCCTGCTCCCAGAGTCCACTTGGTGGTCCGGCCGACTCCTGCTCCTCGAGTCCACTCGGCGGTCCGGCCGACTCCTGCTCCTCGAGTCCACTCGGCGGTCCGGCCGACACCTGCTCTTCGAGGCCGCTCGGCGGTCCGGCCCACTCCTGTTCCCACAGCCCACTCGGCGGTCCAGCCGACTCCTGCTCCTCGAACCCACTCGGCGGTCCGGCCGACTCCTGCTCCCAGAGTCCAATCGGCGGTCCGGCCGACACCTGCTCTTCGAGGCCACTCGGCGGTCCGGCCGACACCTGCTCTTCGAGGCCACTCGGCGGTCCGGCCGACACGAACTACAGTGCTCCCAAGTTCCTGTCCGTGCTGACCTGGGACAGTCCCAAGTTTTTGAACTGCCTCTGCTCCCCGCGACTCCTGCTGGGCCGCAGCACCCTCAAGTCTCCGTTCCTGCTGGGCCGCAGCACCCTCAAGTCTCCGTTCCTGCTGGGCCGCAGCACCCTCAAGTCTCCGCTCCTGCTGGGCCGCAGCAGCCTCCCGGCTGGCCTCCAGACCTGCTCTGCCTGTCAGGTCGGCCTCCCGGCCGGCCTCCAGATCTGCTCCGCCTGTCAAGTCGACCTCCGGATCAGCTCCGCCTGTCAAGTCGATCTCTGGACCTGCTCTGCCTGTCAGGTCGACCTCCGGATCAGCTCCGCCTGTCAAGTCGACCTCTGGATCTGCTCTGCCTGTCAGGTCGGCCTCCCGGCCGGCCTCCAGACCTGCTCTGCCTGTCAGGTCGGCCTCCCGGCCGGCCTCCAGATCTGCTCCGCCTGTCAAGTCGACCTCTGGATCTGCTCTGCCTGTCAGGTCGGCCTCCCGGCCGGCCTCCGGACCTGCTCTGCCTGTCAGGTCGGCCTCCCGGCCGGCCTCCAGATCTGCTCCGCCTGTCAAGTCGACCTCCGGATCAGCTCCGCCTGTCAAGTCGATCTCTGGATCTGCTCTGCCTGTCAGGTCGGCCTCCCGGCCGGCCTCCAGACCTGCTCTGCCTGTCAGGTCGGCCTCCCGGCCGGCCTCCAGATCTGCTCCGCCTGTCAAGTCGACCTCTGGATCTGCTCTGCCTGTCAGGTCGGCCTCCCGGCCGGCCTCCAGACCTGCTCTGCCTGTCAGGTCGGCCTCCCGGCCGGCCTCCAGATCTGCTCCGCCTGTCAAGTCGACCTCCGGATCAGCTCCGCCTGTCAAGTCGACGTCTGGATCTGCTCTGCCTGTCAGGTCAGCCTCCCAGCCGGCCTCCAGGCCTGCTCTGCCTGTCAGGTCGGCCTCCCGGCCGGCCTCCAGATCTGCTCCGCCTGTCAAGTCGACCTCTGAATCTGCTCTGCCAGTCAGGTCAGCCTCCCGGCCGGCTTCTAGACCTGCTCTGCCTGTCAGGTCGGCCTCCCGGCCGGCCTCCAGCTCTGCTCCGCCTGTCACGTCGGCCTCCCGGCCGGCCTCCAGATCTGCTCCGCCTGTCAAGTTGACCTCCGGATCAGCTCCGCCTGTCAAGTCGATCTCTGGACCTGCTCTGCCTGTCAGGTCGGCCTCCCGGCCGGCTTCCAGACCTGCTCTGCCTGTCAGGTCGGCCTCTGGGCCGGCCTCCAGATCTGCTCCGCCTGTCAAGTCGGCCTCCGGATCAGCTTCGCCTGTCAGGTCGACCTCTGGATCAGCTCCGCCTGTCAAGTCAGCTTCCGGATCTGCTCTGCCTGTCAAATCGGCCTCCCAGGTGGCCTCCGGATCTGCTCCGCCAGTCAAGTTGGCCTCCGGATCTGCTCCGCCAGTCAAGTTGGCCTCCAGCTCTGCTCCACCTGTCAAGTTGGCCTCCTGGCCAGCCTCCAGATCAGCTCTGCCTGTCACGTCGGCCTCCGGGCCGGCCTCCGGATCTGCTTCGCCTGTCAGGTCGGCCTCCGGATCTGCTTCGCCTGTCAGGTCGATCTCCGGATCAGCTCCACCTGTCAAGTCGGCTTCCAGATCTGCTCCGCCTGTCAAATCGGCCTCCCAGGTGGCCTCCAGCTCTGCTCCACCTGTCAAGTTGGCCTCCTGGCCAGCCTCCAGATCAGCTTCGCCTGTCAAGTCGGCCTCTGGATCTGCTCCATCCGTCACGCCGGCCTCCAGATCTGCTCCATCGGTCTGGTCAACCTGCTAGTTGCCCTCTGGCTCTGGTTCAGCCATCTGGTCATCCTCCTGACCGCCCTCAATATCTGCTCCACCCATCCTGGTTACCCTTCAGCTCGCTCCAGCGTCCTGATTACCCTCCTGGGTGGTTCTGTCCAAATGTTTGGCCCTCAGTCTGTCTACCCGTGGTTTTCTGCTCCACCCCTGTCCAGCCCCCTAGCTCACCTGCAAGAGGTCCCCTGCTCCACCCTTCAGTCTCCAGACCACCACTTGATCTAGACTCCCGCCTCCAGGCCCCCACCACCCACCCACCTCATGATATGGGCTTGAAGATGTATCCTTGAAGATGTATCCGAGGTGAAGGGACAAGGAAGCCTATAGGAAGGCTAGAGTGGACCCAAACAGAGGCATCAAGGCTGCTAAAACAAAGTACAGAGAGCAGATAGAGGCCAACTTCAAGGAGAACAACCCCCGCTCCATGTGGAAAGGCATACAGAATATAACTGACTACAAACAATGTCACAACACCCCCCCCTCCACCGACACTTCCCTCCCAGACCAGCTTAACACCTTTTTCTCCCGCTCTGAAGAGGACAACAGACATCATCAGAGCACGACCAGCCCCCCACCATCCAACGACATCAGGTACTGCGAGTCCTGCGTGGCATTGACACCAGGAAAGCACCAGGACCGGATGGAGTACCAGGGAGGGTGCTGAAATCATGTGCTCACCAGCTTGCTGCAGTATTCACTAACATCTTTAACCATTCACTGCAGCAAGCCACAGTCCCCACCTGTCTGAAAACTGCCACCATAATCCCTGTGCCCAAATCCTCTGCCATCACAGGGTTGAATGACTACCGGCCTGTAGCACTGACACCGGTGATCATGAAATGTATGGAGAGACTGGTGTTACAGCATGTCAAGGCCCACATCCCACCTGGCTTTGATCAACATCAGTTCACCTACAGGTCCAACAGATCCACAGACGACGCCATCTCCATCGCCCTCCACACCGCTCTCAGCCACATTGAAAGCCCCAACACATATATCAGGATGCTGTTTGTTGACTTCAGCTCGGCATTTAACTCCATCAGCCCCAGCAGACTCATCAACAAACTGCAGACACTACAACTTGGAACCTTCCTCTGTCTGTGGATCAAGGACTTCCTGACTAAGAGACCCCAGCATGTCAGAATGGGCACCTCCACATCCTCCACCATCGTCCTCAATACTGGTGTTCCTCAGGGCTGTGTGCTGAGTCCAGTCTTGTACACACTGTACACTTATGACTGTGTCGCTACTCATGGCTCCAACACCCTCATCAAATTTGCAGATGATACAACCGCTGTGGGGCTCATCAACAACAGTTATGAGACACCATACAGGGAGGAGGTCCAAGCACTGGCGGCCTGGTGCAGTGACAACCACCTCAACCTCAACACCAAGAAGACAAAAGAAGTCATTATTGACTTCCGGAAGTCGAGGACCACACTGCACTCAGGCCTGAGCATCAATGGGGAGGAAGTGGAACGGGTCACCAGCTTTAAGTTTCTTGGCCTGCACATCTCGGAGGACCTGGGCTGGACTGTGAACACCACCCACATCATCAAAAAGGCCCAGCAGCGTTTCTTCTTTCTGACAACACTGAGGAGGAACAAACTCCCTCCACCTCTGCTGAAAAACTTCTACCACTGCACAATAGAGAGTGTCCTCACCTATGGCTGTACGGTGTGGTACGCCAGCTGCACTGCATCTGAAAAGAAACAACTGCAGCGGGTCATCAAGACGGCTCAGTGGATCATCGATCCTGATACAGGAGGGAGGAGTAGAAAGAGAGGGGAGATGCTTAGGAGTCAGGAGCAAAGTTCAACGTCTTTGCATGGTATTGAACAGTATACGAACATGTTAAAATATGTGAACACGCTAGTTTAACAGCATTAAACATATTTTTTATAGTTTCATGTGATATATATCATTTTTTAAGTATTCGGTTGAAAACTTAAATGTATGCTGTCAAACTGAGTGGACATGTGAAAAACTTCTTAAAAAATGAAGGTTTAAAAAAATTAACTTCATAATTGACCTTTTCATGCCTAAAGAGGAATAAAACACCCAAGAAAAAATATCTTGACTGAGGTCATAATAATTTATGCATGAAAGGGTTAATCACCTAATCCACTTCTTCAATACATAGGCTATGCGGTTGGATTACTGTTGCAACGCGTTTGTCACTCTGACTGTAAAGCTCGATTGAGAAATGTGTGCATGCGTGTGTGTTGGGGATGTGTTATTGCAATTTTTGTTGCCACTTCTGTATGAACTTATATTTTTCTGTATATGTGTTTTAAACATGGTGTTTCAATGTTATGTCAGTCAGGACCACTTTAGTCAAAGAAAACATTATTTCCATTGTGGTATTATATTTGTCTGTATCACTCTGGGGCTTCTCTGCCTTTCCTTGGGCTTACACAAAAAGCCTAAGGTGGAGAGAGCACACCTCTCCACCCCTCCGCACACCTATGTGGAAAACCTTAAGGCAGAGACAGTACACCTCTCTGCCCTTCCACGTGCAAGCGTAGAAAGCCAAAGTGAAGAGAGCACATCTCTCTGCCCTTCCATATGCCTATGTAGAAAGCTTTATGGCAGAGAGAACAAACCTCTCTGCCCTTCCAAGCACATACAAGGAAAGCCTGAGGCAGAGAAAGCAAACCTCACTGCCCTTTCATGCGCCTACATGGAAAGTCTAAGGCAGTGAGAGCAGCAGCAAAGACCCCCGGGAACAGAACAAACCAAGCATCGATGGCAAACAGAAATTACATTTATAAGTAAGACACAACGTGAAAAGGAGGAACTGAAATGGGCTGGGTTGCAAAGCAGCTTGCAGAGGAAGCAGCAACAGTAGGCAGGCCAAAGCAGTTTAAATAGGGCACCCTGAATGAGATTTGCCAATTAGTTGCATAGAAAGGAATCATGTGATGAATCAGCTTACTTACTTCCATCAATCAGCTAATCCATCAGTTGATTGGGCTGCTTGAGATCAGCTGATGTAGCTGGGATGTCAGCTGAGCTTGACACCGTGTCCTGCCTAAACTAGCGCTATGCTCAATATTTTTAGTTTGTAGGAGGAAAGGTTTGATGCAAATGTTAAAAGAGTAACATATATTTATCCATCCATTTTTGTAACCGCTTATCCTCTTGAGGGTCACGGGGGGTCTGGAGCCTATCCCAGCTGACATTGGGCGAGTGGCAGGGTACACCCCGGACAGGTCGCCAGAGTATCACAGGGCTGACACATACTGTATGAACTTATATTTTTCTGTATATGTGTTTCAATGTTATGTCAGTCAGGACCACTTTAGAGACAGACAACCATTCACACCTACGGAAAATTTAGAAAAATCAATCAACCAATCCCCAACTTACATGTCTTTGGCCTGAGAGGAAACTGGAGTACCCATCGAAAACCCATGCTGACACCATGGAGACTCTGCACAGAAGGGCTACCTCCTGGGATTGAACCAGGAACTCGCTTGCTGTGAGGCCAAAGTGCTAACCACTACACCACCTTGCTGCCTGTACAATAAATCCATTTTCACCAAAATAAGCATGTGTACATAGGTTTTTCTAACATGGGTAGACTTGTTAAAAATAGGCTATATTCACTGAAGAATATTTAGGAGTTTAGGAGAGTCTGGTTCAAAAATTTGATCAACTTAATGGTGTGTCAGAACAGATGAGCACAAGAAGGAGGTTCAAATTCACTCTTTCATCTTAAGGAGGTTTGAGCTGTTAAGCCGAAGAAAGAAAAAAGAATGTTAAATTAGATGTCATGCTTCCTGATTTGTCATAATTTACAATCAAACAATGGTAATTTAACTTCAAACATGTCAACTATAACCTAGAAATCAGGAAATAACTTAAATGAAACTTAATCAACGCAACAAATAAATAATGATCTTCTAAGGATAGTCTACATGCATTTAAATCAAAGAAAACTCACTATTCTTGTACTCAGTTCAAACAGTTCTGCCACCTGGGAGCTGTGGCTAGATATAGATTCTGGGCTCTGCCCCTTCAGGGAGAGGGAGGCAGGTAGGAGTGTCTGGGGAATTTCCGTGCAGGTAGATGCTGACAGGTAAAGGGGTGCTTAAGGATTTTCCACAGACACTTTTACCATTGACAGACCAGAGCTGTACACATGACTCTGCAGCAGACGAGCATATCTTTCTGTGTGTGCAAGTCACCTGACTTGGATGTGAATGGCAATTGTTACCATTTCTGTTATATTAAAAAGCCAGATGTTAGCAGGTGTTAGCAGTTTTTTTGTAGAGTGGAAAAGGGGCTAGTGTGTGTATAGTGAGTGTGTGGTCAGGCAATAGAGAGAAAGACACAGAGAGAGAGAGAGAGAGAGAGAGAGAGAGAGAGATTGTGGATGCGTTCAGAGCAGACATGTGTTTAGGTGTTGTGATCAAACAAGAGGAGAAATTGGCTATAAAGTGATAGTAAATGTAGAGTGTAGGTTTCAGTTTGTCCGTGAATAAATGCTGCAGCTCTATGAAGCACTTTCACCTGTGATGTCTCACTTGAAAAGAGGAATATGTTTGAACACACTGCTTAGAAGTTCCAATCACCATTTTCCTCATTGACCCTATCCTTATATATCCTTTCCCATGTTGTTTTCTGTTCTGACACATGATGTGTGCGTTTGTTGGGTGCTTATCTGGGTTAAGGATTGAGTCCTTATCAATGGTCATTGTAAGCACTCAGCCTTGGGGACGGAGCAGCAGTCAAAGCTGTCTGTTTACCAGAGACTCTAGGAAAACTTGTTTCTAAACCCAATGTCATATGAAAACAGGATGGAGGAGGGGGGCTGATGGAAGGCAGATGGAAATGAGTGAGGGGTATAAACATGGATGGAGAGAGATAACCTAGTGCAAGGAGGAAAATTAATTTCACATCAAAGCTGTCTTGTACTGGAAGACAGGTCAAGAGTAGGTAGGTGGATATAGATTGTTTGAAGATTGTTTTTTCATGCAAACAGGAGAATACTTACTCAAGGTTTTTCAATTATTCATGTGTGGGGATCTTCTCCAAGCCCTCCCTTTTTCCCATCAAACAAGACTAATCAGACCTTTACAGTATTACCAAGAGGATACTTGTTTTCATGGATCAGATTCAGAGCAGAAAAAACAGCTCACTGGGGTCATGTGATTGCAACAGTTTTTGACATGCAGGCTGTACAGACCAGCGGCAGGGGGTGATCAAACATATGTCTTACTAATGGACTTGCTGTGCATTCCAATACCCATACTACCATAATATATAGTATGCAAGAAAACGATTCAGTACATCCCAATACATAATATGTCAAATACAGTATGCCAAAAATACCAGGATGTTCTACTTCATCTGGTCAGATTTTGCAGTTCGCAAGCCAGCATGCTTTTCTGGCTGTTCTGACCCACAATCCTCTGCACAGTGGACAATACGTCACACCAGCTGAGCTGCATAGAAATAACGGTTTGAGAAAATCTGTCAGACAACATCCTACACTTTACAATTCCTAAACATTGCGTATTTAAAAACATTGGAAATACTTTTTTTAATTTGAGAACAAAAGCCTCCCTGTCTGTTTTCGTTTTTTTTAAATTAAGAGAAGGCTCCATACTGCACTTGATATATGCCGTCTGCTTAAAAATGTAAATACATAAAATCAGTCTTAAAGGAAAACACTGGAATTTTTCAACCTGCATCCAATTTCCTGTGTATGTGTGTCGAAGAAACTAACCAACAATTTCTGTTATTGGTTAAGTATTTTAGCAAGAGGGCAGCAGCAGGCAGACATGCAATGGGCCGCAATGTAAACATATGGGGCAACTGCACAGACGGAGGTGACCGGCTCTCCTCCAAGGGACCAGAGATACCAGCTTTGCGGGAATAAATCAGGGAGGGGAGGGGGTCAGTTCAGTTCAGTCAATGGGTTAGGAGGGTAAAACAATTCACACTAGATCTTACAAAGTCGTAGTTTTTGTTGCCCACAAGTTTGGATATCTCTTTTCATCACTCCGTAAATAATAAAATACTGTTAACAGCCATAAACAATGAATTTTCACTATGTTTTTAGGAATACAGTATTCTATATCAGGTTAAACACAAAAAATAAGACGGGCAAAAAATATTTAATTGATGGATATCATCTTGAAACGTCCCCTGTTTATTACTTACTTTAGGACTGATTTTTTTTTAATTTCATGTTAAATATGCAAATGAGACATTATCTTGTTAAATATGCACTTTTTGCATACATTTCCAGAACAGAAATCTGAACTAAAATAAACACCTAAATGTGTAGTTTCATGTTTGCTTTCCACTAGTCTGAAAGAAAACATGTTATGGAAGCCAAATAGCCCAAAATCTCAAAATTGACAATTAAAAAAACAACCTGCTCTTATCCCAACTTTTCAAAATAGTAAACATGCACCCTCTTTTATTGAGTATAGAATATATCTTCATTTGCTCAAATGAAAAAATGTTTTGCTTGTGTTTAAAAAAAACAAAGAACTAAAACACATATATACACACACACACAGATATATATATACATATATATATATATATATATAAATATATATATATATATATATATTTATATGTATATATATATATATATATATACAGTACAGGCCAAAAGTTTGGACACACCTTCTCATTCAATGCGTTTTCTTTATTTTCATGACTATTTACATTGTAGATTCTCACTGAAGGCATCAAAACTATGAATTAACACGTGGAGTTATGTACTTAACAAAAAAAGGTGAAATAACTGAAAACATGTTTCATAGTTTCTTCAAAATAGCCACCCTTTGCTCTGATTACTGCTTTGCACACTCTTGGCATTCTCTCGATGAGCTTCAAGAGGTAGTCACCTGAAATGGTTTTCACTTCACAGGTGTGCCTTATCAGGGTTAATTAGTGGAATTTCTTGCTTTATCAATGGGGTTGGGACCATCAGTTGTGTTGTGCAGAAGTTTAGTTTAGTTTATTAAGGATCCCCATTAGCTGGTACCGTAGTAACCAACTAGTCTTCCTGGGGTCCACAAAAATAAAAACAAAACAACACAAAACAAACAATCAATCAATCATATCATCAACAAAAACCACACTCATTTTACATTAAATACAAATATAATATACCTAATGATAAAAACTTAAAAACATGCAACATTTAATAATTCTCATAAATCTAAAAGTTCAGTTTCTCTAAAAACCAAACTGAACGCTCTACATACAGCTTAGTCAACAATTACAATCTTAAATGAGATTTAAGTTTCTTTTTAAATACCTGTTTACTGTCAGTACAACGGAGATAATGAGGCAGATTATTCCAGAGAGTTATTGCTCTACAAATAAAAGATCGTGATAAAGCATTTGTTCTTGGGCGAGGCAGTACCAGCTGACCATTGCTGGACCCTCTAGTGCTATGATCGTGCACAGTATTTCGAAAAACAATTTGTTCAAATATAAAATCTGGTGTTCTACTGATCAAGACCGACTTAAACAATGCAGCTATGTTTACTGCTAACCTGTTTTCTACTGTCAGCCATGAGAGGGAATTGTGCATACGGTTAATGTTTGATCTGGATGAGCAACCCAACACCAACCGTGCAGCCTTATTTTGGGCGATCTGCAGCTTTCTAAGCTCACCTTTAGCGGCAGATGTCCAGACCACAGAACAATAGTCAAGGTGACATAATACTAAACTTTGCACGATCTGACACAAGAGGGGGCGAGCAACAAAAGAAGCACATTTCCTGGAGATACCCACAGCTCTTCCCATCTTTGAGATGATTAGATTAATATGATGACTAAAGGAAAGCCTGGAGTCCAACATTACACCAAGAAGTTTGACCCTCTCCACTTGTTCCACAGTCAAATTATATAACTTTAAATCCAGCTTTGGGCTACAAGATAGTTTATGTTTTGAACCTAATAGAATGCTTTTTGTTTTGGGAATATTAAGAACTAACTTATTACAAAGAACCCAATCATGCACTACTTCCAATTCCCTATTAAGGACATCATTAAGTTCCTTGCATGAATGGGCAGCAAAATACAAGGTTGAATCATCAGCATAAAATAACATTTTTGCACTTTTTGTAGCCCAGGCAAGATCATTAATAAATACAGTAAACAGTAATGGTCCAAGGCAACTGCCCTGAGGCACACCACACACTAGATCCCTGCTGTTCGATATGCCACCATTCAAATATACCTGTTGTGATCTAGAAGACAGATAATTATGGATCCACTTTAACGCCAGTGGTCCAAAACCATAACATTCTAGTTTCTTTACCAAGAAAGAATGGTCAAGCAAATCAAAGGCAGCAGTGAAATCTAGCAACACCGCCCCCACCATCAGAGAATTATCAATGGCTCTAAACCAATCATCAGTCATATTTATCAAAGCAGTAGATGTGGAGTGGCCAGTTCTATATGCATGTTGAGACATAGTTATTAAATTATTCACAAAGAAATAATCATGAATTTGCATATATACAACTTTTTCCATGATTTTGCTCAGGACAGGAATAATGCTAATTGGTCTGGAGTTGCTCTCATTAAAAACAGATTTTTTATCTTTGGGTATTGGGATAATTTTGGCTGTCTTCCACAACATAGGACATTTGCATACACATAGACATCTATTAATGATATAAGTCACAGGAGATGAAATACAACTAGCAGTAATTCTTAATAAATTACTATCCAGATTGTCTACACCAGCTAGTTTGTTGCGAGGGAGAGAGTAAAGAAGCCTTTCCACCTCTCTAACTTCAACCTGGCGAAATTCAAAAGTGCATACTTTGTCTTTCATTATAATATTAGTGATTACATTATTTGATTTATGGTTGTCAGAGGTGTTCATGCTTTCTCTAAGTTGAGATACTTTTTTTACAAAGAAATTGTTAAAGTGATCCGCGATGTCATTTGGCTTAGTGAGAGCAAAACCGTTTGATTCAACAAAAGCAGGACAAACATATGTTTTCCGACCCATCATTTCATTAAAAACACTCCATAGATTTTTTCCATCAAGTTTAGCATTATTTAATCTCTGTTTATAGTAATCCCTCTTTTTCATTTTGTTTAATTTAGTGACTAGATTACGTAAAGAGCAATACTTACGTCTGTCATCAATTAATCCAGATCTTATGGCAACCTTTTTAGCAGCGTCTCTCTCTGTCATTAAATTCACTAAAGTTTGGTCAATCCATGGGGCTCTTTTATGCTTGACAGTAGACTTTTTTAAAGGAGCATGCTTGTCTACAATCTCCATATACTTGGACATAAATAAAGTGAGTGCAACCTCGGGGTCATCCTCATTATATACATCACTCCAATTTACAATTGATATATCATTGATAAAGCAATCTTCATTAAATTTTTTATATGAACGAGTATAAATAATATTTGCTCTGATTTTCTGAAGTTTTATCTTTCTAGTAACAGCAATTAGATTATGGTCGCTAAAACCAATTGGCACAGAGACCACTTTGGAACATAGATCAGGAACATTAGTGTAGATGTGATCAATACATGTATTCACGATAATACCATCACTATCTATACTAGTTCTGGTGGGCTGAGTGACAATCTGATACAGATTACAAGCATTCAAAATAGAAAGTACCTTGTTCTTATTTGTACTGGGCTGACTCAGCCAATCAATGTTCATATCACCCAATAGGTAGATTTCATTATTCATGTCAGATAACTTATCAAACATATCACACAGACCATGAAGATATAGAGCGTCAGCACTAGGAGGACGGTAGAAACAGCATACTAAAATTGGCTTGAGATGAGGTAGGTGAACTTGTACACAAAGAGCTTCAATATCATCTGTCATTAAATCATTACGTACTTTGGCAGGAAAATTATTCTGAACATAAATGGCGACTCCTCCTCCAAACTGATTTCTATCTTTCCTAAAAATAGAGAACCCCTCAATATTTATGTCAGAGTCAGTAAAAAAGTCATCAAGATGTGTTTCAGAAATAGCAATAATATTAATACAATTACTTCTAACAATAACTTCTATGTCCTCAACCTTATTGCGCAAGCTGCATACATTAATATGAGCTAAGGCTAGCCCCTTTTCAAGACCAAGTTTAGTGCAGGGAATATCAGTGATGGAATGAGTCATATGGACTCACATTCAAAACCTAAAATAAAAACATGCTAAAAGAGCCAGGGAGTTACTTTTGAGTCCCGAAACAGCTGACCATTTATGTAGAGCTTGTCAACAGTCAGTGCCACTTTACATTTTTGAGCCCTTTTTTCCTTCATGATAGGTAACAGAACTTTTCTCCTAGCATTGATCTCTGCAGGAAAGTGGTCATTCAGCCAGAAGGAGGTCCCCCTCAGTTCCTTTCCATGGCTCTTCACCATTTCTTTCTGCTTATAGTGTTCAAAACGAGCTATTATTGGCCGGTTTTTACCCTCTTGTGGTTTGCCCAGTCTAGAAGTCAGGTTAATACACAGCCGACAGCCCTATTGGACAACTGTTAAAATTCATATTATGGCAAAAACCAATCAGCTAACTGAGGAAAAACGAGTGGCCATCATTACTTTAAGAAATGAAGGTCAGTCAGTCCAGAAAATTGCAAAAACTTTAAATGTGTCCCCAAGTGGAGTTGCAAAAACCATCAAGTGCTACGACACTGGCACACATGAGGACCGACCCAGGAAAGGAAGACCAAGAGTCACCTCTGCTTCTGAGGATAAGTTAACAGCAGCTCAGATCAGAGACAAGATGAATGCCACACAGACTTCTAGCAGCAGACCCATCTCTAGAACAACTGTTAAGAGGAGACTGCGCGAATCAGGCCATCATGGTCAAATAGCTGCTAGGAAACCACTGCTAAGGAGAGGCAACAAGCAGAAGAGATTTGTTTGTGCCAAGAAACACAAGGTATGGACATTAGACCAGTGGAAATCTGTGCTTTGGTCTGATGAGTCCAAATTTGAGATCTTTGGTTCCAACCGCCATGTCTTTGTGAGACGCAGAAAAGGTGAACGGATGGATTCCACATGCCTGGTTCCCACTGTGAAGCATGGAGGAGGAGGTGTGATGGTGTGGGGGTGTTTTGCTGGTGACACTGTTGGGGATTTATTCAAAATTGAAGGCACACTGAACCAGCATGGCTACCACAGCATCCTGCAGCGACATGCCATCCCATCGGGTTTGCGTTTAGTTGGACAATCATTTATTTTTCAACAGGACAATGACCCCAAACACACCTCCAGGCTGTGTAAGGGCTATTTGACCAAGAAGGAGAGTGATGGAGTGCTGTGGCAGATGACCTGGCCTCCACAGTCACCGGACCTGAACCCAATCGAGATGGTTTGGGGTGAGCTGGACCGCAGAGTGAAGGCAAAGGGGCCAACAAGTGCTAAACACCTCTGGGAACTCCTTCAAGACTGTTGCTTCAGGGTTCGTTTTAAGATTCTTATATTTGTTTTTAAATCTTTAAATGGTCTCACCCCTCCTTACCTCTCTGAGCTGCTTCACCCTCACGCCCCTGCTCGGTGCCTTAGGTCAGCTGATCAGCTGCTCCTGGAGGTACCGAGGTCTAAGCGGAAGCTCAGAGGGGATAGAGCCTTTTCTGTTGCTGCTCCCAAACTATGGAACAATCTGCCTTTGCACATCAGACAGGCTTCTTCACTGTTCATTTTTAAAACTAATCCTAAAACCCATTTTTATTCCTTGGCTTTCGACCCAGCATGAGACTTTGCTCCTGTTTTGTTATTTTTATTGTTTTTAACTGTTTTTATGGTTTATTTTATGTCTTATGGTTATTTATGTACAGCACTTTGTTTTCAGCTGTAGTTGTTTTTAAAGTGCTTTATAAATAAAGTTGAGTTGAGTTGAGTTGAAGAAACTAGAATATAAAACATGTTTTCAGTTATTTCACCTTTTTTTGTTAAGTACATAACTCCACATGTGTTCATTCATTCACGTTTTGATGCCTTCAGTGAGACTCTACAATGTAAATAGTCATGAAAATAAAGAAAACACATTGAATGAGAAGGTGTGTCCAAACTTTTGGCCTGTACTGTATATGTATATATAAATATATATATATATATATTTTTTAGAATGATGCGCCAGTTAGAGTGGCAGCAAGTCTAAGTAGCTCCTGTTTTTAAGTCATTTTTGAGTGTGTTTTTTCTTTTTGAATGATTATTAATTTTTCAGATATGATGAGTAAAGTTGTGTACATGAGGGATGACCTTCTGGCTCTGAGAGGAACCACTTACGGAGTTAAACACCTGATACCGGCTGAGCTGAGGAAACCCTTTCGAGGCAGCAGAGCTGGAGCGAAGCTAAAGGCTAGGAGGTGGAGATACAGGCCTTTCCTGCCGTCTGTCATAATAGGGAATGTAAATTTGCTGTCTAAAGTGTGACGGACTGCTGGCATTAATGAGGAGCCGACAACTCTACAGGGAGCGTAGTCTGATGTGCTTCACGGAGATGTGGCTGAATGACAACTTGCCACACACCTGTGTGACCCTAACGGGCTTCTCTACTGTGTGAGTGGATAGAGACACAAAGGCGAGCAGCAAAAACTAAGGTGGGGGACGGCTTGTAAACAATGAATGGTGTCATCCTGGACATATCCTAGTGAAGGACAAGATCTGATGTCAGGATATTGAACTGTTGGCAGTCGGTCTTAGACCGTATTATGAACCACGCAAGTTTTTGCACATTGTCACCATTATTGTTTACATTCAACCGTGGGCAGCAATGGCAGTGGCATGTGACGTCATCCATGAAACTTGCTAGGATGCAGACCCTGCATCCTAGTGCATTCATTGCAATAATGGGGGATTTTAACAACACCACTCTCTCCACTCTCTACTAATATATCTCTGGGTTTGTTCAGTATGTGTACAACAACCGAAAATTAAAACAAATATCACGCAAATTTGAAAGGAACTGGCGATTAACCAAACTGGAAGAATCTCATTTAGTCTGGGAAGACAGTCTCAAAACGTATAGGAGGGCCCTCCACAATGCCAGAGCAAACTATTACTCATCATTAATAGACGAAAACAAGAATAACCCTAGGTGTCTTTTCAGCACTGTAGCCAGGCTGACAAAGAGTCACAGCTCTATTGAGCCTTGTATTCCTTTAGCCCTTAGCAGTAATAATTTTATGAGCTTTTTTAATGACAAAACTATTAGAGGCAAAATTCATGACCTCCTGCCCTCTAACAGTACTAATCTGCCTTCAAACACAGCTATAAGAGCTGATACATATTTAGATTGCTTTTCCTCGATTTTTCTTCAATGATTTCCTCATCCAAGTCATCAACGTGTCTCTTGGACCCCATCCCAACTAGACTACTTAAGGAAGTCTTACCTTTAGTTAACACTTACATACTAGACATGGTCAATATATCTTTACTAACAGGCTGTGTACCAGTCTTTTGAGGTAGCTGTAATTAAACCTGTTAAAAAAGCCCACCCTGGATCCAGAGGTGTTAGCCAACTATAGACCAATATCAAATCTTCCCTTTCTTTCAAAGATCCTTGAGAAAGTAGTCGCAGACCAGCTGTGTGACTTTCTCCATGATAAAAATTTATTTGAGGAATTTCAGTCAGGATTTAGGGTGCCTCATAGCACCGAGACAGCACTAGTTAAAATTACAAATGATCTTCTGATTGCTTCAGACCAAGGACTCGTCTCTGTACTCGTTTTGCTAGATCTTAGTGCCACATTTGACACAATTAATGATGCATTTGAGACTGGAACATTCAACCGGCCTTAAATGTTCTGCACTAAGCTGGTTTAAATCTTATTTATCCGATCGTTTTCAGTTTGTTCACGTTCATAATGAATCATGTTCACGTACTAAAGTTTGTTTTGGAGTACCTCAAGGTTCAGTGCTCGGACCAATTCTGTTCACTCTATATATGCTTCCCTTAGGTAACATCATTAGAAATCACTCTGTAAATTTCCATTGTTATGCGGATGATACACAGTTATATTTATCGATTAAGCCAGAAGAAACGCATCAATTAACTAAACTTCAGAAATGCCTTAAAGATATAAAAACCTGGATGAGCTCCAATTTCCTAATGTTAAATTCAGACAAAACTGAAGTTATTGTTCTTGGCCCAAACACTTCAGAAACTCTTTATCTGATGATATAGTTTCTCTGGATGGTTTTGCTCTGGCCTCTAGCACCACCGTAAGAAACCTCTGAGTAATATTTGATCAAGATTTGTCTTTTAATTCCCATTTAAAACAAACCTCTCGGACTGCGTTTTTTCATCTGCGTAATATTGTGAAAATTAGGCCTATCCTATCACAAAAAGATGCAGAAAAATTGGTCCACGCGTTTGTTACCTCTAGGTTGGATTACTGTACTTCTCTATTATCATGTAACTCTAATAAGTGCCTAAAAACTCTCCAGCTAGTCCAGAACGTGGCAGCACGTGTACTGACAGGAACTAAGAAACGAGATCATATTTCTCCTGTTTTAGCTTCTCTGCACTGGCTCCCTGTAAAATCCAGAATTGAATTTAAAATCCTTCTCCTAACCTACAAAGCTCTAAATGATCAGGCTCCATCATATCTTAAAGAGCTCATAGTGCATTATTATCCCACCAGAACACTGCGCTCTGAGAAGGCAGGGTTACTCGTGGTCCCTTAAGTCTCCAAAAGTAGAACAGGAGCCAGAGCCTTCAGCTATCAGGCTCCTCTTTTGTGGAATCACCTTCCTGTTTCGGTCTGTGAGGCAGACACCGTCTCCACTTTAAAGACTAGACTTAAGACTTTCCTTTTTGATAAGCTTATAGTTAGGGCTGGCCCAGGCTTGTCTTGGACCAGCCCCTAGTTAGGCTGACATAGGCCTAGTCTGCCAGGGGACCTCCTATAATACACCTAGCCCCTTCTCTCCTTCTCTCTCTCTCTCTCCTTTGCTAACATTCATATGTTGTTACTGCATCTCCCAACCTCGGCTCTACTGCATGTCACTAACTCGGCTTGTTCTCCGGAGCCTTTGTGCTCCACTGTCTTGTAGGTTAACTTGTGTCACAGCTGTGCCTGGATGGTGCGTCGTGGTTGTCCTGCTGCCGTGGTCCTGCCTGATGCCTCCCACTGCTGCTGTTACTATTGGTCATACTTGTACTGTTATTATACACATATAATTATTGTCACATACATATATAATCATATTATTAATGTAATATGTGTCTCTCTTTTGGTCTTATTGTGTCAGAGAGTAGAATGATACCGCTTCTGTCAAAATGATGGATGGTGATCTTTGACCTTTCCCCCCTCGTTGAACTTTCCCCCACTTTCCCCCTCCCCCCTCCCCATCCGGTCATCCGGATGTCCGGAGGTGACGTCATCAGCCAAGCACCAATCACATCAGGAGGGAGTTTTCATTGGCCCAAAATTTCCCACCCCCCTCGCGTCACAGCCAAGCACCAATCACATCAGGAGGGAGTTTTCAGATAGAGAGCTTTGGATTCCTCAGAGAATGCTGTGGCGAACAAATTTCTGGGTGTTATGATTGATGAGAGAAATCATCTGCGCCACCTTCATGATGAGTTTTCGTGAATCCTGGCCAGCACCCCAGAAGCAGGAGTTTAGATGCTGGAAGTGTGTGGGGCTACAAGTTCAACTATAGAACGAACAAAGTGTGGTTTTTATCAGTTGGAGAAAGGGGAAACTTTTGATCTCTTGTTGCCCAAGCAACACTCACCTCGATAGACTGGAGTGTGTTAAATACGGTGGGATTAAAAGATCTTAGAGCGCCCCTTCTGCCCGAGACAAGAGACACGAGAGAAGCAAATCCCTCGCACGGCCTGAAGGAAATTCTGCCTGGTACAGAGAAGAAGAAAACTGTGGCCAGTACTGTGTGGGAGACAAAAAGCTCAGCTTCAGGCAGATGGTTCTATCGAGCCAGCCGTCAGGTGTCGCTGAAGGACACACCCAGACGATTTTGTCTTGGAGTATTTTAATTCAGAATGCATTCCAGATGTCATTGTGCATTCCTCTCACAGTCTGGTTGAAAATGATGGAGAAAAATGCAGAAAATATTAAGGAACTCTTTGCGAGCAGTCGGAGCTCTAGAAACATTATACTTGTGAAAAAAGTGCTGTTTTAGAAGACTCCTCCTTTTCAAAAACCCCTCCCTCCCTCTGTGCCAATGCATTTAAAAAGCTACGGCGGGCAGACGTAGTTTAAAAACGACTGTCTCTCCCTCCACCATCACCACCGCCTTCATTGCCAGAGGACGGCCTTATCAGGCCTTCTTCTGCACAGCTGTCGCTGATGCGTTTGGCCTCTCCTCCTCCTCCTGCTTCTCCGCCACTGCAGCCGTCCCTGGGCTTTCCTCCTACTCCTCCATCTTCACTGACAGGCCCTACTCCTCCTCCTCCGTCGACTCCAACAATGCCCAATTCACCCGACGGCGGTGGTTCTTCTTCTTCTTCTTCTTCTTCATCGCCTGCAGCTGCCGTTTTTTTAGCAGACGTGCGAGCCGGATATCCTTGTAAAAGAATGCACGATGAAACGGACGCGGTGCTGTCTGTGGGATTTCTGAATATGGTGAGAGCCGTAGTGAGTAAACTGCTGCTGAATGTTTTGGGCCAGTACAGAAAGGAAATCTGCAACGGATGTCAAATCAAGCATCCGAGTCAGTGCCAGCACGAATGTCTGGAAGAGACACCGGATTATTTTTACGAGGTACACCACCCGCAGCTGATGCAAAGACTTTGGACGGATCGTTTTATCCCCGACATCCAACGAGCTCTTAACGCTCGCCGTCTCTGCGTGTCCGCGTACTGGGTCCGTGGCGCTTGTGATTTCCTGCTGCATGACTTTAAAACGATAAGATGCATCGAGCACTCAATCTCCAAGATTTACAACACGATGACCGAAGGAGACGAGGAAAAGATTGAAATCATAGACCAAGTTCTGGAGTTTTGGCTTGAAAAGTGAAAATGGGTCACTACTGGAGTAAACTTGTAACGCGTGTAGAGGAACACGTTGTCATTTGTCGTTTAATTCATGTTTTGGATCAGGTTATTAAAAACTAAATGACTGTGAGTCATGCGGGTATGAACAGAGACATTAAAGTAACTCGATTGGAATGCATGCTGGATATAGTTAGAGCCCAATCTGTACGTACACCCTGGGATGTGTTGGTACGGTGCACGTTGCAACTAAGAGACGGTTCTGTGGCCGATGCGTTCTACAAAATCATTAAAGAGATGAATGCCTCAAACGTAAGCCATTTGCTCACTCTGTACGCTTTGTTTGTAGACGCTGTGAGTTGTCTTGTACGAGGCAATAACGTACCTGTAGACACCTTGACAGAATTGGGAAGGTTGCATTATTATATTCACATTATCCACGGAACCTCTGCCATGAATATGCTCTCGTCTGCTTTAGCCTAATATATTTCATAAGTATACCTCATATAACTTGTGATTGTTTGAATCATGTATACCTCATATATCTTGTGATTGTTTGAATCACGTATACCTCATATAAATTGTGATTGTTTGAATCATGTATACCTCATATATCTTGTGATTGTTTGAATCATGTATACCTCATATAAATTGTGATTGTTTGAATCATGTGCAGCTAACATAACTATAACTAAAATAAATGTTTTGGTAAGTGAGCGGTTGTGTTCATTATTGATTCAACATGTCAGAGAAACGCGTCATGAAAAAGGTTTATTACGACCCGTCTCACCCAGGTAGTTTAGGAGGAGTCAAGCGACTCCGCAAGGCCGTAGAAGATGAGACGGGGAAAAGAGTAAACCCTGACCGAGTCAGAGCTTTTTTAGCTGAGCAAGACGCGTACACTCTGCATAAACCCGCCAGAATACATTTTCCCAGAAATAGGGTTTTTGCACCGTGACCTCTGAACCAATTTCAAGCTGACTTCTGCGACATGCAAGCCTTGACCGAGCACAACGACGGTTTAAATATCTGTTGACGGTCATTGATGTGTTTTCAAAGAAAGCATACGTGCGACTGCTAAAGAACAAAATGGCGTCCGAAGTCACTAGGGCGTTTGACTCTGTTTTAGACGACAGTCAGACCCCTGAAAAGTTACAAACGGATGCGGGTAAATAATTCTTTAACAGGTCTTTTAAGGCACTGATGGATAAATACGGTATTAAACATTTCGCCACGGCCAGAGATCTGAAGGCCTCGGTAATTGAGAGATTTAACCGTACGTTGAAAACTAGAATGTGGAGATATTTTACCACCGAAAACACCCGCAGGTACGTAAACGTCCTGCAGGACTTGGTTAAAAGCTATAATAACAGCTATCACAAAAGCATAAAATTGACGCCCGGGCAAGTGACGTCCGAGAACACGCTGCAAGTTTTTCAAAACCTGTACGGCTTGATCCCCCTGAGCTTCCAAGAAAAGTTAAAGATGAATTTTAAACAGGGAGATATCGTGAGAATATCTAAGTGAGAGGCGTGTTTGATAAGAAATACAAGCAGAGTTATACCGACGAGGTGTTTACGGTGGCCGAGTGCGTACCCTGGGTACCCCCGTGTACAAACTGAAAGATTATGACGGAGAACCTATCCGAGGTGCGTTTTACGAAGCGGAGCTGCAAAAAGTAACGCTATCGCGAGACAAGAGCTATGCAGTAGAAGAAATTTTGGGCCGACACGTCGGCGGCGGAGAAAAACAAGCGTTGGTACGGTGGAAAAACTGGCAGGAGAAATTCAACAACTGGGTCAAGGCCGGCGAGCTGAAAAATCTATAAGAACGCGTCGCACGTCGGATTCGTATTCATTTCGTCATGGCTCAAATTTCCGACGGCGAGGGGTTTTACATTACCCTGCTCTCCAACGCCAGCACCGACGTATTCAAAAATAATACCAGCTCCAGTTTCCACGTTGACTTGGCGTAACATATTGACTTGGAGGGCCCGTGGCAAGTGGCCTTGACGGAGATTTTGTTCCCGCACACATGGCATAACATTCCTCAAAACGTGGCATACTTTGAGTGGAGAAAGAAACCCGCGACGCCCGACGAGGAGACCGTAGTCAACTGTTGAATGTTCAGAGGGGGATATTACGCCAACTTTGAACTGCTCAAGAATGAGCTAAACACGCATCTCAGAGTCATCGACAGCGACATTTTTTTAGCATTTAGCAACATCCAAAAAAGATTTGAATTTCAGGCAGGCGGTCAGTATCATCTGCACGTTTTTCCGCCCACGTGTTACATATTGGGCATGAAACCGGGAGAATGGTTCACTTTCGAAGCCAGGTTGGCGCCCTACCCAGCTGATATAAAAGCGGGAAATTACCACCTTTACTGCTACAGCGACGTGGTAAGTCATCAGCTCGTTGGCCACACCTACGCTCCGCTCTTGAGGACCGTCTCTATACAAGATACCTATGGCGACGTCATCACGCAGTGTTTTAACCCCGCCTCGTATCTACCGGTCATCAAGAAACACATTGAAAGAATCCACGTCGAGATTAAGACGGATCAAAATAAGCCGCTAGACTTTACCTTTGGCAAGACTATCGTAGAACTCCATTTCAGACCGCGATCCTCATCGTTTTGTGAGCTACTACGAAAACCAAGTGGGCGGAGCCCTCCCCGGTTTTTACGGCTCCCCCGTCATGTACGGACAAGGGCTAGGGTCTACATTTTCAAAATTATTCCGTTTGGTGTCCCCTATTGTGGAAAAAGATTTTGCCATCGCTAAGCCTCATCTCAAGCGAGAAAGAGACCTCCGGGGGAGCGCGTTTCATGAGGATCTAAAAAACGTCGACGCTCAGCCAAGGGCAAGTCAGTTGGCGCGAGAGGCCCAAAGGGAAACAAGTCTACCCGGAGCCCAGCAGCAGCAGCGGCAGCAGCAATAAGGTCCGGCGATATCTTTTAGAAAAAACAAAACAAAACAAAACATGGCTCTTTTACATCACAAATCGGCTGAGTGCAGTATGGCGGAGCTGGATTTATTTTCGGCCCCCATGACGTAGCTGTCTATCGATGAAAAGCTGTACACGGAGATTTTGCCTTTATCGGCCATTACCGAGTCGGGGCCTATAGAGTTTTTTGTTCCCAGAGACGGAAAAAATACTTGGACTTGAATGACACCTTGCTACACCTGCAACCAGGCCCGGACTGGCCATAGGGAGATCCGGGAGTATTCCCGAAGCGCTGGTCTGTGCCTGGCCTGCCGGCTGCCGTCTGCATGTCGTTTTTTTTTCCTTCTGCAGGCTGGCGTCGCGACAGTATGACTTTTTTTAAAATCTTCTTTCAGGCCAATCAGAGGCCATTCAGGCCAGTAGCATGTGAGGATGACAACAAGACGATTGGTTTGTTTTGATTAGCACCCACCCCAACAGTCCGTGTCATCCACACAGACAGCGTGTGTGTAGAGGAGGGGGTGTGTCGCATGTGTGTCTGTGGTACCTGCTGCTGCTCCGGTGTGTGTGTGTGTGTAGCGAGGAGCGGAGAGGAGAGGAGAGGAGAGGAGAGGAGAGGAGAGGAGAGGAGAAGCCAGAATGGACCCCCCTAAAAAGAGGAAGGGCGGCGCGGAGAGGGAGAGAGATAAAAAGAGGAAGGCACTTGAAGATGATGCGGCTAAATGCCACAAAATAACAAGTTTATTTAGCCCCCCCCCAGCCATGGCAGCGCCACACAACAAAAAGATGTGCCAGACTCTGCGAGTAAGTTTTCTTAAAAAAACAAAACACTGGTTCTCTTTAGAAGCCTTGTACACGTTTACATAATGTAAATATGTCGCGGCGCTAGTGTTGTTGAATTTTGCTGTCTGTTGCTGACTTGCTGTTATGTATCCCGGCCCATACATGAAAGCTATTGTGTATTTCAACCTCGGATTTAGGTTGGGGTTCATTAGTATTTCCTTAGAGCCTATTTAAAATATTAGTCAGTACTATGCTCTCGGACTGTATTATACAGTCAGCCTTGTGTCTGTCAGTGCGTGCAGCATGCACGTGTTCTGTGTGTTCAAAGGCCTTCCTCATAGTAAACTGATAAATCAACCCATCTAAATTGTTTTCGTTTCTCACTTGTAGTAGTACCATAGTACCATAGCATTATTTCAGTAGTGGTGTTGTGACCTTTGTATTAAGGGGTACATGTTGGTGAGAAATTTCTGTGGTATGTAGGGGAGATAGAAGGACTGGAGTGGACTGATAATGATTAATTGTATAGTTTATACCCATATGTGAAATGGAAGGATGCTGCGACTATTGGATTCATATGGTGTGTCCATGTGACTATTATGCCTATGTTGGAGTATATACATACATACTTTTGTTTTGAATCAGCCAAAAACATACTATTACAAACATACTCTGTGTGTGTGTGTGTGTCTGTCTGTGTCTGCGTGCGTGTGTGTGTGTGCGTGCCAATGCATATAAGTGTAGGTGTGAACGTGCGTGTGGGCAGGGTGGCCTGCTGAATAACTGACTCCTGGCCTGAAAAAGTCTCCCAGTCCGGCCCTGCCTGCAACTGAAAAGTACCAAAGCGGACGGTACGAACCTGGATAACGACGCCCCCATAGCCCTCGTGAATTATCCTCTGAATACCATTTTCAGTCAGTGCAACGTTATTCTCGGCAATAGATTGATATCGTAATCCAGCGCCACTCACCCGAACAGAGCCGTGATCGAAACCCTCCTCATCTTTTCGGAGGATTCGCTAAAAAGTCAGTTTACCGCCGGGTTATTTTACAAAGACACGGCCGGCTCTATGGATTCCGTGGTGACAAGTAACAGACCAAACAAAGGTGTAGTGCAGAGAGCTCGGTTCACCGCTAATTCTGGCGAGCTTCACCTGTTGGGCCCGCTCCACGCTGACATACTTTTCTGCGAGAGGCTTCTCTTGAACTCTGTGGATCTGAGAATTAAACTGACCCGCGCTAGTGACGCCTTCTGTCTCGTGCACGCCACCGACGCTAATTTTAAATTAAAAATATTGGGCGCTTCTTTGTTTGTCAAGAAAACGACCGTTTCCCCCGCCATGCGTCTGGGTCACGCGGCAGCCCTGTTGAGGGGTAACGCGCTCTGTCCTTTGTCCCGCGTCAACGTGAAAACGTACTCCATCCCAGCAAATACTTGAGTATTGTTGTAAATTATAGTACTAGGCCTTATCAAGGGGCACCAAAATGTTGGGAATCCACACTTATAGGCTTAGTATGGCGATACCATTAATGTAGGGAATCTACATTAATAGGCTCAAATTGGCTATCAGAAATAATTAATAATTATTAGTAATAATTATTAATTATGTTAAATAACATGACTTAATTAACATTAAATCACCTCGTGGGGCACCATTCCCGAAAAGGGAAAATGATAGCCAGTTAATGATATCAGTCTCATAAAGTTCACTAAACTATTAATTTGGGGAATTGATTAATAATTAAATTAATAACCATAACCAAATTAATAATAAAGCCTGAAGGATTTCGGAATTCTTGACGCAGCAGAGGTTGACTATTCATTCACTGTTGTACAACATTAAACAGACAGCAGGTACGATTCCAAGAAAATATTTATTCGTAAAGTGAAGCAAAGCAAAACCAAAACACACAAATCCTAACTAACTATATACAAGCCTGTGTGTGTGTGTGTATATGTGTGTAGGTGTGTGTCTGTGCGTGTGTGCAAGAGAGAGGGAAAGACAAAGGCGGGTGTGATGATCGAATGGCCGTTTGGCCTACAAAACAAAAATGGCGGAGAACAGAAAACTACAAGATGGCCAGATCAAAGATGGCTTCAGATCGGGGGAGGTGTTTGTCTGACTGTGTGGTCAGGACAAAGACAAAGGCAAAGAAGCAGGACTTGAGCGGCCTGCTTGGGTGTAGCTCTGTTGAAAGCCTATTTGTGAGTGAGTCTATGTGAATGTGATTTGTGTTGCAAAGGGTCTGGATTAGTGCGGAAGGTGTTTAGTTACATGCAAGACGTCTGTGAACAGCATTAGCAAACTAAACATGACTTCGCTTGGTAAGACCAACTAATCAATAACCTAATTGCAGACAATCACAACAATAACTCAATTAGCAGCATTAAATCACAAACAACAAGTTAAACAGTCTTGCTTAGCCTGTGCAGCTGTGATAAAGCTATGCCCAGTTGTTACGTTACCAAATCCTGAATGGATTGAGGGAAGAGTTGGTTTGATGCGTGCTGTCCTTGTTAACCAGTGGAGAAGGCTGGAAAGAGCTGTGGCTCTAGAAGCAGTCTTTGTTGTGTCCTTGTTCCAAAGGTGCAGATCCGAGGAAGCCAGTCGCTCGGGGTCCTTGCAGAGTTAGACGCTGGGGTGCTAACTCAACTTGATTCTCCTTGTTGCTGGGAAGTTAGTTGCAAACCTTATGTTTGCCCTTCTAACTTCTGTGGTTTCAGTTATGCACCTTCCTTGGGTGAGGGCGCATGAGAGTCTTAGGAGAAAAGGAACAAAACTCTGTGGAGCAGTTGTTCCACCCTTTTGATGGTTTGGGACAAAGAGCACCTCTGGGCTGGTCCAGGGCCCAGAAGGGAAGAGGTGTGGGCAGCTTGCCACCCAAGAGCCAAGAGAGAGAGTGTAGTGAATGGAAATCAACTCCTACAGTGTGTCTGATGACATCACAGAGTCACATGGCACTGTAACAGTAATGACCAATCACTTTTGAGACTTGTCTCTCACAGAGGTGTGAAGTTGACCATCCTGCTGAGATGGGTGTCAGGTAACTTCTTTGTTTGAGAACAAAGAACATGAGGTCTTCCACCTCAGGAGGAAAAGCCTTCACATGTCCAGTTTAGATTTTAACAAATGACAAATCATCTGTGGTCCAGTGAATCCCAACAGTATGTAATCAAGAAAATCTCTTTTTGGGCGTGATGCCGAAATATATAGTGTTGGCTATGGTGAACCCCGAAGCCTTTACGGGAAAAAGCGACCTGTCGCCCTTCAACTTTGCACACAATGACGTGGAATACTTGGCCCTCTGTCAGGACGACAGACAGGTGCCTGCCAAAGCTTTCCAGCCTCAATTTAACCACGGCCTGTCCGTCAGAGAGTTTTACAACATGTTTACGGCCACAGAAAGACACCTGAAAGATTTGCCGCTGGCCATCGACAGGGAGGATTTTAGCCAGGGGTACGCGTTGTTTGTGTTTAATCTCAATGCAGCCGAAGACGCGGATGCCTTGTCCCCGGTTTCCAACGGCTGCTTAAGGTTGGAAATGAGATTCAGAGTTCCCCTGCCGCATACAACCACTCTGACCGTGTACGCGTGTTACGAGAGTATTTTGGAGATCAACTCCAAACGTCAAGTGCTGGTGGATTATTATTGAGAAAGAAAGAAAGAATATGAATAACCACCAACTGGAAGGTGTCATGCGTCATTTACTGGGAGATGCGTTTTGTGGCGTGTGGGCTTCGGACCAGCTACCGACGCTGATGCGCTCGTTCGGACGTCCCGCCTACATGATCGTCAACATGCACCCTAGCTGTAAGCCCAGAGAACACTGGTCAGTGCTCACTCTGGACGAAGATGGGAGTGCCACTTTTTTTGACTCATTCGGACTACCGCCTGACTTTGTCTATTACCCGAAAACTGTGTTACAATTTTTAAAAAGCCATTCTAAAAAATTACTCTACCAGAAAAGACAACTTCAAGACGTCGCATCGACCGCCTGCGGACAGCATTGTGTTTATTATTTATGTCACAGAGCCTGCGGGCTACCTTTCGAGAGCGTACTATCTCTGTATCATGACGACGACATCGTAAAAAATGATGAAATGGTATCAAAGAAAGAAAAAATATCAACGTTGTACGAGGATTCAGCGAGCAGATTCTTTTTACCACACCGCTTATTCTCTAGAAATGTTCAAAGATTGTTACAACTTGTTTAAGAAATAAATTTAAAAAAAAAAAGACAAGTCAAACATCAATGTAGTTGTTGTTGTTGTTGCACAACTCTTTTATTAAAGAAATTATCACGCTGTATAATTAATCCAACAAGCGGCCGTTTTCCACTTTTTTCTTCCACTCCTTTTTACCGGTGTAACCCATTCCTCCACCCCCTCCTCCTCCTCTGCAAACGGAATTAAATCTTGTTTTTTCCGTTTTCCTTTCTCCCTCTCGACTGCTACTACGGCCCCCTCTTCTTCTTCTTCCTCCTCTTCTTCTTCTTCCTCTCCTTCACGCCACCCTCCTGCGGTTTTGTGTCGACGATAATGAGCGCGAGCATGAGGATTGGTCACCGAGATTATCAGTATGTTGAGCTACGCCAGAGTATTTAAAAAGCCCGTCCATCCCTTAGGCGTTAGAGATTTCTTTTTTTATAAGAGACGGATAGGTTTTTAAACAAGTCAATCATATGCGAACCTCTCACAATCTTTCCCTTGTGAATGAATTCGCCCTTGGGAGTCCACCCGTCCTGGCTCTTGACTAATTTCTTCATAATATACTCGGCATTTTTGCAGTCGCGTTGAGGAAGATTTTGCAGTACCTCGCGCACCGTCTCATCCAGTCCTCCCTCTTTCTTGTCCTTTTCTTCATTTTCATCTTGTTTTTCTTCCGGCTCGTCAGAGTCATGAGGTAGGCCGCTCGCCTTCTTTAGGTAAAGTCGCTGTTCCTCCTCCCCTTGTTTGATCAGGGTGAGGTATCTTTGTAGCAGAGCGTTATATTTTTTAATTTTTTCATAAGGATTAAGCCCTTGTTCGTTTAATATATCCCTCATTTTTGCGTCTAAATCATTTTCAGCCGTACGTCTCATGGCGTGAGATTCGCCGCCGTTGTCGTTGTTGTTGTTGCCCAAAGTCTGACTCATATGGCTCAGCTGTTGAGGCGTGACCAGAAACATCTTTTGAGACATTTTTTTGATTAGTGGCTATTAATTAGTCCTCCTAGAAGCTGTCCAAAGATGGGCACAACCACCAAAAGCAGAAACCCTCCGGACTGGGTTATCAGAGCTCGGCACTTGGTTTTTAGACTGGCTTTTTTATTTGCCAGCAATTTGATAATTTTCTTTTGCTTTTTGAGTTTTTGATACTGAGCGCCGGTCAGGGGACTGTTTCCTTTTAAAAGATTTAAAGAGACTTCGCACAAAGACTGAAGAAAGTCGGAAGAGCAGCGTTTAAGAATATCTTTACATCTCTGAGGAGTGGCGTGACACAAAGCGTGCAGTAAAGGAGCGTTCCTTTTTAAACGTGCAGACATGATAATGATGATGATGATGATTCAGGGAAGACCGCAATTTAGGTAGATAGACGACCGGCCACTGCTCCGGTAACAAGTCTGTATTGTTCTGGGCAATTTGGGGTGAGATCTACGATAAAATAGTAGTAGCCTGCCAGTAGTAGTAATAGTGAGCGTCTCTGGTGGCGTCTTCAAAACTTTCGGAGAAAAAAGTTTTTCGCGAGGGAAAAATTTGCTAAGCCAATATATTTATCTGTAACCTATCTCGAGGGTTTTTAAACAAGACCAGGTAATTGCTGTTTAATCCGATGGTCCGACAGTGTTTGCCCTGATGAAAAACATTTTGCGTCAACATCCTGACGCTCTTGTTCCTGTGGTGTCTGTATTGTGTAAAAATCTTGACTACTTCGGGATGGTTGGAGGCCTGAAAAATGACATCGTCTAGGATAATCAAGTGATTTTGATCAGGCGGAAACAGGTTCTTATTGTCAAAAGAATCAGGCAGGCCTTCGACAAATTTAATCTTTTTATTCATCTTTTGCAGTTCTGCGTACAGGGGTTGAAAGGAAGTATATATCCGTACAATATTTTCAGGCACCTGAGACAAAACATCTCGACAGTTTTCTAACACACTTTTTACAAAAAAAGTTTTTCCGCAACCGCTAGGTCCCACAATCTGACACGAGAAAGGCACTCGCAGTCTAGGATCGATCGGCTGGTCAATAGCCAAACAGCAATGTTTCACCTGTGGAAAGCAACCGTTTCTTGTCAAATATCACGCGGAACCGTTTTAAAAATAACGTGTTTTTAAGAAGAAACCGTTTTTATCCCTCTTTATGCCGGGTTGAAGGGGCTCAATAAACCCCTCCTCCACCCTCTCCCCCATATGATGATTTTGCAGGTAACCCTCTACCAGCTCTTTGACGCTGTCAAAATTGATTTTTTCACAACATTTGTGCATCTGACTAATGCCCTTCACCGGCAGCACGGCTCGTTTGGCCGCAGGAAGGAATGATGTAAATACCTGAACATCACGCATCGTTATTGTCCTTTTTTTAACCTCGCTGTTTACTTCATCAACATACTTGGTTGTTGTTGTGCCCTTTGTTTAACCTCCCTGTTTAGTTCATCAACATGCTTGCTTTCTGATGCTCACAGATGGATGAAACCTAAGAACATACCTTGATGAACTAAACACATTTTGCTCGGATGAGCGGCGGGGAATTTTGGGCTGATGACGTGTCACCTCCGGACTCCGGATGACCGGAAGGGGAGGGGGGAGGGGGAAAGTGGGGGAAAGTTCAACGAGGGGGGAAAGGTCAAAGATCACCATCCATCATTTTGACAGAAGCGGTATCATTCTACTCTCTGACACAATAAGACCAAAAGAGAGACAAATATTACATTAATAATATGATTATATATGTATGTGACAATAATCATATGTGTATAATAACAGTACAAGTACGAGTAATGGTAACAGCAGCAATGGGAGGCATCAGGCAGGACCACGGCAGCAGGACAACCACAACGCACCATCCAGGCACAGCTGCGACACAAGTTAACCTACAAGACAGTGGAGCACAAAGGCTCCGGAGAACAAGCCGAGTTAGTGACATGCAGTAGAGCCGAGGTTGGGAGATGCAGTAACAACATATGAATGTTAGCAAAGGAGAGAGAGAGAGAGAGGGAGAGAGAGAAGGAGAGAAGGGGCTAGGTGTATTATAGGAGGTCCCCTGGCAGACTAGGCCTATGTCAGCCTAACTAGGGGCTGGTCCAAGACAAGCCTGGGCCAGCCCTAACTATAAGCTTATCAAAAAGGAAAGTCTTAAGTCTAGTCTTGAAAGTGGAGACGGTGTCTGCCTCACAGACCGAAACAGGAAGGTGATTCCACAAAAGAAGAGCCTGATAGCTGAAGGCTCTGGCTCCTGTTCTACTTTTGGAGACTTTAGGGCCCACGAGTAACCCTGCCTTCTCAGAGCGCAGTGTTCTGGTGGGATAATAGGGCACTATAAGCTCTTTAAGATATGATGGAGCCTGATCATTTAGAGCTTTGTAAGTTAGGAGAAGGATTTTAAATTCAATTCCGGATTTTACAGGGAGCCAGTGCAGAGAAGCTAAAACAGGAGAAATGTGATCTCGTTTCTTAGTTCCTGTCAGTACACGTGCTGCCATGTTCTGGACTAGCTGGAGAGTTTTTAGGCTCTTATTAGAGCTACATGATAATAGAGAAGTACAGTAATCCAACCTAGAGGTAACAAACGCGTGGACCAATTTTTCTGCATCTTTTTGTGATAGGATAGGCCTAATTTTCACAATATTACGCAGATGAAAAAACGCAGTCCGAGAGGTTTGTTTTAAATGGGAATTAAAAGACAAATCTTGATCAAATATTACTCAGAGGTTTCTTACGGTGGTGCTAGAGGCCAGAGCAAAACCATCCAGAGAAACTATATCATCAGATAAAGAGTTTCCGAAGTGTTTGGGCCAAGAACAATAACTTCAGTTTTGTCTGAATTTAACATTAGGAAATTGGAGCTCATCCAGGTTTTTATATCTTTAAGGCATTTCTGAAGTTTAGTTAATTGATGCGTGTCTTCTGGCTTAATCGATAAATATAACTGTGTATCATCCGCATAACAATGGAAATTTACAGAGTGATTTCTAATGATGTTACCTAAGGGAAGCATATATAGAGTGAACAGAATTGGTCCGAGCACTGAACCTTGAGGTACTCCAAAACAAACTTTAGTACGTGAACATGATTCATTATGAACGTGAACAAACTGAAAACGATCGGATAAATAAGATTTAAACCAGCTTAGTGCAGAACATTTAAGGCCGATTGAATGTTCCAGTCTCAAATGCATCATTAATTGTGGCAAATGTGGCACTAAGATCTAGTAAAACAAGTACAGACGAGTCCTTGGTCTGAAGCAATCAGAAGATCATTTGTAATTTTAACTAGTGTTGTCTCGGTGCTATGATGGGCCCTAAATCCTGACTGAAATTCCTCAAATAAATTTTTATCATGGAGAAAGTCACACAGCTAGTCTGCGACTACTTTCTCAAGGATCTTTGAAAGAAAGGGAAGATTTGATATTGGTCTATAGTTGGCTAACACCTCTGGATCCAGGGTGGGCTTTTTTAACAGGTTTAATTACAGCTACCTCAAAAGACTGGTACACAGCCCGTTAGTAAAGATATATTGATCATGTCTAGTATGTAAGTGTTAACTAAAGGTAAGACTTCCTTAAGTAGTCTAGTTGGGATGGGGTCCAAGAGACACGTTGATGACTTGGATGAGGAAATCATTGAGGTCAGTGGTTGAAGAAAAATCGGGGAAAAGCAATCTAAATATGTATCAGCTCTTATAGCTGTGTTTGAAGGCAGATTAGTACTGTTAGAGGGCAGGAGCTCATGAATTTTGCCTCTAATAGTTAGAATTTTGTCATTAAAAAAGCTCATAAAATTATTACTGCTAAGGGCTAGAGGAATACAAGGCTCAATAGAGCTGTGACTCTTTGTCAGCCTGGCTACAGTGCTGAAAAGAAACCTGGGGTTGTTCTTGTTTTCTTCTATTAATGATGAGTAATAGTTTGCTCTGGCATTGTGGAGGGCCCTCCTATACGTTTTGAGACTGTCTTCCCAGACTAAATGAGATTCTTCCAGTTTGGTTAATCGCCAGTTCCTTTCAAATTTGCGTGATATTTGTTTTAATTTTCGGGTTTGGGAGTTGTACACATACTGAACAAACCCAGAAAGATAGGAGGAGAGAGTGGAGAGAGTGGTGTTGTTAAAATCCCACATTATTGCATTGAATGCACTAGGATGCAGGGTCTGAATCCTAGCAACAGTTTCATGGATGATGTCACATGCCACTGCCATTGCTGCCCACGGTTGAATGTAAACAATAATGGTGACAATGTGCAAAAACTTGCGTGGTTCATCATACGGTCTAACACCGAATGCCAACAGTTCAATATCCTGACAGCAGATCTTGTCCTTCACTAGGATATGTCCAGGATGACACCATTCATTGTTTACAAGCAGTCCCCCACCTTAGTTTTTGCTGCTCGCCTTTGTGTCTCTATCCACTCACACAGTAGAGAAGCCCATTAGGGTCACAGAGGTGTGTGGCACGTTGTCATTCAGCCACATCTCCGTGAAGCACATCAGACTACGCTCCCTGTAGAGTTGTGGGCTCCTCATTAATGCCAGCAGTCCATCACAATTTAGACAGCAAGTTTACATTCCCTATTATGACAGACGGCAGGAAAGGCCTGTATCTCCACCTCCTAGCCTTTAGCTTCGCTCCAGCTCTGCTGCCTCAAAAGGGTTTCCTCAGCTCAGCCGGTATCACGTGTTTAACTCCGTAAGTGGTTCCTCTCAGAGCCAGAAGGTCATCCCTCATGTACACAACTTTACTCATCATATCTGAAAAATTAACAATCATTCAAAAAGAAAAAACACACTCAAAAATGACTTAAAAACAGAAGCTACTTAGACTTGCTGCCACTCTAACCGGCGCATCATTCTAAAAAAATATATATACATATATATACTATATATATATATATATATATATACATATATATATATATATATATATATATATGTATATGACTTGGTACTGGTTCTCAGCTTGCCCATTTGCGAAAATGCTGGTGGACATGCCAGATTACCATGCTCAAAGAACTCATCTAGACTTCCATCATGTATCTGCCATGCAATGTACAGCCTTGAGAACAGGGAACAGTCATTCTTTAGGGAAGAGAGCTGTTGTTGGGACTTGGACTTCTTTCGGACTGGAGGCCGCCTGAATAGGGCGAAGTTGTTCCTTGTGATAGAATCTTTGATGGGCTTTGTCTTATTGACCAGGCATTCACTAACATAGGTGTCATACTGGTCCTGTCCAAGTCGCCTGTATTACTGCTGATCCCAATGTTGTCACACAAAAAGAAGTCAAAAAATGGCCAATATATTAACCAATTAACTGATATATCGGCCAAACCAATATATTGGTTGAGCTCTAACACAGATACATACATATAAACATATGAGGTCTGCACACAACTGATTCTGTAATTCAGGAAAATATGTGTAACTCTGCTAATATTTGATGGTTTTACTATTATTCAGTTCCCTGAATGTCAGATGCATGTAGTTAGGTAGTTTTTAGCATTTTGTTAATAGTATCACTGCATTCCTCATCCTTGAAAATGTAGGATTAGCCACCAGAATCAAGATCCTGGGTTTTCTAGAACCTAAACTACTGGTAAAATAACAACTGGTGGCGGCCATTTTGGAAATGGCCACCCTTGGCGCCATAGGACAAATATGCAATGGCCCTATAGCCAAAAATCTTCCACAGGACATGCTCTAACAGGGTGCCAAAGCTCATATTTTTATCATCAAAAGCACAATGCATTCACATATCTACTGGACTAACTGGACCTTAAGCACTTACATGACAACATGGGCCAGGTGGGGACCGAAAGGGTCCTCAGCCTGGCGAGGCAAAGGTTCTATTGGCCCTACATAAAACGAGACATTGGAGCTAATGTTACCAGACAGTGCCCATGCATTAAACAAAAAAAGCCAGTGACACATATACGAACCCCCATGTCCAGCATAACCACTAGCTCACCAATACACTGCATGAAAAGAGAGATTTCCGTCAGTATGCGGCACTGTAAATTGCCGTGGAATTTCAGGTTTACGGCTGCGCGCGGCAATTTACAGGCAACACAGAAAACTGCCGGAAACTGTCGTAAATTGTCGTGGGCCTTGCTTGGCAGTTGTCCCCCCTTCCCCTAATTCTAGGGGAGGCTTTAACATGTAAATGAACCTGCTGTGAGCTATAGAAATGCAAACCAGGGGAGCAGGGGGAGTTTCACTCCCCACACAGAGGTGACATTTCTCTAAAAGGTATTAACTTCATTCATCTCTGGTATAAATAGATGAGGCTTAGTATAGCCTAATTATAGACTCTTAAATTTTAGCTTGAATTGATTTATTTCATGAAAGTATGCTAGATTAATTACTGTGTATGGTCATTAGCAATGGTCAATGTTAAATAAAAAAGATACACAAAACAATTTATTTCAACAATTAGTTTTAACCAGGCTTTGCCACAAAGGTCAAATGTGCACTCCATGCAAACAACATCACAGTCTGCTAGAGCTCAACCACTGTGTGTAGTGGCATGACTGCAGTGACCTCTTCCGTAAACAATGATCATGTGATTGGAGGAGCCCGACGAGCCGTCTAGCCCTCGTCCAATCACGTGCGAGCTCGGCATGATTCAAACGGAAGACCTCGCAAGACGAGCATATCAACAGTCCTGTTTTTACTCCTGTATATTCAGACAGTCTGCTCCATGTCGCGTGTTTTTCGCTGCTTTGCTGTTTTGTGAACTACAATGTCTGGACAGCGTCTCTCCTTCAACACCCGGAAACTCCTCAGCATGGACGAAGACACAGCTGAACGCTATCAGTGGGCTGTCTGCCAGCTTGCTGTGTTTGCTGCCGATATGACTCAGCAGTTCACCGCAGTAAACTCGTGTGGAGGAGACTAACTAACAAGAGGAGACGGTGCACAATCCCCAAACGGCGGTAAGAATATATTCAGTGACTGCTAGCTAAGCTAAAAGTAAAAGAACAAATGAAGAAGCAAAACCAGTCTAAGTTTGGTTATTAAAGTGTATTTTTTGGTCTTGTAATTTACAGGAAGCAGTACGCCGTCTCCACAACTCGGAGACAAATTGTATGCACTACGAACTGGAGCGAGGGTAAGTTTAAAGAATATGCTTTCATTCTGCTGTATGAGGAAACGTTCAGACACGTTCTTGACCGATCTTAACTGTACATTTTGTTTTTCACAGACTGACCTCGCCTCATAACGAGGCCGTGACATCTTATTTACTAAGAGCTCTGTCTGTCCAGATTCACTTGATGCATATAATGACGCCATTGTGTGTAAGTGACTTTACTGTTTCTTTTTTACTTTTTACTGTGACTTTTAGATCAGACTCGTTGTTGGTCAGTGTGACTATTTTTCAGGTGCATTAATAGATGTGTTGTGTCAATATGCAGTGCACTGCGCAGTACTTATTGTCTTTACTGATTGTTTTTACAGCTGCTGGAAGCGAGACGGGGTGTCCTGGCAGATGACGATGACGATGATGAGGAAGACTGGGTGGATTGTGCGACCTCCGTTGTTCCGCAGCAGGAGCTGACTGAACTCTGTGCCACACTGCAGTCAGATTGGAGGCGAACCCGAACTACAGGGCAGCACCACAGACGTCTGCAAGATGGAGCTCATGCAGACAGATCGCCGTCAGATGCCTACAGCTCCGAGGCGGCGAATAATATCAAATCAAATCAAATCAAACTTTATTTATAAAGCACTTTTCATACATTAGAAATGCAGCAGAAAGTGCTGCATTTCTAAGCTGATGGCGCTGTATGATTTTGATTTGTTGTTGAAATCTCATATTTGTACTTGTACATAGTTGTGTGATATAAATAAAGCTCTTTCTTTGAATAAACATGTTCCTTGCAAATGTTCCTTTACTCAATAAATTCATTCATGTCCTTGATGATAATAATAGTGTAGCCCATAGGATAACAATGACATGAATATACAACAATTATTTTATTTTAATTTTTAATAATAATTATACATTTATTATAATTATTATATTATAAGGGTTATTATTTTTTAAATTATTTTTATATTTTATTATTGTAGGGGAGGGGTTTACATTTATAATGACCCAGAGTGACCAATAGCGACAGATCTGCCGACCAATCACGAGTGATTGTTCTTGTTTCAAAGTAGTGGTTTCATCCAATCCTAGAGTGAGGAATTTCAAGCCAGACGCGGCTCCGCTGCTATTCATATGCTAATTAGAGCCATTAGCACCTCCCGGGAGGTCTCCACATACGTCATGGGTCCGTTTTCGACAATTTCTGGCACCCGTAAACGCCGCGTTCGCAGCCTGTAAATTGTCGGAAACGAGATTTCCGGGCGTTTACGGGGACGAAATCCCACTTTTCATGCAGTGATAGAGCTTGTGTCCATCGACTACCTGCACTTGGAACCAAGTAGAGGAGGCTACCAATACATTCTAGTTGTTATAGACCACTAGGTATGCACAGGCCTACCCAACATGCAATAACAGTGGGAAAACAGCAGCAGAAAAGATTTTCAACAACTACATTTCCAGGTTCGGCTACCCCTCCAAGCTGCACCATGATCAAGAGCGTGCATTCGAGAATGAACTCTTGCGGACATTACAGCAACTGAGCAGAGTTGGACGTTCAGGGCAACCCCACTGAGCGGTTTAAACGCACCATGTTGCAGATGCTGCAGAACCTAGGTGAGAAGCAAAAAGAAAGGTGAAAAGATTACCTCTCTCAGATTGTCCATGCATACAACTGCTGCCGTCATGAAGTGGCTGGGTACTCACCTTTCTTCCTCCTTTTTGGCCAACACCCACGGTTGCCCATAGATCTGTTATTCAGGATGAACACCAGTAGGGAGCCACAGACAGCAAGGGGTTATGCTGAGAAATGGGCAGGACGGATGTCGGAAACCTACCAAATAGCATCAGAAAACAGCAAAAAGTCCAGTGCCCGTGGCAAGAAATATTATGGCTGACACACAAAAGTAGTAGTACTGCAGAATGGAGATCGAGTGCTGGTACGAAACTTGAGTGAAAGGGGTGGTCCTGGAAAGTTAAGGTCATATTGGGAAAACATCATTTATGTTGTGAAAGAACAGAACAGTGACAGTCCTGTTTACCAGGTGGTCTCAGAGAAGGATGGGAAAAAGTCATGTGTTCTACATCGCAATCTGTTGCATCTTGTCAGTGACCTACCTGTTGATCCGCCAGCAGCAGAAAAGGAAACTAAGGCATCACCAGAGAAAAGAAAAAGACCTAGAACTTCAGCTCCACCTACTATGAACTGAAATATAACCGAAGAGGTGACAATACAAGGGACCTGTTGGGATTCACCGGACCATGGATGATTTGTCATTTGTTAAAATCTAAACTGGACATGTGAAGGCTTTTCCTCCTGAGATGGAGAGACCTCATGTTCTTTGTTCTTCAACCAAGACAGTTATCTGACACCCATCTCAGCAGGATGCCCACCTCACATCTCTGTGAGAGACAAGTCTCAAAACATGATTGGTCAGTACTTTTACAGTGTCATGTGACTCTGTGATGTCACCAGGCACACTGTAGAAGTTCTTCTCCCTTCGCTACAGTCTCTCTCTTGCTCTTGGGCGGACAAGCTGCTCATACCTCTTTCCTTCTGGGCCCTGGACCAGCCCAGATGTGCTCTTCGTCCCGTACCATCAAGGGGGGAACAATTGCTTTACAGACTTTTGTTCCTTTTCTCCTAAGACCCACAGAATTTAGTGTGCAAACACAAGGTATGCAGCTAGCCTCCCAGCAATAAGGAGAATCAAGTTGAGTTAGCACCCCAATGTCTAACTCTGCAAGGACCCCGAGCAACCAACTTCCTTGGATCTGCACCTTTGCAACAAGGACACAACAAAGACTGCTTCTAGAGCAGATGCATACAACTGCCCCTGTCATGAAGCGGCTGGGTACTCACCTTTCTTCCATCTTCCTTTGGGCATGTTCTAACAGGGTGTCAAAGCTCATGTTTTTATCATCAAAAGCACAATTCCTACATATCTGTTGGGCTAAGTGACTTAAAACTAGCAGGTAAGACTAGCTGGTATCGATTGGTACCGTATGTCAAATCTAAAATCGGACAGCTCTCCCACCCACCTGAATCCCACTACATTCAATTTAGCAGTACTCATTACATATGTCAAGGGATTATTGTGGGGCGTAGAACAAGTAATCCCTGAATTTCTTCAGGGCAAGAAATTCTAGTTTGCCTGAGTGGAGTCTGTAATTCCTTTCAGCTGGGATGAGGGTTCTTGAGCCATATCCAATCACTCTGAGCTTCTCATACTGTCTCCTGTGTGGAGCAGGGAAGAGTGTTCAAAATCTGGATAGGCGAGAACAGGGGGGTTTGTCAGCATGTCAATGAGCTTGCACAGTGTCTCTCGGTGCTTTTTTGTCCATTCCACGGGAGTTCTGGAGGACACTGTGGACCCTTTCCTTTCTGTCCCCCTTTCCTCCCTTGAGGCTGCTGTTCTTTGTTTCTCTTTGGCTGCAGAAGCTCATAGATGGGGATAGCCATCGTGGAGAAATCTTGGATATATGAGCGGTAGTAGCTCAAAAAGCCTACAATCCTCTGCACATCTCCACTAGTGGCAGGTGACTCATTTTTCAGGGCACACACGACCCCCAGGTCTTTGGAATCAATGCACAAACCCTCGGATGAAACCAAACGACCAACATATCTCACTTCTCGCTTACACAGATCACATTTTGCAGGCCTGAGTTTGACTCTGTGACTCTATAGGGCCCTCAGGACCTTTCTAAGCCCTTCAATAGGGTCCTCGAATGTTCTGGTATAGTACAGTATGTCGTCCAAATATGGAATACAACACTCATCTCAGAGGGGAGCGAGCATTTCTTCCATGCTGTGTTGGAATGTAGCAGGTGCACTGGTCAGTCCAAAAGGTATGCGCACCCATTCATAAAGACCCCAGGGGTTGTCAAATGCAGTCAAGTGGCAAGACCCCTCTGCGATGAACCCCTGGTGGTACGCCTTCCCCTGATCTAGGATGGAGAACCAGCTGTACCCACCCAAAGTATCTGTGAGGTCTTGGACTCTCAGCAGGGGGTGCCATTCTGGGACAGTGCGCTGGTTCAGAAGACAATAAGCGATACATAGTCTGAGTGTCCCATCTTTTTTCCGCACACAGACTACAGTTGCTGAGTAAGGGGATTTGGACTTTGCAATCCCGGGAGATCCTCAATATATTCCTTTATCTCCTTGTAAAGGGGTTTTGGGATGGAAGGATAGATTTCTGGATTGGAGTGTCATCTGTAAGGGTGATGGACATTTCTAAGGTGGGTATGCACCCCATATCATTATTGTCACGAGCAAATGCCCCTGACTCTTCTTGCAGCATTTTCTTAACAATCTGCTGCTCCTCACTTAAATGGTTAACATCGACTGGTGGGTCCCATTGCTGTGCCACACTACCTGCTTTGTCCTCCTGAGTTTCGGGTGCTTGAACACTGTTGGTTTCTTGTGCAATGCTTGACCTAATCTAGTTGAGTTCATCAGTTTGTACAGTCCTGCATATTGGCTCAGTGCTCCCAAGAGCAGTTCCATAGTATAGGGTTACATCATGTTTGGCGTGGTTAGCGATGGGGACTCTCAAATAGGGGACTTTTGCCGGACAGATCTCTAGGAAGCTGTCGCCAACATCCAGCTGTCGTAACTGGGGGTTGCTCTCATTGGGTTCAAAGAGCACAAGGGGGGTTTGATGTGTCAAGTGTGGATGGTATTTTGCACTTAACATGTCTGACCTTTTTGTCCAGGAAGTTCAGCCAAGGGACAGACTTTGTGGTCGGGAAGGCAAGTCTTTACCGGCGGTCTAGGAGACTCACTTGGGCACCAGAGTCCAATAAACAGTCCACCGCATAGCTGTGGATGTAGCACTTGATTTTGCATTTCCTCCCTACTAGCTGGGCCACTTTTTCATTAGCTTCAGTCTCTTTGTTTATCAGTGTAGTAACACAATTAGTTTTTACCTGGGCAGATTCTTCCATTGAGGTGCTCTGTTGTCTGCTGTTAGTCAGTGAGTGGGCATCAGCACAGAGTGGGCAATTGCTCTTCCTTTGCCCTTGTCTGAGACGTCCTACTGCCCTGTGGCCTACATCCCCACATACGAAGCAATGGTTGCATGAGGTAGCGCCTTTCTCAATACACTCAGGGCAGCCATATTGTTTTGTGGGTTGTTTAGATCTTTGCTTGGTGTGGATACACTGAAAAGTTTGTTTTGGAGTTTTACTGGCTGTAATAGCTTTCACCAATTTAGTCAGAGCATCAACTTTTGCACTCAGTTCATCAATGGCTTTATTTTTACTCTTTGCTTGGTTATCAGATGGTTTTTCACTGTCTTTATCAGGCTCAAGCTTAGCACTGTGGGCATGTGTTACCTTTTGCCAGAGACCATGTCCCAGTCCCATGTCTCTCCCTCTCCTCACTAGACACTTTGTTAACCTGTCTTATCAGTGCCTCGTCTGAAATGGTGCAGTCAGAGAGGAGAGGCTTGAATTCTTTGCGAATATCACTGTACTTGGGAAGGAGGCCCTGATGAATGGTGTATAAAAACACGTTCTGGATCGTGCGGGGCTCATATTCAATGTCCATGTTATCTTGTCTGGATGCAAACATGACTTTCTGTTTCAGTCCTATCATCCTGTATAGCAGGGGTTCCCAAACTTTACCAACTCAGGGCCCACTTGAAAATCTAAAAAATGGCCGTGGCCCACCTTTGTCCTATACACAGTCCATAGACGAAATGCTGCGTTCTCAGAGCACTTAACTTATTATTATTATTATTATTATTATTATTATTATTATTATTATAAAGATTCAGGATTGAAATGAAAGCAGGGGGATAAAGGAAGCCCAAACTTTTAATCTGTGGTGTACACACAAGACAGAATTAATTCTCATACTTTTCATAACTACATTCAAGACTAAATTATTTCTCAAACAAACTCTTCATCACAACTGTGATGTAGCCTACATTCAAGACAGAATTAATTCTCAAACCTGTCATCACAAGACAGAATAAATTGTCAAACTTTTCATTACAATGTGATTTAAGACAGAATAAATTCTCAAACTTTCCATCACAACTGTGTGTGTTTGTTTGTTTGTTTGTTTTAACCAAGGACTACATACAACACTTCACCAGTCAGCTGCAACTCACCTAGTGGGAGGGGTGATGTTGCTGCATAGCAGCTGTCAGTTTAGGGATGTCAGGCTGAATGGAAGTCAGCTTCAGACAGAGATCTGACTGAACGTCCAGTTTGTTTCTATACTTTGTCTTTAAAGCCACAAGGGCTGAAAATCCTGTTTCACATAGATATGTGGTTGCAAAGGGCATAAGAAACCTCAGCGCCTTCTTAGACAGAGCAGCATACTCTGTTTCCACATGCATCCAGAACTGGCCCAGGTTTTTCTCTGTGAAAATCAGTTTTAAGGCAGTGTCACAAGACAGCTCCACAAGGCTGTCCTGCTCCCTGGCAGTCAGACCTGCAATAGCATCCTCGTTATGGGTGACAAAAGGGTTCTGGATCCAGCTGTGCTGCACACTCAGCACAGGGAAGTATTCTCTGAGCTGCGTTCTGAGGATTTCCAGGTGAGCTCTGATGGCACCTGCCACAGTGGTCGGGATCTCCCTCTCCTCTGTGTTCAGAAACTCACACAGGTTGTCGAAGCACTCGTAGTTGTCCTGAGCCACTCTTTTGTCCCACAGCCCAAGCTTTTTTATGGTGGCCTCTACTTTGCCGTGGACATGGAACATGGTCACTGCCTTCCCCTGGAGCGAGACATTCAATCCGTTTAAGTAGGTGAAAATGTCTGCCAAATACGCCAACTTACACAGCCACTCAAAGTCACAGAATCGATCAGCCAGTTCAAAACGGGAGTCCATGAAAAACGTCCGGACTTCATCACGCAGTTCATAGAGTCGAGTGAGCACTTTGCCGTGTGACAGCCAGCGCACCTCGGTGTGCAGGAGAAGCTGTCGGTGGTCGCTCCCCATCTCCGCGCATAATAGGGCAAACAAGCGTGACTGTAGTGGGCGACTTTTAATGAAATTTACTGCCCTCACTGCTTCATCCAAAACCGTCTTTAAATCTGCCGGCATCTTTTTGGTGGCCAGTGCCTCTCTGTGGATACAGCAGTGGACAGCTGTAACCAGCGGCGCCACGTCTCTGACCCGTCTGACGACACCGGACAGTTTCCCCACCATGGCCCGAGCTCCGTCAGTGCTGAGTCCCACACACTTTGCCCAGTCTATTTCATTTGAAATCATAAATGACTTCAAAGTCTCAAATATTTTCTCCGCTGTGCACTGTGCAGGTAAAGGCTTGCAAAACAGAAACTCTTCATGTACACTACAGGCCAAAAGTTTGGACACACCTTCTCATTCAATCCGTTTTCTTTAATTTCATGACTATTTACATTGTAGATTCTCACTGAAGGCATCAAAACTATGACTGAACACATGTGGAGTTATGTACTTAAGGTGAAATAACTGAAAACATGTTTTATATTCTAGTTTCTTCAAAATAGCCACCCTTTGCTCTGATTACTGCTTTGCGCACTCTTGGCATTCTCTCCATGAGCTTCAAGAGGTAGTCACCTGAAATGGTTTTCACTTCACAGGTGTGCCTTATCAGGGTTAATTAGTGGAATTTCTTGCTTTATCAATGGGGTTGGGACCATCAGTTGTGTTGTGCAGAAGTCAGGTTAATACACAGCCGACAGCCCTATTGGACAACTGTTAAAATTCATATTATGGCAAGAACCAATCAGCTAACTAAAGAAAAACGAGTGGCCATCATTACTTTAAGAAATGAAGGTCAGTCAGTCCAGAAAATTGCAAAAACTTTAAATGTGTCCCCAAGTGGAGTCGCAAAAACCATCAAGCGCTACAACGAAACTGGCACACATGAGGACCGACCCAGGAAAGGAAGACCAAGAGTCACCTCTGCTTCTGAGGATAAGTTCATCCGAGTCACCAGCCTCAGAAATCGCAAGTTAACAGCAGCTCAGATCAGAGACCAGATGAATGCCACACAGAGTTCTAGCAGCAGACCCATCTCTAGAACAACTGTTGAGAGGAGACTGCGCAAATCAGGCCTTCATGGTCAAATAGCTGCTAGGAAACCACTGCTAAGGAGAGACAACAAGCAGAAGAGATTTGTTTGGGCCAAGAAACACAAGGAATGGACATTAGACCAGTGGAAATCTGTGCTTTGGTCTGATGAGTCCAAATTTGAGATCTTTGGTTCCAACCGCCATGTCTTTGTGAGACGCAGAAAAGGTGAACGGATGGATTCCACATGCCTGGTTCCCACTGTGAAGCATGGAGGAGGAGGTGTGATGGTGTGGGGGTGTTTTGCTGGTGACACTGTTGGGGATTTATTCAAAATTGAAGGCACACTGAACCAGCATGGCTACCACAGCATCCTGCAGCGACATGCCATCCCATCCGGTTTGCGTTTAGTTGGACGATCATTTATTTTTCAACAGGACAATGACCCCAAACACACCTCCAGGCAGTGTAAGGGCTATTTGACCAAGAAGGAGAGTGATGGAGTGCTGCGGCAGATGACCTGGCCTCCACAGTCACCGGACCTGAACCCAATCGAGATGGTTTGGGGTGAGCTGGACCGCAGAATGAAGGCTAAGGGGCCAACAAGTGCTAAACACCTCTGGGAACTCCTTCAAGACTGTTGGAAAACCATTTCAGGTGACTACCTCTTGAAGCTCATTGAGAGAATGCCAAGAGTGTGCAAAGCAGTAATCAGAGCAAAGGGTGGCTATTTTGAAGAAACTAGAATATAAAACATGTTTTCAGTTATTTCACCTTTTTTTGTTAAGTACATAACTCCACATGTGTTCATTCATAGTTTTGATGCCTTCAGTGAGAATCTACAATATAAATAGTCATGAAAATAAAGAAAACGCATTGAATGAGAAGGTGTGTCCAAACTTTTGGCCTGTACTGTATGTCTCCTTCATATTGATATCACACAACAGCAAGCAAATTTGACATGCCTGCGATGTCTGTGGACTCGTCAATCTGGAGAGCATAACAGCTGCTCTCTTGTATTCTGCTCACTAGCTGCTTCAACACATCGTCAGCCATGTCATCAATACGCCGTTTCACTGTGTTGTCTGACAGTGAAATTATGCTGAGTTGTTTAGCTGCTTTCTCACCAATCACCACTCCAACCATCTCTTTGGCAGCAGGCAGAATTAAATCTTCTCCGATGGTGTGTGGCTTCCCATTTTTTGCTATTAGTTTTGCAACTCGGTATGACGCCTGCACCGCTCTCTTGTAGTCACTTCCAGTAACACATGTTGATTCAATTGTTTTTCGTTGGCTCTGATATTCTTTTAGTTTATTTTCAAAAAATTCTCGTGGCTTTGATGAATATTTTTCATGTTTAGTTTCCAGATGGCGGCGCAGCTTACAAGGTTTCAGAGCTTCATTAGACAGCACCTCGGAGCACAACAGGCAGACAGGTTGTACGTTGTCCTCTGGCCCAACACTTGTAAAACCAAACGATATGTACTCACTGGAATATTTCCGATGACACCTCTTTTTTGTTTTCAGAGATTCGTTTTGATTATCGTTTTCATTTGATGCTTTTTCTATTTTTCTTTTTACACCCGTAAGCCACTGCTCCATTTTTCCCGCCACTACATAGTACGTGCTCCTCCGTTTATGACCCCCTGGCCTGATGACCAGAGAGCTACGTTCCGATCATAAACTGTATAAGGTTCCTAAAATATTGTGACAGGTCAATAACACTCAATAGGTTATTACTTATAAATATTTTTTAAAATCGTGCAATAAATATTTTACAATAAAAATAATTTCAAAAATCATATTTGCAAAAATGAATCATATTTTTAATGACCTCTCATGGCCCACCTGCAGTACCACCACGGCCCACCAGGGGGCCGCGGCCCACACTTTGGGAATCACTGCTGTATAGCATCAGTATGAGGAGTCTCATACTGATGTTGCTTGGTGCTCATCAACTCATGAAATAACTCACTACCACTCTTTTCACTCAGATGTCAACACATGAAGCTTTTAAGCTCAGGGAGGGTCACGTCATCTTTTTAATCAGCATGTCCTTAAACTGCCCAGGTTTGATGATGCGGAGCACACCTTGGATGATCTCCCCCTCAGTATGGTTTGCCTTGAGTCCCTCATCAATCTGCTTGCATAGTCCGTGGCAGCTGATGTTTGATGCATTGTCCCCCACCTGACCCCTATGGAATTTAAAATCTCTGCGCTGGAGGAAGGATAAATCTCTTAGAGAGACCATTTTAAAAGGCATACTGTGTTTTGGGCCTGTGGTAAGGTCAGCTTTATGAATAGTTCTAGAGGGTGGTGGTTGTCTGGCAGTGGAGGTAGGTATGTGATGCGCTGATGGTGTTGTTTTAAACTCAGCTAAATGCCCACCCAAAGCCTCATAGTTAGCCATACTCAGCTGTTTGTGGGTCAGACGAGTCAACAAGGTATATGTCCCCAATATTACTCTCTACACCAGTGATTCCCAAAGTGTGGGCCGCGGCCCCCTAGTGGGCCGTGGTGGTACTGCAGGTGGTCCATGAGAGGTCATTAAACATATTATTCATTTTAATAACCTATTTAGTGTTATTGACCTGTCACAATATTTTAGGAACCTTATACAGTTTATGATCGGAACGTAGCTCACTGGTCATCAGGCCAGGGGGTCATAAACGGAGGAGCACGTACTATGTAGTGGCGGGAAAAATGGAGCAGTGGCTTACGGGTGTAAAAAGAAAAACAGAAAAAGCATCAAATGAAAACAATAATCAAAACGAATCTCTGAAAACAAAAAAGAGGTGTCATCGGAAATATTCCAGTGAGTACATATCGTTTGGTTTTACAAGTGTTGGGCCAGAGGACAACGTACAACCTGTCTGCCTGTTGTGCTCCGAGGTGCTGTCTAATGAAGCTCTGAAACCTTGTAAGCTGCGCCGCCATCTGGAAACTAAACATGAAAAATATTCATCAAAGCCACGAGAATTTTTTGAAAATAAACTAAAAGAATATCAGAGCCAATGAAAAACAATTGAATCAACATGTGTTACTGGAAGTGACTACAAGAGAGCGGTGCAGGCGTCATACCGAGTTGCAAAACTAATAGCAAAAAATGGGAAGCCACACACCATCGGAGAAGATTTAATTCTGCCTGCTGCCAAAGAGATGGTTGGAGTGGTGATTGGTGAGAAAGCAGCTAAACAACTCAGCATAATTTCACTGTCAGACAACACAGTGAAACGGCGTATTGATGACATGGCTGACGATGTGTTGAAGCAGCTAGTGAGCAGAATACAAGAGAGCAGCTGTTATGCTCTCCAGATTGACGAGTCCACAGACATCGCAGGCATGTCAAATTTGCTTGCTGTTGTGTGATATCAATATGAAGGAGACATACGTACATGAAGAGTTTCTGTTTTGCAAGCCTTTACCTGCACAGTGCACAGCGGAGAAAATATTTGAGACTTTGAAGTCATTTATGATTTCAAATTAAATAGACTGGGCAAAGTGTGTGGGACTCAGCACTGACGGAGCTCGGGCCATGGTGGGGAAACTGTCCGGTGTCGTCAGACGGGTCAGAGACGTGGCGCCGCTGGTTACAGCTGTCCACTGCTGTATCCACAGAGAGGCACTGGCCACCAAAAAGATGCCGGCAGATTTAAAGACGGTTTTGGATGAAGCAGTGAGGGCAGTAAATTTCATTAAAAGTCGCCCACTACAGTCACGCTTGTTTGCCCTATTATGCGCGGAGATGGGGAGCGACCACCGACAGCTTCTCCTGCGCACCGAGGTGCGCTGGCTGTCACGCGGCAAAGTGCTCACTCGACTCTATGAACTGCGTGATGAAGTCCGGACGTTTTTCATGGACTCCCGTTTTGAACTGGCTGATCGATTCTGTGACTTTGAGTGGCTGTGTAAGTTGGCGTATTTGGCAGACATTTTCACCTACTTAAACGGATTGAATGTCTCGCTCCAGGGGAAGGCAGTGACCATGTTCCATGTCCACGGCAAAGTAGAGGCCACCATAAAAAAGCTTGGGCTGTGGGACAAAAGAGTGGCTCAGGACAACTACGAGTGCTTCGACAACCTGTGTGAGTTTCTGAACACGGAGGAGAGGGAGATCCCGACCACTGTGGCAGGTGCCATCAGAGCTCACCTGGAAATCCTCAGAACGCAGCTCAGAGAATACTTCCCTGTGCTGAGTGTGCAGCACAGCTGGATCCAGAACCCTTTTGTCACCCATAACGAGGATGCTATTGCAGGTCTGACTGCCAGGGAGCAGGACAGCCTTGTGGAGCTGTCTTGTGACATTGCCTTAAAACTGATTTTCACACAGAAAAACCTGGGCCAGTTCTGGATGCATGTGGAAACAGAGTATGCTGCTCTGTCTAAGAAGGCGCTGAGGTTTCTTATGCCCTTTGCAACCACATATCTATGTGAAACAGGATTTTCAGCCCTTGTGGCTTTAAAGACAAAGTATAGAAACAAACTGGACGTTCAGTCAGATCTCTGTCTGAAGCTGACTTCCATTCAGCCTGACATCCCTAAACTGACAGCTGCTATGCAGCAACATCACCCCTCCCACTAGGTGAGTTGCAGCTGACTGGTGAAGTGTTGTATGTAGTCCTTGGTTAAAACAAACAAACAAACACACACAGTTGTAATGAAAAATTTGAGAATTTATTCTGTCTTGAATGCACTTGTAATATAATGAAAAGTTGGACAATTCTGTCCTGTGATGACAGGTTTATATATTAATTCTGTCTTGAAAAGTTTGAGAATTTATTCTGTCTTAAATCACATTGTAATGAAAAGTTTGACAATTTATTCTGTCTTGTGATGACAGGTTTACAAATTAATTCTGTCTTGAATGTAGGCTACATCACAGTTGTGATGGAAAGTTTGAGAATTTATTCTGTCTTGGATGCACTTGTAATATAATGAATAGTTGGACAATTTATTCTGTCCTGTGATGACAGGTTTACAAATTAATTCTGAGTTGAAAAGTTTGTTTGACAATTTATTCTGTCTTAAATCACATTGTAATGAAAAGTTTGACAATTTATTCTGTCTTGTGATGACAGGTTTGAGAATTAATTCTGTCTTGAATGTAGGCTACATCACAGTTGTGATGAAAAGTTTGTTTGAGAAATAATTTAGTCTTGAATGTAGTTATGAAAAGTATGAGAATTAATTCTGTCTTGTGTGTACACCACAGATTAAAAGTTTGGGCTTCCTTTATCCCCCTGCTTTCATTTCAATCCTGAATCTTTATAATAACAATAATAATAATAATAATAAGTTAAGTGCTCTGAGAACGCAGCATTTCGTCTATGGACTGTTTATAGGACAAAGGTGGGCCGCGGCCATTTTTTAGATTTTCAAGTGGGCCCTGAGTTGGTAAAGTTTGGGAACCCCTGCTCTACACTATCCTGTTAAGCTGCTAGAGTAGGAGTGAATGTTGCTGTTGGTGTAACAACCTCATCCTCTGATATTACATGCTGACTGACTTCAGTGACGCGCCTTGCAATAATCTTATTAATAGCATCTCTCAAAGACAACAAGTGGGAAAATCTCTCGTCCTCCAAATCAAGTAATGTTTTACAGTTCAGGTAAGTGTATATGTAATCATACCAACTTTCCTCATCACCATGAGTTACACTTAGATGATCCAGGTCTGGGACTGGTACAATGTTCTCGATCACCTGAAAGAGTTCCTCTGCTGTCAGAGTGTGAAGGCTTTTCTTTATTTTCCAGGTCAGTTTCTTTCTTTCACCGTCCTTCAACTTGTGTCACTTGGTCAGCAACGTCTCACAGTCCAGTCACCATGAGCAAGTAGCACGGCACTCCTTCAGCTGGGGTCTCCCTCACACAATGTGGTCCCACAGCTGCCTCCCTGATGTCTGCCTTGGGTTTGTTGGTGAAAGGATTAGCACCGACTCTCGCCAGCTGCTGAACCCAGCAGTGCCTCCAAAATTCTGTTACAGGCCTCAGCTGAGTTACCTGTCAACAGAAGATGTGTCCTATTTTATACAGGAGAAAGGGAGACAGGACACATCAGCTATTGCCGTTCAGCAGGCTGCTTTCCGTCTGAGGGGTGTAGAGCCTGCGCAGCCTCACCAGTGCCCACCTCCGTGGACACTCCTCCTTGTGGTGCAACTAGGAAACTGTACTTTTAAGTCTACTTGGTATAACCACTGTGATATTACATTAAAATGTGGCCTTTTTCACAGAAAATACATAAAATAATAATAAATAAAATAAATTAACAATTGTGACAATACATTTGTAGGTGTCACATAAACATGACTGGTGCTGCCATGGACTGTATAAAAGTTTATTCTGTGTATTTGATTTGTGTGTATGGAGAAGGGGGGGGGGGGATGCTGGTAGAAAGATAAAGTGTGTTTTTAGTTACTGTAAGGGTGTTTGTCAGGAGTAAGGCTGCAGTTGCACATCACTTTGTATTTGCTACAAATGCATTTCAGTGAATCAATAGTTTATTTATGACATTAAATTCCAGTGAAATGCGATCCTGTCAGCTCCTTCAACTTGTGCATTGCAATTTAAACCTTTTTTTGTTTGCCTCATTTCACATTGCAGACTGCAGCTTTCTAACTGTCCTTGTTTCCAGATAGGCTGCAGTGCATATGTTAATGGTGTTGTAAATTATAGTACTAGGCCTTATCAAGGGGCACCAAAATGTTGGGAATCAACACTTATAGGCTTAGTATGGCGATACCATTAATGTAGGGAATCTACATTAATAGGCTCAAATTGGCTATCAGAAATAATTAATAGTTATTCGTAATAATTATTAAATGTTAAATAACGTGACTTAATTAACATTAAATCACCTCGTGGGGCACCATTCCCGAAAAGGGAAAAATGATAGCCAGTTAAAGATATCAGTCTCATAAAGCCCTCTGAGGCAAATTGTGATTTGTGATATTGGGCTTTATAAATAAAATTGATTGAAATTGATTGATAAAGTTCACTAAACTATTAATTTGGGAATTTGATTAATAATTAAATTAATAACCATAACCAAATTAATAATACAGCCTGAAGGATTTCGGAATTCTTGACGCAGCAGAGGTTGACTATTCATTCACTATTGTACAACATTAAACAGACAGCAGGTACGATTCCAAAAATATATTTATTCATAAAGTAAAGCAAAGCAAATCCAAAACACACAAATCCTAACTAACTATATACAAGCCTGTGTGTGTGTGTGTATATGTTTGTAGGTGTGTGTCTGTGTGTGTGTGAAAGAGGGAGAGAAAGACAAAGGCGGGTGTGGTAATCGAAAGGCCGTTTGGCCTACAAAACAAAATGGCTGACAACAGAAAACTACAAGATGGCCAGATCAAAGCTGGCTTCAGATCGGGGGAGGTGTTTGTCTGACTGTGTGGTCAGGACAAAGACAAAGGAAAAGAAGCGGGACTTGAGCGGCCTGCTTGGGTGTAGCTCTGTTGAAAGCCTATTTGTGAGTGAGTCTATGTGAATGCGATTTGTGTTGCAAAGGGTCTGGATTAGTGCAGAAGATGTTTAGTTACATGCAAGACGTCTGTGAACAGCTTTAGCAAACTAAACATGACTTCGCTTGGTAAGACCAACTAATCAATAACCTAATTGCAGACAATCACAACAATAACTCAATTAGCAGCATTAAATCACAAACAACAAGTTAAACAGTCCTGCTTAGCCTGTGCAGCTGTGATAAAGCTATGCCCAGTTGTTACATTACCAAATCCTGAATGGATTGAGGGAAGAGTTGGTTTGATGCATGCTGTCCTTGTTAGCCAACGAAGAAGGCTGGAAAGAGCTGTGGCTCTAGAAGCAGTCTTTGTTGTGTCCTTGTTCCAAAGGTGCAGATCCGAGGAAGCCGGTCGCTCGGGGTCCTTGCAGAGTTAGACGCTGGGGTGCTAACTCAACTTGATTCTCCTTATTGCTGGGAAGTTAGTTGCAAACCTTGTGTTTGCCCTTCTAACCTCTCTGGTAGAAGTTATGCGCCTTCCTTGAGTAGGGCATGAGAGTCTTAGGAGAAAAGGGAACAAAAGTTTGTAGAGAAATTGTCCCCCCTTGATGGTTCAGGACAAAGAGCACCTCTGGGCTGGTCCAGGGCCCAGAAGGGAAGAGGTGTGAGCGGCTTGCCGCCCAAGAGCTAAGAGCGAGACTGTAGTGAATGGAAATCAAGTCCTACAGTGTGTCTGATGACATCACAGAGTCACATGGCACTGTAACAGTAATGACCAATCACTTTTGAGACTTGTCTCTCACAGAGGTGTGAAGTTGGCCATCCTGCTGAGATGGATGTCAGGTAAATTCTTTGTTTGAGAACAAAGAACATGAGGTCTTCCACCTCAGGAGGAAAAGCCTTCACATGTCCAGTTTAGATTTTAACAAATGACAAATCATCTGTGGTTCAGTGAATCCCAAAAATGGTATCAAGGATGGTTCTGGTAATCCATGATTTCTGGTTGTGTAATTATTATTATTTAACTGTAGTTTTGGCTACAGTTGCTTCTGTTCTTTTAAAATTCACCTCAGAGTCAGTGAATTCATTGATGACATCAGTGATGTGGATTGTGGTGTCCTTGAATGAGCTCCTGACTCTGATTAGCTCATCTCTCACTGCATCACAGGGTGCATATGAGATGGTTTGTTTGTTTGACCTCAGCAAGAAGGCTCCATTGTTGCTTTCATATAAAAAACAAGTTTTTTCCTGTAATGATCGTAAAGTATGCTTATGTCAAGGGTTGTGTTGCTAACAAAACTGAAGTTATTGTTCTTGGCCCCAAACAGCTCAGAAACTCTTTATCTGATGATATAGTTTCTCTGGATGGCATTGCTCTGGGCTCTAGCACTACCGTAAGAAACCTCGGCATAATATTTGATCAAGATTTGTCTTTTAACTCCCATTTAAAACAAACTTCTCAGACTGCATTTTTTCATCTGTGTAATATTGCGAAAATTAGGCCTATCCTGTCACTAAAAGATGCTGAAAAATTGGTCCATGCGTTTGTTACCTCGAGGCTGGATTACTGTAATTCTCTATTATCAGGTAGCTCTAATAAGTGCCTGAAAACTCTCCAGCTAATCCAGAACGCGGCGGCACGTGTACTGACAGGAACTAAGAAATGAGATCATATTTCTCCTGTTTTAGCTTCTCTGCACTGGCTCCCTGTAAAATCCAGAATTGAATTTAAAATCCTTCTCCTAACCTACAAAGCTCTACATAATCAGGCTCCATCATATCTCAGAGAGCTCATAGTGCCCTATTATCCCACCAGAACACTGCGCTCTGAGAATGCAAGGTTACTTGTGGTCCCTAAAGTCTCCAAAAGTAGAACAGGAGCCAGAGCCTTCAGCTATCAGGCTCCTCTTTTGTGGAATCACCTTCCTGTTTCGGTCCGGGAGGCAGACACCGTCTCCACTTTTAAGACTAGACTTAAGACTTTCCTATTTGATAAAGCTTATAGTTAGGGCTGGCTCAGGCTTGTCTTGGACCAGCCCCTAGTTAGGCTGACATAGGCCTAGTCTGCCGGGGGACCTCCTATAATACACCGAGCCCCTTCTCTCCTTCTCACTCTCTCTCTCTCCCTTGCAAGTATTCATGTCCTGTTAATGCATCTCTCTAACCCGGGCCTACTGCATGTTACTAACTCGGCTTGTTCTCCGGAGCCTTTGTGCTCCACTGTCTCGCAGGCTAACTCGTACCGCAGCTGTGCCTGGATGGTGTGTCGTGGTTGTGCTGCTGCCATGGTCCTGCCTGATGCCTCCCACTGCTGCTGTTACTATTAGTCATACCTGGACTATTATACACATATCATTATTGTCACATACATATATAATCATATTATTAATATAATATGTTTCTCCTTATGTCTCATTGTGTCATATGGATTACTGTTAATTCATTATATTGATCTGTTCTGTACAACATCTATTGCTCGTCTGTCCGTCCTGGAAGAGGGATCCCTCCTTCAGTTGCTCTTCCTGAGGTTTCTACCATTTTTTTCTCCCCGTTAAAATGTTTTTTTGGGGGAGTTTTTCCTTATCCCCTAAGGACAGAGGGATGTTGTATGCTGTAAAGCCCTCTGAGGCAAATTGTGATTTGTGATATTGGGCTTTATAAATAAAATTGATTGATTGAATTGATAATCTACAAACTGCAATATCGTAATTGGAACTTCCTTTTAAATAAAAACTCCTTCGTTCTTTTTAGAAGTGCTTGTGGCAGCTACCTGAAGGCTCTTCACTGAAGAGCTTCTTTCTTTAAGTGGGCCCCAGTACACTGGAGGTTAGATGCCAGTAGCCTATATTCTGGAGGATATTTCAGCTTAAAGGGATAGTTTGGAAATTTTGAAGTGGGATTGGATGAGGTACTAACTCATAGTCAGTGTATTTCCTACAAGAGATGGTGTTTGATACGCCCCCAGTTTAGTGAAACAGACCGGGGCACCGGCCCTTAATCTAAGCATTGTACTGCTGTGGACGTTGGCAGCAGTAAAACATATATTTTAGACCCCTAAAATAATCAATATCGGTTAAAGTGTACACAATATTTTGAATATTTTCTCACTTTACCCTGCTATCAGACAGCCTTTTTTGACAGGGAACTAGAGTGAAACCAAAGCATATCCATGCTCTCTTTGAAGTTAGACTCCACCAACAAAAACAATGCATTTTATCTTGCTGAAGAAGGGTCCTGCTGGTCTACCGCTGCCTCAGTCAGTTAGTTAGGTAGTGTTATTATGTGACTTTGTTGAATCTAAACTAACCCTTTAAAACACCAAAGTCACACAATAACAAACAAACTACATATCAAGGAAGCAGTAGACCAGCAGCTCCCATTTACAGCAGTTCAGGTGCCAGTCAGAAAGGGCTTTTTGTTGACAAGGTAAAGTAATGAAAATATTCTAAATAAAGGCCTCACTTAAACCCACTGATTTCTTCTTAGGTGGCTCTACTCCTTTCTGCTTCTCCTAACGGGTTGTGCGGACTGACATCTTTTGTACGTAATAGGGTGACTGTGGGGACGAACCTCATACAACCCCAATTTAGAAAATTCATCCCTTTATGGAGTTATAATCAGCAGTAGACACATTTTTGACAAAGTATTCACTCTGCTAGACTATAATTCAAATTAATATTAGAGACTATCCCCACTTAAAATTTCCTCTTAAAATCATATCTTGCAGATGCAGTGAACCTGTTTGCAATGTATTTTTTCTGCAGACAAAAGAGGGCATTTGTTAAAACACTATTGCCTGAAACATGGTGGCTTCACTGTCTTTATCAGGATTGCTTGTGCACTTTCACATTTCTAAATGCACTTAAAGCGCATTTGTCTGTTTGGCATTCTCAGTCAGACATTGGGCAAGCAAGTAAACCCGCAGAATAAATAGAGCCCTATACTGAAGCTGAGTTTTTCACACACTTAAGCAGCCATTTAAAACTTAAGCAAAGATAGCACTCTAGTCCATAGGAAGGCTGTTCTTTTCAGAGCAATGTGTATTCAACGTTTAATGCACACAAAAGTTAAGTTAAGTACAGTTTGAAATAAACACACTGTGCTCCAGTAAAGGGATCAGCACCCAGTGAAAACAGCCTATGGCACAGCTTACCTATGTAGACCAGTGTCTTTGGGGTCATCAGTTGGGAACCTCCCTTCATCAGTGTTTCATCTAGTTGGTCCCACAACACCTTCAGGAGGCTAGACCGTGATCTCTGGCGTTCCAGAGCCACCCCCCTAATGCCAGCTCTCACTGCTCCTCACCACAACACAACAACCCTCTTTTCCTTACCTATACTACCACTGCTACCCCAGCCAAAACAGCATGTCACCTTCAACAAACCCTATCTTACATTCCCCTACCAGCATGGTATTTCAAATATATGGTCAATAACGAAGACAGGGGGAAAAAAAGGACAAACAAACTATAACTTACAAACAAATAAGCTCACCTAAGATGGCCGCCTGGTCCTAAAGAGACTCAAACAGGTCGCCCTCTGCCGCCCCCTACTCCCTCACTACCTTTATTTGGCCCACCAACTAACATTATTTCTCCTCATATAAGCTTCCTCTTCCTAGATTTCTGCCTGTTGGGAGAGGGAAAATGGGCAGGGAAGGCAGAGTAGGGGAGGAACGTCTGTTTAGATGTCCTCCCCCGGCCGGATTAGGTGGTATCCTCTGCCCCCCTTACTCCCTCATTACCTTCATTTGGCTCCCCAACTAACATTATTTCTCCTAATCCAAATCCACTGACTGGACTTCATCAAACTCTGTCCCCTCACTCCCAACTCCCCCAGGAGTGAGATAGCCAATCTAACTACAAATCCCCTACAACCCACTTCCACTGGACAAACCCTAATTTTCCATCCTCACTGCTCAACTTCTGCCCCTAAGTCTGCGTACCTAAGCTTTTTCCTTTCATAGGCCTCCTCCACCAAGTTTTCCCAGGGAACTGTAAGCTCTATGAAATAAACTATCCGTCTGCTCATGGACCATAAAACTACATCAGGCCTATGTCCTGGGGAACAACAAGCTTTTCTCCTAAATCTACCTGCATTTCCCAATCACAAGTACCTTCTAAACTGTCTTGCCACCCTACTACCTTACCACCTGTATGTTTCTCCCCCTCGTGGACAAACTGAATTGTTACACTCTTTATCCTAGACCCTCCTGAATTTGCCTGTCCTCATCTATCTTCAATGCCTGCAGCTAAGCTCTGACACCAGAGTTCATCATAATAAAAAATTAATAACACAACAGTACATAGCAATTCATATCCTCCATGTGTGATTATTAGGGTCCTGTAGAGAGAGGGTCCTGTTGTAAACCCCAGAAAAAAATAAAAAAATTCTTGACCAGAATGGATAGATTAGTGGACAGCTCCAGAATAAGTGCAAAAGTGTACCATCGTTTGACTTACATTTATCACAAACTGGAGATACAGAGGGGTAAAATTTATGTAACTTGACCTTAGAACAGAGACGCTGCAACGGGGTAGGCATACTAGGCAATTGCCTAGGGCCCCGAGCTGGAAGGGGCCCCAGGACAGCGCTGACATTGGTCCTTTTGTCAATGACAAAATGACTGAACTGCTTTACACACTGCAACGTCGATGCATTGGAAAACCCCCCGCATAGGGCCCCCACTGACTGTCACTGCCTAGTGTGTTAAGGGACCCCGAGACACGGCCAATATCGATCCATATCAATGACACAACCTGAAACCTCCATAGACACTGCAGCGACACGTTTGGAACCCCCCCTAATGGGGCCCCGACTGCCCGTGGCCGGCTTTCTGCGGTACTTCAAACTCGAGGAAAAATGAAGCGAGCGTATCCGTCAGGGCATGCAAAAAGAAAAAAAAAAAAACAAGAAGATGAAGAAAAAAGAAAACGGGGAAGTGGTAAGTTCAAACGTGTATAATCTGACATTATTTAAAAAAAAGTTGTGATGCCACTTTGTCCCAGTCTGTAGTCTCACGAAGCACAACTGCACGACATGTTTACTGCACTTTAGCCTAGCTTATTTATACAGTAATTAACAGTAAGCTAACCAGTAACTAATTTGTATTTGGAAGAGGGCAATATCATATATCTCCTTGAATTTTCTGTATGTCACATTAAGCAAAAATATTATCAGGAACAGTGAAGTTGGCTGTTCATTAATTATTCCAAACAGATCTTAATGTTGAGTGTGTAGCATACACAATTCTTGCAGCATGAACATAAAGCCAGCTGACTAAATACGTTGTGATTCTCCCATTGTTTTTTCCACCCCGGAGGTTCTTTGTTGAAATTCTTAGGACCACAACAGCAACAACAACAACAACAACAACAAGAACTTACCTCTACAGATGAAGGTAGGAACTGTTTGGGTTTTTTTTTAAACAAATTAAGATTACAGTGATTTGCTCTCCTTTTAAATCTATCATGATATGATCTGATTTAATGCAATAACACAAATAAATGTCAAACAATTACAGTATGTTTTTTCTTGTTTTTACATTGTGGGTATTTGGGTGTCATGAAAAAGCGCTATATAAACTGAATGCATTATTATTATTATTATTATTATTATTATTTCTATCAGCCTCAGGTGAGCAGGACATGCCTTCATGCAGCAGCAGCAGCAGCAGCATGGCAGCCCCGCCACCATCACAGTTTGAGGCCACACCACATCTTCATACCACGTCCTCTTCACAAAAAAAAAAGTTATATTGTATTTAAAGTTTTCTTACATGATTGTGCACTTCTGTTATTTAAAATAAAAGATTTCTGGATTGAATGATCTTCTTGGTGTTTTTGGGCCAGGAGGGCCCCCATGGTCACTCTTGCCTAGGGCCCCCAAGGTGACTAGAAACGCCCCTGCCTTAGAATAATGAAAACAGTGAATCACTTTGAACTGAATTAACCTGTGTCTACTGTTTATTGAACACCTGTGTATATGGGAAAGTGCAGCTTTCCATATTTTATCTGGTAACACATCATTAATTTCCCTTTCCCAAGCCTTCTTAATAGAATTAGCAAAATCAGACCTCTTAAAAACATTTACAAAGTTAGTAGTCAGCTTCTTCCTCTCTGGTGGGAGGGAAAACAGTTCCAAAATAGCATGCTTCTCACGAGCAGATTCAAAATGAGGAATGTTTTCCCTAACAAAATGTCTAGCTTGCATGTAACGAAAAAAAATTGAGTGAGGTAGATTATACTTAAGACTTAATTCAGGGTTAGGGTTAGGGTTAAATCCATATTGGCAAATTTTGAAAAATATATAGAAACTTTGGTAGTGACATCATCTTAATGACATTTACTCTGCCGATCATGGAGAGGGGCAAGTCCTCCAGTATTCTATACTACGTTTTAATTTATCAGTACCTTCAAGAAAATGTTATCTAAGCAAGAGTTTTGGGTTTTTTGAGATCTTAAGTCCTAAGTATGTGATATAATCTTGAACAACCTTAATAGGGCAATCTTGTAAAATTGCATTTTCTCCAATAAACATAAGTTCACTTTTAGTGCAATTAATTGTGTAACCAGAAATTTTACTGAATGATTGGATATATTGTAAAAGGCAAGGAATACCCTCTTCAGGATTCATTAATATGACAAGTAAATCATCAGCATACAACATTACAAGACATTCAGATATACACACTGGTATACCCCTGATATGAGGGTGACTTCTTATCCCAATTGCCAGAGGTTCAATTGCTAAATTAAACAACAAAGGGGACAGGCAATCTCCTTGTCTCACACCACGGTATAGAATAAATGGCTCTGATACAATATTATTTGTGATAACGAATGATTTAGGGGAGTGGTAAATCATCTCAACCCAGTCCATGAAAGTCCTTCCAAATCCAAACCTCCTCAAAGTTTCAAATAAATATGGCCACTCAATAGAATCGAAAGCTTTCTGGGCATCCAATGTTATGACAGCTGCTTGGGTGTTTTTACCCAAATCAGAATACAATATATTTAACAAACGACGCACATTGAAAAAAGAAAGCCAGCTTGATCTTGGTGGATGATTGTTGCTATATGCTTACCTAATCTGGTGACCAGTACTTTTGTTAAAATCTTGTGATAGAGATTAAGCAGAGAAATAGACCAATAATTACCTGGATCTGCAGGATCTTTACCCTTTTTTAGCAACAAACATATATTTGCCTCATAGACAGAATGTGGGAGTGTTTTTCTTCCAATAGAGTCATTTATCATCCTGAGTTAAACAGGTGCTAAAATTTAATGAAAAGCTTGGTAAAACTCTGCTCCATATCCATCCGGACCAGGGCATTTACCTGTGGGGAATGAATTAATCGCATCTACTAACTCAGCAACAGAGAATGCACCCTCCAAGGAGTGCTGACTACTCTCATCTAACTGTGGTAGAGTTATTGAATTAAAGAACTGAGAGTAATCTTTCTCTGTTGCTGCAGAAGCAGAGGTATAGAGATCTGAATAGAATTCCTTAAAATGGTTATTAATGTCTTTTGGATCTGTAAGAATTTGTCCAGTTTTGGACTGCATTTTATGGATAGCAGTTTTTGCCAGCTCTCCTTTAAGTTGTCTTGACAATAACTTTTGAGGTTTATCACTCAGTTCAGAGTGTTTTTGTCTGGTCTTTAATAAGAGATTACTAATTTCCCCACTAAGTATAAAGTTATATTCAGATTTTAATTCCAGAGTTTTTTTTATAGTCAAACTGTTGTAGAGAGGATTTATAAGACGACTGAGTTCTTCTTCAATCTCTTTCTGTTTTTTAAGTTTGTCTTTTTTCCTTGAAGTCTCAAAGGAAATAATAAATCCTCTCATGGTAACTTTTAATGTTTCCCAGAGAGTAGAATCAGAGACTTCTCCATTATCATTGATTTCTAAAAACTCTCTGAGATTTTCTGTCATAAATTCTTTAAAACCTGGCAATGATAATAATAGTGGATTAAATCTCCACTTATATCTTGATTTGGAGAAGGAAGATTGTAGCTGCAATGTGATGGGACTGTGGTCAGAGATCAATCTATTGTGATAATGTGTATTGCTAATATTGGAGATTAGACCAGCCTCCACTATAAAATAATCAATTGACTGACTGGTGCACATGTGAATAAAATGAGTATTCCTTTTCATCTGGATGTTGTATTCTCCAGATGTCTACCATATTTCTAGATTTGATTAAATTATTTAGTATCTGAACTTAATTGTTGGAGTAGATTTGGAAGATGATCTGTCAAGGGATGGATCCAAATAGCAATTAAAATCCCCACCAATAAGGACCCATCCTCTGGGAGTAACTCAAAAATCTTTCGAAAAAAGGTAGGGTCGTCAGAGTTCGGGCCATATGTATTTAACAAAGTGATTGGAAAAGAATTCACATGGCCAGAGATCAAAAGAAATCTCCCATTTGGATCGGCAATCTTGAGCTTAAGCAAAAAGGGAATAGTATTACGAAACATAATTGCTACACCCCTTGCTCAAGATGTAAAGGATGCGTGATATGCCTGAGAAATCCAACTGGGTTTAAGTTTATCTTCAGTAGCTTTAATAGTGTGAGTCTCTTGTAAAAATATGATATCTGCCTTCAATGAGTTCAAGTGAGAGTAAACCTTACCACATTTTATGTTATTTCCAAGGCCCCTAACATTCCATGAGGTTAATGTAATTTTATTGTTTAGGCTAGACACACTTGAAACAGATCAAATAATCAATATTCAAATGCCTATAGTAGTATTTCTCATGGAATGATGTGGGCCCTGATTGTTGCAAAATAATAATAATAATAATAATACATTTTATTTATAGGCGCCTTTCAAGACTCTCAAGGTCGCCTTACAAAAAACAGTTAAAATACAATAAAACAGTAAAATACAAATAATAAAACAGTGCAAAAACAAATATGAGAAGACAAAATAGAACAATGAACGACAACAGTAAAACAACAGCAACAACAATGAACAACAACAGTAAAATTAGTAATTATGAAGGGTATGCCAGTCTGAACAGATATGTTTTGAGATGTGACTTGAAGGTTGCCAGTGTTGACAGAGGTCCTGAGGTAGTGTGTTCCAGAGCTGAGGGGCAGAGCGGCTAAAGGAACGTAATCCCATTGTGGCTAGATTGGCAGAAGGGGTGAAGAGGAGAGAAGCAGAGGAGGTCCTAAGTGTACGGGAAGGTGTGTATATTTGGAGGAGTTCGGTGAGGTATGATGGTGCAAGGTTATGGAGGGCCTTGAATGTAAGGAGCAGGATCTTATAGTCAATACGGAGGTGGACTGGAAGCCAATGAAGCTGTTTGAGCACAGGAGTGATATGGTGTGTGGATGGAGTTCTAGAAATGATGCGTGCAGCTGAATTTTGGACCAATTGCAATTTATTGAGGGATTTCTGTGGCAGACCATATAGAAGAGCATTGCAGTAATCAAGGCGGGATGTGACAAGGGCGTTAACCAAAATGGAAGTGCTATTGCGGGAGAGAGATGGGCGAAGGCGATTGATATTACGAAGATGAAAATATGCAGACCGGGTGATGTTATTGATGTGGGCAGTGAAGGAGAGTGAGCTGTCAAGGATGACACCCAGACTCTTGACCTGGGGGGAGGGACAGACAGCAGTGTTATCAATGTGTACTGAGAAACTGTTGAATTTTGACAGTGTTGATTTAGTGCCAACCAAGAGTAGCTCTGTTTTATTTCCGCTGAGTTTGAGAAAGTTGTGAGAGAACCAAGTTTTGACATCTTGCAGACAGTCAAGGAGGGGGGGTGGAGGAAGAACGGAACCAGGTTTACAGGTGAGATAGAGCTGAGTGTTGTCTGCGTAGCAGTGAAAATTGAGGCCATGATTCCTGAAGATATTGCCAAGGGGGAGTAGATAGATGATAAAAAGGAGGGGGCCCAGGACAGAGCCCTGTGGCACACCACAAGTGATTGGGGAAGGTTGGGAATGGTAGTTCTTCAGCTGTACAGACTGTGTGCGACCAGAGAGGTATGAGGTGAACCAGGAAAGAGTGGTATGAGTTAGTCCAATGGAAGTTAGGCGGTTAAGGAGGATGTTATGGGAGATTGTGTCAAAGGCTGCTGTAAGGTCAAGGAGGATGAGTATGGTAATATGTCCAGAATCTGCTGCCATGAGAAGGTCGTTGGTGATCTTTGCCAGAGCTGTTTCAGTGCTGTGATGGGGACGGAAACCAGATTGGAACTGTTCATAGAGGGTATTGTGAATGAGATGATCATGAACCTGTGCAGCAACCACTTTTTCCAGGATTTTGGACAGAAACGGAAGGTTTGAGATTGGTCTAAAAAAAAATAGTCAAACAATTATCACATGGATGATATGTATTGAAACAACATTGAAACTGGATGTGCAAAATAAACAGAGAAAAGATGCTAAGGTGCATCAAACAACGCCTCTCTCCCCACCAACATTCACACTCACACTCACACCAACTACCCCCCTCCCACCCACCCCAAAAACACAATGTCCCAAAAAATGTCCCATAATAAACGGGGAAACGCAGCGCAAATGGCCAGCAGCCGAAAGTCCCACCAGGAGGAAAAAAACAAAAAAAGTCATTATAACAGCAGAATATTCGTTGCATCACTCCGCGGTGAAAAAATACAAAAAGGAAATGATATTAAACATTTAGTCCGCTGTCTATACTTGTCTTTTACTGAGAAGAGATCAAGTAAGCAAACAAAAATCCCAGTTCAAAGGCCAGTATCCACAAAGCAGTTAGTTTAACTCTTGTTCAATAAATGACTCAGCGTCACTTGGGGAGGTAAAAACTTTTACCTGCTCATTGTAGTGAACATGAAGTTTAGCAGGGAAGCGCAAAGAGAATTTTATCTCCCTCTTTCTGAGTACCTGGATTACTTCACGGAATCCTCTCCTCTGTGCCATCACCTCCGCGGTGTAGTCAGGATATATGTGGATCCGGTGCCCATTGAACGTCATCTACTGCTGCCGACTCAGCCAAAGAATCAGCTCTTTTTCCTGGAAGTAATGAATCCTGGCAATTATGCGCCGTGGTCTTTGGACCTCTGTAGGTCTTGGCACTGGAATCCGGTGCGCCCGGTCCACAGGCTGCACAAAATTATTCGCTCCGAGTAACTTCGGGATTAATCCAGCGATAAACTCTGTAGGTCTGCCTTTCTCTTCGCCCTCTGGTATTCCCACAATCTTATTATTATTTCGCCTTAAACGCCCCTCCAAGTCGTCGATCTTCATTAGAAGCCTCTCATTTATTTTTAAAATTTCTGTCACACATCGCTCCAGCGTCTGAATCCCCCTTTGTGATCAGAGCCTTGTTCCTCTGTGGCAACTATTCTTTCAGTCTGTGCCAGATGAGCATTCATGACAGTTTCAATTTTTTGATCAAGAAGGTCGAAACGTTTGTTGATTGATTCCAGAATCTTGTCGGATATCTTCTCCCACATGTGCGGTGTCTCTTCCTCGGCATCAGGCCCACGACCAACAGCCGAGTCAGATTGTTTGGCGTGCTTGGCTTGACGCGTATCCGGCATATTTTCCTGTGTGTAGAGTTGGTGTACAAAAAGCTTTCCCAAGCCAATTCTTCATGTGGTTACCAGTGTTGACACCACCAATTTTCAAGATTAGACAGCAAAATTAAAGAAGATTAGATCATTTCCACCTGGAGCTCTGAAAGACCCGACTACTCCATGTGCATCTCACTTGCGCCCCCACCATGTTGAGTTGAGTTTATTTTTGACAGAGATGGTCATTCTGTTGTATATGTCCCTATACTGAAAATGCATCAGGCTTTGTTAAGCAATAAGGATATTTTGGATAAGGCGATACATGGAGGGATCATGTCACTGGAAGGATACCACTCATTCAGAGACAGCTCTAATTTAAAAGAAAATGCTCTTTTAAATGTGGAAGAATTTAGGATTGCTCTTGGGCTATATGTCAATGAATTTGAAGTGGCTAATTCCGTGGGAACATCCACGAGAAAAACACAAACAATGTGCCATGTATTGGCTTGCTACTGTTGACTCCAAGTATCAGTCAGCTCTCTATTCAACTTGCACTTTTGTGTAAAGTTAACACTGTGAAAGAATGTGGGTATCCAGAAGTCCTTCGCTCTCTCATTCAGGATCTTGCAACTCTTGAGGACCACGGTGTCTATGTTGACCAACTGGCAGAAAGTGTTAAAGGCATAGGCAGTGACAGTCAGTGGGGGCCCTATGCGGGAGGTTTTCCAATGCATCGACGTTGCAGTGTGTAAAGCAGTTCAGTCATTTTGTCATTGATAAAAGGACCAATGTCAGCGCTGTCCTGGGGCCCCTTCCAGCTCGGGGCCCTAGGCAATTGCCTTGTATGCCTACCCCGTTGCGGCGTCTCTGTATGTAGCAGGGGACAACTTGGGGGCTCACTCTTTGGCCGAATTCCAGGAGAGTTTTGCAGCAGAGCACTTTTGTCAGTTTTGTATGTGTAAGTGAGATGACATACATGATAAGGAGGTCTGATCAGCTCTACATCAGCCAAGGACAAGAGAGAATCATGATGTCCTGTGCAAGAGGTTATACATGACCATACTACAGCCAAACATTTTTTGATTTAATTTGATTTGAAATATTTATTTCGAATGTGCAGAAGAAAACATTTCCTTTTTAAAGCAACACAAAAGAATCGCAAACATAAATAAACCAACAAAAGAAAACATAATCAAATACACACATTCGAAAAGGAGTGAGAAGATGTAAAACTTATTTACTCTCACCCCTATTCACAAGCTAATAATAATTAATAAAGCTGCCTTTATCGATCGATATATATCTGTCTGATATTTGTAGATATAGTATAATACATATAAATACATAAACACATATATACATAAATACATAAACACGTATATACATACATACATACATACATACATATATATATACACATACATACATACATACATACATATATATATACACATACATACATACATACATACATACATACCTACATACATGTGACCCCCGGTGACTGTCAACCACTTTCTTCCCTGTGCCTCTTGAAAACCACATCTTTATATCTTGTTTTGAAAATATTTATGTTTGGACATTACTTCAACTCCACACTAAGACCTTTCCATAGTCTTACCCCACAAATTGATAAACAAAAACCTTCCCTAGTTGTGCGAAAACGCTATTCTTTAAAATTAAATTTTCCTGAACATAATTTGTGCAGTTTGGTAATCAACAATGTCTGTAAGTTTTAACAATTTTGACTGTAGAAACAGTTAGTGTGTTCATGATACCCGACATTATGAATGATCCGTATGGCTTTCTTTTGAAGGATAGTTAGAGAATATGATGCGCTTTTGTAATTATTGCCCCAAACCTCAGAACAATATTGCAAGTATGGTAAAATCAGGTAACAGTATAGTGTGTGAAGTGATTTTTGATCCAGGACCTTCTTGGCTTTGTTTATTACTGCGATACTCCTTGATATTTTTGACTGTATATGCCTGATATGTGATTTCCAACAGATTTTGTCGTCTATGATTACCCCTAAGAATTTGTTTTCATGGACACTTTCAATTATAACCCCATCAATTTTAATCTGTAGCTGTCTGTTCAAGTTGTGATTTCCAAATAACATTATTTTTGTCTTGCTGAGATTCAATGACAGTTTATTTTTGTCAAACCAGATTTTTAGTTTCTTCATTTCTGCAGTGATATCCTCCTGTAATTGTTTTAAGTTGTCCCCACAATAGAAAATATTTGTATCATCAGCAAATAACACCAATTTCAGTAGTTGTGATACCTTACATATGTCATTAATGTATAATATAAATAATTTTGGTCCTAACACTGACCCCTGGGGGACACCACAAGCAATGTCCAAACATTTTGAGCAGCAATCATCCAGCTTCACAAACGGCTGTCTCTCACTTAAGTACCTTTGGACCCAATCCAGTGCTATTCCCCCGATACCGTATCTTTCCAACTTATTAATTAAAAATTATGATTTATTGTATCAAAAGCCTTTTTTAAGTCGATAAATACTCCTGCTGCGTATTGTTTGCGATCAATTGCATCTGTAATTACCTCCATTGATTCTGTAATTGCCATTGATGTTGATCTGTTTGTCCTAAAACCATATTGACTATCTGCAAGTGTTTATGCTTTTCTAGGAATGAGTCCAATCTATTGTTGAAGAGTTTTTCAAGAATTTTTGAAAATTGAGGAAGTAATGAGACAGGTCTGTAGTTAGTGAAGTGGTGTTTGCTCCTAGATTTGTATAGTGGTATGACTTTAGCTGTTTTCATTTTATTTGGAGATGAACCGATTTGAAATGACAAGTTACTGATATATGTTAAAGGTTTCGAAATCCCCTCAATTACCCTTTTTACTAGTGACATATCAATGTCATCGAAGTCAGTAGATTTTTTGTTCTTGCATTTTTTTTACAATATTTTGTTCTCATCTACTGCTTTGAGAAACATTGAGTTAGGATTTCTCACAATTAACTCTTCCAAATATTCACCCGCTGTCCCTGGATTCGGAATTTTTTCAGCCAAGTCAGGTCCCACATTCACAAAAAATCTATTGAAACTATTAGCCACCTCCTCCATATCATAGTCTTTATCAGTGAAATACTTAGGAAAGACATTTTGCTTAGTGCTGTTTCTTATAATATTATTTAATATATTCCATATTCCTTTAATATTATTTTGATTTTTCTCCAATATTTTTTTATAATATTCTTTCTTACATATCCTTATAATATTAATTAACTTATTTTTATATGTTTTATATTTATCTTCTGCCTCCTTAGTTCTCTGTCTAATGAAATTCCTGTACAATGCATTTTTCTTTTTACAGGCATTTCGTAAACCTTTAGTTAACCATGGACAATTATTATATGCTAGCTTTTTATTATATTCCTTGATTGGACAATGTTTATCATATAATGACCCAAATATTAATAGGACTGCGTTATAAGCACTGTCCACATCAGCTTCACTATATATCATATCCCAGTTCTGTGACACTAGTTCATTTTTTAACATATTAATTGATTCATCTGTTCATATTCATCTGTATAGTTTTTGTTTATCAATCTTATTCCTATAATTACAATCAAATACTGTATATACAGGCAGGTGGTCCGTAATAATCACTGATTAATAAACCACTTATTTTGTTCTCAATTACATTGGTGAATATGTTGTCAATGAGAGTGGCACTATGGGATGTAATTCTGCTGGGTCTAGTGATTGTAGGAAAAAGGCTCATACTATGTATTGCATTTATAAAATTCTCAGTACTTTTATGGTTGTTATATTTTAATAAATCAATATTAGTATCACCACATATAAATATATTTTTGTTACCTATCTTAGAAAACATGTCTTCCATCCAATCTACAAATTTATCAACACAAGAATCGGGTGCTCTACACAGCTGATTAGGACATTTCTCTTGTTTTCCATACAGATCTCAATTGTAGTGCATTCAAGAAGGTTATCAACCACCTGTGACATAGCGTCTACCCTCTTAAAGTTAAAGTTTGTATCCACATATATTGCTGCTACTCCTCCTCCCCCCTTACTAAACCTATTGCTATAAGTGAGTTCATAGCCATCCATCTCAAAGTCAATTCCCCTTTCATCCTTTGATCCAAGTTTCAGAGATTGCCATGATATTGAATGGTTGTGAGAATGAGTGCAAATAGTTCTTAATGGATTTAAAGTTTGCATATAGACTTCTACTGTTAATGTGGATAATTGATAACTTTCCATCTGTATTGATGTTATGATTAAATTGTTCAGTAGTGTAGTATTTGCAAGAGTTATTAATGTTGGAGAAGAAGTTGATATCCGGGTCAATATCCAGTTCCATGTCCAGTATGCTGTGATCATAGTAATCCAATGTATTAAGTTCCACTTGTTCATAGTCCCTTATCAACTGAGTTAGATGACTGCCGTCACCTGATGTAGAAAAAGTTCTATTATTGTGCGTTATGGTGTGCTGTTACCTGTTGTAGCCCAATCGAGTCCAGTGCAGTCCAGTATACAGTGCAGATCATCTTAACTCGTCATCATTGATACTTGTTCAGCTCCTCGATGTTTTTGAATACCACCACGTTTGCATTTTCAGGGGTCCCATTCATAGTGAGCCTTTTTAGCAATGTCTGCATTGTGTTTGGTTAAGTGCTCGTTCAAAAAAACATTTGTTCCTTTTAGCCTTCTCCCTTGCTTCAGTAATGCGGTCTTGTGCTTCCTGTTGACAAACCTTAGTATGACAGCTGGTTTGTCGTTATCGTTGTTCCTCCTGGGCAGGGTATGGCATGCCTCGATGGTGTTACAGTCCAGTATGATCCCTTTAGACTGTAGAAAGGTAGCCACTTGTTGCTCCATTGAGATGTCTTCAAGCTCACCGCTCTCCCCCTTGTTGTTAGCGGTCACCGCCCGAGCGTATGACCGGGGTTTTATGCGGAGACCAGACACGATCACATCATTGATCCTGCTGTATTGCTCCAAAGCTTGGACCCTGCTCTCCAAAAAGTCAAGACGTTTGTCTTTCTCAGCGTTCTGGGTCCGCAGCGTCTTTACTTCTGCAACCAGCTCCATGATAGTTTTCTTCTGCTGACTTACAACAGACATTTCATTCGTCAAGAAATCCAATGACTTTTTAATTTCATCAATGTCCTCCTTATTCTGCTTGGTAGTCATGATGATGACTTTGTCATCCACCCAGAGGATGACGAGCCACGCTGGGTTTTGTGTGTGTTTGCTAGCTGCTACATCACGGTGTTAAAAGAGGGTGTCCATTAAATGAATACTTGATGGGACTGATTAAATGTAAAAGCTAATCTTTGATAGAAATTCAATGGGCCATGAAAAGCCATTAAAAACAGTCATAGGGACAGGAGAAATTCATCTATAAATAGATCATTACTATGAATGTAAAATGTCCCGTTACATTTTTGTGAAAATGTTGTGAAAAAGTCCTGTGAAACTGTTAAAAAAAGTATGAACACACTTATCTGTCAGATGAGCTCATCTGTGATCTACTTGTTCAGTATTTTGAGATGATGCCATGATTTATTAGTTTTACCTGCAGAGTTCAGAAGGGGGAGCTCTCGGCTCCAATACCTCGTTCTCTATGAAGCTGCCAGAGAGAAAGCATTGTCTGAGCACCTTCATTGATTTCTCCCCCTTTCTGGTAAAATATGAGTATTATGCTCTTGAACTTTGCAATATGTTTTATATCATGTTTTGTCAGTGTTCTGGTAACATACAGACTGAATATTGAGTGTTTTGGAAGTGTTACATTGATTGTTAAATTGCTAATTGATTGACAGAAAGCAGTTAGCTAAACGCCATTTCCTTAGTGGTCATTGTTATATTGGCAGGGAGCGGCATGTGGTTAATTAAGGAATGACACATTCTATGTGAACTGTAATAGAAGTGATAGTGTTTAGCTCAGTAAGACACACATTCAGAGTATGAAGTTGCAAATGTTATGTGTAATTAATTATGTGTTAGTGTGTTTATTTTTGAAGTAACTGTGACAAGATATAAGGATATAACAGACAAAAAAGACAAATTATTACTGTTGTTTACATGGTATTTCTGTTTATTTCAAATACATGTAAGTTTGATGACTCAAGGTCATGTTTATTGATTATTAGAGCACTGTCAGATACTTTCTGTCATATTTGATTTCCTTTTAAAATTCGTACATGACACTCGAAATTTCAAGAACGTTGCACATACCTTGGCTGTAAGACACCAGATTATGATTGCCTTCTGTTTAGATTCTTCAACATTCTTCAAGCCTACTTTGCCTCAAAAACAGTTATGGTCACATCTTTCCCTGAAAATATTCAGAGTTTGCTACATCAGCAAAATGCCAGGCAAAGTACAGCCCTGATTGCATCTTCTGCCTGTGTCCATGGAGTTAAATACAGTGCAGATATGATAATATCAGCTGGCAGTTGCTCAGGTCTTCCAGAATTCAGGCAAATAACACACATTGTTGTCATCAACACCAAAATTCTGTGAGTCTGCAGGCTTTTGACCTCATGGTATGATGAGCATTTACGTGCTAATGACTTTTGTCAGTGGTGGTCACTCACAGTCTCACAGCTGTCTGTGCTAAATGATGTTTTTCCCTTATCCTCTTACCGAGTGAAAGGAATTGTGTACGTGACACTAAAACTCTTTTGTGAGAGAGAGAAAGAGAGAGAGAGTTTGAGTTTGAGTTTTAAATGATAATTTATTCAGATAAAAATTATTCTACATTCATCCTGAATACAGAAATCACAAAACATCATACAAAACAAAATAAAACAAATAAATCAATTAAAAAGGAATCAAATTAAATTAAAGCAATACAACAGCAAAATTAATTTCCGACCGCATCAAAGAAAAAAGTTTGCCCTCATAATCCCACACCTTTTGAAAATAATCTAAATCATCCATTTTAACATAATACTTATGTTCTACTGAAATACGTACCCTAACTAGACTCTTGAAAAACAACAAACAGTCACACCCCTGTCCTCCATCCATTTTTGCCTTCCTCCTATAAATTGCCAACTTTGCTTGGCCAAGCAAGAAATTCAGCAACTGACCTTTCTTCTTCTTCTTCTTCTTCTTTTTATAAGAAAAACCAAATATAAACATCTGTTAAGTAAAGTGCTCTCCAAAAGAAAGGGCAGCATGGTGGCACTGTTGCCTCCCAGCAAGAGGGTCGCGGGTTCGAACCCCGGCTGACCCGGGGCCTTTCTGTGTGGAGTTTGCATGTCGTCCCCCGTGTTTGTGTGGGTTTCCTCCGGGTGCTCCGGTTTCCTCCCACCATTAAAGACATGTATGTTAGGCACTTTCTCCTGTCAGTGTCATTGATCTCTACTGGCAAAACAACTGGAGTTGGTCCCCGGGCGCTGCACTGCGGCTGCCCACTGCTCCTAATACTTAGGATGGGTTAAATGCAGAGAACAAATTTCACTGTACTGTATTGTATATGTAATACTAAATAGAGCACCACCACCTTTAAAAGACGTCAATAAAGTGCTTAATGCTTCAAATAAAGACAACAAGCTAGAACAATGCACAAAACAATGAAATATGGTTTCTCTTATAGAACAAAAAGGACACTCATGTGAAACTGCAGGATTTACAATAGACAGAAATGCATTTACTGCCACAATGTCATGTAAAACTCGCCATTGCAAATCACCAGTGTTTTTGGTTAATGGTGGTTTGTAAAGCCACCTCCAAACAGGTTTTACATCAGATTGCACATGAAAATGACTCCTCCAAGGCGTGTCTGTCCTATCTTTAAATTTGTCCTTATTCAAGGACTTGACACAACCCTGATACAGCACTTTCCCACTCACAGAGTCCAGTGACATCCAAACCTGCCCTACATCCAGCAGAGAACCCAACTTGTCACAGCCCGTAAGTTGTGGCCTGATGCACAACCTGGGAAAGAGTCAGACTCATCAGGTGTTAAATGTCCAGTGAGCCATCCCTCTAGCAACACTCTGTCTTCATTAGATAACATCCTCCTGAATTTCTCCAGCACCAGCCCCACTACTCGAACAGAACGGGCCTCCAATCTTATCGCCAGAATTTCAGCATTGTCCGTATGAGCTCCAGCCAGTTCAAGCAAATGTTGGACCCGAGTTATCCCCTTGTCTATAAATGTCCCAGACATCATTGATACCTCTTCCCAAAAGGTGCCCAAACAAGCACCCTTAAGAAACTGCTTCATTAACAGCCAGTACAGAGATGTATTAGCGCCCAGTCTGTCAGTTTCCATCAATCTCCACATTTTTATCACACTGACATAAAAAGGTGACAAACAATCAAAGGTAAACAATATTTTTCCAAAACCCAAATTACCCACCTGACCAAACATAAATTCTGCTACTTGCCTCCATGGTAAATTTTGGGATTCATAAAGGAAACTTGTACAAACTGTAACCTAAAAGCTGCTTTCCTACTTACCAGATGAACCAACCCCTGCCCCCTTCTTCTTTAGGCAAAAATAAAACACTCTGAGGTATCCAGTGTAATTTATCCCAAAAGAAGTCCACGATAATACTCTGTAATTTCATTAACAGATTTGCTGGGGGTTCTAACACAGCCAGGTGGTGCCACAAAGTGGAAGCAACCAGATTGTTAATAATGAATGTATGCCCCCTACAGACATCCGAGGTAAAAGCCAGTGCCATTTCTGTAGCCTTCCCTCTATTTTTTCCACCACTCCCTCCCACTTTTTCATAACCTCTAAATGATCACCGAGGTGAACATCTAAATACTTAAAACCATTCTTCATCCATTTAATTCCATTAGGTAACCTCGGCTCATTTCCCTGCCATTTTCCAACTAACAGAGCTACTCTTATCCCAAGTAACTTTGGAAGAAGAAATTTTTCTTAAACACACTGTAATAGTTATTCACTTTTTGACATCACTATCATCTGTTACAGCCACCATAATATCATCCACATAAGCTAAGGTGTCCCTTAGTCTTACGCCTCTCAAGTCTTTTCTAATTTTACATAACATTGGTTCAATGGGTAAAGAGTAAAGCATACCTGACATTGCACAACCCTGCCAAATACCTCTTTTGATATTAAACGGAGCGCTCAAACCACCATTAACCTTTAATACACTTTAAATGTCAGAATAGAGAGTTTTAATCATGGCAATAAAACCTGGGGAGAAGCCAAAAGCCTCAAAGGTGTTCCGTAGGTATTGGTGCTCCACCCGGTCAAAAGCCTTTTCTTGGTCAAGAGAAATCAGACCAAACTTAAGATCTAATGAACCAGAGACTTCCAAAAAGTCTCTTATCAGGGATATGTTATCCCTAATTGATCTGCCAGGAATACAATATGATTGATCAATCTCTACAACCTGCTCCATCACTCTTTTCAACGAATCTGCCAACACCTTTGAGAGGATTTTATAATCAGCACATAACAGACTCACTGGCCTCCAGTTTTTTATTTCATACAAGTTTCCCTTTTTAGGTAGAAGAGTCAGGACTGCTCTCCGACAGCTGAGAGGTAGTCTCCCTCCTAACAAGCTGTCACTTAAAACCTCTAGCAGATCCTGCCATAGTGTGGACCAAAAGGCTTTGTAAAAGTCCACAGGAAGACCATCTATTCCTGGAGCTTTGCCATTCTGCATGCTCATGCCCTCCTGCAGTTCTTGTAGTGTCAGTGGACGCTCTAGGTCTGAGCTGTCCTGTGCTGATAGCTGTGGCAAGTTGTTAAGAAATTGCTCTGACATCAGCAAATCCTCTCTGTACTCACTGCCAAAGAGCTCTGAGAAAAAATCCATCGCTCTTTTCCTGATCTCAGTTGACTCTGTGAGATCATTTCCATCAGCTGATCGAATACAGTGAATGAATCTATTCTGACCATTTTTCTTCTCCACATTGAAGAAAAATTTAGTAGGAGCATCCAATTCAGCAATATTCTGAAAACATGACCGGACTAGAGCACCCTCTACTCTAATCCCCAGCAGATCCGCTAATGCAGCTTTTTTGACTTTGAGAGCCTGAATGTGGCCTCGATCTCCTGTGGATTCACTTTAATTCTGGAGCTGCACTATATCGGTCTCTAGATCTCTGATTGATTGTATAATCTCTCTAGTGACATTGAAACTGTATTGTTTACAAAACTGTTGAATCTGTACTTTTCCAACATCCCACCATTGCTGTAGGGATGCAAACTGTGATTTTCTAGACCTCCACTGTTTCCAAAAGTAAATGACGCACCTTCTAAAGTTACCATCACTTGTCAACACAGTATTAAAATGCCAGTATGCACTTTTAGGTTTGACCCCATTTATGAAAACTTTTCCAATTAATAGACAATGATCTGAAAATCCTACTGGACACACAGAGCAAGATCTAAAAATTTGCAAATGATGTTCAAAACAGTAAAATCTGTCCAGCCTAGCTAAAGTGATGTAGTTGTCTCTAGCGTGGGCCCATGAATACTGTCTAGTAATTGCATGTTTGGAGCTCCACACATCTGCCAATTCATAAGTCTCAATAACACGTTTCAAAATCTTCCTAGACTGAGTATTTGGTTCTAATGATTCCTGTCCAAATCATCAACAGTGCAATTAAAATCCCCTCCTCCAATTAAAAAATCTGTTGAAGCACAACCTGATAGAGTGCTTGCTAGTTTTTCTAGAAAAACACTTTGTTCACCAGGAAAGACTGGAGCATATACGTTTACCAAGATTAAAGTGGACTTTTCATACTGGGCAGTCACTTTCAGTAACCTCCCTTGTACGACCTCTTCAACCTCAAAAGACACTGGCAAAAAATTATTTGAAAAAAGAATTGACACCCCTGCACTCACTGTACTCTTATGACTCAACACTTCCCCGTCCCATTCTCTTTTCCACTCAACTTCATTATTAATGCTACTGTGAGTTTCTTGCGCAAAGGTGATGTCAATACACTTTGTTTTTAGGAGTTCATAATACACAATTTTTTTAACATCTCTCACTCCATTAAGATTAAGAGATGAGATTCTAAAACTTCTCGTGGCAAAGCATAAGGTGATCAGAAGGGAAAAATAAGTGTAGCATAAAGGTTGCTCCTTACTTTTTTGATGCATTATTTATTAATCTGTGCCTTCACCTTCTGCACCCACTTCCTGAGGCAAAAAACCTCTGTGCCCTTCAGACCATCAGCACCTCTCCTTTTCATCAACCACCAAGCTGAATCTACAAACAGTGATCTGTTTGGGAAAAAATCATCTACCAAAACGTCCCTTTTTCCTTTAGTTAAATCCAAAAAACTGCAAATCTGCTCAAGACTGTAGCCATTACTTTTCTGGCCATCAGGGATGGATGAGACAGATGACTCCTGGTCACTGTCAGAGTCAGAAAAAACATCTGAGTTACTTTCTTGCACCACTTTTTCATTTAATGGCACTTTCTTTGGTCATGCCCCTTTTGATTCTTTTACTTGCTTTCTCTTTGAGACTGGCATTTTGAACATAGCCTCATCATCTCTCACTCTGTTTTTCCCATCAATAAATAACTCATCAATGTTCATTTCTTCCTGCTCTCCTTCTACACTGGTCTGACTGTGCTAACCAAGCAGCACAGCAGAGGTGGAGGCTTGCTCCCTGTCCTGCTGCACGTCAGTGCCAGGCTTCTGGGCCTCTGTCTCCTCCTGCTCCCTCTCACTGTCTGCCTGACTCCCCTTCTGCACCTCCCGCACCTTGAGCAGACTCAGCCGTTGTCTCCCGAGCTTTTTCTGGACAGCTGCGCACTAAGTGCCCCTCCTGCCCGCAACCAAAACACCTCATCGCTTCTGCAAAAATCGTGTAGTCAAACCCATCAACTTTAAATTTCATCACAATGTTCAGCTCCTCATCGTCATTTTTCAAAGTCATGTAGACTTGTCTCCTAAACGAAATGACATGCTTCAGCTGGGCTGATTTACAGCCCAATGGAAGCATCTTCATCGCGGACACAATCTGCCCATGATGCGACAACTCCCTTATCAGCACCTCCTCACTGATAAACAGTGGCAAGCTAGACAGAATGATTTTTTTTTGCCGGGTTAACAAGGGGGAAAACTGTTTTATGAGTGTTTCTCAGCACTATCCACTGCTCAACAACAGTGTTAAATTTGTCAATCGAGTCCAGAAACATCACAACTGCACTGTTCATCCTAGAGGCTGCCTTCAGACTCTCACATCCAAGAACCTCCCCTACAGCCAAACTACACTCCTCCACGGAGAAATCCACGCCGACTGGCACTTTAATACTATGCCGGAGGGAGAGGTTTCTGAAACTTCCAGACCCATTGTTCCCGGCCATGACACACAGCCAGTCGCCAGCTGTTGTACGCTGATCAAACCCCCCCCCCCCCAGTGAACCCCGACAGTGCTTAAAGAGACTTGTGTCTCTTTAAGAGGGGAAACTGTGAGAAACACCAGTGAGAAGTAACCCAAACAAACCTTACATAGAAACGCACATCCACACTCCACAAACGCTCACTCATGTGCACGAGAGAGAGAGAGAGAGAGAGAGAGAGGGTGGTTGAAGGTGGGGAGTGGGGGGGCGGTTGTGACGAGGGTAGTGGGCTGGCACCAGAACTTACCACCGTGGGAGCAAGACCTAAGCACTGTGCTGCAGCAAGAGAGAAGCTGGAATCCTCCCATAATACAATGTAAAATCCTTTTTTCCCTTCCTTTTCTTTTTTTTTTCTTCCAGTTTTTTAATTATTGTTAAGTGGGATATGACATCATTCATGGGCAACACCCAGACCCTCTGGAGGGTGTTTACTCACCTTGATGAACAGTCAACACTCAATTTAGCTATGTTGTGTATTCCAGTATTTTCTTAAGCCCAAAGGTCCCCCAGTTGGGGGACTCTCGTGCTCAGACATCACCACCTCCCATACAACATATGGAACAGTGAAAGAATATAGTGATGTTGCACATCAAATTGAACAGCGGAACCTGGGCTACACGGCTATACAAACCGCTTTTACATGCTCCAAACACAACTCAAATAACAGCTAAATGAATGACTACATGTCAGCACCGATGCGTCAACACACTCGCCACATTTCTGGCTACAGCTCCACGGCACTTCATTCATAACACACGACACACACCTCGAATTAAAGCTGAGACTCTACACTTTCCGCACGTATGCGCCAAAGCACTCTACACCGAAGCATGTGAGAGACAGAGGCCAAAGAATAACAACAACAGCCAAACGATAGTTATAATATCTCTCTTACCTTTGTTGTTTTGCCGTGAAATGTTTATTTTATCGGTGAATACACGCTCGTTTCTGTTAGTCCCACTCCTTGTGTTGCATTTAAATGTGTCCGTGCGTTTCTGACGGCCTTTAGGACCCGGGGGGAAGCATTACAATCTCCGTATACAACAGCCTGCCCCTCCCCCACAACGGCGTTTTGCTGACTCTGATTGGCTGACAGTGCTGTCAATCTAACTCTGGTGGGTATAGCTTCATTCTATTGGCTCTAACGAATCGAATGAGGTGTCATTCACTCAAATCGGCCAATCCGTTGCGGAGATAGAGGTCTGCGCACCCCTATATCGGACAACCCGACATGCTGTATTTGGGTTCAGGAGCCTGTTACTGTGTGTGGTCTCTCTTGAGAGGCCCAAAACGGCTGTATTTGGATGCATTGAACACAATTAGTCATAAAACAATGAACTATATGGTCTTGTACATGATAAAAATCAAATGGCACACATGGTGCCAAACTGTGCCAAACTGGCCATTTTGGAGATCTCGCCTGAACTGTCTGTGCTAAAACCTCTCTGATTTTCTTCTGCTTCACTGTATCAGAATCAAACTTTGCACACATAATGTTCACATATTGTTCTATGATTTGAAAGAGGATTAGAGCTACAGCTGCATCATTTTCAAAGGGATACTCATCCTTTTTTTCTAGGCGAACCTGACATGTTTTCATATGTGCTGTGCTCCATCTTCACTCACTCTTCACCAGTAACATGTATACTGATATTTACACATCCTAACAAATCTCACAAGTGTTCCCTTTACTATAAAACCAAAAGTATTCAAATAGACCTTGTGGTTGCAGAGATATACTCATTTAATTATGGGTATACAATTTCGAGACGAGGCCTATAAAATAGGCTCAAGGCTTAACAGGTTAATGGTAGAGTGGATGGAGCTGATAGCATGGTGAGCAACCCCTAGACCCACCGGAGGGGGTTGCTCATCGTCATCAGCAACCTTCCCATGTGTAGAACACATGGATACCTGTCTTCATCTGTCGCCCAGCAACAACACGCTCAAGAGCGCATCCAGAGCGCATGGGGACATTAGGAACGGGATGGTACTGATGGTATGTGCCTAAGAAAGAAAGCAAAAGAAAACAAAACAAAAAAAACCCCCACTGCTTTTGCCATCACCATAGCCATAACATCAACAACAAGACAATAATAATACTAGAGGGGTACTAGGAGGACATATGAGAATTAATAAAAGAAGAAGAAAGAAAGAAAGAAAGAAAGAAAGAGAAAGAGGGATGGGGCAATAAAATAAATGAAGGATAAATAAATGACAACAACAATAATAATAATAATCACAACAGCATAAACAATGATAATAATGACAATAATGACAACAATAACAATAACAACAACAACAACAACAATAATAATGATAATGATGATAATAAAAAGGGATATGGGAGAACATTGTTTTTGAAACAGTAAACAAATAAATGAAAATAGAAATGCTTGTGTGTATGGTTGGGTGTGTTGTGGTATTTGAAAGATGGTTATCATTGCGGGGACCTGTGGTCATGTACGTGGCTTTGGTTTATTGGTAGATACTGTTTGGGGTTGAGATGAGTTAGGAATGTGTTCCAAGTTTCAATAAAGGCTGATATATTGTTTGTTTTGTGAGCGGTTATTCTTTCTATTGAAATGTATTCTGTAAGAGAGTTGAGCCAGTGAGTGATGTGAGTTGATTTTTTTTTTTTTATTTCCAGTTTTGAAAGATTATTTTTTTGGCAAGAGAGAAATGAGTAATGGGTTTTTGTGTTAAGTTTGGAGGGCTACTTGTGTGATATTACTTAGGAGGACCAGTGACGGGGACAATGGGATTCTGCAGCCCAAAATAGTGGTGAGTTTCTCAGTGACTGCTGTCCAGAAGGAGTGAACTGTGAACAGTCCGAAGTGGCATGCAGATAATCATTTGTGCTACCCAGTGTGCATTGTGAGCTGGTGTCTGTGTCAGCCAATCCCATTTTAAACATTTTACTCTGAGTGATGTGGGTTCTGTGGATGGTTTTATATTGTATGAGTTCTAAATTTGTGTTAGTAGTTATAGAGAAGATGTTATTGATTTGTATCCAGAACTCGGGGTTGGGAGAGAGAGCCAAGACATTTTCCCATTTTGTGGTTGGGAGTGTTACGGAAGTGTCTGAGATGGATATAATGGATATAAGTTTATAGTTTTGTGGTGATTTTTTTTTTTTTTTTGAGTTTTGGATTTCCATAATTTCGTTACTTAGTTTGGATGGTTGTAGTGGGTTGTTGGAGATGTTAATTTTGGAATTATTTATGATAATAATAATAATTATTATTATTCTAATGATAATAACACATTTCATTTGTATAGTGCTTTTCAAAACATTCAAAGATACTTTACAGAGAAACATAATAACAAATAATAATAATAACAATAATAACAAAATAAAAAGAACAACATAAGAGCAGTAAAACACAGTTAAGAGCAAGAATGGGGATTGAATGCATGTGTGGAGTTTTCCCATTTTCAGGCATATTAGGGTATTTTCTACCACTTTTGTATTTGTTGTGGTTTTATAGTCATCTACAATTCATCCCCCCTGTATTTTATTTTGGTAATTATTGCATCTTTTCTGTGTATTGTAGAACCAAATTGTTTGGTAAATACCCCATAAATGTGTATGGGGTATTTTATTTTAATTCATGGTGTAGTCAGCTGGTCATATATTCTATCTTGTATGTTCTGTATTACGTTGTAGAGGGGATTTATCCACATAGGTGTAATACGTGATGTGGTCCCATCTGTGCATATGTTAACCTGCTGGATCTGCTTGTGTTAGCATATCCTTGTTTTGACTGGTGAAGCTGAGCTGGTGAGTTAAGAGATGTGTAAACAAAGTGTTAACTACCTGTGTTAAATGCCACAATTATGTTCATGTATGCGTATTATATAATGGTTAATATGTCCGTGTCATTAATGTTGTGTTTTGTGTGTATTTGTGTCGTTTCAGTTGATTACCTGGCGAACGACTACTACGATTACTGTACTGGTGCTAGTTTACTCAGAATAGCATACGCAGTGTATGTGTGAATGTGTGTGTGAAATAAAACTTGTAAATGACAGTAATCGGGTTGTCCGAGCTTGAGTAAGACACTGTTTCATCAGTTAAGAACATACCCTTTACGGTGAGAGTTACTGAATTAAGGTAGTTAGTTTAATAAAACCGTACAATGCAAGCCTGAACAGGTGGCTTTTGAGCAAAGATTTGAAGGAGTTTAAGTCTGTACAGTTACGGATGTGTTGGGGGAGAGAGTTCCAGAGGGATGGAGCAGCAATTGAGAAGGCTTTGTCCGCCCATGTTTTGTGCTTGGTCCTGTGTGGTGGAGAGAGAAGATTTGCATCAGAGGAGTGGAGACTGCGCGAGGGGGTTGTGACGGTGCAACGGGTCAGTGAGGTAAGATGGGGCCTGGTTATGGAGGGCTTTGAAGGTGAGGAGAAGGACTTTGAACTGAATGCGTTGAGGATTTGGGAGCCAGTGGAGGTTGTGAAGGACGGGCCTCATGTGGTCATGGGAGCGGGACTGGGTAAGGAGACGGGCAGCAGAGTTCTGGATGTACTGTAGTTTATTGAGGACTTTAGAAGATGATCCATACAGAATGCTATTGCAGTAGTCGAGTCTGGATGTGATGAATGCATGAATCAGAGTTTCTGCAGTAGAGAAGGTGAGTGAAGGGCGGAGCCGAGCTATGTTTTTTAGATGGTAAAAAGCGGTTGGTGATATGATTAACGTGCTGTTCAAATGAAAGGTTGCAGTCGAAAGTAACTCCAAGGTTGCGTAGATGTGGAGATAGATAAAATGTAGAATTTGCAATGTTTAGGCCGAAATTATGGATGGTTTTGGTAAGGGAACTGGGGCCGATTATGATCATGTCTGATTTGTCACAGCTGAGTTGTAGGAAGTTAGTTTGCATCCAGGATTTTACTTCAGTGAGGCAATTTTCAAGTGTGGAGCAGGTTGCTGTAGTGGATTTGGCAGCGATGTAGATCTGAACATCGTCGGCATAGCAGTGGAAATGGAGACCATATTGGCGGATGATGTTACCAAGCGGGAGGATGTAAAGGATGAAAAGGAGAGGACCAAGCACAGAACCCTGGGGGACACCAAGGGACAGAGGAGCGGTGGAGGAGGTGCAGTTATTGACATGGATGAATTGCTGTCTGTTGGAGAGATATGATTCAAACCAGGAGAGAGCTGTGCCAGTGATGTTGTAACAGGTTTGAAGACGGGAGAGGAGGGTGGAGTGGTTGATCGTGTCAAATGCAGCAGTGAGGTTGAGCATGATGAGGATGTTGAGGTGTCCAGAGTCGACGAAGAGAAGGAGGTCATTGGAGACTTTAAGAAGAGCCGTTTCAGTGCTGTGTTGTGACCGGAAACCGGATTGAAACGTCTCAAATAGGTCATTGGAGGTGAGGTGGGTTTTGAGGTGAGTGGCAGCAACGCGCTCCAGGATTTTTGACAGAAAGGGAGGTTGGAGATGGGCCGGAAGTTTGTCATGATGTCGGGATTGAGTCCAGGTTTTTTGAGGATAGGGGTGACAGCAGCGAGTTTCAGAGGGTCTGGGACTAAGCCAGAGCTGAGGGAGGCGTTAATGATTCTGGAGATGAGTGGGGAGATAGAAGGGAGACAGGACTTAACAAGTGAGGATGGGATTGGGTTGTGAACTGATGTAGAGTTATTCAAACCTGTAGTGGTTTTTGTGAGGTCAAGAGAGGTCAGTGGGGGGAAGTGTGACAATGGCAGAAAGGAGATGGGGGTAAGAGCAGGTGTAGGGGTCTGGAGGGGAGGGGAGGTGGTCAGGTTGCTGTAGATGGTGTTGACATTTGTTTGGAAAAATGAAGGACTGTGAAGGATGTGGAGGTGTTGTTAATGGGTTTGAGAAGTTTGCTTATTGTGGAGAAAAGAGTTTTGGGGTTGTTGGAGCCAGAGTGTATGAGATGAGAGTAGTATTTGGACCAGGCTGTGTTGAGGGTGTTCTTGTAGTGTTGCAGGTGGTCTGTGTAGGCTTGAAGGTGAACTGTTAGGCTAGTCTTCTTGTAGAGTCTTTCCAGCTGACACTTTCAGGATTTCATGGCATGGGTGTACCAGGGGGCAGAGTGAGTGAAGGAGATGGTTTTAGTTTTGATGGGGGCCAACTGATTTAGGCAGGAGAGGGTGGTGTTATAATAGTGGACAAGGTCAGTGGGGTAGTCGGAGAAGGGGGGAGGGGAGGTAGATATTATGCTGGTGAGTCAGCTGAGAGAGCTGAGGGAGTGATGGATTTGAGATTTCTGGAGGATATTGTGCGATTCACTTTAGGAGTGGGGATGGGGATATTAATGTCTATAGTGATTGCCAGGTGGAGGAACTGGTCGCTCCTAACCCCATACTCCTGGATTAATGAGTTGAAAGATATGAATTGATTATTTTGAAACAGATGATGGAGATGAGTGATACCTTTTTGATGCCATGATGGAAAGTAAATAGGGGTGTCGAAAAGCTAGAAGTCTGGGTTGTGCCAAATTGGAGTGTATCTGCACGCTGCAAGTGATGATTCGGTGATTTTGTTGGTTTTCCACCAGGCTGTCAGAGTATTCTTACAGTAATCTAGTTTTTTGATTGATTGTGGTAGGAGGGGGAGGTCTGCGATTGAGGTTGCATTGATTCTGTTCTAAGTCTAGCCAGGGATTGTTGTAGTTGTGCTTTTGCCTCCATTTAAATAAATATTGCAGTTGATTTGACAGGAAGTAGTGGAGAAAGTTTGGTGCTTCCTTGCAAGCTGCCTTGTGATTGTTTATTTTATAATGTTGACAGTGAGATTCTGGGTTTTTTGTTGTTCCAATAAAACGGAATTATTAATGAGTCTAGTGTTTTAAACCATTTGTCAGTGGGGTTGGGGGTAACTGAAAACAGGTAATTAATCTGGGGTAGGTTTTTCATCTTGACTGTAGCTATTCGTCCCATGAGAGTGAGTGGAAGCTTGGTCCAGCGTTTGAGGTCATCTTCTATGTTTTTTTAAGTAATGGGGTGTAATTGAGGTTGAATAACTCTGACAGCCTGGAGGAAATATTAATACCTAAATATTATATATATATATATATTGCCAGTGTGAAGTGGAAGGGGGAGATTTGGGCTGCAGACTCCCAGGTATCTTCAGACAGAGGTAGTACGTTTGATTTATTTCAGTTTATTGTGTAGTATGAGACTGTAGAGAAATTGTTGATGATATTAAAAGTTTCCTGTAGTGACATGGATGGGTTCTGTAGATATAATAATAAATCATCTGCATATAAACTAATTTTATCTTGTGACCTGGCATCGTGTATTCCTTTGATTTTATTGTTTTGACATATTGCTGCTGTGAGTGTTTCGATGAAAATGGCAAACAGGGATGGAGAGAGTGGGTATCCTTGTCTAGTTCCCTGGTAAAGTGTGAAGTTTGGTGAAGTGATCCCATTTATGATTTTTGTGGCCCTAGGTGAGGTGTACAGTGTTCTTATCCAGTGGATCAACGATTGTCCAAAACCAAACTTGTGTAGGGTACTGAATTTCCAGTTTACTTTGTCAAACACTTTTTCTGCATCTACTGATAGTTGTGAGCACAGGTAAGTGTACCTGCAAGGCATTGCTGCCTGCTGCACCTCCGACGGTGCCAGTGGGCCTGCTGCAGGGTCGTCAGCCGGGAGCCACCCCTCACTGATGTTTCGCCCCTTTAATCCCGGAACATCTCAGGGTGGTGGGGCAGTGATAGGGACGTCTCCCTGCCACTCCCTGCAGCTGGCTTCTGGATCCTTCCCCACACTCTGTCCTTGTGTTATTGTGCTTGTGGATGTGGAATGAAACCCGAGGGACGATGCATGGCAGGGGTGTCCATTTTGCTGAGTCAAGCATAGGCCTGGCCGCATACCGAACTATTTTAGGAGTCCTAAGCTCCTTGCTTCCCCCATGCTTTGTCTTTCCTGTGTAGCCAGAGCCAAAAGCTGCCTTGCTCTGCCTACTCCGCCAGGTCCTTGAGTGCTTTCCTCAGCTTGGATCCAGTGATTCCGAGGGACGCCATGAGCCGCTGGGTGGAGGTTCCAGCGAAGCCTCGGCACCCGATCTCTACTGGGAAAACAGTTGCCTTCTACCCTGCTTGGTGACATGAAGCTGCCAGGTCGTTGTATCTTTCCTTCTTTCTCTCGAAGGCTGTTCCCATCCTCTCTTCCCAAGGAACTGTCAGCTCCACCATGATGACTGTCCTCGTGGAGCTAAACCAGAGGACAATGTCTGGCCGGAGGTTGGTAGGTGTGATGTCCTGAGGGAACTTAAGCTGCCGGTCAAGATCAGCTCTCATGTTCCACTCACCTCCGGGGGAAAGGAGGAATTGCTGCTTAGTGCTGCTGCTCTGGCTTTCGCCCCCTTGCTGGATGAACTGGATCCGCTGCTGTGATGTTAGCGGGCTGCTGTTGTTAGCTTCAAGCCTGCATACCTCCAGAATTTCAGCCAGCTTGCATAGCACTCTGTCGTGCCGCCATCTTTACCGGCCCTGCGTCAGTGCCGCCTTGCACCCAGAGAGGATATGCTGCAGACTTGGGTTGCTGGAGCTGCAGAGTTGGCATGTCTCCTCTGTGCCGTACCACAGGCGCAGGTTCCGGGGACTGGGAAGAGTGTCGTACGTGACCCTGATGATGAAGCTCAGCCTTGCTTGGGGCATCCTCCACATGTCGGCCCACGTGACAGTTTTGTCGACGACTGCCTCCCACTGATAGAATTATGGGATTGTTTTGTTTTTGTTGTAATATATTGATCAAGTTAAAAAGTCTACGGATGTTGTCTGAAGCATGTTTGTTTTTGATGAAGCCTGTCTGGTCAGGGTAGATTGGGATAGGTGTGACTGTTTCTGTTCTGGCTGCGAGTGTTTTGGTAATAATTTTTAGATTGATGTTGATAAGTGAGAGTGGGCAGTAGCTGGAAGGGTGAGTTGGGTCTTTATTAGGTTTTAATAAGTGTCACAACAGAAGTATTCATGTGTGTGGGTATGGTGCAGGTAGTTTTACTTTGTGTTGTTACTTTGTAAAATAGTGGTGATAGAATGTCCCAGAAGTGTTCATAGAATTCAGCCAGAAATCCATCAGGTCCAGGTGATTTATCGTTTGGCATTTTATAAAGGGCTTTGTTGAGCTCTGTGATGGTAATGGGTGCATCCAAAATGTATGCTTGTACTTTAGGTAGTGTAGGTAATTCCAGGTTATTTAGAAATTAATCTATTTCTGACTGATTGGGTTTGTGATCCGAGGAGTAAAGGTTACTATAAAATTTGTGAAAGGTGTCATTTACTTCCTGTGGATTCTGGGTGATATTGCCTGTGGAATTAAGTATTGACGAGATAAGTGCTTTCTCTTTTCTGTGCTGTAGTAGATTTGCCAGACATTTACTTGCTTTGTTACTGTATTGAACGTTGTCATATTTGAGTTTTTGGATAAGAAACTGTGTTTCCTTGTGTATGATACTTTCCAGTTGAGTTTTCAGCAAACAAATCAAAAATTTTGCTCGGGTTTGGCCCACTTGACATGCTGTTGTGTTGTTCTGTGGCCCATTCAAGTGCTGGATTTTGTTATTTACGTGACACCTGAACGCAACACAGGTTCCGCTCCAATTGAGTGTGTGTACAGTGCCGTGCTGTGCAGTGTGTTTGACTGTGCATGACAGCAGTCTTTTGATGGTCGTTTACACATTGTCCCTAACAATAACTATCAGGTAACATACTGCGTCGGGCACGGGTCGGGTTCAGACCTAAAAATCAGGAAGTCTGTTGGATTCGGGCCGGGTTTGGTTATAATTGTCTCGGGCCGCGCTCTACTATGCTTACTTGTGTGTGCCCATGTGTTTGTTTGTGTGTGTGTGTGTGGAGGGGAACTCTGCAGTGCGCGATTCAGTGAGCAGAGAAGAATTGGAAACGTGCAACCATGTAGAGACAGAGTTGACATGTCGTCGTGTAAATAAGATAAATAACATTAGGCTATTTATTTTCTTTAATAAAATAACAAGGTATAGAAGAAGAAGAAGAAGAAGCTTTATTGTCACTGCAATAAATACAGTGAAATTTCGTTTGGTGCTCTCCTGTAGCAGCTACAATGTCCTTGTCATAAAATATACTGGGGGGGGTTATGGTTCTTGCAGCAGTCTCTTCACAGCCATGGGGAAGAAGCTGTGTTTCAGTCTGTTGGTGCGGGCTCTCATGACTCTGACTCATGAGTCTGCCAGAGGACAGGCTGGTGAATAGATGTCCTGGGTGGGTGGGGTCATTCCGAATCTTTGTGGCCCGTCGGAGGAGATGGCTGGAATAGATCTCCTCTAGGCGTGGAAGTGGGGAGCCGATGATCCAATCAGCCGTCTTGATGACCCGCTGCAGTTGTTTCTTTTCAGATGCAGTGCAGCTGGCGTACCACACCGTACGGCCATAGGTGAGGACACTCTCTATTGTGCAGTGGTAGAAGTCTTTCAGCAGAGGTGGAGGGAGTTTGTTCCTCCTCAGTGTTCTCAGAAAGAAAAGACGCTGCTGGGCCTTTTTGATGATGTGCGTGGTGTTCACAGTTGTGAGGGAAATTCTCCTCTCTGAAGAAGTGACGGGCTCGGTGTGAAGAATCAAATCTCTTTTAATACATGCAGCATGGAGAGAAGACTCACAGCGTTCTCTCACAATCTTTAAAATGTGCAGACCTTTATACTAAATCTCAACTTTGATCCTAGGTCGCACCCACCCGCTACATTTGCAAGGGAAATTGCCCCCCTCCCAACAAAAGGTTAAGGACAGACAGGAAACTTCCCCCCTACCAAGTGGTCATCACCTCCAGATACAAAGAATTGCCTAACAATAAAGATTTCTTAATTCCCACATTCCCTCCTCTTGACACAAAGTGTCAACACAACATAATGGGAATTACATCAAAGTTTCATAAAATCAAAAAAAATGTTACACAAACAATTCAAATTGAACTCACAATTGTTTGTTCAGGACATTAAAATAATACAACATAAACATTTTATATACAACAGTCAGAAAGAAGGCCTCTGAAGTCAAAAAGTCAAAATTGTATAATTTGTCTATGATTGAGTCACTATATCTGATCCTTTAAGTTTACAGTTCTTCTGCACACTGCATCTAATGATTTTGGTCAATTGTCCTTCTCTTGAGATGTCTCGTCTCTTGTTGGTGGCATGCCAATGCCACGTCTCCCCTCTGTGTCTTCTTGCGCCCTCGATGATAGCAGTCCATTTTAAAGCATCTTTGATCGATCATGTGTGAATATGTGAACATTGGTTTAAGTCCTTTAGGAACTTTAAGTTTAAGTTCCTGCCAAGCTTGAACTCTGTAGAGATGCCTGTCACATTGCTGCTTAGCTGCAGACCCTGGTAATCACAGCTGCGGTTACCAGGCCAATGATGAAAACTGTGGTCCTAACACTGGGATGCATGGATCCAGGTGTCCCTCTCAGCCATCCGGATGCAGTCATCAGCACCTGGTCTGGCCCAATCCACCAGTGTTTCCTCCTGAGGTCCTTGATCACTGCCCAGTCTTCGGCTGGCAGTTGTGAAGTTGTTCCAATCAGGCTCAGGAAAGGCAGCTTTGACCTTGGAAAAGATTAACTTAAAAACATGGTTAATGGCATAGTGTCACATGATGCATCATGTGGATTCGATGCCGTGTCAGCCAGTTTTAGACAGGGATGTGTTTATCCATCTTCAGGTGTGGTTAGTAATGTTGATTAGTTAAAACAAATTCACTGTTTCAGGGTAACAGTCGACATGGTCAGTAATACAGTTTCCAGCGTAGAAGTCTTGCTGGAGTCAGGTGAGCAGTTTTTTGTCTGTCATAGTCAAAAAGTCAGTCATGGCCAAATGTCTTTCCCCTGCGTGATGTCATAAGGGGTTTGGAGATCTCCACAAAAACATGAATCCATGGAAAACAAAAGCAGAAAGAACATCATTTGTTTTAGTGCACAGCTTTGGAACATCCAAGATTGACTGGATGCGGTCCGGACCCTATTTAAAACCCTCCGGAGTGAAGATATGGCCAAGATAACGCGCTGGTTGGTACACTAGCTGCAGCTTGAAACATTGTGACCAGTTTAAGCCAAAAAGCAAAACAGCAACACTGTGTTAGCTTTACAATTTTCCTGTGTGGTGGAACACACCAAGAGATCGTCACCGTACTACACAAGCGTGCTACCATGCATTGGCTGACAATGCGACAGGTTTTCACCACAGCCACAGAAAACAAAGTTGGGCTGGAGGCGAAACCCTGTGACATTCTGGTTCAGGTATAACGTTTACCATTGAAAGTGAAAGCAAACCAAAACTGTGAGTCAGAATGAACAGGAATTCTAAAATATACATTTGCCCAAATCAATTACAGAAAACCAACAGGAGTCTGCTGTCAACTGTGAAAGCAGTACAGTAGGGGCTGGGTGTTGCACAGCCTCATTTGTTGCCCTGAGGTGTCAGACTTGCCTCCAACCCTTTAGAGGTAGGATGGGGTTGTTACATGGTGAAGGAGGACATTCCACAATGGCACCTTGATCTATTATTGACTGAATGACAGGATCAATGCCTTGAATAGCATCTGGGCTGAGAGGATACTGTCTTTTACATATTCTAAAAGTTGACTTGGCTGAATAATCACAGGAGTTGCACCCTTTATATTCCTTAAAATCAAACTTACTCCCAGCACAGAAGATCTCAGGCACTACTGCTATTAATCCCTCTCTTCATCAGTCAATAACATAAATGTAATTGTGTAAATGCGTGTTCTAACAGTGCGAGCAACTGCTGCCTTTAGCCCTACTAAATAAGATGTAATATTTAGAGAAGTAGAGTAAGAGCTACCATTTGGTCTAATTTTCCAGTCTGAAACCTCAATGGCTGCTTTAACCCAAGGTCCTGTATACACCCATTCACAGTTGGAGTCTTTTGTTCATGGCATGTGGGGCACAGAACCAGGTAGTGAAAACAGTTCCATTTGAGTCTCGGAAAGACGTACAGATGCAGCAGCAAAGTTTGAACCTACAAATACTCTGTCTATTACTATGATGTCATTAATTTGTGCATCCCATTTTTCTTCATATATGTAATTTCTGATAGTTTGTGAGATATGTGACACACATTGTAAACATTCAGGAACCTCTGACATTTGGGGTACTGTAGACAAAAGTTTGTCTATATCAGAAGGGTTCACTAGATCCCATGTATAACAATAATTATTTTCAGCAGATCAAACAGGATATAAGCCCGCAATAGTGCTTATTATTTTTATGCCTGTGGGGTCACAGTGCACCTCAATATTCAGAGAAATATCTGCTCCTGAATCTACAAGGAATGTTACATTTACATTCTGCACCTTTAGAGTCACCCTAGGGGGTGTCTTGGAATCAAGTGTTAATTTCACACATTGGTGGTATGTAACGGCTGGTGTGTCATTTACATCTTGTGTCTGTTGTTGTGTTAATGTGTCTGTGTGCTGCTCAATGCTCTGACCTGCCTCCACTGTCTCCTATGGCTGCGTCAACAGTAGTCCTGCAGAATCAACATTGCTTCTGAGGTGTTGCATATGGCCAGGCGTCCCCCTGATGTTGTCCTTCTCGTTTCTCAGTCCAATGAGAAGCACAATCATGTGAAATGTGCCTGAAGCCTTCACATCTGTAGCACCTCAACATGTGGCCATCAGTGATCCATTTCTCACCTCCAGTCTTTTGTGGATCAGGCAGCTCCCCTTCAACCTCCTTCAGCTCATCATGAGCATTTGGTGAACGCCTCCTTTGTTTCTGTGGCTCCGCAACCAATAGTCAAAAGATGGTGCTAGTGGAGAAGCATACTGTCTGGAGGGAGCAAGGTTAGTTTCTGTTTCCTTGGGGGGTCAGATGAAGAGCAGAAAGATCAGGGTACAACGACACCTCTTCCCCCTCCCTTTCAGAGTCTTTTTGAAGTTGCTCAGCATCAAGGCCATTTGCTTCTTGAGAAGGGGGGGCTGCAGTAGAGGAGACAGCATATGGAGGAGTAGAGCCCCATCTCTTGCCCTACGTTTCTGTTTTTCCTTCTTTTTACACTTACTTTTATCTTTCAATTCTTGTTTTAACATCAAGCCTGCTGAGGATTTAGCTTCCCTTACTTAAGCTTCCCTTTCCCACTTTTGGAAAGCTTGCCAATCCACTTTCTGTTTCTTCCCTACTTTCTTTCTCTGCTCATTTTCCTCTACCAATACTCTGCACCTTCCAAAACTATCTGTACACAGTGTACCCATTTTTTGAAACAAACCCCTAAGTGCTATAGTGCCAAAGTTGAATATCTTCAACCACATATTTTCCCCATTTATCTACCATTAATTTAGCAGGACCTGAGAGTAGGTCAAGTAAAGGTTTTAATTTTCCCGCTTTGTTCCCCATGTTTTTTACTGACTCACTGGGACAGATGCGCTTACACCTTCAATGGGCTTATCATTCACACACAAAATTCACACACACTGATCTTTCCATACACGTATGGTCGGATCTTATCAAACATACACTACCTTTGAGCAACTTATTCAGCCAGGTGGTTTGTACGACACATTCGTTCCGAGCAACACACCCCATATAGTACACAAAAATATGTGCACTAGACACTGAATGAGTCACTACAAAGTTTATTATTCATATAATTATTTCATATTAATCATACATACGCCCATTTTATTATGGTGCACTATTATGTATTCTATATATACTTATAATATAACTCTATATTATTATCTTCTAGTATTTGTTCTGCAACAAACACATATTCTATGAGGATTATCTAGAACTCCTCCACCCGCTTTCAAACTCCTTTTTTTTTTCCTTTTTTTTCTTTTTGCTTTCCCTGAGTCAGTTCTAAAAACCTTTTTTACCGGAATTACATAGAACTGGTCTACAATACCACGAAGGATTTATATGCCAACGAGCTCCACTCTCACCAAGGGAATACCATGGAGATAGGCCTACACACACGCTCATGAGTTGAGTTTCACTACCGCTTGTCTGGAATTACGTGCAAACTCGTTTCCTACACCACACTCGAGGGATTCACAAGGAAACAGGTACCTAACAACATATATTTCCGGCGAAAAATGATTCATAACACCGTACTCACTTCTTATAAAGTAGATGGAGCGTCCGCTGTCCGCCACCCGCTCCTGACTTCAGGCGGGATCCTGTCCTCCGTTTGTCGGAGCGGAACTTTCCCTGAGCCTTCTAGAGACTCCTGCCGGCAGTTTAACCCTCAGTCAGGGCTCAGGCGTCGGTCAGCAGAACGTCCATCCCATCCTCGTCGCCAAATGTGAGGGAAATTCTCCTCTCTGAAGAAGTGACGGGCTCGGTGTGAAGAATCAAATCTCTTTTAATACATGCAGCATGGAGAGAAGACTCACAGCGTTCTCTCACAATCTTTAAAATGTGCAGACCTTTATACTAAATCTCAACTTTGATCCTAGGTCGCACCCACCCGCTACATTTGCAAGGGAAATTGCCCCCCTCCCAACAAAAGGTTAAGGACAGACAGGAAACTTCCCCCCTACCAAGTGGTCATCACCTCCAGATACAAAGAATTGCCTAACAATAAAGATTTCTTAATTCCCACACAGTCCAGCCCAGGTCCTCCAAGATGTGCAGGCCAAGAAACTTAAAGCTGGTGACCCGTTGCACTTCCTCCCCATTGATGCTCAGGCCTGAGTGCAGTGTGGTCCTCGACTTCCGGAAGTCAATAATGACTTCTTTTGTCTTCTTGGTGTTGAGGTTGAGGTGGTTGTCACTGCACCAGGCCGCCAGTGCTTGGACCTCCTCCCTGTATGGTGTCTCATAACCGTTGTTGATGAGCCCCACAACGGTTGTATCATCTGCAAATTTGATGAGGGTGTACATAAGTGTACAGTCTGTACAAGACTGGACTCAGCACACAGCCCTGAGGAACACCAGTATTGAGGACGATGGTGGAGGATGTGGAGGTACCCATTCTGACATGCTGGAGTCTGTTAGTCAGGAAGTCCTTGATCCACAGACAGAGGGAGGTTCCAAGTTGTAGTGTCTGCAGTTTGTTGATGAGTCTGCTGGGGCTGATGGAGTTAAATGCCGAGCTGAAGTCAACAAACAGCATCCTGATATATGTGTTGGGGCTTTCAATGTGGCGGAGAGCGGTGTGGAGGGCGATGGAGATGGCGGCATCTGTGGATCTGTTGGACCTGTAGGCGTACTGATGTTGATCAAAGCCAGGTGGGATGTGGGCCTTGACATGCTGTAACACCAGTCTCTCCATACAGTTCATGATCACCGGTGTCAGGGCCACAGGCCGGTAATCATTCAGCCCTGTGATGGTAGAGGATTTGGGCACAGGGATTGTGGGTGGCAGTTTTCAGGCAGGTGGGGACTGTGGCTTGCTGCAGTGAATGGTTGAAGATGTTAGTGAATACTGCAGCAAGCTGGTGAGCACATGATTTCAGCACCCTCCCTGGTACTCCATCCGGTCCTGGTGCTTTCCTGGTGTCAATGCCATGCAGGACTTGCAGTACCTGATGCTGTTGGATGGTGGGGGGCTGGTCATGCTCTGATGATGTCAGCTGTGTGTCCTCTGCCTGTCTATTGTCCTCTGTACATACATACATACCGACATGCATATATACATGCATACATACAAAGCCATACTCATAGGCACATTTATACATTGTGAAAGGAAAATATATATATATATGTAATATATATATATGTGTGTGTGTGTGTGTGTGTGTGTATAAACCAAAGAGAAATAAATTTAAAGATTAAATAAATGAATAAACAAATAAAGAAAATAATATTACACATATAACATATACTTACATAGAGGTACACATAAATGGATTCCTCCTTACGAAGACAGTATATCATTTATAGTATCTATGTGTATCTTCCAGGCCTTAATTGTATCTGGTGTAGCTCCATTCAGTTTAGCAGAGGACAGCTCCAATGCCAGGATATAATGTTGTACCACTGATTCAATGGGAGAACATGAGCATGTTGCCATCTCAAAGCGCGCATCTTTTTTGCTGCAGTACAACCTGCAAGCTAGAGACGTCGCTAATTGATTGTCATATTAAATGAAGTGTCATTGTTTAAAAGCACAAGTTGTGGGGTGCAAGCTAATTGAATTTGGGTTGCTTTGGATAACAAAGCTGTTATATCTGTCCAGAATTTCTTGACGCTAGGGCAATCCCACATCATGTGAAAATATGTTCCCTGATGCGAAAAAAGAGCAGAGAGTGCAGTTTGGGGAAGTTGTCATCCTCATAGCGTATGCCCTTTTTGGAGTCAAATAAAACCAATGTATGCATTTATTGTGATTCATTTGATGATGCTAACACTGAAATTTTCTATACTCCCGTCCAATTTATAGGTTGAGCTACATTTGAAATATCTAAATTCCAAGATTGTATCACTCCTAAGGTTGTTAGGGATTTTTGTAATAATGAGCTATAAATAACTGTGACATGTCCTTGTGGGAGTAAAAGCAATTTTCTGACAAACATCATTAGTGGGTGATCTGGAAAGTGAGTATTTCAAGGGACCCCACAGGCCAGCATGGCAGATCTAAGTTGTAAATATAAAAAAAAGAACTTCCTGGATTCTTTCAGATCTTCGAACGTTCTCAGTCCTTTACCATCCACAGATATATATAGTATACTTGTCCATTCAGATGGAGTAAAAGTTCTGCCCCCTGTTTTAAAGGTAACATTATGGAATAGTGGCGTGTGGTGATGCCATTTTGTTGACCAGTTATTTACATTTTTAAAATGTTGCCAAACTGAGACAGAATGTGCAATAATTTTACCATATCTCTGTCTACTTTGTTTCAAAGAAAGCACTGTGAAAAACAATATCCTCTTGAGAGGTTGGTGCTACTTTATTTCTTTCAGTATCTACCCAGGGGGTCGTCAACCTGGGGCAGAACCAGTTCAACAAGTGGCAAAAATGTAGATACTGAAAATATAATTTAAATTTTCCATAAATATTGTGATATTATTAGATGTACTTTATCCCAATAGCCAGGAGGGGGCGGTAAATGGAGCAATGAAGTAACAACATTTATCCTTGGAAGTACAGTCCATTCGCTTTTAATTAGAGATATCCTGCCTGACAAAGCTAAAGGTAAATTCCTCCATCTTGTAAGATCCGATTCTATTATTTTAAGCATTACATTAAAATTCTGTATAACAGATTTCTCCACTGTAGGATATATATTTACCCCTAAATATCTAAAATGAGAGACAATAGGTATATTGAAATAAATTTGTTCATCTTTGGCAGCTAAATTAAGAGGGAGAAGAGATTATTTATTCCAATTTACTTTGTAGCTGTATGACTGAAGTCTTCTATAATACTTAAAATATTGGGAGGGAGTGTGTATCATCCTCAAAAAATAAAAGTATTTCTTCCGCATACAAGGCTACAGTGTGCTCGGCAACTTACTGGTTTTTATCAGTATTGATGGTCTTATGGCCTGAGCCAGCAGTTCTAATGAAAGAATAAAAATCAAAGGGCTAAGTGGATCCTCTCGCCTACTGCTCCTTGTAATTTTAAAGGGAGTAGAACAGATAATACCTGTAATTAACGATGCTGATGGATTGGCATTAAATGTTTTTATTACTGTGATGAAGTTTGTATTAAATCCCTTTTTTTAATACTATCCACAGATAGGACCATTCTAGGCAGTCAGATGCTTTTTCTGCATCAACTGCTTGAGAGGGAACATTAGATGAGGTATTTAAAATATGAAGTTGCCGACGCAGGTTGTCTGAGGATAGGCATCTCTTCACAAAACCACCCTGATCTGAATGAACTAGTTTTGGTGACACTATTTCTAACCGGGATGCTAATACTTTGGAAAACAGTTTAATATCTGAATTTATTAATGGCATGGGGCAATAATGAGAGCACTGGGTAGGATCTTTATCCTTTTTAAGTAATAATAATATTACAGCAGTATTGGCATGTCTTCCAAATGCTCCTACTTCTAATGCTGTATTTATCATTGCCAGGTGACTTACCCGTCTTTATTGTATTTAAAGAAGTTCCCCTGAGTGATCATTAGAGGTCGGTCTGCTTGTAAGCAGAAGGCTTGGTCTATTACCATTTCTATAGTAGTTAACTCTTGATTTGTTAATTGCAAATTCTGCCTTTTGTGGAAGTGCTGTTTTTCTGATTTAAGTTTAAGTAATGATATTGCACATGTTTCAGAAAACTGCTTTTGCTGAGACAGTTCCACAACACATATTCTGTGTTCCAATTCTTGTATTTTTCACAATTTTGCATTAGCTGAATTTCCCCTCGGGGATAAGTAAAGTTCTATTCTATTCTATTCTATTCTATTCTTAACTCCTGATGCACAAGATGTTGTAAAATTCCTGATATGGCCTTTTATCACACCCCACACAATCTGAGGATCATAAACAGAGTCTCTATTTTTGAGATACATTTTTTAATCCCATTATAAGTTGGTGACAGACAGCATCGTCCTACAACTTAGAAAGGTTATAACAGCAACTGGTGGACCTTCTTGGTAGCATGTCAACTTCAAATTGGCAGCAGTAAGCATGGTGGTCTGAAAGGCTCATATGTTTTATTTGTATTGTCATAAGAGATGGAATAAGTGTAGATGATATAAAAATAAAATTAATTATTGAAAACATTTTATGTCGGTTAGAATAAAATGTGAATTCTCTGGCTTTTGGGTTGTGGATTTGCAAAGCTTCTTTTAGATCAAATTCAGAAATAAGATGCTTCAGTGCTCTTGTAGCTTGTGGACTGGACTTTGTCTTGCTTGCTTTATCTAATAAACAGTCAAACACCGTATTCATGTCTGCCCCAATAATCAGTTGGAATTCAGAAAGCTCTGCTAAAACCCCACTGAATGAGTCAAAAAAAGTTTTCCATCCATCCATTTCCTAACCGCTTATCCTCTTGAGGGTCGCGGGGGGGCTGGAGCCTATCCCAGCTGACATTGGGCGAGAGGCAGGGTACACCCTGGACAGGTCGCCAGACTATCACAGGGCTGACACATAGAGACAGACAACCATTCACGCTCCCATTCACACCTACGGGCAATTTAGAGTAATCAATTAACCTATCCCCAACCTGCATGTCTTTGGACTGTGGGAGGAAGCCGGAGTACCCGGAGAGAACCCACGCTGACACGGGGAGAACATGCAAACTCCGCACAGATGGGCTCCCACACCCGGGATCGAACCAGGAACCCTCTTGCTGTGAGGCGACAGTGCTAACCACCACACCACCGTGCCGCCCCAAAAAAGTTTTGATCAAATATATTTGGAGCATAAACACTGAGAAAAGCCATTTTATTTCCATAATAAATACAACTTGTGAAAGTAATTCTACCTCCATAACTCTCACCGTGACAGAGAGTAGTTATTTTAAGTTTTTTATGGATTAATATTACAACTCCTTTAGTATTATTTTTTGCTGATAAAAAAAGCTGTTGGTTTATATAGATTGTTTTTTCCAGTCTGTAAATGTCTTTTATCAGGAGATGAGTTTTTTTTGTATCATGACTACATCTGCCTTATTTCTGGCTAGGTTATCAAAGCAACAGGCACGCTCACTGAGGCTATTAAGGCCTTTCAGGTTACAAGAGAAAATATCAAGTCTCGTCATTGTTTAACATTCCAAAATACACATCACAAAAGTACTCTATAAAGTATTTCAAATGTAAAAAAGGTAAACAGCAAAAAAGTGAAGGAAATGATAAAACAAAAACAACATAAAAAAAAACAAAAATCAAAAGAACACATAGATTTGGTCACCTCCCCCCACCTCTTCATAATCTTGCCCACCCCACCCACCTGCTTCCCCCCTGTCCATTCCACCCTACATTACCTCTGTAGGGGTGCATCATAGTGGCCCCGCAACCCTTCTAGCAAAGCAAGGGCAAAATTTTCTTGATATCATATGCCTTTTTTTCTTACCCTATATATATTTATAACAACAAAGAAAAAGTTGTAAGGCACTTACAATTCAGAGGCTTCACAGTCACAGCAGAACTAGGTGGAGAGGCAAACATTGAAAGTCCTAGTTGCAGCAAGCTGCTGCGCCTAATCGGGAAAGACATATATTGCCAACGTTCAGTCATTCTTATGCATGTCAGGTCCCATGTTACTGTTCTTTATATACTTCTCATAGAACTGCACTGCCTCCCGAAGAGAAGAAAAGGTATGCCTCTTCTCCTTGAACACAAACAAGAATGCCAGTGTGGCTCGCTGGCCATATTTTGATACGACTTTTTAATTGCTACCTGGAAAGAAATTTAAGACCAATTTTACAAAAACCAAAACTAAAAAAACAACAACCCAGAAACCACAAACCAACAACAATAACTTAGCGTTACAGTCAATTTTGGCCAAATGTTTATTGTAACATAATTATACCTGGCAAAATCAAGGGTAGCGTGATTTGAAGGAAAAGCTGAGAGAGCAAGGACTCCTACAGGAGGAAGCCAACAGAATAACTTTAGGGATGTATGGACTGGAATGACAAGATCGCTTGGTTCAAGGTGAAAGACAGACTAACAGCAGGCTTTGTTGAGAGAGCTAATGAGCGTTGAACTGTTTCTTCAACAAGTGTAGTTCACAGCCCTGTGTTGTCTCCTCCACCACCCACCCACACCTAGACCTCCACACACCCTCTCTACCCCCAATGCCTCTCCCACTCCCCCCCTTAACCCCTCTCTGGAGCTCTCTGGACACAGACACACCACCTCCGCAGCACCCTTACCCCGCCCACTCAACAGAGGAAACAACATGCACTCTCCCCCACATGACTGTGACTACAGGCCAGGTTAGGATACAGCTGGAGAGACTACATGCACTGATGGCATCAGCCCAAGGGTTCTGACGACCTGTGCAAGTTAGTTTTCTCCTGTTCTGCAACATCTCTTTAACCTGAGCCTGAGCCACGAAGGAGTACCGGTGCTGTGGAAGACATTGTGCCTTGTTCCAGTCCCCAAGAAGTCATCAACATCATCTGGCCTCAATGACTACCGACCAATTGCCCTCACATCTCCTATGATGAAGGTGCTGGAGAAGCTGGTCTTGGCCCAGCTGAGACCGCAGGTGAAATCGTCGCTGGACCTTCTGCAGTTCGCCTACCAGCCTCACCTGGAGGTGAACAATGCCATCATCTACGTGCTGCAGTGAGCTCACTCGCACCTAGATGGACCCTGCAGCACTGTGAGAATCACATTTTTTGATTTCTCCAGTGCATTCAACACTACTCAGCCACTGCTATTGTGGGAGAAGCTGCAGGCGATGAGGGACGACAAATTCACAACTTCCTGGATTACTGACTACCTGGCACACAGACCACAGTTTGCCTGTCTGAGCAGTGTCCTGTCTGACATGGTGGTGAGGAGCACAGGAGCTCCACAGGGGACTGTTTGGTCTCCTTTCTTTTTCACCTTGTACACCACAGACTTTCAGTATGACTCTGGGTCATGCCACCTACATAAGTTCTCTGATGCAGTGGTTGGGTGTATAGGTGATAGATGGGAGGAGGAGTACAGAACAATGGTGGATGATTTTGTGGAGTGGGCTGGAAGAAATCAACTGTTGCTGAATGTGGCCAAGACCAGGGAGATGGTGATTGACTTCAGAAGGAAGAGGACAGCTTCTCAACCTTGTGCATACATGGAGGGGACATCAACATGGTCGAGGACTACAAGTACCTCGGCATTCAAATTGACAACAGACTGAACTGGAAGGCCAACACTGATGCTGTGTACAAGAAGGGGACGAGCAGACTCCAAAGTCACACAGCTGTTTTGTGTCTACTTTCTCAAGGATCTTTGAAAGAAAGGGAACATTAGCTATGGGTCTATAGTTGGCTAACACCTCTGGATGCAGGGTGGGCTTTTTTAGAAGAGGTTTAATTGCAGCTGCCTTAATTGACTGTGGTACATAGCCTGTTAATTAAGACATGTTGATCATGTCTAGCAAATCTCATTTAAGTAGCCTTGTTGGGATCTAAGAGACATGTTGATGATTTAGAAGAGAAAATCATTCAGGATAGCTGTTGAAGGTTAATCGGAAAGTAGTAATACAAACGTATATCAGGTCTTGCAGCTGTGTCTAAGGTTCCTGTGTTTGAAGACAGATTGGTAGTGTTTGAGGGCAGGAGGTGATGAATTTTGTCTCTATTAGTTAGAATTTTGGTCATTAAAGAAGCTCATAAAGTCATTACTGCTGAGGGCTAAAGGAATACAAGGCTCTGTAAAGCATGTTTTGTTCTTTGATGGCTGTTTTGTTCTCTGACATTATTTTTTTTACAGCCAGTGCACGAGATGTCTTAAGTAGAATAGTGCATGAATGTACAGGAAGTCTTTTCGGCAGTAGTAGGACACATGTTGCGTCACTGGTGTCCCATTGACGGTGCAGGCATAGGGTGGATATTCACCTTACTTCTTGTTTTGACAGAAGAATCATATGGATATGCATCATCTGAAAAGGAGCCATTTCAAAAGCTAAGACAAAGCTAATTGCAAAGAATTTTAGCAATGAGTGGATCTTCAAGACTTTAAAAATATGTATCGATTTCAGCCAGATTATGTGAACTGCATATATTCTAATCCTTACTTGTAGAGAAAAAAAGTGTTGCGGAGCGTCAGCTATGGCAACTGAAAGGACTAAATGCACAAAACTACTATTTTTAAATATCCCATGTAGAGAGATGCTGTTGTTCTGGCCTGTTCTATTTTGTTCTGAAAATGTTGGTATGCAACCTTGTTCTGTGGATGATAACTAATGTGCAGAATTCCATCTGTGTCACCAATGAAAATACAGGAAATACACTGAGTGCTGGACGGAGCAGTGAGTGACAACAATCCCGCCCACATTTAAGAGTACTTTTTGTTGTGGAAACGCTAAACGGACCAAGGGTCTAGGTAATATGTCTGAAGGGTTACTTTTGTTTCCAAAAGTAACATACCTAAAGTGTTTGATGGCAACAGTGGAAACACACCACCACCACCACCACCACCACTACAAAAACACACACACTGTCGACCAACTAACCAATAAGTAGAGCGAGCTTTAAAACTGCTGGTTGCAGCTATGCAGGTGAAAGATGAAAGTAGCTTACTGAAGACTATTATAAACTATTCTTTTGTCTATGGTGCTGCAACTGGGTTCTGCCACACCTGTGACAAATGTTGATATAGTGATTATCTTACTATGAAGTATTAGGTTAAAAGAGTCAGTTAAATTTAGGGTAAGGGTAATGGTAAGGGTTACTGTACATCATCCATCCATTTTCTAACCGCTTATCCTCTTGAGGGTCGTGGGGGGCTGGAGCCTATCCCAGCTAACATTGGGCGAGAGGCAGGGTACATCCTGGACAGGTCCCCAGACTATCACAGGGCTGACACATAGAGACAAATAACCATTAACACTTACATTCACACCTACGGGCAATATAGAGTCACCAATTAACCTATCCCCAACCTGCATGTCTGTGGACTGTGGGAGGAAGCCGGAGTACCCGGAGAAAACCCACGCTGACATGGGGAGAATATGCAAACTCCGCACCCGGGATTGAACCAGGAACCCTCTTGCTGTGAGGTGACAGTGCTAACCACCACACCACGGTGCCGCCCACTGTACATCATGTTACTCATAAATTGAATCACTTCTTTATGTATAATGGATTATAAAGTGGATTATTGCTGTTTGGCCTCATATTTATTCACCACAATGTAGCATCGTATCACTCGCAATGGTGGGCTGTACAAGTCATCTGGCTCATCTGAAGCAAGCCTAATCCAATGTCGGCCGATAAAAGACTTCTGTGAAGGCTGCTCTCATGTATCCTCGCTCATCACTCTTAAGAAAGTGATCCCAGCAGAGTCCTGCATTGGACCATTTTTGAAAACCTGCACCTGCCCATACCTGTAAAGCTCAGTGCTAGAACCGACCTGTTGCCATTATGTCTACGAGAAACCTGTTAATAAAAGTCCAGTTACCTGACCCCGCACCTGTGATTAAACACACACAGGCTACAGTCACTCACATTAAGCAGGGTACTCCACTGTTGAATTACAAATCCAGTGGAGGAAAAGTCTCTTTCACTGATTGCTGGATGGTGAAAACATTTTGCACAATCACTGTCAGGTTAGGAAACATTTTAGCATGCTCCTTCCACCACCATAAAACCTTGAAAGGATCCTCCTTAGGTGCCTTGAAGTAAATGTAGGCTGCCACCTCCATGTCAGTGATGAATGTGACGACTGGGTCAAAGGTTCAACTTGTGTCATTGACTTTCAAAATAAAAGGACGTGCAACTTGATAACAGTGATTTAGATGTCAAAATATTACACTTACGCTGCACATCTTTTTCATTTGTTCTATTGTGAAGAATAAAAAAATATTTTTTGTTCTCACCCATTGCCCAACCAAATATAGTTCATTTTTACACGTGCCCGCAACTGTGAATTTATGCATATCCATATTTTTTACCTGTTCTAATACTACTGCGGGCTACCTGTCGGGTACCTGCTGGTACCTGACTCGGTGTAGGACTCTGCTTCCCCCCTCATCAGAGCGAAGAGCTTTGTGATGGCGCTTAAGATGCTGCACCAGAATGACTGCCAGTTCAAGCGAGGATTGAGGAGCAAGGGAATATCAAAGAGACTTGGGATGCACCTTGAGTGTCAGGATCCCAGTTATTCCATTCTCCCTCCTGGTGCCTCACAGGCATTTTGCTGTTTGCTCGCAGACAAAGTGACAGAGAGGCAACTTCACACAACACCAAGTACATGGGGAGTAATGAATTGTTTTCCCCTTTGTTAGGATGCCAGCAACCAATCATATTTTTCTCAATTGCAATAAAAATAACTCTGAATTCATGAGGTCACATTTTTACACAGACAAATAAATAATAGATGAATTCATTAATTTTGAAAAATTAATCAAAACAATTTATTGAAAAGGAAAAAAAAAGCAAAGACAGAATGAGGTCACAGTTGGTGGGGCTTTGGAGGCCCCCTGGGGGATGTACTGAGACAAACTCAAGACATTTGAGCCATCTGGAAGCAACAAGAAGTGTGAGGGTAGGTGCCGTTGCACTGGGGCCCGAGGGGGTGTGGGGGGCATGGAGAGACTGGGCCCTCCAACAATGTATTGGGTAGCGGATGGGCCCTTATGAGTGATTGCTACCTTGGAAATATGCCTATGTTCAAAGAGGAAGTAATTAAATTAAAAACAGTGTCATTTGCTATATATGCCTTTGAAAAAGGCAAACCCAACTCTGTCATGTTTTTCTTTTTGTAAAATATGAATGAATGAATGATCTTTATTGTCATTGCACATGTTATAGTCAGTAGTATCTAACAAAATTATATGCTTATTCCAAATAACATATAATAAACTATTAAAATTGTTAAATAAATAATTTCTCATTTTCTTTGGTACTTATTTTGATATACAGGTATGCATTGATGATTGCTGGGTAAGCTGTATGTTAATGTTATCTAATGTCAAGTCTTTGATCATGTGACAAGACGCGCGATAGCGTTCACTATCGGCCCGTCATAATAATGCACACTAGGGTCTGTTGTAATTACCTAACGCCACTGTGTGAAGGTATTATCTATGGCTTGACACAGTTTTTTGAGACGTATATTTTTCCTTCTTTGGTTGCGCCAAAGCAACTGAGAAAAAACTCAGACTCCATATAGGCTAGAATATAATCAGTTGCAGATGCCTCCGATGACCAATTTGCAACACGTCATATTTAAAATGTCATTTCCTCGTGTGGACTGTATTCAGTGGCAGGGTGCTGCAGCTGTAGGACAGCAGATGGCACCGCTGCGCCGTCCTGTGGATCTCGCCTGGCACAGAGACGCGTCCACGTTGTTCCTACTGTCTGCTCTCGCTCGAGTTCCCCTCCCTCCTCCTCACTCTGTCTCTCCCGGCTTACAGTATACACCTATCTATCTCCCACAAGCATCAGCAGTCTCTCCATCAGTCTCCACGATACTGAGCGTTACTACGGCGCAAATCATGGCATCTCAGCGCCACGAACAACCGTTCTCTGCCGCTGCACATCTCTGCGTCTTTCTGTTGACCGCCTCGGCCTGGATGGCATTACCGGGACCGGTGTGCTGTGGCAGCGGGGCTTTAATAAACCGCACGTTTGACATAGGCGGCGGAGACGGAGGCTCCCCGCCGGGCTTACCGAGTGACGAGGAAACCGTCAGCGCGGAGAGCTCACCCCGCTTCAGGAGAGCATTGTCCCGGGAAAAACAAATGTCTTTGCACAGCAGCTCGTTCGTGCTCAAAGGGGATGCGACCCACAACCAGGCGATGGTCCACTGGACAGGAGAAAACAGCAGCGTGAGTAGCCTATCCCCTCCTCGTCCCGTCCTGTCACGATCCGCTGCTTCATGCACCATCCCCATCATACCTCTCTTTGTCACCTTCCACCATTCTTCATCACCAGAAACAAGTTATTGTTCTCGCAGGCGGCTGCCGCTGCAGACGCACACTGCGTGGCTCTCATAGAGGATGGAGGCACGGTGTGTGGTTTTTTTTACGCATTTGGGTGGTCTAGCTGGACGCGCGGTGAATACTATCAGGCTTTGAACTATGTTGAAAGATAAAGAGTTTAAAACATTTTCATATTAGGGACCCCACAAACCCCACACTTCCGTTACATCACAGGGTGGCCCAGGGTCGCCACAGTCTTGTTATTGTCTGTTTACACTGTGCAGCACAGAATGAACCCTTTAACCCCCTTTTTATTTAACCCCCTATGTCCTTTGTTTGAACTTCACATTATATTTGTTAACATTTTAATAATATTCGATCAGTAACTTGGGCAAGTGAACCATTTCATCATGACAACCACTCATGGGTATGATAACATTAAGAAGTCCAAGGACGCTATTAGCCTATGAGCACAGAGCCAGTTTGGAGACAAGGAGTGCGCGCTAACCTGACAGCTCAGTGCTCCTTCATTCACTCGAAGCCATGACTTAAATATTGAATGGAGCGTTTCGTCCATTAATTTTGCAGTGCCTTGTGTATTTGTGGTTTGGAACACAATGGATACAGAAGTCTAGAACCCTTTACTGTCAGTGCTATGCTATGCCCGTATGTTAATAACTGTCACTGGCATCAAAGTAGATTTCGGACAGTTCTACACTATTAGAAAAAACAAGTCTCACTGGGATTGAATGATGATTGAAGCAGAGACAAAAAAATAGCACCTTACTGATGGGCTATTCCTCAGATACTGAATTAGGCACCTAGAGGAACATGTTCAGGATATTTATATGATCATGTTGAAATAACACTATGAAGTATGATAGGACCACTGTGTGAATATTATAGTGATTTCTCCTCAGGGCCAGGTCAAGTAAGAGCAGCTACACTATGTAAACAAGAGCAGTCATTGTGATGGATATTGACAGACGCCCGGGGGATTTCAATGGTGGTGTTTGGTGGCGACATCACTTGCAATCAGAGCCTTTTTGTCAGTGTAACACATTGCTGTTTTACTGGCAGTGACTCCAGGAAAAAAATGGCTCTGCACAAAAAAAAAAAAAGAAAACATGCCAGAATAAAATGACATGAAAAAGAAAACAATCTTACTGTGAACCAGGCAGCAGACCCATTTTGCTGGATTTTCATGAGAAATTGGTTGGTAAATAAAATGAATGATGACATTTGCAGGTTACTTTTGATTCATTACATTGGATTATCAACAGATGCAAGAGAGATTGAATTTAAAGCTGTCCTGGGTACGTTGGTGGGTCCAAATGGCAGCAAGAAAATGAAAAAGTTGAATTACTGTTAAACAACTGTTTGGGGGTTTGTAGGCTAATTGTCAAGTTTTAAACTCTACACCTTTAAAGTTTAAATGAAAGTGAAATTTTCCTCACTTTTGTGTTAGGAAGTATAAACCTCAATAATAATGCAGTTATTGTGCGTGTGTGGGTGTGTTTTGTTTTCAAAAGAGAATGAAACCTTTAAAGGGTTCACTGATTGGGCATTTCCCACTAACATCTGGGGGCTGGTTTTGCTATGAATAGCTCACAAACATTAAGATATGATGAATTAATTGTCTGTCCCTTAAAAACATTATGTTTTTGGGAGGAGTCATTGAGCTGCACTGTAAACCCCAATCCATCCCTGACACCAAATTTTGATGTAAAGTCTACACGGCGGCAGTAGCTCAGTCCATAGGGACTTGGCTTGGGAACCAGAGGGTCGCTGGTTCAAGTCCCAGCCCGGACCAAAAAAAGTATGGAGAGGTGCCAGTTCACCTCCTGGGCACTGCCGAGGTTGCCCTTGAGCAAGGCACCGAACCCCCCCCAGCCGCTCGGGGCGCCTGTCCATGGGCAGCCCCCTCACTCATCTCTCCATTTAATGCATGTATAGGTCCCGTTTGTGTGTTCGGACCTGTGTGTATCCGACAACAGAGTGTAAACACTGAATTTCCCCTTGCGGGATTAATAGAGTATATAAAAAAAAAAATAAAAAAAAAAATGCCCCAGATTATCAAAATGACATCATTACTTTATATTTACTTGACACAAAAACTCATCCCTTGTGAGCTTGACATATTTTTAATTGTTAAGTCAACAATTATTGAGTTTTGAGTTCACTTGACTAAAATTTATAAAGCTGATTTGCCTAATTTGTTAAAGGCTAAAAAAAACACTATCATTGTACACTTTACATATTGTGTTGTGTTGGGGCTAAATGGGAGTAGTTTCCCAGCATACTGTGAGACAAGGTGTTTAAGGCCATAAGCTGAAGAAAACCATGTTTTAATGAGTTGTAAATCACTCATGTTACCCATTACTTAGTGATTAATGTTTATGTATTTCACAATACACAATTCAATGAAATAAAAAAAAGAATGTTGTAGAATGTGTCTTAAATGTTTTTTATGATGATATAACATAGCATTACATACTCTAACAACAACAAAGTTATGTTAAACTGACGTAAAATTTCTGTCAGACAAGTGTCATGTGACATATTTATTTTGTGTCTGGTGTATGCAGAACTTTTATGTTACTATATTGTACTAAACTAAAAGTTTTAAGTGCAAGCTGTTTCTAAAAAATAAATAAATAAGCTCAGTGAGCAAACTGGGGTTTACAGTGTGTAAAGTTTGTATTCCACTTTTGGACGTGACTTTTTGGTCATGTTACTGTAGATCAGCACCATGAAAAAGCATTCATAGATTCTGCACACAAATTGCTGTGTTTGTAATGGTAAATGGACCTGCATTTCTATAGCGCCTTTCTAGTCGTCTGACCACTCAAAGTGCTTTTTACACTACGAGTCACATTCACCCATTCACGCACACATTCATATACTAGTGGCCGAGGCTACTGTACAAGGTGCCACCTGCTACTCAGTTTTTAACACACTCACACACCGATGGAAGCATCACTGGGAGCAATTTGGGGCTCAGTATCTTGCTCAAGTTTACTTCGACATGCGGACTGGAGGAGCCGGGGATCGAACCCCTGATCTTCCGATTGGTGGACGACCCGCTCTACCTCTGGATGTATTAAAAGACCTGGACAGCAGTGGCAGCAGGGCTCTGTTCATTCTTATGAAAGTTGCTCAGTGGTGCATGAATCATTCTGTGTCTGCAGTGTAAAATTACCCGGATGACCATCACTGCATCCACATCACTGGGCCCATAGAGCAGGCGCACTAGAGACTTAAGTCTGCCATGTATGGCTGAGCGTGGCCAGTGGGGTTTCCTGTGGCTCTTTTAAACTTTCTAAATGTTATCAGACCAAATGGATTAAGTCTTGGTATTGTAACAGTCATTTCACAGGGGCTGTGCCCCTAAAAAAATGTACCCACTGATTTATAGATGTCTCATTCCCAATGTATGTCTATGGGAAAAAGTATTTTTGGGCCCAATGGCATCTCATAATGGACCCCAAGAATTGCAAAGCCCTGTGTACTTCCTGAGGCCCTAGTTTGTACCACATTTTACAAATGGGGGGCGGGGTATCTAGGTTTAGCTGCCATTCTTTCATTCGTCCAGTTGTTGCAATACCAATAGCAAATAACCAGACCGTCAAAACTCACAGCAATGGACCTCTGTATGTTACCCATCATTTGAATCATAACAGAGTAATGCAGTCATGGAGTAAAGTAGTCTTTGTGAAAATCACAGATGAGACTAGCAACAGCTAGAGCATTGGCCTCAGCTGGAAAAGTGAATTGAAGTGATATTATCTATAATATCTATATAATATCTATATAATATTTAGTGCCGACCAAATACTAAAGAACAAAACTTGAAATTTGTTTTTTTTTTCTCCATCATAATTTGGTAATTACCATTCAATTACCAAATAAGTACATAAACAGGTAGGATGGTAGGATACATTGTTTTGTTGAGTAAAAATCTATTTGATTGATTTCAATTATATCGAACCTGATGCTCACAAACAAACTACCCAAAGTCACCTTTTGAGGCAAAAGGCACTACAATTCAATAACGACTTTTGTGATTCTAGTTCTACTTTGACATTTAAGACTGACCGTTGAAGTAATAAAAAAAATTACATTCTCCTAGTGGACTCTGGCCTGTCTCATGCTCAGCTTCCCCATCTACATCTCGCACCTCTTTTTTTATTTTTTCATCAAGGCAATGAGTCTGCTGGGATCCTTGCACTCAGGCTCTGCCAACTATAGGAAGTTTGACGTATCCTCAATTAACTCGGTGTGGATATGTGCTCTGAAAGGTCAATGAGAGTGAGTTCATCCCAGCCTAATAAACACAGACAAATGGTGACATTCAATTTCCCTAAGGCTGACATTTATGAGTGGTGCACAGATTGATGGGAGGGAAAAAATGAATCTCTGCCTCCCCTCTTGTTTCATCATTTTGCTTTTGAGTCCTTGAGTTTCCAAATGTAAGTCAGTGTTTAGAGGGTTAGCAGCACAGATAGCATCTGTTGTGATATATGTCCTCAAAATAGGCAATCAGGGATGTGATAGACACCACCTGAATGTTGTAATTTTTCTGAAAACATCTATTTCACCTTATTTTTTGTTGTGTTCCTCATGGTGATTGAGGCCAATCACTGCATTGTTACACCATGGGTATAATTATGTGTATGTTTCTGTTCTAGCTGACTTACCCCTCTTACTAGGCTGCAAAGTGATTTGACAAAAGGATGAATTGTTCATCTAGCTTTATAGTAAAAGTGCTGTTATTGAAAACAACTCTTGTGAACTCCCCTCTGTCTCTGTAGCAACAGTGGTAACAGTCACTTTACTTTGGCAAGCCTTTGTTGGTCAATTGTAAGGCTTAGAGCATAAAAGAACTTTCCCTCAGGCATTCCTCAGAGGTGTCCTTCAAGAGCAGAGATAGATGGTTGTATGTGTGTGATTGTAAGGGACAGTGCAAATCAGTGAAAATGGAAAAATAAGTTATTGTGGACTACACATCAAGGTACAACAGCAACAGAAAATAATCACCTTTGCTTCAGTATCTGGTTCATTAGCATCATGACAATGCAGTATTGAGGAGAATAAAGGTCACAGCCACAGTTCCTTGATAATATCCATGAACCCCAGAACAAGCAACCAAGAGACAATTTTTTAGACAACTAGAAAATGCAATTTCTGAAGAAATTGTGGTGTGAATGCTGAATGTTGAAAAGCTGACACTGAGCTACATAGCTGTCTTAAATGTGTAAGACAAAGGCTAAGTTGTAGGAGGAGTTGGAAAAGTGGGAATAGGCACTATTAGTATGAATATAATGAAAAGGTAATACTTGTAATGTATGAACGATGTGGAATATTTTAAGGTTTTTTGAAAAGCTAAGCTTAACTGAATTAGTGAATTAGGCTTCCAAGATGGCACACATCCACCTTTTAAACTTTGAACTGCTATTTTAATATCATGCCTAATTCTATGCTCAATGAGGTACCACGTCATAGCCCAAGACAGAGGTTAAGTTAATCTCCCAGTTAAGAGAGGTCAACACTTTTTGTTTACAAGGCTACTAGATAATGACCACGTTAGAGCTCCCGCTATGAAGCGGTAAGAGAACCTTTCATCTGGCTCCTACCTGGGATTTATCCAATTTGCTGTAATACTATTTCTAGCTGGTGACGTTGAACTCAATCCTGGCTCACACTCTGGTGGCACTGACAGCCTGGGCACAACGCCACTAATGCAGCTACCAGCAGCAACCCCTGCTAACTAATGGCTAAAAAACCTGACTATGCTACATGTACGCTCCTTGCCAATCCAGCCATTATAGCTAGCTCAACTTTAACCGTCACTACCCACGCCAGCACAGCTGGTATGGCCTCAACAGCAGGTCGGGCATACATCGATAACACAGCAACCTCAATAAATATACCTAGCCCAAGGTGAAACCTTATTAGCCGCTGGTTAAGCTACCTGTCTGTGCTCCACCTACCTCCCCCGGTGTTCCAACAGTTGCTCTTTCCCAGCAGGGAGTGTAGAGTCAGCAGCAGCCATCCTGTGGACCTGGGGGCTTTGCAGCTCAACAGCAGTGGCAGCAGCCCCGCGCCAAGGACGGCGAGCCAGCCTAGTGGCCATGGTTAAGAAATGGATGTCCCGACCTGTCGCATAGCAACTGCCCTGCACTGATGCCATCTGACCACATTCCCTGACCACACAGATAATCATGTCCCCTGGCGTAGCTGAGGACCCTCACCAAATGTCACCTATGACTACCCCCTGATGGTGCAAGACCCATTGTCTGAACACTCAGACCAAGGCAGCGGCCCCTCATAGTCGGTCACCAGCAGCTCTGTGACTGCATTCCCAGTGCCAGGCTGACATGGGGCCCACAGGCCTTGGGATAGTGGTAAACTCTAGCCCCTTTTACACTGCCAGATTTTCCGCAAATATTGGGCCATTTTGCTGGCAAGCTGCGAGCATTTAAACACACAGAGCCGGATTGGCGAGTTGATCCGAGGTGCCCAATTTTCCGCCTCATAGGGCAGTCATATTGGAGGAACGGTTTTGGTCTAAACAGAGCAAGGCAGCTTTCCGACTCTTGATGACGGGACTGTTGATGACTTGTGGGAGGGGCTGTTGATGACGCCGCACGTTCGACCGACTGGCGTGGACTTCAAACCAGGAAAGAGCTGATAGCAGGAATGAATATCTAGCAGCACTAAGGAGACGCAAAGCAGAAGATGAGCAACTGAGGAGATAAAGAATTGCGCGCCCTCCTTGCCCTCGCTAACGGGGTGGCTATTAACCGTCAGATGACGGGAACCGTGAAGGACGGGTCGATGTACGAGAGAATCGCCAAAGGACTGACCAGCTGCGGCTTTCCTCTTTACGTCACCATTTACGTCACATGCTGAGCTACGTGTTTTGTTTCTTGCTCACGCCCCCCATTGCCCCGAAAAAGGCACATTCTGTATAAACAAAAGTACGCAGGCGGCATTTTGCTGTACTCCTTGATTTTGTTTTTATACTGCCAATGCTGAAAGAAGATGGATTGGGCTTTCCTGCAAATCTGCACAATTCCTATTTAAAAAGGGCTACTCATTATCTCATCTCGGGAAGGATGTTAGTAGGGACATCAACAGTTCTTTGACTCTCTCAGTTAATATACCACGCACTATTAACTTTGCAGTATAAAAACAACAGCAAACTAAACTACTACAGACTGTTAAACAGGCTTTCGTCTCTGGGACCCCAAAGTTAAACCAAAAAGGATATATTAAACGACATATTAATATAGAAGTTTTATTTCTAAGACTGAACAACTAGAGAGGCTACTGTAAGATTCAAATCTTGATTATCTGGGGCTCTCTGAGACATGGTTGATTTCAACAACTCCTTCAGGCATTTTCAATATTCCAGGTTACAACACTTTTAGAAGAGACCGTACCCATGGTAAGGGTGGTGGTGTTTTAATTTATGTTAAAATGGGTATCCAATGCAGACAGATTAATCTCCCTAAAATGCACCGAAATGTATTGGAGTCACCATCTATCTCTCACTCACTCTCTCACTTTTAATGTAATTGTGTTGTATAGACCACCATATGATAAGGGTGCATTTTTTTATGATTTGACTGAGGTTCTCAAGGCCTGTAGCAACAAAGAGGTTCTTCTAATGGGCAACTTTAATCTAAACTGGCTTGATAAAACACACTGAAAAAAAACTTAAGAGCATAGCCAATAAGTTCCACTTAACCCAGATGAGCAAAAACCCAAGTAGAATAACCTGATCCTCTAAAACTCTGCCAGACTTAATTATTACAAATAAAACATATTGCATATGTAAGACCTATAACCTACCATTATCAGACCACAATCTCACGAAAGCTATCTAAGATGCCGTACAAAACCAAATTAAGATTAATGAGAAGTCCAGTACATTGTTTAATCCAAAGAAAGTCCTCGAGCACTCAGAAAATGAGATCAAGTTAATCAACTTGGAAAGTATAAACTCCGGGGCAAGTTGCAAACAGGCCTGCAATGCTTTTAAAACAGCCATCATACAGCTCCTATCCAAATTTACAAAATCAGCACCTCGAAAACATAAAATCCAGGCAGAATTTGCTTAATAAGGAGCTATGGCACTTAATGAAAGAAAGAGATGCCACCCTAAAAAAATCCTTAAAATCATCAATCAAATGATCATCATGTCTGATTTTAAAAAGTCTTAGAAACAAAGTAACAGGACAGCTAAGGAAGACCAAAGCAAACTTCTTTTTAAATGTAATAAAGCAGGCCAAAGAGAACACCAAAGCATTATGGAAGTGCATTGATCAACTTTCAGGAAGGGAGCGATCTAAGAGTGGATCCATAAAGCTCCATGTAAACAGTTATAACAGCCCAGCCATCACCTCAGGAACTCAGGCCGTACAGAATGATAGCTCCGTGGTTGCTAATATTTTTAGTGATTATTTCAATCAACTGTTAGAATTACGCAGCACTTTTACAAAAATTCAGTCCCCTATGGTTTCACAAATGAAATCTCGCTAAGTTTTGCACATACAAGGCAAAGGTAAACAAAATACTATCACTACTGTCGAACTCAAGAGCGAAGTACATCTGGGGACTTGACCCAGTTTTTCTGAAAAAATACAAGGAATTTTTAGCCACCCCCATCATGTGTATTGTTAATCATTCTTTTCATGTATGTATGTTTCTGTCAACCCTGAAGACAGCCATTGCAATACTGATATTCAAATCAAGTGACCCACAGGAAACTAGCAGCTACAGGCCCATCAGTATACTCCCTGCCACCTCTAAAGTTTTTGAAAAAGCTGCCACTGAGCGACTAATTACACACCTCAACAATGGAAATCTGCTACCCCCATGCAATTTGGTTTCAGGGCAAACCACTCCACCAAAACTGCATGCTGCTATTTCCTTGAGGTTATCAAAGCTAATCTTGACAAAGGAGGGGTGGTAGGCGCGGTTTTCCTGGCTCCCCGTAAGGCCTTTGATACTGTTAACCACTCTGTGCTTTGGTCTAAACTATCAAATTTTAAATTAACCTTCAGTGGCCTGAAATGGCTTCAATCATATTTTACTGATTGCTCTCAATGTGTACGGATCAAGGATAAAGCAGCTATCCTGAGAGCTTGCACTTTAGGAGTGCCATAAGGGTCAATCCTTTGACTGCTGCTCTTCAGCTTGTATAATAATGACCTCCCTTCCATCTGTAATGGAGTAGAGACCTTGATGAACGCAGACGACACAGTCATTTTTACACACGGTAAAGACACTGATGCAGTTGGGGCCAAATTATCCGCAACAGTGGAGAAGGTAACAGAGTGGCAGTGCCTGTTCTGCCTTATGCTGAACACAGAGAAAACAGTGACCATGTACTTGTCAAACAAACGAAATCAAAGTGAATGTCCTAACATTTGTGTGGGTGTTCAAGCGATACAAAATGTTGAAGAGCACAAATATCTAGGTGTAATCCTAGACTCCTCTCTGACCTTTAAAAAACATATTAGAAGGACGTACCATGTCCTGACATGTAACATTGCAAACATTCGTCATACTAGAAACTCTTTATCGACAGAAGCACCTATTTTGTATTTAAATGCCATGCCATCGTCTTTATATCATCTTGGTCTCAGACAACTTTCAATCCAATTAGATCACTTTATAATCAAGCTCTGAAAGTTTTAGACAAAAAAAAACTACAACAGCACCCTCACTGTGATCTACTCAAGAAATATGAAATGTTAAGCCTTGATAACATAATCATATTTTCAGATGTTCACTTAGTACGCTAGAGTACCCATAATGCTGCCTCACACCCATTGAAAAACTTTCTGCAGCCTCGCTCTGAGCTATTGAGAGCCTTACAGAACCTTAAGGTCTGCCTCCAGGGGTGGTTGCAGCATTCTAAAGCAAAATACCACAAGTTATCACAGTTTCTCCCATGATGTGAAAAAGTTAAAATTTTAAGCAGTCAGTCTTGTCAGCACTGATCTCAGATAGATATAAGAGGTTACCCTAGCAGGTAAATTGATGTTATATATGCAGCTAACTTTGCCAAGTAATTGCACTCACTGCAATTCTATTTCAACCATGCAATGTGCACGCTTACTGTTATTTTTTTTTAATTTAAATTTGCTTATGTAAAGTATTAGTACTGGTAATCTAGTTTTCATTTTGTAAGGTAGTTGCATCATATTGTATTCTGTACCGTGCAGTGTGTACTTACTGTTTTATTATGTAAGGCACCCGCACTGATAACCTGGTCACTTTACAAGCTAGCTACTGTGTTTTTTATATTGTATTTTGTACTGTGCAGTGTGTACATACTGCCTCTATTATGTTAGACACATGGATTTACTGTAGTCTGCTCTGCACCTTGAATTTTATTTTTATTTATTACGTCTACCTGTTATGTGTAGGTCTACAGGTGGAAATTAGCATTTAGCTAAATCTGATGCAGCCATGTTTTAATTTCTTGTAAATGATTAATGTCATCGTACAGTGTCCTCTTTTGAGGACATGTGCTTGAGAATTTAAGAATATGGTTTAGTAATACCAATAATGTATGAAAGAGGTGGAGAAGCGATGTGCAATAATATCGACATATCATCAGTATTGGAAGATATTGGTTTTAAAATGAACTATCAGAATCGGCAAACATGCTGATAACATCGGCACATCATCGGTCTCAGCCAAAATTGGCTTTAAAATGAACTAGTAGAATCAGCCAATATGCTTTTTATTATTTTGCAAAACGAATGAATATTACATATATTGAAAAGCATTCTATTTCCCGTCACCATCTGCTGGTGAGCCATCATGATAAGAGTATGTATGCATAATGTGATGTTAATTCCACCACAGAAGGGACTTGATGAAGTGGATATATCGATAACTGTATTGGTTATCAACCAAATGAGTTGTTACATACTGGTATATTGGATATCGGCAAAAAATCCAATGTCGTGCATCCCTGATGTGGAACATTGTAAGGTTTACATGGAGTTTCTAGAAAGTTTCTGAAAGTATAAATAAGTAGAGAAAAACCTTATTTATCCAGGTTCTGAGTGTGTGTGTGTGTGTGTGTGTGTGTGTAACTGCACTAATTAGCTCATTAATCAGCTGTGTCTCTCCAGCTGCAATCAAAAGTTGCCATGGTAATGGTCAGGGGCGTAGCCGTCATTTTAGAAGTGAGAAGGGCATATTGTTCAGGAGTAAGACGATTTCTTCAGCCAATTAATCTCTCTCCTAACCTGTGAGGCCTCTTGACTGTCATTGCTGCTGCTGGCTGCTCCCAAATGTTTCTATCAATAAATATAGAGGCATTCAAGACCTAGGCTTTGAATCAAGGTCATCCTTCTGTATATTAATTTCAGATAGAAAGCAACAGACACTTGTTCTACCTATGGGTTAATGCCACCACTTTAATATAAACTCCACTGATTTAGTGTTGCACATCCATAAAATTGGGTGAATTGTAATGACAACTCTGAGACAGAAAAGTCAACATTGAAGCAGTGAATGTCACGATTCCATGACTTTTAGCCCGAGTGATGGTGATGAAGCTCCAAAATAAAGAGATAAATAAATAAATAAACCTGGATCCTACACTTCCAAGGCAACTTAGTGTCATATCATTTTTTCCTCTACCCTTAAATAGCCATGTCTAGTCTCCTGAACCAAACACATTGACAAGGTTCCCCCAGAGCCACAAACCACATACAGCTGTTTTCACAGGTTTATACATAACATCTGGTGTAAAGCAGTACCAAGTTATATCCACAACCTGTGGGATTTAAAAGTGTGTGACTTTGGGAACACCTAGTGGTGAATCAAAAAACTCACTGACCACCCCGAAGAGATGACATAAATGGCCTGAAAGCAGCACACAGACTGCATCGATTTACACTGAAATTTATTTACAAACGAACACTTATATCATTAGAATAATTTAAAAGATCACATAAAAGCTCTACACATGGGGCCTTTAAAATGTAGGTTAAAGTCTGTACAAGTGATTCAAATATTACAGGTCTAAGGACATTTCAGGACACTAGGATATTATTTCAGGTTAAAATTTTATATAACATTATTATTCACAGACACAATATAAACATGCATGCATACACAATGAGTTTGTGAGTCCTGGAGGACATCCTCGGAAGGAACATGAGGGTGTATTACATGATTCCAGCCTGAATAAAGCAGGCCTCCACTACTGAAAGGACTGTCTTTGTGCCTGTCTCTCTCCTCTCTCTGAGGTGTTGGTTAGCCCCAGGGAACTCTGAGCAGTGTTTATCTTCCCTTTATTTCTCCACCATCAGTTAGGCGGAGGGTACCATTTTTTTAGGGATTGCCAGTCAGGTGGAGGGTGCCGTCTTCATAGGGATTGCCAGTCAGGTGGGGGGTGCTGCTTTTTTAGGGATTGCCAGTCAGGTGGAGGGTGCTGTTTTTCAGGGATTGCCAGTCAGGTGGAGGGTGTTGTTTTTATTCATGGCATTGAGTTGAAGTGTCTTTACAATTCATTTTGCTTCCTATCTGTAGATAGTATTAGGTGATACCATCTTTTACCCTCATCCTCCTATCCTCTGCGGTTACCTTGCTAACACCACCTTCAGAGTGCAGCGTGGTTTTAACCATCAGGTCAAAGAATTATCTGCCTGCAGCATACATCTAACGAAAACGCGGCATCAGTTGAATTTAAATTGAGTCTTTTGAGGAAACCATAATGTTTTATAATAAGATCCTTTATTTGCATGGTAAATCATGGCTGATGCAGGTGTGCACACACACATATAAGCTGTAACAATACTGAGCCATGCTTTCTGTCTCTTTCTCCCCAGTCACACACACATGCACGTGCACCATCTCGGTCTCCAGGGTCCTGACTTAATGTTAAAGGCATTTGTTCACGCTTCATATACTGAACAGACAGTTTATTTGGCCCCTGGTTGTTCTGCAGTGGAAAATTGTTTGCACATGTGAGGAGAGCCTCTCTCGTCATTTATCTTGTCTGGCCTCATTCATCCTGCTTAAAGAGACACTCCAAATCCCAGACTATATCATCAGACTTGTTTGCTGGGTTCTCCTCTGTCTCTTTTCAATATAAATCCAGCACTGTCTCAAAATTATCAAGAGTAGCATCACCACAGCTAAGGCTGGGATGATGTGCTTATCACCTGTTATATATGTGCGGCAATTTTTAAGTAATGTAATTCTAAATTACAATTTATAGTAATTTTTTTAAACACTGGGCCATGGGAAAAAGTTAAATCATGCACTTGTAGAGACTGTATATCATGACGCGTACTACCAAAAACAATGTACATCATATGTAAGAGTGTTTTTTTCAGTAGCATCATACACTACATAGAAAAGTGGCAAATAAATACTTTTTTTGTGGTCTCATATATATATATATATAAATATATATATATATATAGATACATATATATACATATATATATATATATATATATATATATATATATATATGTGTGTCTGTATGTGTGTGTGTGTGTGTGTGTATACACACACACACACACACACACACACACACACATAACAACATCATCAACAACTTTTCTGACCCTTTGTTATTAAACTCAAATGTGAAAAGAGGTAAGTTAACCCCCCACTCTGGGTACGAACCAGTAACCCTCTTGTCGTGAGGTGAGGGAACTAACAACTGCACCACGGTGCAATCCCAAGACAAACAGGTCAGGTTAATTGGTGACTCTAAATCAGCCATAGGTGTGAAGGTGAGTGTAAATGATTGTCTGTCTCTATGTGTTAGTCCTGTGATAGTCTGGTGACCTGTCCAGGGTGTACCCCGCCTTTTGCCTAATGTCAGCTGGGATAGGCTCCATCCCGCTGTGGTCCCTAACAGGATAAGTGTTACGGAAAATGAATGAATGAATGAATGAATAATTAACAGCTCAGAGCACCTTTAAAGAGTTAAAGAGTTAAAAGTCCCAGTGCTCTTATACTGTATGTCAGCACTCATGGAATGCCTCTTGTCTGATCAAAATGCTCGGTTGGAACTAACTGTTGTATGATACAGAGTAAAAACAAAAAAACACATAGACAGGCCTGATAAACTGTGTGAGAATGCAACAGAAGAATGGAAATAAATACGCAGCTGCAGCAGAGAAGAAGCTGCTGGTGTGTTTGTCTCCACGGGAGGGCAAAGCACCAGAAAGGTAGCACACTCAGCTGACACTGTGACAGACACATAATGTAGATGAAACCGGCTGTTTCAGGGTAATGGGTGGGGCGTGAAACAGGGTCGCTCCCAGGCTGGGGCTAGTATTTAGTGTACATTACAAATGCACAACAATACAATCAAATTAAGGATCATATCCTTATTGGTTATAGTTATGATTAGCATCATTGTATCTCTGCATACTTGAAAAAATGAAGGTTGCATTTCCATTAATTAATTAGTCATTTAGTGCACTACCCCATGAATGGGCTAACTGCAAAAACACATGGCGCATGGACGCTGCGTGACATGTCTGCTTCAGCATCTCCACAGCAGAGTGTATCTTTTTGTCTGCTATGCATGGCTCAGCAGGTCTTAAAAAACAGTGTAAAACAACTGTGTAAAACACAAGTACAGTCTGTTTAAAAATTAGTCATAGGAATACCTCATTGTATCAAAGGCAGTATGATGCACCAGATCAACCCTGTGTGTGTTTTTACATTTCACATAAAAAAAAAACAATCAAATCAATGCATCCTGTAATTAAAATGATCCAGCTATGGTGGATCCTCCAGCAGGGCCCCTGCTTTTACTGAGGAACTTGACGTGATGTGTTTGAGGCCTTTCTGCTTTTTTTGACTATAGTCCCTGATGTGACTGCAGAGCCTCATTAAGCTGAACATGTCTGAAAACCTTAAGGAGCACAGTGGGTGAGAGAGGCTGAGTGGAGTGGTTATAGTGGGACAGAGAGGCTGAGTGGACTGGTTATAGTGGGACAGAGATGCTGAGTGGGCTGGTTATGGTGGGACTCAGAAACTGGGACTGGTTGTATAATGCTTTGAGAATGAATGGTCACAGAAGTTGAATCCAGAGCAGATTTTGGAGGATTTCATGGTGCACAAAGCCTACAGAGTGATGTTCGGAGAGGTGAGTACAATAAACTCTCCTTCCATACTTTTATTGAAGTTCATTTTTACACAAATACTTACAATTTTCCTTGTGTAATATTTCTTGAAAGTAACTACTTTTACTTGAGTACAAATTTTTCCACCTCTTCTTGTATGCTAACCTACTAAACGGAAGCTGTGCAGAGTATGTGTGCCAGATTGTGTCAGAAATATGACTGTTGAAACATACTGAGCATACAGATAGGCAGGAGCATACCAGCAGGCTGGTTTTAGAAGTTTCTTTTGACATTTTAATGACTGGGTAGCCATTGTAAGTGTTCAGCAAGCTTCAGATGTTTCAAAGTTACAAATCTTTAATACTTAAACATATGTTTCATACTTATTTAACATGCCCACATAATGGAGGAACGTCCATGATTTTACATGTTGTGAAGAGTTATAGAGATGTAAAACCTGTATTGCCCTGCATTTTCACTTTGGATGATTGAGTACTTCCTCTTAGTACGGCCTCACAGTTAGCATGGGACCACCCTTTGCCACTTGGTGGTAGGTAGCATTTGTTGCCTTGATACCATGGTTACCTTGCTATGAAAAACTTGGGAAGGTACACGGAGCAGCATGCTATTAAAGTGTAACTGTCTAATGAAGTATTTCACTTGGTCGGATTTAGGAGAGGGCACACAGCTACACTGGTTGTAAGTTGTTGGCATATTCTCAGGTTGATTGAGATTACTGTATGCATCCATGTGCATGCCTGTGTGTGTGTGAGAGAGAGAGAGAGATAGAGCTGGCAGGTTACTGGTTACCAAGTGACAGCCCTCCCCCATGAACCTTGTTGTTTTGTGCTCCCCTCATCGTCCTCTGCAGTTTGGCCGCCATGGTTGAAAGTTCCTGCTCATGTTGCCTTGGCAATCCACACTGGAATCCTGTTGGGGTCTTCCAGTGATTTGGCTCCTGATCTGAATTCAGAGTGGCCCCTCTCCAGGCCTTGCACTTCCACATATTATAGGTGTAGCCCTGGCATTGATATATGCCAGTCATACCCAGGTTGTCAGGTGAACTCCCAATATTGTCATTATGCATCTTGTCAGCAACAAAGGAAATTAACGTTGTTTTTGGGCTGACCATCATGCATTTCTGCATTTATCTCATAAACTATTTCAAACTTAACAACATACACATTTTAAATGGGAAACAAACATGGACCCAAACTGTTGCTGATAACAATGCAATTCCAATGGCACAGTCTGTAACTTTTTGCCCTTATTGATGACCCTTCACATCGGCATGATATGTGGCTTGTCGCCATCATGTTTGACAGTGCCCGACAGCATCGGGGGAAACGCAGCAGGACAACAACAAAAGTTTAGGTGGTAGAAGTCCAAATAGGGCAGGCAGGAGGGGTGGTGGATGGGTTGTAGTCAACCCTGTCTCACTCTCAGTGTCAGACACTGACAAAAAATCCATAATTTCATGTTGGCCAATTGCTGTTATTCTGTAACAGCACCTGGCAGCATCAGGGGGAGATGCAGCTGGGCAACAACATAGGTTGAGAGGGCGAAAGTTTGAGTAGGGTGTGTGGGAGGGGTAGTGTTTGCTTACCGTATGAATGTTAAGCCAGACCCTGTTCTTTTGTCCTAAACCCAACTATGTTCTTTTGTTACCTAAACCCAACCAAGTATGTTTTTTTGGCTAAATGTAACCACGTGCGTTTCTTGTTGAAGGAAAAAAATTGTAAATTTGTTGTGTTGTATTTTCAAAAAGACTGTGCGCAAACAGTACAAACAGGGAGTGTATTTTAAAAAACAGACAATGCATGTTACAGGCTGAAGTTGACATGGCATCCCAGAACCTCAACAACCAACACGCGCAGGGTACCTTGCACATTATATCTCGACATGGGAAGTACATGATCAACTGTCAATACGTGATGAGGGTGGAGTGAGACTGTGTTGCACAATAATGATATGTAGATACCACATACACGGGCTGCAGTATTTGGCTCAGGAAAAAGCTTTTTGTGTGTGTGTGTGTGTGTGTGTGTGCGTGTGTGTGTGTGTGTGTGTGTGTGTGTGTGTGTGTGTGTGTGTGTGTGTGTGTGTGTGTGTGTGTGTGTGTGCATGTATGTGTGCATGTATGTGTCTTGGTCTGTGTGTGAGGGGGTGGTGTGAGATGTGTGTGCGCCTGCCTGCTTGCAGCTACTATAGGAGCAGTGGGAAAGCTCCGCCTATAGAGCCCCTCCACGAGTTGTGAAATGCAGCTCAGCAGGGATTCTCCAATAATTCACCTTCACAGCAACACTTACAGAGTTTGGATCTTCTTCCCTTGGTGCTAAACCGTCCCCACTTTCCATCAAAACCCCCTCTTGAAACCCCACCCCTCAACAGGGCCCAGGGTATTTTCAGTTTCTATCTTAAGCCAATTGCAAAAGGACAGCATGGAGCCTTCCACACAAGTCAGGCGTCAGAACAGATACAGAGAGAAAATGGATTGTCTGTGTCCTTGCTCATGATTGGCTCAGGCATACTCAAAAACATACAGTAAACACGCAAAGCTGTTGCATAACAGTTTGTTAATATATTTATAGAATATAAATATGAGTATAATATATACTCTTGTATTTTTATTATTACATTTTCCCATATACATCCATACGTGCTTTGCAGGTACTGGAAAATGAACAAGGTAAAGGTGCTTTGAGACTGTCCTCCCAAGTATAATGGCATCATCTGTTGTTCATTTAAATGCCTATACAACAAATGTTTGCATTGTCCTGGACAGGAACCTGTAGTGGTCGTTTGTCTATCAGGAGCATACACCGTAGTGTAACATGGTTGTATTCCCTGAAAACTTTGGAGGTGATCAAGGTGGATGGATGGGTTGGTGTTTCCCATTCTCTATTGACAGTCAGTTCGACTTCTATTAACCATGACCACTTACTGTATTTCCCCAACTATTTATTCTGCCCCAACCACATTGTTCCCTGAACCCTAACCAAGTAGTCATTGAGTATCAGTTATTTTGTAACAGTTATTTATAGCGGTCTCGGACAGCACTAACAATGTTGTCCTGTCAATTGGTGTATAATATTAGAAGTAACTCATATGTATCATTTAAAGGCAATCAGAAATAACAAACATTGTTTTTTAGTTTGGAGGAGCTTGTTGCGTGCCTGGATGTGCAGTGGGCCTTTTGGTGGTTTCAACCTGGGGAGTTCTCTAAGGTTTGGACCAGCCTGTTCTAATTCCCGAGTTGTCATATACCGTCACTTTATCAGTGATTTCTGCAAACCTAACGCTAATCCTAAACACTTTTTTTTGCCTAACTCTAACCACATGTTTTTGTTGCCCAAACCTAACCCAATGTTTTTGTCACCTAAACCTAACCACAGCTTTGTTGCCTAAACTTAACCACCTGCTTTTGTCACCTAAACCTAACCATGTGTTTTTGTTGCCTAAACCTGACCACGTTTTGTCGCCTAAACCTGACCACATTTGTTTTTGTTGCCTAAACCTTACAACGTGCTTTTGTTGGCTAAATCTAACCACGTGTTTTTGTTGCCTAATACTAACCCATGTGCTTTTGTTGCATAAGGGAATAAATGTAAATATGAGGTGTGTTACAGACATTGTAAGTTAACTTTAACAAAGACTGTATGTATCTACCTATGGGTACCTAATGCGTTATATATAGACATGAAAGTCCACTGACAAAGTGGTGATATTTGACGAGTGTTATTTGGACTTGGTACCATCTATAATGATTATTTTTTGATTTGTTTGTTTTGTAGTTTTTTATTTGCACTTTTCTTTAGGATTTTATTATACATTTCTGTGATGAGATTAATGCTTATTTTTTGTGTTTTGTATACACCTTGATACCTTGCATGAATTATGTGTGAAACTTCCAGCGTTAAACTAAAACCGGCGATTTCCAATGGTGACAGTTTGTTTACAGTACTCTATTCTTCTTTCCAAGAGCAACTGGAAAATAACAGGTGGAACACACCACCTGTTATAGCTCAAACGGGATTATTTGATCATACCTCTGCCATCTCTGACAGCCATCTCAAAGGCATTGCTTTTTATTTCCTTTTCAACTGAACACGCTAGCAATTAGTTGCCTTGCTCCATTAAAATATTGTTAAATTTAACATGGTCCGAGCTAGCTTATGGCAAACATCTGCTCCTTCCAAACTTGATTTCTGATGACTTTTTAAGTCAGAGAGAGGCGACTGCGCTGATGTTCTGTCCGCCCGTTGAATGGCTCGAGGCAGACTATGGGCGAATATGTGATGCTTGTTTGGCCATTGCTTGAAATCACTGCAGAGATGCACTTTCAATATTTCCACATGTCAGCAGACAGATTCAACAAGCTCCTTTGATGTGTACAGCCTTTTCTTCAGCACCAGAGCACACACCGCTTGCCTGTTGACTGGCAGTGACCCTCAAGATTTTAGCCTCAGGTGGAAGCCAGCAGGCTGTAGGGGCAAGCTACAAGCTTGCCTCCAGCACGGTGTCTGGCATTGTGTCTGAGGTGTGCAAGGCACTGTAGAAGGCACTACAGCCAGAGTTCCTGCCATGTCCAATAACAAGTCAGTGGGAAGCCATAGTGGTGGATTTTTGGTGCTTGTAGAATTTTCCAAACTGTAGGAAGCCTCGACGGCAAGCATGTGAACATCAGAACATCGCCTCATGCCGGGAGTGATTACTAAAACTACAAAGGCTCTCACTCCATTGTTCTGATGGCGACTTGCAAGGTATTGCTACACCATGGTGGACGTGGGAGGATACGGACAAGAGAGCAACGGCGGCATTTTCCAGCAAAGCAAATTTGGAGCAATGTTGTTGGATCATAAGTTGAATCTGCCCCCGCCAGCACATCTTCCCGGGACCAGGATCGAGGCTCCTCACCTGATAGTAGCTGATGCTGACTCCCCACTCCGCATGAACATCATGCATCCCTTTCCTGGTATGTCTCAAAGTATATTAATGCAATACACTGTTAATCTTCTTGTGAGAATGTTACATTTAATGTCTGTAATTGTGGTATAAACAAGTTCTTTTCAGTAATACTCTGCTTTGTTCTTTAACAGGGACACATTTGGATACTGGCGGGCAGATTTTCAATTACCATCTCTCCAGAGCCAGACGCATAATTGAAAACACGTTTGGCATCATGGCTGCCCGTTGGAGAATTCTGGGGAGGTCAATAGAGTTTCTCCTAGACAAGGCGGTACATGTCGTAAAGGCGTGTGTAGTGCTGTACAACTACAGTGCCTCACCTACACTGATAAGGTGAACACACTGGAGAGCCGCTATGTTCCACCACATTATGTAGACACAGATTGTGCTGGGGCAATACAGCCTGGTGAGTGGCGAAGAGAGGTAGCTGGTGATGCAAACATGACCCCTGTCCCACCAGCACAGATGTCTAGGAGCCGGTCCACCAGAGCGGCAGTGGCTCTATGCAACAATTTGGTGACATTCTTCCAGACGCCACAAGGAGCTGTGCCATGGCAGGATGATATTGTGTCCCGTGGCAGACTCGGACAGACGTGAGGCAGTGCTCACACCTTTATAACTAAACCTTGTATGATTGTTATTGTTGTACTGATTTTGTTACCTACACAGCCAAAACTTTTCAAAATCTTGCGTGGTATTGTAAATAAACAGCCAGATTTTTCAAAAACTTGTTTTATTTTCTCTTACTGTGCAAGACAAAAGGTGAAAAACAACTGGAATGTGCAACTGAAGTACAAGCAAATGTCAGCTGTAATATAGATATTATCTAGGTCTGAACTAAGTGCAAATGTCCATACAAAACAAGATGTCATCTGTTCAGTTCATTAAAAGGACTAGATGTTGCAATCCCTAAAGTCTGCACCACTTCTTATTGGGAGGTTTTGAAAGGTGGCTGCTGAAAGGCTTTACTGCCGGGACACCTCGTCAGTTGTGTACCTCAGCGTCACAGGGCGTTTCGGCCATTTATCACAATACGCCCTCAGCTGAGGCAGGCCCACCACAGGTTGATCAAGCCTGGGTGTGTGTCCCGGGGTTATCCTTAGCGGCCCAGATGGTGTCCGTCCTCTTCAGCCATAGCCAATGACTCGTCCTCTCCGCGGTGTTGGCCAGCTCTTTGATGGCCTGTCTGTGAGCCTGTCCCCTGATTCCAACCTCCCTCAGGAGCTTTGCTGTTGTGCTGACAACAAAGCCCCTACAACCCACCTCCACCAGGCGCACCTTTATCTTCCAGCCTCTGTCCTCTGCCTCAGCTGCTAAGTTGGAGTATCGCAGCTTCTTGCGCTCATACGCTTCTTCGATGGCATCCTCCCATGGAACTGTCAGCTCGACGATGTAGGCAAGCTGGGAGGAGTTACACCAGAGGACGAGGTCTGGTCGCAGGGTGGTAGTTGCGATCTCCGGATGGAAAATGAGCTATATAAATGTTATCTAGGGCAGTCAGTCTTTTTGGCGATGATTGTAGAGCGTGTTGTACAAGGTGAACATAAGGTCCAGCCTCTTGTCCTCAGGCACCCTCCTCAACATGTCTGCCACGGTCTGCCCGAACCATGAGTATTTATCTGTTTGCTCCAACCTTCTCTGCATTTCCAGCCTGCGGTCTTCCAGCTGGGCCATCTGTGTGATGAACCAGTCATCCTGGTCTTTCCTCTTTCTCTTCTGGCCTGTCTGGGACAGAGGAGATTGTGCTGGCACAGAGGCTGGGGAGGCAGACGCAGCTGGAGGACTGGAAAACTGGAGCTGGTGGGACTCTGAGATTGGAGCTGGCTCTGATGAGGTTGATGCCTGAGATGAGGTGGAGGAGTGTGCTGGCGAGGTTGATGGCTAAAGTGGAGATTGAGTGGTTTCTTGTGTTGCGGAAACAGACAAAAACTTCTATTAATCCGGACGTATTTTCTCCACAAATACAACATGCTAATGTTATTAGCACAAGCCTATGGCATTTTACATTGTATAGATTAGCCCAGCGGCTGGCGATCTTTCCCTCTTCTCGTATAAAGCCAGGGACAACAGCAACATTTAACAAAGGTAACGGCACACAATTTGGCACCATTATAACTCATGAGATTCACAGACAAAACAACTGTCATACTAAACACGTTTTCCAAACAACTACAACATGCTAATGTTTTTAGCACAAGCCTATGGCATTTTACATTGTATATATTAGCCCAGCGACGAGTGGAGTTCCTCTTCTCATATGAAACCTGGATAAATCCTGAAGTATAAATCCCTGTAGGATAAGTCACACACAAGACTGAAAATGCTATTTTAGTGGAGGCTGTACTGTCTTCACAATGTATAGTTTCTTATCTGTGAAATAAAAGTAAAGAAAAACTTTATTTCCACTTTACAGAGGGAAATGGTGTCAGTATATTTACCTTGGCGTCATAATTTGAAGAAGTTTCATGGTGTTTAATATGTGGTGCCAGCCAAGACAAGAAGTTTACCAATGCAGGGACTTTCTTCATGATTCAGATGGACGTAGAGGTCCCTCAAGGTTTTCCACTTCTTCGTGCATGCCTCCACCTGGAGCCCAACGTTTTCAGCGATCTCTCGCCAGGAATTGTTAGCCATTTGGCTATTATATATAGCCATTTGGCTATTATAATTCTGTGAAGATGAATCATAAAGGTGCGGGTATTTCCGCACTTCCTCCGCCAAATGCACATCAATGTGCTGACGTACGGCGGTAAGCGTGTTGTGTCATTTCTGGTATTTCTGTGTTAGCTCCTCACTTCAGCTGTTAAACATCCACTTCACTTCTTAACCCACAGTAGTTCTGTTTATCACTCACTCTGCTTCTTTAAACGACTTTCTTGTTAATCTTTGCTTGTTTACTTTGCTTGTTTGTTAGCTACCTTAGCCTAACACCTAGCGATGGCTCCCTCTCTTGCTCGGTGTGCCAGATGTTTAGTTATTCCTCTGCCTCCTTTAGCGACAATGGTACATGTGCGAAATGTAGTTTATTTTCTGCGTTGGAGGCGAGGCTTAGTCAGTTAGAAGCTCGGCTCCGCACCATGGAGAGTCAATCTGTAGCTGCGGTAGTTAGCAAGCCCCCTGTAGCCGGCGCAGAGCCACATAGCATAGCCTCTGCTAGCGGTCCTCCGGTAAGCCCCGTGCAGCCGGAAACCTGGGTGACTGTCCGAGAGAAGCATAGTACCAAGCCGAAGCCCACGGCTCACCACCAGCCCGTACATGTTTCCAACCATTTTTCCCCACTCAGCGACACACCCGCTGAGGAGAAAACTCTGGGCATTGGCAGCTCTATTCTGAGAAATGTGAAGTTAGCAACACCAGCGACCATAGTCAAATGTATCCCTGGGGCCAGAGCGGGCAACATTGTATCAAATTTAAAACTGCCGGCTAAGGCTAAATGTAGATTTAGTAAAATTGTTATTCACGTCGGCGTTAATGACACCCGGTTACACCATTCGGAGGTCACTAAAATTAATGTTGCTTTGGTGTGTCAGTACACTAAAACTATGTCGGACTTTCTCTGGACCCCTGCCAAATCTTACCACTGATGATATGTTTAGCCGCATGTCATCATTCAATCGCTGGCTGTCCAGGTGGTGTCCAGCAAACGATGTGGGCTTCGTTAATAATTGGAAAACCTTTTGGGGAAAACCTGGTCTGATTAGGAGAGATGGCATTCATCCCACTTTGGATGGAGAAACCATATCTAGAAACCTAGACAAGTTTATTAGTGATCTAAAACCATGACAACCCAGAGTTGACACCAGGAATCAGAGTCGCGGTCTAAAACGCTTCTCTGAGCTTCTAGCGCAGTTACCCACCTATAGTGTCATACAAACGGTGTCTGTCCCCCGACCTCCTAAATTATTGAAGTACAAAGTCAAAAAAAGAGGAGTTGTACATGACAGAAAGGCAAAACAGGAGAATTAAATGTGGATTGTTAAATGTCAGATCTTTATCTTCCAAAGCAGTGTTAGTAAACGAATTAATATCAGATCATCATATTGATTTGCTCAGCCTCACCGAAACCTGGCTGTGTCAAGATGAATATGTTAGTCTAAATGAATCCACTCCTCCCAGTCATAATAATACCCACGTTCCTCGAGGCAGTGGCTGAGGAGGGGGAGTTGCAGCCATTTTTAACTCTAGTCTATCAATCAGCGCTAAACCTAAACTAGATTAGGAATCCTTTGAAAGCCTTGTCCTTAGTCTTTTACACCCGACCTGGAAAACCTCACAGCCTCTTCTATTTGTTATAATGCACCGTGCTCCTGGCCCGTATTCTGAATTTCTATCTGAATTCTCAGAGGTTTTATCCAGTTTAGTTCTGAAATCAGATAAAATTGTTATTGTAGGCGATTTCAATATTCACGTGGACGTTGATAATGACTCCCTCGCTACTGCATTTATCACATTATTAGACTCCATTGGCTTCAGTCAAAGTGTACATAAGCCCACTCACCGTTTTAATCACACCCTCGATCTAGTTCTGGCGTATGGAATTGAGATTGATAACTTCATGGTCTTTCCAGAGAATCCCTCACTATCAGATCACTACTTCGTAACTTTTGATTTATTTCTACTCGATTACTCACCACTCAGTAACAGTTACTATACTAGGTGATGACTGATAGTGCGGTAGCAAAATTTAAGGAAATGATTCCATCGGCATTAAATTTAATACCACGTCCCTCTGTAACTGAGGTTTCCTGTGCCGACTTTAAACTCTCCCAATTTGATTATCTCGTCGATAGTGCTGCAGGCTCGCTGCGAACAACACTGGACTTTGTAGCACCTCTTAAAAAGAAATTCGCAAAGCAAAGAAAGTTCGCTCCTTGGTACAATTCTGAAACCTGAAAATTTAAACAAATATCATGAAGACTTTAAAGGAATTGGCGATTAACCAAGCTGTAAGATTCTCATTTAGTCTGGTTAGACAGTCTCAAAACATATAGGAGAGCCCTCCGCAATGCCAGAGCAAACTATTACTCATCATTGATAGAAGAAAATAAGAACAACCCCAGGTTTCTTTTCAGCACTGTAGCCAGGCTGACGGAGAGTCACAGCTCTATTGAGCCTTGTATTCCTTTAGCCCTTAGCAGTAATGATTTTATGAGCTTTTTTAATGACAAAATTCTTACTATTAGAGGCAAAATTCATAATCTCCTGCCCTCCAACAGTACTAATCTGCCGTCAAGCACAGCTATAAGACCTGATACATATTTAGATTGCTTCTCCCTGATTTCTCTTCAGCAATTGACTTCAATGATGTCTTCAACCAAGTCATCAACGTGTCTCTTGGACCCCATCACAACTAGGCTACTTAAGGAAGTCTTACCTTTAGTTAACACTTACATACTAGACATGATCAATATATCTTTATTAACAGATGTGTGTACCACAGTCTTTTAAGGTAGCTGTAATTAAACCTCTGTTAAAAAGCCCACCCTGGATCCAGAGGTGTTAGCCAACTATAGACCAATATCAAATCTTCCCTTTGTTTCAAAGATCCTTGAGAAAGTAGTTGCAGACCAGCTGTGTGACTTTCTCCATGATAATAATTTATTTGAGGAATTTCAGTCAGGATTTAGGGTCCATCATAGCACCGAGACAGCACTAGTTAAAATTACAAATGATCTTCTGATTGCTTCAGACCAAGGACTCGTCTCTGTACTTGTTTTACTAGATCTTAGAGCCACATTTAACACAATTGACAATCAGATTCTGCTACAGAGACTGGAACATTCAATTGACCTTACAGGTTCTGCACTAAGCTGGTATAAATCGTATTTATCTGATCATTTTCAGTTTGTTCACGTTCATAATGATCCATCCTCACGTACTTAAGTTTGTTTTGGAGTACCTCAAGGTTCAGTACTCGGACCAGTTCTATTCACTATATGCTTCCCTTAGGTAACATCATTAGAAATCACTCTATAAATTTCCATTGCTATGCGGATGATACACAGTTGTATCTATCAACAAAGCCAGAAGAAACAGATACTATTAGCTAAACTTCAGAAATGCCTTAAAGATATAAAAACCTGGATGAGCTCCAATTTCCTAATGTTAAATTCAGACAAAACTGAAGTTATTGTTCTGGGCCCCAAACACCTCAGAAACTCGTTATCCGATGATATAGTTTCTCTGGATGGCATTGCTCTGGCCTCTAGCACCACCGTAAGAAACCTCGGCGTAATATTTGATCAAGATTTGTCTTTTAACTCCCATTTAAAACAAACCTCTCGGACTGCGCTTTTTCATCTGCGTAATATTGCGAAAATTAGGCCTATCCTGTAACAAAAAGATGCAGAAAAATTGGTCCACACGTTTGTTACCTCTAGGCTGGATTACTGTAATTCCCTATTATCAGGCAGCTCTAATAAGTGCCTAAAAACTCTCCAGCTAATCCAGAACGCAGCGGCACGTGTACTGACAGGAACTAAGAAACAAGATCACATTTCTCCTGTTTTAGCTTCTCTGCACTGGCTCCCTGTAAAATCCAGAACTGAATTTAAAATCCTTCTCCTAACCTACAAAGCTCTAAATGATCAGGCTCCATCATATCTTAGAGAGCTCATAGTGCCCTATTATCCCACCAGAACACTGTGTTCTGAGAATGCTGGGTTACTCATGGTCCCTAAAGTCTCCAAAAGTAGAACAGGAGCCAGAGCCTTCAGCTATCACGCTCCTCTTTTGTGGAATCACCTTCCTGTTTCAGACCGGGAGGCAGACACCATCTCCACTTTTAAGACTAGACTTAAGACTTTCCTTTTTGATAAAGCTTATAGTTAGGGCTGGCTCAGGCTTGTCCTGGACCAGCCCCTAGTTAGGCTGACATAGGCCTAGTCTGCCGGGGGACCTCCTATAATACACCGAGCCCCTTCTCTCCTCCTCTCTCTCTCTCTCCTTTGCTAACATTCATGTCCTGTTATTGCATCTCCCTAACTTGGCTCTACTGCATGTCGCTAAGTTGGCTCTACGGCATGTCACTAACTCGGCTTGTTCTCCAGAGCCTTTGTGCTCCACTGTCTCGCAGGTTAACTCGTATCGCAGCTGTGCTTGGATGATGTGTCGTGGTTGTGCTGCTGCCGTGGTCCTGCCTGATGCCTCCCACTGCTGCTGTTACTATTAGTCATACTTGTACTATTATACACATATCATTATTGTCACATACATATATAATCATATTATTAATATAATATCTGTCTCTTTATGTCTCATTGTGTCATATGGATTACTGTTAATTCATTATATTGATCTGTTCTGTACAACATCAATTGCTCGTCTGTCTGTCCTGGAAGAGGGATCCCTCCTCAGTTGCTCTTCCTGAGGTTTCTACCATTTTTTTTCCCCGTTAAAGGGTTTTTTTTGGGGAGTTTTTCCTTATCCACTGTGAGGGTCCTTAGGACAGAAGGATGTTGTATGCTGTAAAGCCCTTTGAGGCAAATTGTGATTTGTGATATTGAGCTTTATAAATGAAACTGATTGATTGATTGATTGATTAAACTTGATCCATCTTTTAATCAAAACTCAAAACACAACCGATCACAATGGAGACTTTTGAAAATGGCAGTGTTGTGGTACTGCAGGAGGAAGTGAAACCTTGCGAATGCCGGTAATGATGTAGTTTGAAGGACCACTCATAGCTCTTGTGGTCTGGTCAACGCGTGGTTGAGTCGCATCTCTGCGTCAGTCACAGAGGGACGCAACGCCTCCGCAAAGCCCTCTGCATCATAGGTACGCAGAAGCATAAACCGAGCTTAACACTGTGGAAGGGGGGATGGATGCAGGGGTAGGGTGAACACTGCCCCCTCCATCAGACCTGTTAAAGAACAGGTTGAAGGTGTTGGCTTTGTCTACATCACCATCCATATCCTGGCTGTTCTTTGAATAGCATGTGATGTTCTTCATTCCCTTTCACACCTTTCTGATGTTGTTCTGCTGCAGCTTTCTTTCCACATCTCTTTTGTAGTCCACCTTTGCCTGTCTCAGTCTCCCCTTCAACTCATGTTGAACCTCCCTGAGCCTCTTCTTGTCCCCTTGCTTGAATGCCATCTTTTTCTGCTTGAGGAGCTGTTTGATATTATTGTTGACCCAGGGTTTATTATTGGGGAAGCAGCGCACAGTCTCTACTGGCATCACAGTGTCCCTACAGAAGTTTTTATATTCAGTTAGAATGTCCACCCTACCGTCCATGTCCATGTTGTTGTCCTATGGCTTCAGTAGTACAGTCCAGTATGTACATTCAAAACAGTCCCTGAGAGACTCACTGGTCTCTGGGGACCACTTCCTGACTGAGCGGGTCGTAACAGGTAACTTTAATACATAGGGTTTGTATGTGGGCTGGAGAGAGACCAGATTATGATCTGATCTGCCAAGAGGTGGTAGGGCAGAGGCACTGTAGGCATCCTTAGCATTTCAATAAAACAAATCCAGTGTCTTATTCTCCCCGGTGGGACAGTCCACATACTGAACAAACCCAAAGAGATGGGAGGAGAGAGTAGTGTTAAAATCCCCCGTTACTGCAATGAATGCACAAGGATTCTGGGTCTTAATCCTAGCAACAGTTTTATGGATGACGTCACATGCCACTGCCTAGCTGCCCGCATTTGAATCTAAACAATGATGGCAACAATGTGCGAAAACTCCCGAGGCACATAATACGGTCTAAGACCAACTGACAACAGTTCAATATCCTGACAGCAGATCTTGTCCTTCGCCATGATATGTCCAGGATGGCACCTTTTATTGTTCACAAGCAGGATCAGTCCCCCACCTCTGTTTTTGCTGCTCCCCTTCGCGTCTCTGTCCATTTGCACAGTAGAGAAGCTGGGTAGGTTCACACAGCTGTCAGGTATGTTGTCATTCAGCCACGTCTCTGTGAAGCACATCAGACTACACTCCCTGTAGAGTCGTCGGCTCCTCACCAATGCCAGCAGTTCATCACACTTGTTGGATAGCAGATTTACATTTCCCATTATTACTGATGGCAGAAAAGGCTTGTATCTCCACCTCCTAGCCTTTACCTTTGCTCCTGCTCTGCAGCCTCGAAAATGCTTCCTCAACTCGGCCGGTATCAGGTGTTTCACTCCATAAGTGGTTCCTCTCAGAGACAGAAGATTGTCCCTCGTGTACACAACTTTACTCATCACATTTGAAAAATTAGCAATCATTAAAAAAGAAATTAAAAAACACACACACACACTCAAAAATGACTTAAAAACAGGAGCTACTTAGACTTGCTGCCACTCTTACTGGCGCATCATTTGGGAAAAAAAAAAGAAGAAAAAAAATATATATACAGTATATTTAAAGAATTATTCCATCAAGACACCATGAACCAATGCAAGTGTCATCTTTAGCTTTTACCATCTTTGTCAGAAATATCATTCATTCACATGACTTTTTTCCCCCCTTCTGTAAAACTAAAACTAACAAATCATGGCCCCTTGTTGCTATTCGTTCTATTAATTCCCAGTCCCTACAGTAGTTATTAGTTGATTTGATTCTGAGCAGACTCTTTTTCTTTCGCAGGTAGAAAAAGGCTGCTCAGTGTTCTTTGGTGAAAGTAGAGATTTTATGTGGAATCAGAATCATTCAGAAAACCTTCTTAGCATATCAGCAATCTTTTAAAACCTTGGATCTGGAGGATTTTGTCTTTGTGAAGGATCTATGTAATCAGTCTACTTTTTCAGTTATATAGGAAACCCTTGTTTTTTAAAAGCTGTAGTTATCCTATGTTCCCAGTTGGCTGAAGTCTGTCTTGGAACACAAAACCAGACTCAAAGTCAGTTCTGTGTGCAGTTCAAAGGCAATCAAGTTTTACCAGGAATGACGTGCTTGGTCACTGTGCCAACCTCACACACCTACACATACAAGATAACTTGAAGCAGTAAAATAGGAATTAGCATGTGCTGACAGACGTGGAGCTTGCCAGTTATACTTCTCCCTGTAAAAGAAAGGGCTGAACATTTGTGACTCATTCTGATGGCAATTAGAGCACTGGAGTATCAGGAGAGGGGCGGCAGTGATGGTGAATGTGTGGGAGGAACGAGGGGGGGAATCAGTTACTCTATACTGAGGACCGTTTCATCTAAAGTCTTCATTTTTCTTATGTGTTTTTTAACAAACGTGCTGTCAAAAGCAGCGGTTGTTTTACTTGAAAAAGATGAGGCTGTGCGCTGTGATCTGATGCTGGCAACAATGTACTGTACTCTGCTGGGTTCTTAGGCTGTTTGCCACCTCCATCTCTCTCTTTTCTCCCTCTGTGTCTCGCCCACTCCATGTGGTTTACTTTTCTTGATTGAAAGGAGACGTGTGCCTGTGAGCGAGAAAAAAAGATGCAAAGCAGTGACAAATTGAATTATTGTTTGGAGTGCTGCTTGTCACCAACAGTGGCATCAGGTGATTTCAGCCTTCTGCAGTGTAAAGGGAGAGACTGAGTAGTTTACAAAGATCAGCCACTTGTATACTAAAAATAGAGTTAAATGAAAGCTAAAGGGGTGATTATGTGGGTTTTTTTAATATGCAGGTCAGTAGTTTGAATGAGAAATTTTCAGGTATGGATTCATGCACCAGCATTTCTTAATAAGCCTCTAAAGACAAAAAATGTGCCTAAGGCATGTAGTGCTTGCAAAGATAAGATTAGATTAAAGTAGTAAAACTTTCTTTAGGAAAAAATAGAACCAGGACATCATTTCAGATATAAAATGCAAGTCAGTTGTAAAAATAATGAACAGAGAAAAATTTAGCAGATAAATAAATAGGGATGCAAATGCACAACAATGCAAATTAAGGATCATTTTCTTGTGGGTTTTGCTTGTAATTAGCAGTATTGTACCTCATAGTACCGCAAATGCACCAATTGGCAAATAGGCTAATAGCCAATGTACATGGGCCTGCTCCAGCATGCCTCCATCAGAGTGCATCGATTATAAAAAACTGAAGCTGCTACACTGACCTAAGAAGCCGCACCTGCCCGCACGGGCATTGGGCAGCTCAACGCTAATTTTACATGGCTAGTATTATATACTTTTTGATGCGTGGCTCAGCCGCCCTCCAACGATGACATGCCACATCTCTATTTCAGCTGTAAGTGACCCAAATCAAACACATTTATGATGTTGCGTAAACCAGTTGCATGCTAAAATGCTCATGGTGGATCTTCTAGTGAGGTATTCAAGGCCCTTCTGCTGTCTGTGACAATGATGGCTGATGTGACTGCAGAGTCTTATTAAACTGAGCATATTTAAACACTTTGAGGAGCATAGTGGGTGAGAGAACCTGGGTGGACTGGTTATATTGGGCCAGAGAGGCTGTTTGGACTGATTCTAGTGGGCCAAAAAAGCTGTTTGGACTGGTTCTAGTGGGTCACCGAGGCTGAGTGGACTGGTTACTGGGGTGGGAATCTCCAAGCACAATTAGATGCTATTACAATTTAGAAAGCAACAATTTGATTATGTAACGATTTTGATGCACCATGATGCATCTTGATGCATCAAATTTTTTGCACCAATTTTGAAATTCTGTTGCACAAATTTTAAAATTCTGGACCTACACCAGCACAGATGTTTAAAATAACAATTTTGCCTATAGCCGACACTAATACCAATGTTTTTATGTTGTTGTTTATTTTGTTTTTGCTGTTATTTATTCCCCTTTTGTGCCAGGAAAACAAAGAAATCAACTCTACGAAAAAAAGAACTGAACTAAGCCCTTCATAGTTATACAGATTTATGAAACAACCTTTAATATAACCTTTCACATGAAAAACATCCTAAAAAACTGCTTCAGTCCTTTTATTATGTATATTATATTCTAATTCACTCTTTAACATCTATTTTATATGTTGTGAAAACATCAACAGAAATCTCCTTCAAAACAACAGTTTTTAAGATTCTTGCCAAAAACTACATTTTACAAGATCACATAGAACACATCACGAGAAAGTTACAATTCACTTTCCCAATACTCATTTTTATTGCGTACAGAGCAACCTCTGTGAGCTCTTAGTTGTGGCCGCTCGCTGCTAACTGCTAACAGCTAACATTAACTAGCTCTCCTCCTGCCAATTTTAGCACAAATTTGGTGTTCACAATGTAGCATTATCAGGGAAACAATAGGGTACGTCCTCTGATGTGATGATGGTGACTTTATTACAATCTTTTGTCCTTTTGGGCATCTGATCAGGATCCTCCTTGGTGCCTCCCATTAGAGGTATTTCAGGCATGTCTAAGTAGTAGAAGGCCCCAGGGTAGTCCTAGAGCATGCTGGAAGGATTCTATATCTTATCTGGCGTGGAAACACCTTGGGATCCACCAGGAGGAGCTGGAAAGTTTTGCTGGGGAGGGGAACATCTGGAGTACCTTGCTTAGCTTGCTGTCCCTGTGACTCAGCCCCGGACAAGTAGATGAAAATGGATGGATGGATGGATGGATTACATTTGTTAGATATTATAACTGACATTATTGAGTCACTCTGTTGACTTCCTGACTCTTATTGTTGTCTCGTGAGGTGCCATGTAGTGAGTCCACTTTTAGAATAAGCTCATACGCCCTCACACTCTGTAGTCTCCCTCTTGTCCCACCTCATGGTTCATCCCTGTGCATCTTCTCAAGTGCTGTCATTGGTGGGCAAACTTCAGCGAAGTAATTCTACCAGAGCATCCCGTCTGCGACAACTCTACCATGGGAAAAAGAGCCATTTGATCCTTTAGCCTCCTCTGTGGCAGGGCCAGCCCATTTGTTATTGCAATTGGAGCTCTTTTTTTTTTTTTGTGACAGAGAGAAAGAGGTGCAGAGAGAAAGAGAACGAGGTGCAGTGAGAGAAAAAGAGGTGCAGCGAGAGAGCAAGAGGTACAGAGGGAGAGAGAGAGAGGTACAGAGAGAGAGAGAGAGAGAGAGAGAGAGAGAGAGAGAGAGAGAGAGAGAATTACAGGAATGAAAGAGCGCCGAAAGCCTCTTTGGAATAGCGCATGTAAACACAGGCAGTGCATCACTCAGGTCATGAGATTCTCCACTCTGCTTAAATCAAAAGCCCCTCAGCACCTGAGGACGACAAACAAACCCCCTTCCCAACACTCTCTTTCACACGCATACACACATGCACACACACTTTCATACTCACCAGATTCACCTCTTTCTTCCTTCACTCCCCTCCTTCCCCTCCCCTCCATGCATTTAGAAGGTTTGTATGCAAATGTGCATTTGGAAGACCCTTTGCCCAATACACATGTGAATAACACTCCAGCAGGGCGATAGAAGCCGGCAAAAGAAAGCTTTTTGCCCTTTTTTAATTTATTTTGTGTATTCAACAATGGCCCAACTGGTTCTCTCCTTTCTTTCTGTGGTAAATCCTCTTTTTCATCATCATCCTTTTCTTTTCATATGCCTCTGAAAAACAGCTCAGTGCCATATGCTGCGCAAAACTCTAGCCATTTTCCAGAGTGTTGTGTTTCTCTCTTTTTCTGGGAGACATTTGTAAAGATGCTTTTGCTAAGTCTGTTGTTTTGAGCAATGATGATGATTGTTATGCACTTGAACTCACATCACCTTGTGACACATCAGATTAGTCAAAACAAAATATGTAAGGCAATTGGAAATCAAGTGTCAGGATGACAATGTGATTTCCCTTAACAGGTGTTGCAGTCTGTAGACCCCTCAAGTAACCCTCACTCACCCTTAAGAATTTCTAAAACCAGGCACCCACTAGATGTTTTTTCTTGGAGGTCATGATGTACAATGAACAATAGGGTTTATTCCTGCACCCACATTACAAGACTGCTGGCATAAATATCAAACAATTTTGAAAATACTCTTACTCTTCTGACTCTCAACAAAGGCGGATGCTTTTTCTCTCGCTCCCTCCCTGCCCTTATCTCTAGCTCTTTGTCTTGTGCTGTCTCTGTCTGATCTATCGGAGCCTCTCTCTGCATTTCTCTCCGAAACCTAAAATCATGGATTTGATCAGCTGGTCTCTCAATGCAATCGACCAAATTTTCTCAACAAAGAGACTGGGTAAAGGAGAACCCGCCTGCCCTGACAGAACGTTTGCAGCCAGATACACGATGGACTCCTGGGAGAAGTGGAGGATTGTGTGCCTTTCCGTTGAGGATGTTGAAGACGTGTACATAATTGGAATTATGATAACAGGCATTCTGCTGGTTGGACTTAGCAGCTTCCTGATCTATCGCAAAGTTCGGAAGACGTTGGCAGCACTTTTGGCAATCGAGAAGCTGCCCGTCATGCCTGAAGGAATGTGCAGGGCTGCCAACTCTCAGACTCAAGCGATATGTGACCTCGATCGCAAGCAGGATGCGATTCTTGATCGCAATCGCAGGCTGGATGCGAATCCTGAACTCCTTTGCAAGATGGATGCCAACTTGGAGAAGTTGTCAGCTCGGCTTGGCTGAAATTGGTCACCGAATTCGGATATATTTGAAGCAAAGCCATCAGGAGACTCAGAGAGACTCAAAGGCAGAGTGCCGGCCTGACCCAAAACAACTGTTATCTTCATTGGCTCCCCGAGATAACCAGCCTTCCCAAGGCCAGTTATCCCTCCACTCAAGATGCTCCGCCCCCCGCCCCCCCCCCCCCCCCACCACCCCACCCACCCCCACCACCCCACCACCCCCAACTCCTGTGAACTTGGATCAGAACTCTCCGAGGCCGTTTCCACGGCAGCGGCCGTGTCTTCTTCATCAGTTATCAGACGGCAGAGACAATGGGTTGGGACTGAGTGGAGATGAAGTACACAGGCTTACACATACGCACACACGACACATATAACACGCACACCCCCTTCAACTCAACACCTTCGTGGCTCCCAACCCCCCTCCGTCCCTTTGTCGCAGTGTGGCATGGGAGGTTGTTGCGATGCGCCCAAATGTGGCTGCGTGCGCGCCCCCCACCGTGTCTGTGCTGCAACACCTCCCCTCCCCTCCACGGGGGAGGGTGTTGGGGAGGGGAGGTGCAAGTCTTCGAGTTTTGTGATAATGTCTTATTACGTTGCTTATGTGCTGAGGTGTTTTTTTCCTAAATCTACACTGTGCCCCCCCTACAGGAGCCTAGTTTGGGAGTTGCTTTTTTTCCCTCTTCCTCCCTCTTGTTCTCCCTTTTTTTTCCCATGTAAGTAACGGGGCGCCGTTCGTATGGCGACCCACAATTCTCCTGGTCCTGTCCTCCCCGTTATTTGTCACTGTCTTTTTTTATGTTTCTTGGACGGGCTGAAACTGAAACAATTTTCGTTGCTTTGTAACATGTGCAATGACAATAAAAGATCATTCATTCATTCAAATGTTCAGGACATCCATAGCAACATGACTTTCACAGAAAAGGAGCTAACAAGTACCCTTTTTCAATACTCATGGGCTTGCTTGGCTTGGCTTGGTTTGACTTGGCACATCAGCCCAGCACGGCAAGGATTTACATCTCAGTTACAACAGGGCTGCTTGAAGGTGTGTCTTAAACTGATGACGGCTTGTCTTTAGTGATGATGTTTTGAAGCAGTGGGCGGATCCACGACTAAAAAGTCTTTCGCTATTTTGCTGAAAACATTTTTCTGTCACTCAGAACCACAGGTAAAAGAAGTTTACCTGTCGGAGGCGAGCTGTTTGAAGAGGTGCAGTGCAAGTCTTTTGTCCAAAGCTCTTCATCTAACATCTCAGTGTGGCTGTTTCTGCTTTTACTCTTCCTCTCTGTAGTATCAGTTGACTTGTTTTTACTGAAGAAAAGCTGCCAACAAAGTTCTGCTGATTTAGTGACAAACACATTTCATTTCCTAACTTAATACAACTCCATACTGCTGAAAGCAAACATGAAACAGTAAAATAAAGCAGATATCAGAAAGTACAAACAGGACATAGGAGAAAAACTTAACTCCAATCCACAGAGATTCAGTTAAAAGCTACAAAAGTATTGAGAGCTAAACACACAGAGACTTTTAAAAACACCTGTCTCTGGTCTCCTGCACCAACAGATGTGAGTTTCTTAACGCACATGCTTGTGTTGTGGGAGAAGTGGGGTTGTCAGGGTCTGGCTGCAGTTGTCGAGACATGAACACTACCCACTTTGAGGCGCACCTTTGGCCCTACGACAGAGAGGATCTATCTCCAGTGCTGCTTGGCTCAGCTTGGCTCGGCGCACCCAAAAGTGGTGATGGAAAAAGGGTAAAGGATGACCCTTCAAATGAGGTTATTCCAAATTTGAACTGATTGTAATCCAAAGGCAACAAGTTGTCCAACCCACATTGGTCATATGATTCTATCCTCTGATACTACCCGCAAGAGCGTTTCCTAAATTAGCGCCCCAATCAGTGGACATTAGTTTAGCGTTTAACGGGGATGGAACACCAACCGTAGCAGGTGAAGATACTGTCTTCGGTCATATTGACCTGACCAGCAGACTTTACTACAAGCCATTTGGTTGTTGTAACAGGTGACATGCTTTATATTCTAAAACCAGCTGCTGGTGATTTGACTAGCTGAGTTGCAGGTGACACCATCAGCCAGCCAAGAGTTGTGCTCAGACCGGCCAGTTCACAATGCTGCAACTTTTCTCTGCAACATTCTAAAACAGTTTTGTCTTGTCAGGAATCATTGGTCTGAACTGGGCATGACAGAGGACCTATTTTATATATGTAATCTGATACCAGTTTAGTAGCTAAAGCCCTATTGGCACGGGATTAGTATTACGTGGGACGTCTGGTAATTTGTAATAATTGCCAAGAGTTGTGCTCAGACCGGCCAGTTCACAATGCTGCAACTTTTCTCTGCAACATTCTAAAACAGTTTTGTCCTGTCAGGAATCATTGGTCTGAACTGGGCATGACAGAGGACCTATTTTATATATGTAATCTGATACCAGTTCAGTAACTAAAGCCCTATTCGCACGGGATTAGTATTACGTGGGACGTCTGGTAATTTGTAATAATTGCGAAGGATGTCTGTGATCTTGATCCCGTGCGAATGCGCCATGTCTTTTATTTTCTAAAGTAAAAATTCCACCACCAATTACCTACCATATTTCGCCAAACACAGACGTCCCGTGATAAAACTAGTCCCGTGCGAATCTGCATCTCAGTGATTTGGAGGTATTTGGTTTTTTTTATTGCGCGCCTTTTATTTTTTTTTTTTACGCCTTCTTCTTCTTTCCCGGTTGAAACATGGAGGCTGCGGTGGAAATTATGAGTGGCAATTCTATCTCGTCTCGGTACTCATTATGGAGACCCATAAGAAGAAAACGCAAGCTCAGATTCATCAAGAGAGCGAAATTTCGGAGTGTATTGAGATGGATTACATGCGTAGCAGCATGCGGTAAGGAACATTTTTCTATCTTTCAACAGGCTTAATAAAAACACCATGATGAAATTACCAGATGTCCCCAGGTAATACTAATCCCATGCAAATAGGGCTTAAACTGTAGATTTTTGCAGTATGCCTTGTACTGAGGATAATCTGCCAAGCAGCTTTCGAAATGGCATCACCTGATAAGATATTAGGTCAATGTCGGACCTGATCTTGTTTCTGTACCTGGAGGCCTTTGCACTGTGAAGTGTAGCTCAATCTGAGGGTGGCTGTGGCTCAGAGGTAGAGTGGGTCCACCAATCAGAAGATCAGCAGTTCGATCCCCTGCTCCTCCAGTCCGCATGTCGAAGTATCCTTGAGCAAGATACTGAGCCCCAAATTGCTCCCGATGATGCATCCATTGGTGTGTGAGTGTGTTAAAAACTGAGTATCAGGTGGCACCTTGTATGGTAGCCTCGGCCACCAGTGTATGAATATGTGTGTGAATGTGACTCATAGTGTAAAAAGCGTTCACCATTTACCATTTACATCAGAGCAGGAGGTGTCTTAGTACATAACTGATGAAGAACTGTAAATGTAAACTGTAAATGAAAACTGTATCCTTAATGATAAAACATGGCACTATATTCCTCTTTGATGCCTATGCGTGCATTATGTGTGCTGCGTCTGTCCCTGTTAGTCCCATTGCAGTGGTCCATGAAAAGAGGACAATCTTTTCTGCAGTGTTACAGCCTTGTTAAACCCATTCCCTCAGCCTCCTCCTGTTACAACTCTTTCTCACAGCCTCACAGCCAACTTTCTCTATCCACTCCTCCAATTCTCCAGCTAGTGAAAAACACTCAGTCACTGGCCAGTCAGAACAAAAAGACCACAATGTCTGATTGGTTTAAATTAAAAGTACTCTTTGAGGCTACTTTTCATTGAGTGTGTTTGCGTACATCTTTCTGCATTGGTTTGGTTGCTCTGCTGGCGTTGTCATTATTAAATGAAAAAGATAAAAGCAACTTTTTTCTTTTCTTTCTTTGTCTTTTCCTCATAATTCCTTTTACTGGAACCGGCCTCTAGCATGGCAGCTAGTTGCGAAGAAGCTGCCCTTATTTCACAGTCAACAGTTGACACTGGCCCAACACTCAGCATGTTTTGACACACTGGGTGGGGAGTATGTGTGTTGTAGAAAAGGGGTGTTATGATTCTGGCTTGTGTCTCTCTCCACATCCGTCACAATGGCTGCCAAAATCCCCATGACCTCATTCTCGTTAGCACTGCTTCAACTAAAAAGAGCTTGGCTGTGGCTCATCTGTGTGGAGCACCTGTCTTGAATGGACGACACCCGCTGCATTTTTAAAAAGGGTTAGAGATTGTTGGTCGCCACAAAAGCATGCACAGAGTCTGCTCATGTGTAAATATGGTGGATAATTATGCGAGCGGGTCTGTCGTCTTAGTGTGAGCTACAGAACTCCTTGAAAATCTCTTGAATTAATTAAACTGACATTGTCTCACCAAATTTGAGAAGTGGTGCACCTTGGAGAAATGCAGCCATGTGGAATGTTAACACAGGGTTTTCCATTCTAATTAATAAGCTGAGTTGACAGTGTTGTTCTTGTTTTTTCAACTACTTTCCATAAGTCTTTTGGAATGAAGAAATTTGAGTTTGTGTGTTTCTGACCTGAGCAATCGAGGGGAAAAAAATCATCAGGCCTATTATATTTTTCTCTCACCACTACCCCACCTCACATTCTTATATTTTGCTTTGCTCCCATTGTAAAAGACGTCCTCTCTGCTTGCTTTTTCAATCTGAGACACAATTCGTGGGGCGAGATAGAGCCCTGTGTCACAGCACAAATCATCCCAGTGTGTCAGGGAAATTAAATTTCCCATGAATACGTGATTGGCTGTGACATGCTAATGTTATTAGCACAAGCCTATGGCATTTTACATTGTATAAATTAGCCTAGCTGCAAGCAAAGTTCTCCTCTACTCATATAAAGCCAGGAAAAACAGCAACATTTAACAAAGGTAATGTTACAAAATTCAGCTCAATTACAACTCACGAGGTTCACCAATAAGACAATTGTCTTATAGAAGACACATTTTCCCACAAATAGACATGCTAACATTATCGGTACAACACTATGAAATTTTGAATTGCGTAAATCAGCCTGGCAGCTAACAGAGAACTCGTGTGATCAATATCTTTTGTTAGTCATTCACTCTTGAATAGTATGATTTGCTCTATCAAACTGTGTGATAGTGTGATTAACAGGTCTGCAGAATTTGCTGATTTTTTTTTTTTTTTATGTTTTCAGCTGTGATCCAAAATGAAAATCTGTTCATAATGTGATAGACAATATTCATTTATGATAATGCTTTTATTTTTAAACAAAATATACATTGCAACCTAAAATTATCTCAAGCAGGGTAAGGTAACTACCTAGTGGATTTTAGTAGAAACTTTGAATCAGAAATTTGATTAAATCATAAATACTGCAAGAAAAATAAAAACATTTGTTGGAAAAGTGCTCCATGTTGAACCCTCCATTTTAATGGCCAGAAACAAAAAATACTTTGCCAATCTATCAACAATCTCTTCACAGTGAATCATGACACCACTAATTTTGCACATGCATCCTACACATGCACAAGGAGGTGGAGGAGACAAAGACGACATTCTGAGTTCTGCAAGCAGCATCTATATTACGAAAATCTGCAGAGTTCTGTGGGCACAGATTCCGTATCGTCCTGGTGATTAGATATATGTATTATCATCTTTATCGTAATATGGTACAGGGTGTTGGTAGGATTGGATGTAGCTGGTAGCTAGGGTGGTTGTGTCATTAGCAATGCACATCATCAAAGCCACTGGGCAGGGGATGCAGCAGTAGTAGTTTGCTGCCAAAACAATCTTTATTTTTTTTCTCCTTTATGCATGTGCTTTGATACCTCTTCCCATTGTACATACACCCAGTCATAAATCACACTCCCTCTGCTCTGATCTCTTTGCTTGTTTCTTCCAGTTAAGCACATTTTTTGAAGTGTCTTCCTCTGGGATTAAAGCAGATATCCAATCTATGCCAGATTTTATATGGATGAAGAGAACAGCTATCCATGCTGCTGTAGGTACCTCTACTTCAGCATCATCCATAGCAATGTCAAATGCCAGTTATCATGCTGGATGAGTAAACTGACTGTCTGCCCATGGCACAGATGTTTATCAAGTGTTACTTGATTGATCTGAATATCAAATGGAAATAAAGGGTGAGGATTCCCTCTTGATAAGAAATTAGAAATATGAATATATCAGGTGTAGCCATATAAATCCTTTATCATATGTAGATGTTGATATAAACAGATCTTTGTGCCTTTCCACATAAATTCAGACTATCCTTAATGTAGTGCTGCTTATTTTATAAACTACCAACTTTAGAGAAAGATAGAAATCCATACAGTTGTATTACCTTTCCTTTTTGTATTCTCTCACTGTCTTAACATGGGGCACTGTGCCAACACACTCACTCTGACCTCGTCACATATGTATGTTTGGTCATGGACTTTCCACATGAAGTGCAAGGTACCCTGGGTGTGTTGGTTGTAGATGTTCTGGGATGCTGTGTCAACTTTAGCCTGTTGTATGCATTGTGTCCTTTCAAAATACACCTTTGTTTTCTCAGGAAATGCAGTTTGCATACAGTCTTTTTCAAAATAAATGCACTTCATTGGTACAACACTGCAAACTGACATTTTTTTCCTTCAACAACAAATGCACATGGTTTAGCCAACCCACTCACATGGTTGGGTTAAGGCAAGAAAAGCACATGGTTAGGTGTAGGAAAAAGAACAGAGTGTAACAGGTGAGACTGAACCCAAATGCAGCACTCTGAGGCAGGCAGACAGTTGGTAATGACCTTTATTAAACACTTCCGGCTCACTGCCCACACACAGTCTCTGGGACCAAGGTCCAGGGAATGGACCGGGCCGAACTTGTAAGCGGGACAGAGAATGAGGATGTGAGTCCTCGGATCCAAACAGTTCAGTCCAACAGCAGGCAGAGATAACGAGCAGATGGGACACTGAGACACCGTGGCAGGGATAACACCACACAGCCACAGACAGACGGAAACCAGAGACGCATAGGCAGAACTCGTGGTCGTGGAGTTTACTGGGAAACAGACACCGTAGACAGGTCAGAGGCAGGCATGGTCGGTAACAGAAGATCTGGTCGATAAGAAGTGCTAGAAAGTCTTGCACGAGGTTGAAGAACAATCTGGCAGAGTGTGTGTGCTGGAGAGGCTTATATACTATGCTGATTAGCTGATGAGTTACAGCTGTGGAGGCAGGTGAGAGGAGTTGTCTTGCACTACGTTTACACGTAGCCGGCTATTTTCATAAACGGACATTTCACCCTCTCCGTTTTCAAAAATAATTGCGTGCACACCTGTCCGTTTTCAGAAAACGCAGTCTACTCTCTTCGGACAGGTAATACAGGGTGCAGGCAACTTTTTTTATGACACTGACAGGAGTGCGCACGTATTCTAATGCTTATGGTAAATGCATTGACACGGCTGAAGCTGACAGGGGGAGCCTCTCGTGAAATGAATGTAGCCTAATAAGAAAATAAAACAACTTTCCTGATATCAGTAGTCAAAGACACCTGTACTATTGGACAGAGTACTTCTTGGACAACATGTACAAATAATATGAAGTACTTTTACTGTGTAAGTTGTTGCTGCAAAATTGCTGACCTCCGAGCACTCATCCGTCTCTGCTCCTCGATATAATAGAGCAGCTGTATTTGCACATGCAAACATACGAAGAGGGCTTGCACCAATATAAATGCGGCTGCTACTCTGAAGGCATCCGTGATCACCATAGCAACATGTAAACATAGGTCGCACTTTTGAGGCGAATGCAAGTTCTGTCGCATAATGTGACGTCTGCTGCCTGCGTTTTCTCCGTTTTGCTCAGTTTACATGCAAACGTGCAACCAGAGTTTTCCAAGATCTCCACTCTGGCCGGAGTTTTTAAAAAGCATCGTTTTCAGAGGCGAATTCTCTGTTTGCGTGTAAATGAAGGGTGCAAACAAAGGTTTATGTCTCCGTTTCTAAAAATACCCGTGTACGTGTAAACGGGGCATTGATGAGGGTGGCATGGCTGGCTAGCAGGGTGCAGGTAAGTGGAAATTTACCAGGAGCAGGTGAGGGAGATAAGCAGAGCAGAATGCTGGCTGTGACACAGGGTTTGGCTTTACATTCATACAGGAAGAAAACACCAACCTCCTGGATGAAAGTCAGGACACATCCATCTCCCCTCCCACCTACCCTACCCACACTTTTGACTGACTGCATATCATGTTGATGTGAACGGATGCCTTTTTTTTGTTGGAATCTGAAGCAAGAAGTCACTGCCCAAGCACCTGTATTTGATGACTTTTGAATGAGACTGGGTTGATTGTGCTGAGTGTCATTTCAGGCCATCTTTTAAATACTAAGCAAACTGTAGCTTTTCCTTACAGGGGATTTCCCCTCATTTCCCTATCATGAGAAGCGAACCTAGTAGTGAAGAGGGCCGGTCTGCACACTGAAGCATGGAATGATTGGAAAAGTAGAATCAAAAGAGGGAGGACTTTGAAGACTGTGAGATATGAGAGTGAGGGAGGACAGTGAGTGAGGGAGAAAGAGGTATGAGGTAGATACTGTGGGTAACTAGCCTTTTGTGTCAGCACTGAGATAAGACAGAACAAAATTTCAGAGGCTACTTTCAGATGCCGTTTTGCTTTTGTTGTCAAGCTGGATGCATTTAGTTTCTCATATGTCCTTCACTGTGTCAGCAGCACCCCAGGTGAACCTGAGTGTTAATGATGAACTTTACTATTTATTGCGCTGTTTGTACAATCAGACAGTCAAAGTGCTGACCAGTTAATAGCTATTAGGAGGCTAACGACTGTACAGTGTGTGTGAGCCTGTGCTTCCGTGTGTGTGTGACCTCTTAGTATCTCTGCTGGCCCTGTGTTTAATTCAGTTCCTTTAATTTGATAATAAGAAAAATAATAATAATGATAATAACAATAATAATAATAATAATAGACATTCTATTGTCTTTTTGGGTAGTTTGGGTCTTAGGCAGGGGCTTCATTTAGGATCCCTTTGGCCTGAAGTTAGAATTGGTACCTTGTCCCTGACCTGTTTGTCATTTTTTCCCCATCTGTACTGTTCTCGCTCAGCATGCTGTCTGTAAGGCCATGTTGAAATGAACAGTCAGCTATATTCTTAACCATTAAAAATGCCTCCAAGGCCAGTGTTGTAGTTGGCAGGCTTTTATATGGAAAAATGTGAAACTGAAAATACAAACACAAATTCACATTAGATTTGAGGTGATTTACAGGTAAACAGGGTATTCTTTTTTTCTGGTACATGAGGTAACATGTAGCAACATACATGCCACAAGTAGTCAAAAATGATCTTCAATGCTAAATGAAATATGAACCAAAATCTCTAAAATAATTGCTTGATAACAAACATAAAACACTCTTATATTGTACAACTTACAGATGGTGCCATTAAAGGAAGCTACATGAAGGGATGGCTGTGGATTGAGCAGGCTTCATTGAAACAATAAGGCCATGCTAGAACAAACAAGAGAAAACATCACTTCTTCTTCTGTGGATTTCACAGGAAGTACAAAACCTACAGCCTACAAGGGGGCTTTCAACTTCCCTGCAATTACAACACACTCCCCGCCTGACATCATTAAAAGGGATACCACAAAATACTATAGACTATTCACAAGTCTTTATCTTCAAGAAAGAAGAGGAGAACAACTTTTGCGATAGGTCTCAAGATGGTCTTCACTGCCTGTTGCTGGCAGATCTTAACTTCCACCTTCCTCACCAAGCCATACTTACTAAGATGTGCCTTCATGATGACTCCCAGCGGCTATTCGTTTTGTCTCATCTGGACATCCCGCAGTAGGACAACATCGCCTTCCTTAAAGTTTGGTCTCTTGTTGAGCCATTTCTGTGGAATCTAGAGTGTAGTCAGGAATTCCCCACACCATCTTGCCCAGAATGTCTCTTCAAGGAATTGCACTCTCTTCCACTGGTGCAGGAAGAAGTCTCCCTTAGTGACGGTTACAGAGGGCAAAGCAGGGACACCAACCTTCTGCTTAGGTTCTGTTCATAGGTCAGGGGAACATGTATTTCCTCAAGTTCCTGTAGCAACTGCAGCCATCTTGCCCAATCTTTACAAATGCCCTCTGGCAAGGGGCTATCCCATTCTGATTCCTGGCAGGTAAGCTCTCTATGAAGCAGTCGTCCTTGAATTGTCACCGGAGCAAGAAATACCCACAGATCAAACAAGCTGTTAACCGTTGTCAGCACACCTTGACGAGTAAAAGGTTTTTGGTGCTCAGGAACCTTGAAGACAAATTTATCCTCCATGATGTTCCACCCCAAGCTGTACTGTACTGGAGGCTCATCCACTGTAACAACTGGGTCTTTGATGTTTTTGGCCCTGTCTTCTATGGGGACAGAATCCATCACTTGTGTTCTGTTAGATGCAATCTTATGGAGTTTGATGTTTGAAAGAGCTAGGGCATCACAGGTTCTTTGCAGTACATCAATGGCTTCAGCTTTCGTAAGGAAAGAGTGTCATCTATGTAGAATTCTCTTTCGATGAACTGCTGCACATCACTGCCATACCTTTTTTCTGCATGTCTCACTGCCTTCCGCAAGCCAAAGATAGCCACAGCTCGCGAGGGGCTGTTGCCAAACACATGGACTCTCATGTTGAAACTGACAACATTGCAGTTGAGGTCATTGTCACAAAACCACAAGAATCATAGGACATTCCTGTCATTCTCTCATACTGTGAAGCAGTAGAACATCTGCTGGATGTCTGCAGTGAGAGCAACTGGTTCTTTGCAGAATCTAAGAAAGACTCCCACCATGCTGTTATTCAGATCAGGTCATGACAGAAGCACATCACTGAATGAGTAACACTCTATCACCTGTGTGCTGGAGTTGAAGACGACCCGAATTTAGTCAGGCTTCTGAGGGTGATACACACCAAACTTTGGCAGATTCCAGCATTCCTGGCCTTCATGCAGAGGTGGTGCTACCTCTGCATGGTTGTTGTCAAACAGTTTATGCATAAGCTCAATGTACTGAGCTTTCATGTCAGGTTTCTTGTTCAGAGTGTGTCTTAGTGACATCAGTCGCTTGTAGGCATAGTCTCGGTTATTGGGGAGGAGACATCTGGGGCTACAAAATGGGAGTGAAGCAACCCAGCTGTTGTCATCTCTGACAAATTCTTTGTCCATCATGTCCAGGAACATCTGGTCTTCAATGAAAGGTGTGAGCTGGTTGTCATTTCTTGTTTGGCATAAAACAGCTTCTCCAAGACTCTCTTCAGTGGCAGCATTCACTGGTGTAGTTTACATCAAGTTCTGTGGTATTACTGTCTGATTACAGCTGAGGCTTGACCTTGAGGTGACTATCACAACGGTCAAACATGTTGGACGTCCATTTTCCAAAATGCATGTTTTCAGAGCACTTACTTCATTGGGTTTGTGTGTATTACCCAAGCATAGGTCGGCCACAATCACCCATCCAAGGTCCAACTTCTGTGCAAAGGGTGCATTGTGGGGACCATTCAACTGCCTGCGCACCTTGTGGACCTGCATGATATCTCATCCAAGCAGAAGTATTTCAGCGTTAGAATCCACAGGTGGTATTTTATCTGTGATTGGCCTCAAGTGCTTCTGATGAAGTGCAACTTCAGGGGTGGGAATTTCTTCTCGGTTGTTAGGAAGATCATTGCACTCAATCAACACAGGTAGTGGGATGTTAACTTTTCGATCAACAGGTTCAACAGTGTAGCCATACGCTCTCCTATCTGTTGTTTCCTTTATTCCTGCACAGGTCTTCGGGGTATAAGGGCTCATGGTTTCTTGAATGCCAAAGACGTCAAAGAACTCTGCCTTAGCAAGGGACCAATTGCTCTGGTCAGCTAAGATGACATACATTCTCTCGATCTCTTTCGGGTGACCAGTAGGATAGATGTCTACTAGGCATATTTTTGAACATGATGTGCCACTGAATCCAGTTCCACAGACTTCAGTGCACTTGGTTGTTATATCCTGACTTATTTTGGATTTTTCCTCCCCGCCATGCTCTTTCAACGGAGGGTGAGGCTTTGGCAACTGAGGCACTGGGTGAAAGGCAGTAACATGTTTCTCACTTTCTGTGACTACTGCATCACAATTCTTAGCTTGATGGGCAGTTGAAGCACAGCAGCAGAAGCAGATGACATTGTCTTTAGGGATACTCTTACACTCATCAAGAGGCATTGCCCTGAAACCTCTACACTTGCGTAAGGGTTGAGGTTTGTGGTGAATAGGACACTGCTTATCTGGGTCTTCACAACTCTGTTGACACTTTGGTTTTGTGTACTGAGATAGGTGCTCTATTGTTTCCTGTGGACCTGTCTTTCTTTGGTGCAGGTGCGAAGAGAACCACTGTTTTGAAACTTGGGTCATAACGGGCTTTGGCTTCTCCATGTACAAAGACCGCAAAGAAGGAAAATGATGGGAAAGCTTCTTTGTAATCTGATTTATATTTTGATTCTGTGGATATCCATTTTTCTTGGAGATAGAGAGGCAGCTTGTCCACAATTGGTCCTACACCTCTTGCCGTGTCCAAGTACAACAGCCGCACGCCACCACTGTCCAAAGCCAAGCACAAAAAGCACCAACAGCACTTCAAAAAAGATGAAGAAGAGTACATTTATTCATACTATTTTGAAAAAAGTCCTTTTACAAAAATATATTCATAGTTTTATGAAAAAAGTAAGCTGTAAAATTACTATATCAAAAAGGATTTATTGTTATTTTTTAAATATATGTACACACACATATATGTGTGTGTGTGTGTGTGTGTATGTATATATATATATATATATATATATATATATATATATATATATATATACAAGTGATAAATACAATGTATCAGTAATTATTTTTATTATAATTATTGTTATGTATATTGTATTACAAAAGTTATAATTATACCAAATTCACATTGAATATGCAAATGGCTGCATGACATATGGCAACTTTTAGCAACTTTTGGACACAGTGCTAGACAGCTGCATTTCCTCGGTTGGGGGACATTTGGGGCTTTGCCTGTACCTCAATTTTTTTAATAAGTGAGTGCACTTATTAAAAAAATTGAGGTGTTGCTCATTTATGCACTCTGGCACATTATTAACATTCAAAGTACACACCTTAATTGTTGAGAAATTGTAACCTGAAGAAAGGGTTGTTAGGCTTATCCAGATTACATTTGAATTATGATGTTAAAGATATTAGTAGTTGTTAGTAATTAGCATTAGTATTGTGTGGAAACATAATTCTTTACTTCTGCCATCATTAAACATGTCAGGGGGTGTGGTAGGACCCAAATGCAGCTCAGTCTCACACTTAACAGTTTGTAATGTCCTTTATTGAAAACTCTTTCTGCAGGTTGAATGGAGCACAGGTAAGATCAACAGATAACAGGTGAGTGTGGACTTGGTTCAGGTGAGTATGCACAGTCTTTAGTCCCTGAGTTAAGCTGGCTTCATTGGCACGCAGGATACAGTTTGTTAATGGATGTGTGAGCAGGAAAAGTGAACTGATGAGCAAAACTCACTATAAGCAGTTCAGAGTTGAATGAGGGAATCCAGGAAATGGGGAGCTGGCAGGTATGAAAGTGTTTCAGGGAGTAGTTAACTCACTTACAATTTTGAACTGGAGGCGACGACACCACTGAGGAATAGGCAGGGCTTGTGGTTGATGCAGAGTCAGAGTCGGTAACAGGCTGGCTGTCAGCAGAGCAGATAAACCCAGGGGTAGCAGGCAGAAGAGTTGTCGTGGGCGGGCATAGGATCGATAAACTAGCAGGACAGAAGAAGCCAGAGGCACTCACAACAGAGAGATGTTTCACTCGACAGGAAGCTTTAATGACGGCAGGTGGACAGACGATCTCTCTCAAAGGAAGCCAGCATGGTGAAACGCCACACAGCCACAGGCAGATGAGAACTAAGAAACACACAGGCAAAACTCGAAGGCAGGGATGGAAGTAGGGGTGTGCCAATACATCGATTCTTAGATGCATCACGATGCAACACGTGATGATCGATAACGATTAACAAATGTTCAAAAATTGATGATTTTCATGATAGCGAAATTACAGAAACACAACCGCAGCACCCGGAAGTTGGCTGGAACGAAAAAAGCCGGACAGTTTGAAGGGACGGCTCATAACAGACTATTAGCCAACATGGCGGCAGCTAACTCGCTGGCTACTGTTACTGAGCGAGACGTTCGCTCTTCAGGGTTGAAATCCAGCGTGTGGAGGCATTTAGGTTTTTATGAACATGAAGACAGAAAGAGCATTGACAAAAGCTACTCCATGTGTAAGCTGAGGATTTTAGTTAAAATAAGTTATTTGTAAAGGATTTTGTTTGGAAGTCTTTATTTATTATTTCTGAATAAGCAGAATAAGCTATTTGTTTTGAATTAAACTTGCTAGTACCGAAATCTGTGAAAACAGCAGAGAATTTTGGTTAAAAGAAGTCTTATTTCTAAAGGCACTTTATGTATTACACTTTATGTAATAAGAGCAGCTTTTTGTTGTGGGAAATGTGTTGGATCGTTTGGTCTGATATAAATAAAAGATAATGGAGGTAAATTTGTTTGTTTACTTTTTTAATAGATGCTGACAAATATACAGAAATCCTGTATGGGGAAAAAGATGCATCTATAATCGTGATAATCGTAATAATCGTTGTAATCGTTTAATAATCGAATCGTAGCACCCTGAATCGTAATCGAATCGAATCGTGAGGTGCCTAAGATGGCATACCCTAGACGGAAGACTGTTGCGTTTACCAGGGCAGAAACATGGAGAGGTCGTCAGAAGCAAGCCGAGCCAAAACCAGGAAGTCAGTCCACAGAAGAGCGCTGGAGAGTCGGGCTTATCACGAAGACAATCTGCCTAGTGAACCAGGGCTGCTTATATACTGACTTGGAGATGAGATCCAGCTGGGAGCAACAGGTGAGAATGATACTGCCGAGGAGAAGGTGTGGCCAGGTGGGGAGAGAGACGGGGGCAGGCAGGGTGAGTGGAAACTCCGACAGCAGCAGGAGAGCAGCAGAGCAGACTGTGACAAAACATTTATTGACCAGAGTTGGAAAATCAGCTATATGTATTCATGTTAAAAGTAAATTTACTGAAGTATTGAGGTACTTGTACTTTATCCGAGTGTGTCCATTTTCTGCTACTTTTACTTGTACTCCACTACATCTCAGAGGGAAATTTTGTACTTTTTACTTATTTACAATATTAATATAGATTAAAGTACCCAGCACTATAGAAAGTTATTAAAATGAGCTCCACCTTTATTAGCTGCAATACATTGCTATATCAATAATTATAATGCAGTATTATATGTATACGCTCTAGTAAAAATCAGTTGTCACAACAGCTCATTTCTAAATAAACATAGATTTATATCCATCCGAGGGGGGGGTACACCCTGGACAGGTCGTCAGACTATTGCAGGGCTGACTCATATACAGACAGACATTCATTCACACTCACATTCACACCTACAGACAATTTAGAGTCACCAATTAACCTGTCCCCAATCTGCATGTTTTTGGACTGTGGGAGGAAGCTGGAGTACCCGGAGAAAACCCACACTGACATGGGGAGAACATGCAAACTCCACACAGGGATCGAACTAGGAACCCTCTTGCTGTGAAGCGAGAGTGCTAACCACCACACCACTCTGCTGCCCTCAGATTTATATCAACATCTTGATTTTTGGTCATTTGGGGTTTTGCTTGATTTTAAATAAAGTCTCAGCTTTCAGACTATTAAAACTCCTTAAAACCCAGCGAGGGTCAGTAGTTCAAAGTCACATTTGAAGGTATAGCTTCTGGTATCTGTAATTTGGTACTGGTACCCAATGGTACCTTTTTTCAGTGCTTTACTTTCTCTGTAATAATAAACATGAGATATTCTAACAAGCTGCAGAGATGACATAGTGGACTAAAAAGCAGTTCTGCTCCTCTGCTCTTTTCTAATCACACATAAAGCTTATCTTTTTTCTCTCTGCTCGTGTATGTGATTGTGTATGTTGTGTGTGTGATACTGGACTATTACTAAAATAATATATGAAAGAAAACAGACCACATGCCAACACTATTGTGGCAGATTGGCTCTGCAGTGATAGTTTTGGCTTGCTGGGAAGCTGACTGAGCGGCCACAAAGCCCTATAGTTGACTAAAATATTAGGGATGCATGATGATATTGGTATGTCATCGGTATTGCCTTAAAATGAACTACCGCAAAAATAATTCTATTTCATGTCTCCATTTGTCGGTGGGCCATGACGATGAGAGCATACATGCATAATATGACGTTAATTCCACTACAGAAGAGACTTGATGATCAAAAAAATTATCTGGGGAAAATAGTGTATATATAGATATTGGTATTAGTTACCGACCAAATAAGTTGTCATACATTGGCATATCGGATATCGGCAAAAAATCCAGTATCGTGCATCCCTATAAAATGTAATGACTTTTTATCAACTTACACTGGACAAAAACTATGAAGAATAAAATTGACTAAATGTGACTAAAACACATTTTTTTCTGAAGACTAAGACTAAATCTAAAATAGCTGCCAAACACTGAACATTGAATAATCTCTTCAAAATGTACACAGTTGCTGTAAACCTTCATCTGCTCTGGCCTACTCTGTTCTGCTTGTGCCTTCCATGCGAACCCCTTCAATCCAATAGGGCTGGTCCACTTTACAGCCAGAGCCTTTTCCCAGCATGAGCTGTTGTATAGAGCTTTGTGTGTTGACCCTTAAATGGGTGCACATCCTGGAGAAGACTGAATCCCCTTTGTGAACTCGTCCACAGGGGTCAGATTCAGCCTGACAAGCTGCAAAAACCAGATTGTTGTCTATGGGCTGTTTCTAGACCATTCACCTCTGAGGGAAACATGACCCTGGAAGTAGAGATGTGATGAACAAGCTAGAAAACATCATCACAAGCCTTCTGGTAACATCCCAGAAGTCCCCAGAAGTTGTGTTGAGTTTGACAAACTTTGAATTTGAATTAAGTAATTGTGTATTGATATGGCGAAGACAGGCTGTTTGTTTTCATTCACCTTCCTTGCAATTGTCTACATACACAGAAATTCATTCTCAGTTTGTCTTGCTCTGAAATGAAAAAGATGTTTGTGGAGAGACGAAATAATTGCATGTGTCTCCAAAATAGCTGGCAGCTGTGAGGGTTTATGTGATGTCATGTCAAAGGCTTTGTGAGTCACACTGCAGACGCAGAGGCAGATTGTATTCTTGCACTGAAATCTACAGAGCCTCACTATCCTCACCTCATCCAGGTGTCTTGGTTGACCAATCTTAGTTGAAATTAGCAAAAATTCTCCTTAAGGAATTCTAAGAGATTCTAAAAGTGTTATGCTGAACTTACTTCCATGCAACTTTCTGCTCATGTACTTTGGACCTGATAGAACCATCCTAGAGACTGAACATTTTTGTACCAGTTTCCTTGTCCTTTAGACTCTGCACAGCTTTACAGCATGCACTTTTTCAGTGTCAGTGGAAACATGCACATAGTTGCTCTCTCCACTTTTGTGAACCTTTTGAGTGGTGATTTGACATAGCTCAAAGCCATCTGTGGCCCTTGGTGCTTCAGTGATTCATAGTCTGGACTGTGCTTAAAGCAGCTGTTGTTGGTGTGCAGCTATGTGTGAAGAAGAGAAGTAAAAGGATCAGTCTTGACCTTTGGTGGAAACTGTGCCAGCTCTTTCACAGTGCCTTGGAAACTTAACACTGTCTGTGACATTTACTGTCTGTGGAAGAGTTTGTCTGCTGTATTGTAATGAATGAAAATAAACACAAATTGAATCAACTGCAGGAGCAGATTGCTTTATGCAATACAATGATATTTTTCCACATACAGTATTACATTTTTGTCTGTTTAAGTGTTAGCAAAAGCCTTCTTTTTGATTTTGCAATCTTATCATTACTGAATGTGCATTCATTCAGGGCTGAGCGATCAGGGGAATACAGCAGATGTGAAGATGGTCATCAAGCTTATGAGCTCTGAAAACAGTCATAGCGCAACCTTTATTGGTCGTTATCCATCGTCCACCAGTCACACGTCTTTTTTTTTCAGGGTTTAAGGTAAAGATACATCAAATGTGGAAAGGCTGTCAACTCCTCCCACAAACAATACATCAGTCGACCAGTTTGCCTCAGTTGTGTTTTAGTTTAAGCTATAGCTAAGATTTTAGAAAAACTGAGGTTATGAGTCCAAGCCACCCCAAATTGGTGTTTGTATATACTTTTATTTCTAGTCAAGAACTAGTCCATCCTTTCATGTTTACCTACAGGTAGTTTAATTTAAATGATCTAAAATCTGATGTCTAAAAATACTGGTGTCAGTCGATACAACATGTGTTACTTTTAAATTGTAAACTCTAATGTATATCCTCACAAGTTGAAAAAAAACAAAAAAAAAAACAAAACAAAATTCCACAAAAGATACAGGGACATGCCCTCACTGTCTTCAATAATAGGCATGGCCTTGTTCACAAGTAAAATCAGTGGAGGAACTGCGTCTGAATGGAGTTCTACATCAATCATAGTCGTAGACCATACATTATAGATACAGTAAATCCTACTGGCTGTATGTGTGTGTCTTTATTCCGAGTTTGTGGCCCTGTCCTGTATTTCCATGGCTGGTGATCCCACAGTATTAAGATTACAAATTCTTCTTCCGTCAGAGAAAGAAAAACCTCCATCATTAGCCCCTCAAGAGGGAATACAATTTTTTTCACTGTTTTCTTCAATCTATTTTTATTAGGGGTTATGTGCCTTGGTCAAGGGACCTCAGCAGTGTCTAGGAGGTGATCAGGCACCTCTCCAGCTACCAATCCACACTTGAACCAACAAACCTCTGGTTCCCAAGCCAGTATTCAGTGTGGAAATATAGCCAGTGGTATATTAGTGTAGTGGTGTAGCCAGTAGTTTAAAACTGTTGTAGTGAAGCCATTTGTGTAGTTGTGTAGCCAGTAGTGTAGTAGTGTAGTCAGTAGTGTAGAAGTCTAGCCAATTGTCTAGTACTGTAGTAGCAGTGTAGAGATTAGTGTAGAAGTGTAGTCAGTAGTATAGTAGTGTAGAAGTGTAGCCAGTAGTTTAGTAGTGTAGCCAGTTGTCTAGTAGTAGTGTAGCCATTAGTGTAGTAGTGTAGCCAGTTGTGTAGTAGTAGTGTAGCCATTAGTGTAGTAGTGTAGCCAGTTGTGTAGCAGTGTAGCCAGTAGTTTAGTAGTGTAACCAATAGTCTAGTACTGAAGTAGTTTAGCCATTAGTGTAGTAGTGTTGCCAGTAGTGCCGTAGTGTAGCCAGTTGTCTGGTACTGTAGTGTAGCCATTAGTGTATTAATGTAGCCAGTGTAGTGTCACAGTCCGGCTCAAGGGATGGACAAAGGAGAGGACACACATGACTTTTAACTTAACATTTATGTAACAAAAAAATGTAACCAGTGCATTATAAAATATGTAAATCCATAACTTCAGTAGTGTGTTGCGTGTTGTTCAAGTGTAAGGTGAAGTGTAATGAACATAGAAAATAAACACAAAAGAGAACAACTTAAGGAAGACAACAAACCATACGCCTAGGGTGGGATAGACAGACTGACTGACTCCAGCAGCTTATACAGCTGAAGAGCAGCAGCACACTTGGTATGAGTCAATCAGTGACGCCCTTTCTGCTCCCCTCCTTAAAGGGAAAGACAGCCCAAGCTGGAAGGTAAGAGAGTTGTCACAGTAGCCAATTGTCTAGTACTGTAGAGATTAGTGTAGTAGTGTAGATATTAATGTAGAAGTGTAGCCAGTAGTATAGCAGTGTAGTGGAGCCTGTAGTAATGAAGCCAGTTGTCTAGTAGTAATTTAGCCACTAATGTAGTAGTGTAGCCAGTAGTTTAGTACTGTAGTAGTGCCATTACTGTTGTAGAGTAGCCAGTAGTATAGTAGTTTAGTAGTGTAGCCAGTAGTACTGTAGTAGTGAAGCCATTAGTGTAGTTGTGTAGCTAGCAGTATAGTACTGTAGTAGTGAAGCCATTACTGTAGTAGTGAAGCCATCAGTGTAGTAGTGTAGCCAGTAGTATCGTACTGGAGCATTGAAACCGTTAGTGTAGTAGTGTCGCCAGTAGTGTCGTTGTGTAGCCAGTAGTATAGTGGTGTAGCCAAACTGTGTCGCTGCGTGGAGGGCTTGTTCCCGTGGTCGCTGTTTTGTGCTACTCTCTTGTGTGCCTCTACTTTTCTCCTTTATACTTACTGTATGCCACACCTGTTGCCTGTCGCTCTGATTGCTGCCTGGGGTTTGGCCAGTGTCTGCTGCTTTCAGGGGCACTATAACAACACAATCCAATAAAACTTCTGATTAAAACCAACAACGCTGCAACTTAAAAACACAATAAATAAATGGTCTACAACACACAGCAATAGTATGTTAAAACATGTTTAGAAATCCCATCAACACCAACCCTGACACAATAGTGTGACCAGTAGTGTAGTAATGTAGCCAGTGTAGTAGTGCTGCCAGTAGTGAAGTAGTGTAGCCAGTAGTATAGTAATAAAGCCAGGAGTGTAGTAGTGTTGCCAATGGTAAAGTACTGTAGCCAGTAGTGTTGTGGTGTAGCCAGCAGTGTAGTAGTGTAGTAGTACAGCCAGTAGTGTGGTAGTGTGGTAGTGTAGGCAGCAGTGTAGAAGTGTAATAGTGTACCGAGTAGTGCAGTGTTGTAGTTTCCTAGCAAGTAGTGTAGGAGTGTAGCCAGTAGTGCAGCATTGTAGTATCCTAGCCAGTAGTGTAGTAGAGTAGCCAATAGTGTAGTAATGTTGTCAGTAGCAAAGTAGTCAAGCCAGTAGTGTAGTGGTGTAACCAGCAGTGTAATAGTGGAGCCAGCAGTGTAGTAGTATAGTAGTGTAGCCAGTAGTGTAGTAACGTAGTGTCCTAGCCAGTAGTGTAGAATTGTTGCTCGTAGTGTAGCAGTGTAGTATAATACATAGCTGCCAACTCTGAAGCATTTGCCGTGAGAGTCACACAATTGGTTGACTTTACAAGGTCTCATGCCACTTCTCCAATTCACTCGAAAAAAAAAAAAGTGCCGGTAGTTGTTCCACTCCTGTAGTCTCAAGTCTTCAAGTCTTGCATTTCTCACCTTCAGGTATGTTGTCGTGTGTTGTGAAGTAGTTAGTCCTTAGTTTTTACTATTTACATTTGGGGCGTAGGTGGCTTAGTGGATAGAGTGGACACCCAGTGATTGAAGGCTGTCACTGCAGCAGCCCGAGTTCGACTCCAGCCAGTGGTGTTTTGCTGCATGTTATTGCCTCTCTCCCCCTTTCATGTTTAGCTGTCCTGTCAATTAAAGGAAAAATGCCCCCCCCCCCCCAAAAAAAAAACCTTACAAAAAAATATTACATTTAGTTTCTTATATGTTTTGCAGAGCATGGAAAGGCATTTGGAGAGATTTGACAAAGACAATTATTGTTCCCAAAATAATATTTTAGTTAGATCTTAATCAAAATATATTAAACCATTTCAACCATTAATTTTGCTTTAAATCCAAAATGGGTCTTGTGTCTATAAAGTAAGAGGCTATATGCCAAATAGGCAAGTCCTAGTTTCTGGTTTTAACTAGTTCAGTCACTCTGAGCTGAATGCAGGTTCACTTGTGAAGGCCCTCCAAGTCAGAGTGGCTTTGAATGAATGTAGGTATTGCCCATCTCCAGAATGCTACCCCTAAACCCACAAGAATGCAGGAAATCACATCTACCACATCCAAAATTTTCTGGGGGAGGACCTCCAGACCCCCACTATACCACCATTGTCTCTCTCTGTATGGTATTTGTATGTAAGGTATTAGGCCCTATCCATCTCCAGCAGGCGCCCCAAAAATCCGTTAGGATGCGGGGGATCAGAGTCGCATCTACCAAATTAGTTGACAAACAAAAATTTTATGTGTAGGCCTAAACGACAAAATTGTGGTCAACCCCGCTGAATCTCACTCCAAGGTTTTTTGAAAAGTTGGCAGCCCTGTAATAGCCAGTAGTGTAGCCAGTGTTGAAGTAGTGTAGCCAGTAGTGAAATAGTGTAGCTAGTAGTGTAGTAGTGTAGTGGTGTAGCCAGCAGTGTAGTAGTGTAGTTAGTAATGCAGCATTGTAGTATCCTAGCCGGTAGCGTGGTAGTGTAGCAGAATATTTTTTCTATTCATGGAGCAAGCTAATTAAAGCTTGCCAATTGGTACTCATATCTATAGAAACTGTACTGTAAAACTCAAACATCAATAGTTTTCGACTTCTGATGTGATTGTGGTAGAGGATGCAAATGTGAAATACAAGCTTCACTCCAGCCAGTTTTAAAACTTCTTTTTACTCCAAGTACCAACACCTCAGTGACTGTGTAGATACAAATGAGAGAGGGAAGATCACAAAGAGGATATTAGGCTGTATCAGAACTGGAAAACAAACACATGCCAGCTGAACAATTTGAGGCAGAGACCTCTAAAGAGGAAAGAAATAGCAGCAAGAGAGGTAAAACCAGGCTGGTGAATTGACTTGGGGAATTAACAACAAATGCAAAGGACCTGCAGGAATTTAAACATGACATGCATAAGGCCTTCTCAGATTTTCAAGTCAGTCTTAGAGGAGATATAAGAAAGAGTGAAATTCACTGAAAGAAAATATGAGCCAGAAGCTAACTGAGACTTAATTAAACCTATGAGTTTAAGGCAAGGCTTTCAGTGAAGCATTAAAATAGTTAGCAGCACTGCAAGAAAAACAGACTTATAGAGTAGATCTAGGGCAAAAAACATAAGGATCTACACCAAATTGGACCTGCCCGATTGAATGAATCTGCAGATTCAGTAGGCATGCAGAGACCTGTCAATTGATTTTGGGATTTCTGTAGACCAGGGACACATATTTGGGTGGAAAGCCAGTAAAAACTGCATTTTGCATAATATTAAATAATATAAAACAAAGTAGGAAACTGTGTTATCTGACAATCACACAAGAGAAGTGAGAGGAGATATTTAGATAACAGTGCCAGTGATAGCAAGCTCTCCATTCTGCAAAGGATTTAGCCAGAGAAATGTTATCAGCTATTTTTGTACCCCTGCTCCAAAGAAGTCCTATTCAAATCAGCCTGCTGGAGAGCTTGTGGGAACTATGATACGTTTGATAAGTTGAATATTTTTTAATTACTGTCAAAATGTAATAAATTAAATATAACTAGTTAGCATCATTTGAAAGTGATAGGTTAAATTACAATATTACTCTCTGCGTAGTGTAATAAGTTACTTATTACACTACGCAGAGAGTAATATTGTGGTGTAATAAGTTGCTAAGTTACTTATTACACTACTTTTGTCTTACTTTGACCAAAATAAGCTCAGAAGAACTGATGTTCATTTTAAATGGATGAGGGTCACGTTGTTTCACAACAGGTTATCAAAACACAGAAGCTCCAGTTTATTACAGTCCATTTCAAATACAGTGCTGCGCACGTCTGACCCATTTATGCACTCACATACAGTGGTGTTCACTTTGTATTAAAATGGAAAAAATGAAAAAGAATGATTAAATAGTCTAGATCTTTTTAACTGAGTAGCCTTGGACATGGAGCATCAGGCAGAGGATCAAAGTCTGATACTTATGAGATATGGATAAATATTTGTGGACCTATGATATGAAACACACAAAAAAATATTGAGGTTAGCAAAACAGAATGGCATGCAAGTCAGTCACTATGACAAGCGCAAATCAATTCATTTTGGACTAAACTTCATAGCATCCTGGAAATGGTGTTTTTTTTTTTTTTGTCAAGATTATTCTTTTGGGCTTTTTGCCTTTAATGGACAGCACAGAGAGTATTAAGTGTGAAGGGGGGAGAGAGAGGGGATGACACGCATAAACTGCTGCAAGCTGGAATTGAATCTGCGACCGCTGCAGCAAGGACACAGCCTTTGTGCATGGGGCACCTGCTCTACGAATTGAACCACCGGGTGCCCTGAAAATGATGTTTTTAACAAAACAATTTTGTATTGAGATGATGCAGCCTACCTGATAAAACTGGAGGAACTTGAATGGAGAAAGAAGGATAAATAGCTCAATGGCTGTTGATGAATGGGTTTATCTGATGTATGTTATTTAGGTAATGGAGAGAATGACTTTCAACTTTTCAACTTAATGCAGAGGTCAACTTGGTATTGTTTATGGTGACCCGGGGGTTAGCTGGGGTGACATCTCCCAAAACAAGGCACCTTTAATCCCCTGTAACAAGCTTTACATTAGTTTTAGTTTTAGTTTTATTTAGTTTATAAAGGACAGCACTTGCATTACTTATTCGTAAGAATAAAAGATGTGTGCACCAGATTTAGCAGAGAAGCTAATTTCCATCTGTAGTCCTCAAATACAAAACAATCAACACAATAAGGCAAACAGACATAAAGTGCACCAAGACCAACCAAGACAAACAACATAATATACAGTACAGACAACAGTAGCAAATTCACAAAATACAATACAAGAGTTACGTGCTAAAACCTACAACCAGAGCAAAGTGATTGTAGGACAGTATAAAGTGCCAAATTCATGAACATATAAATACCCATTACCTACTCTTAATATGAACTTAACAATTATTATTAATATTGGTAATTGTGCAGGCATCTAAGGTTCACAAAACAAGAGTATTATCTCAGCGACTATAAAATTCACCATCAGTTAAAACGACAGTAAGAAAATATATGGAGTCCTTAGAAAAAATTACAAATGTGAATACCAATGTTGGTAATTTATGCGATACAGAAAAGTTACAGAGACAGTTCTGTACAGCAGTAATGGTACTACAAGACATCTGATTACAGGAATAAAATGAAGTTTACCCCAGGTGACTGTACATTAGATATTCCCCATGTTTGCCCAGTTAGAAAACATAGACAATGTCACCAGGTTCAAGTTAATACTGACAGGACTGGGTGGATAGGAGCCATTTTTTTGCTTCAAGACAAAAGCGATTATAACCAGGGGTAGTTTTTAGGTGGGTAGGAAGCCTGTTCCACTCTTTCGTAGCCTTGTAAGAAAAGGCGGTTTGAGCAAACGCAGAACGGCGCTGTGGGATATTACAGTCTCCTCTAGATGTAGACCTGAGAGCTCTTGTTCTCAGCTCAGAGCAGGGCTGCACATAGGATTTCAAGGGAGGAGGGGCAGCATTGTTAATTATTTTGTGAAGCAAATGCAGATCAGAAAAGATGATTAGATTTTCGAAGCTTAGCATATTGTGTTTAGTGAGAATATTGCAGTGGTGGTACTGTCGTGATTTGTAGTCAAAGATTTTGAGAGCCTGACTGTATAATGATTTAATTGTTTTTTGGGCAGTTTGACTTGCCTGGGACCAGCATGGCATGCAATACCTCATATAAGACAATATCATAGCATTCATGTAAGTTTTGGCTGCTTCATTTGCTACTGAGTTTCTTATATGGCAAAAGTTTGAGTTATTTAGCCTCATTACCTGAGCTGTTTTTTTTATATGCTTCTTGAAGGTTAGATTAGGATCTAGAATGATTCCCAAGTATTTAAATTCATCAACATTTTTTAATTTTTGTCCATTTATGTGTACGCTGGGCCATGATGTATGTTTATGCTGTTTGGTGAAGTACATGGACACCGTTTTATCTGTGTTTAATGTGAGGCATGATTGGCCGAGCCATTTCGCTACTTTAGTCATTACATCAGATAGTTTAGCCACTACTGCATCTGCAATCTCAACCTCATCAGATCATTTATGTACGTACAAAATAAGAGTGGACCAAGTATTGATCCTTGAGGCACTCCCATATTGCAGTTTTGGAAGGTGGATTAGACGGTGGCTTTTTGTAGAAGCTGAAATGGCTCTGCCTTTAAACCCTACAGGGACAGGGATTCCTCCATGGGCTAAGATACTAAAATGTTTTTGCTTAACAAGTTGTGTAATGTAAAGTTTTGTAAAATTACTATTTTGTTCAAAAATTGGAGACATGGTATTTCCTGTGCATGTTACATGGAAACACCGGAGGGGCAAAAAGTATAGGTTGCGAAAACTGCACATTTTCAGTCTGTTTGTTGTCTTTTATTGTATTCTCAGTGTGTGATGCCTACAGTCATGGAAAAAAATTATTAGACCACCCTTGTTTTCTTCAATTTCTTGTTCATTTTAATGCCTGGTACAACTAAAGGTACATTTGTTTGGACAAATATGATGATAACAACAAAAATAGCTTTAATTTAAGAGCTGATATCTAGCCATTTTCCATGGTTTTCTTGATAATAACCAAAACCACTGAAGTTCTTACATCAGTAGCAATGGCATTGTACTGCCAAAAACAGTGCTTTTAGGCATTTCATGTTTTCTTTTCTGTCTGTTAGTCACATGATACACACAGGAGTTAGTACTTGATTGCATAACCATTGTTTGACTGCAGCCATGCGTCTTGGCATGCTCTCCACCAGCTTCTGACATTGTTCTGCGGTCACAGCAGCCCACTCCTGTTGCAAAAATTCAAACAAACTTGTGGTTCTCCATTTTGAGTTTGACGATGTTCCACAGGTTTTCAATTGGATTTAGATCTGGTGATTGAGCAGGCCAAGGCATGGTTCGAATGTTCTGGTTCTCCATCCAGGCTTTAACTGACCTTGCCGTGTGGCAAGGGGCATTGTCTTGTTGGAAAATCCAGTCATTTGAGGCAGGAAAGAGTTTATCAGCTGATGGAAGAAGACTGTTGTCAAGAGTAGCCCTGTACGTGACCTGGTTCATTCGCCCTTCACACAATTGCATTTGCCCTGTTCCACCCATACTGAAACAACCCCAGATCATCACCGATCCACCCCCATGTTTTACTGTAGGGGCAAGACAGTCTGGTTTGTAGGCTTCTCCAGGCTTCCGTCTAGCTGGAGTGGGCATCAACTCAAAATTGTATTCATCACTGAAGAGAACCTTAGCCCAGTCATCAACAGTCCAATCCTTGTGATCCCTAGCAAAGCGTAAGCGGACCTTCCTCTGCCTTTCGTTGATGAAGGGCTTCTTCCGTGCCCTGTGTGACTTCAGACCAGCTTCAAGAAGTCGGTGTCAAACTGTCCTTGCTGAACAAGTCACATTTCTCGACAGTGCCCACTCATTTTTAAGGTCCCTGGAGGTCTGACGATGATTCTTGACACAGGAATGAATGAGTGCACGGTCCTCTCGTGGGGTAGAAAGACGTTACCTGTCTCGAACAGCTAGCAATTTGGTAGTACCATGTTCAGCTTGCTTTTTCTTGGTGTAATGAATGGCTGTCTTGGAGATCTTCAGTTTTTTGGCTACCTGTCTCTCACTCATGCCAATTTCCAGCAGTGCCAAGATGGCTGCCTTTGTGGCTTCACATAATTCTTTTGTTTTAGGCATTATGTGAGAGCTGACAACTTCTGAGTTGTGCTACGGCTTGAATGTAAGCAGGAAACCACTCTAGGCCTTTGCATGTAAATTGAAGGCATGAAATGGCCTCTTATATACCCTGGGAATACGATTAAGCTTAAGCATGTCAAATAGGACATAAAGTATTATGGAATCAGCTGCATTTTTTATCGTGTCCATTGTACTCTTCAGGTAATATACCTTTAGTGGTACCAGGCATTAAAATGAACAAGAAATTGAAGAAAACAAGGGTGGTCTAATAATTTTTTCCATGACTGTATATATGGGTGGAAGTTTTTCCTGCACCTTCTTTTTGTCTGCTGGATACTTCCTTCTCCTCACCAACTTACAACTCTCAGGAGTGTCATACTCCTCTCCTGTAACTTCACATCCGAGCAGAGAAGGACATATTCACACCCATGTGGTGCTATGTCTATGTATGGTACCCTGCCAATGTGCAGGACATCATTGCTTTCTTAATGGCACATTATATCCATTTGAGCTTGGCAGCATTTAAATTCATCCTGCTTGATCCTGACAGTGATTACAAGTTATTGCGGATAAAGGCTCGCTGTAAGCTGAATCAAACCTTGTAGATGTTTGTGTAGCGCCTCATCCTCGGTGTGTGTTCGCCAGCATGAAAGTGTCTAAACGCATGCGAATGATATTGTATCCCACCATGCATGTAAATGGAGGAATTGTTTAGTTTCTTAGTGTGTTCGCCTGAAGGTGAAAATTGGAATATAGCACCAGCCAACTGTGACAATTGAAGAAATTGAGAAAGAGAGAGAGGAGGAGGATGTGGAAAGAGTGTAAGTATCTGACATGAATAATACACCTGCATTTCAAAAGAGGCAACACTACCTGCAGTCCTGCCGATGCTCCAACAGTATGAATATGCTAATAGGAATTAGACCATGCAGTTGTAGCTCCTGCTTGGATGTTGAATGTACCACGTTGTGCAAAAGAATAGATTGTGCAAACAGTGAAATAGTGTCAGACCTCAGCAAATGAGAAATTTGTCACCCCAGTCAGCTGAAACAGATATAAAAGCTGTCACTACACAAACATGGAGGTATACAGCAATGATTTATGAAGCGTCTTCCACCAAATGCCATTTAGACACACTCTTATACACATTATATACTCAGAGCATACAAGTACAAGAAGGGCACAGTTTTACAACATCCCATACTGTCTGTCCCCTTATATAACACTTCATGAGGGAGGTTTTGAGGCTTTGGGTCCTCCAGATGCTACCAGTTCCCATGGACTCTCCAGTGGCATTTGGCTCTTCGAGGCCTAATAATGAAGCTAATGACTGTCACTAGTGTTTGATTAAACCCCTGCCCCGGCAGCCTGGGGGCTCAGGTGCACTGGCTGTAATTAACACATGGTAATTAATTTACTGAGGACTTGGGAGAGGATAAGGGTGCCCTAGAGGTTAAAAAAAGCACTTGTTACAAGTGATTGAATGATCTATGTCGCAGTGATCAACTGTGAGTCAGACAAAATGGTATGCCTTCAGATTCCAAGCAGTTGACTCCTTTTAAACCTTAACATGGCTTGCAGTGTATCCAATCCTCTTTGTCATACATGTGAGAAGTCACTGCTGCAACTTTGTATTCACAGAAAAATATGTTTAAGTTTCTTTTCCAAATTTGTTCCATTAGCTTTGAAAGATTCTCTATTCCTACTTTGTACATCAAATGCAGTCAGTGTCTGTGGCGATTACATCTTGAACAGTAATTTTGTTCGGTACCAAAAGACAGAATGTCTTCCGTACAAGGCAACTGGTTTCAAGTATTTTGTTAAATCTGGTGACATCATTACGCCTCATTGCAGTCACTTGAAGTGTGAAATTATCTCGCCCCCACTGGAAGGTTTTTTGTAAAAAACAAACAGCTCTTTCTATGACTCAATTCAAGTCTAAATTACTTGTTGGCACGGCATTATTTGCAGTGATGCTGCCTGTCTTCTTACTTAGAAATACCATAAAGAGCAACTGGATGTCATTATCACCAGGCTCGACTCGGGACCTGCTTATCTGCAGGTCACAATGATAACCTCTGTATGGGACGTGAGCTGAGGGTCAAAGGTCACCTCCAATTTAGTGGCTTCTCTCTCCATACTCGATAAATGATTCTGTCCAAATTGCAATGTGTTTGACCATTAGAGGGCTATTCAGAGCCACAGACTGTACATGATTGGGCAGTGGAAGAACTCATTTCAAAGTTTTATGTGTGCTTAGATTGGTATCGATGGGTTAGCACGGCAGAGAATTAAATTTATAATACAGTGAACATTTCAAAGAAGAAAAGCTGTATCAGAGAATATTTTACCGAATTCATTTTGCAAACTAAATCCATGAAGGGCCATTACCATTTTAGCTCTCTGCTGCAGTCGTACAGGTTCTGTTCAGTCTACAGTATATCTCCCTCATCCTCTCCTTTCTATCTTTGAAGCTTCCTTCTTCTCCTGAGCTCTGTTTTCCTTCTTTTCAGTCCTCCGCCTCCACAGTGACTCTCCTCACCGCTTTAGCTCTTTTGTAGCTCATTAACTCTTCATCACATCACTGCTCTCATCATCTACCAGTTTCTTTTCTCTGCATAGGCAGATCAGCTCTATGCAGAGCTTATACTGTGGCCTACGCATGTGGCCTACGCCATTGTGAAAATTTCTACATGTGCAGTAGTTTGTATGTGACCTCCAAAACACTAGTTGGCAGTGGGGTTTCTATGAATTGCTGTAAAGTTTAGTTGATTCAAAACACACCCAAAACACATATTAAACATGTCTTGATAGCGATACTTTCAAACAAAAGTACACAGATCAGCTTCATTACAACTCATAAGATTCACCGACAAAACCACTGTTTTATACTTAACATGTTTTCCAAGCAAATACAACATGATAACATTATTAGCACAAGCCTATGGCATTTTACAATGTTATGGCATTACATTTAGGGCTAGCGAAGATTTCTTCTACTGATATGAAGCCAGGATAAATTCCACACAAGAGTTAAACACTATTTTGTGGGGGCATTGTATTCAAAATTTACTGTTTCTTATCCGTGAAATAAAAGTAAATAAAACCTTCCTTTCCACGAAGGAATATGGTTTCAGCTTAGAAAAATAAAGAGGAGGTCTGTGTTGCCACAACGTAAATTTACATTTCGGGGGAGGTGCACATGAGGCTACAGCTTAGGCTCTATGTAAACACAGAGCCTACGCCGTAGGTATGGCATCAATTTGATGCAGAAATATGAGCCCCACTTAACTCTTTATCCACATGGGTCTGCTTTTTTCTGTTCTATTTTCTCTGTCACTATCCTCCTCTTTCTTTCTCTATGCAGCCATTGCTCGTTGATCACACGCACGCACACTCGCATGCACACGCGCGCACACACACACACACACACACACACACACACACACAGTCTGCTGTGGATAGATAAGAGGTGTGTGGAGATTAGCCCAGGAAGTGTTGTCTTAAGCAGGCCAATATTAAAGAGGATACAGAGGCAAACAGTGGGTCCACACTGTTAGCATTTCTGATAGCCACCTCAGCTAACACAGCTTTATGTACACTACTACTGATAGCCACCTCAGCTTTCACACAGAGGGACAGCCATGTGGTTGTAGTCACCTGTGCTAACTGTAATATTGTAGGTAATGCATAACTTTGATCCCTGTGGTGGTGACTGGATCATCGCACATTGTCAACACAGAATGGGCCCAATCTGAGAAGATTAGCAGATTCCATCAAAATAGGCAACTAAACTGTTACTACTTTTCCGGTTCCGGTGACATGCTGTGAGGACGCCAAACGCCGACCACGCCGCTACTTCAAGCAATTAAGTTCAAAGATTGAATTTTTTATATCTCCCCTAAGTTACCTTTTTGTGAAAAATTAATATTTCTTAGCAAACATATGCCGGTTAAACTCCGCAGTGCAACAATGGATCCTGAAGCACTTGGGAAGATGATTAGAGATATTGTGCGGGAGGAAATCTCAACGGCATTTGAGACTAAACTGAAGCCGATGCAGGAGGAGCTAAATAGATTAAATCTCACATTAACTGCATGCAAATCTAAAGTGGAAGATTTGGAAACTGCTACAAACACAATGGAAGAACGCTTGCAAACATTGGAGAAGAGCTACAAAGCTTTGTTGGGAGAGAATGAAGAATTAAAAGAGAAAACACAGGCACTCGAAAATCATAGCAGGAAGTTTAATCTCCGAATCATTGGCTTGCAACAGGGGATAGAGGCAGGTAACCCTACTGCCTTTGTTACCAAACTTTTGTATGAACTGTTCGGGGAAGAAAAACTGGGCCGGCAACCACTTGTGAGCATAGCGCACCGCACCGGACCAGCTGCGCAAAACGAGAGCCGCTGTATGATTACCCGGCTGCACAGCTTCGAAGTGAGACGCACCATCCAGCGTCTGGTCGGAGCGATGGGAGGTAAACTAAACTACAGAGGACAAAGGATTCATATCTATCCTGATATGACCACAGAGCAGCGCAAACAACAGGCTCAGTTTAACAACGTCAGGGCGCTATTACGCACAGCCAATCTGAGGCATGGCATCGCTTATCCTGCAAAATTGTTGGTGACTTTCAGGGAGAAAACGTACTCTCTCACTAAGGCAACGGAAGCGATGGATTTCTTCGATCAACAGGTGAAACCATCTCTTAATATCTCGAAGTCCACCACTGGCTGAAAGCTCTGTCATCAGTTATGATGAGGTGGGGACATTAACTTGTACTCACGACATTTGGACTTGAGAGATTTCTCTGCTCTTTTTCCTTTTCCATCCCTTGAACGATCATTGATGTCAGAGTGTGGGTAACTCGATTTGGGTAACTTTTTGCTTGATAGCTTTTTTCCTCCTTTTTTTTTTTTTTTTTTTGTTTGTCCCCCCCATCTTCTAACTTCAAGGTAGATATTTTGGTAATAAGATTAGTAATTAGGTTGAATTATATAACTGAAATTGGGGAGTCACTTAAAGAAGCGGCATGGACACGTTTTTCCTTTCTCCTTGTTAAAGTGTGTCACACCTCCGCATTGATGGGGCGGAGTGAGAGGAATCAGTATAATAGGACAACATTTTTTTTTAATGTTACAACTTTATTTTTGATTATATTTTTGTCCTATTTGTGGGTGGTTCAGAGGGTCGGGGTGGGGGAATGTATAGGATCTTCTCGATATCTTTGTGTAGTTCTGTGCTGGCATAAAATCAGGGTTTACTATAATGTGTTTGTAATTCAGTCTCCTTATATATATTACTTTCCCCTGAACGTTTTGGTTATGAAAACCACATGGGTAGCTTGAAGATGTTTTGTTGTAACTTTAAGGGCCTTAATTGTCCTAATAAAAGAGTAGCCTGCTTAGATTTACTAGCAAGAAACAACATTGATTTAGCTATGATCCAGGAGACACATCTTCAAAGAGATGATGTTAACAGATTGGAAAATCACCTCTATAAAGTATGTGCTTCCTCTTCTGCTTTAAATAAAACAAAAGGGGTTATAATATTAATACGTAAAACACTACGAATAACCATCATTGGCAAAGGAGGTGATGAAGATGGTAGAGTTGCATTTCTAAAATGTATTTATAATAAAAGGAAAGTGGCATTTATCAAGATATATGCACCTAACTCATATGAAAACGTTTTTTTTACTCAACTGAATAGTATATTGGCTCAACTTTCTGAATCTCAGTTGGTAATTGGCTCTGACATAAATGCTGTATTGGATCAAAAATTGGATAAATCAAGTAAATCTCATTCTAATGTACAAACGACTAAAGCATTACAGCATCTGCTCTCTGATTTCAATCTTATGGATGTTTGGCGGCTACATCATCCCACTGCTAAGGAGTATACCTTTTTTTCAAATAGGCATAAAACTTTTTCAAGGATAGATTTTATTTTTATATCTGCTTCCTTTATCTCTTTGGTTCAAAATATCGAAATAAAGCATATGACCTTAACAGATCACCATGCTTATGTATGTCAATTGATGATCGCCAATTTGTTCAAAAGAGCCACTAGGTGGCGATTTGATCTAACTTTGTTGCAAAATCAAGATTTCTGTGAACAATTTGAAGTGGAACTTGCAGAATTTTTAGAGATTAATCGTCACTCGGTGGATGATGCTAGATATCTCTGGGACTCGATAAAAGGGTTCATAAGGAATTATGTCAGTTCATATTCTTCTAGACTCAATAAAGCACAGCTTCAGAGAATTGGTGTGTTAGAAACCTTAATTTCTGACTTAGACCGATCTCAACAAATACATTTCTCTGAACAGACAGAAAAGTCCTTAACCAAAACAAAAGTAGAACTTAACTTATTACTAATGCAGAGAGCTGAGTTTGCTACACATAAAAATAGAATGAATCACTTCTTTCATGGTAATCGTCCCAGTCGGCTGTTAGCCAATAAATTAAAAACTAATGATCAATTTACAAATATAGCAACCATTGCATCAGAAACTGGGTCTATGATATCTGACCCAGATTTGATTAATCAAAGATTCTCTGATTTTTATAAAGAGCTGTACACTTCAGATAACATTTCATCAGCATCAGAGAAGGACAACTATCTTCAGAAATTAAAGTTAACATCATTATCAAAAGATGAAGCTTCAATATTAGGGGCTCCTTTATCGCTTGATGAACTCAAACAGTCTTTAGCAAAAATGAATAAAGGTAGGTCCCCTGGAAATGATGGCATACATCCTGAGGTCTATTTAAAATTCTGGAGCCTTTTAGGACCACCATTGTTGGAGATGTTTAACACAGCTATTCAGAAAGGATGTTTCGGAAGAGATGTAAACACGGCATTAATAACACTTCTTTTAAAAAAAGATAAGGACCCAACTAATTGCGCGAACTATCGCCCCCTGTCTTTATTGAATGCAGATATCAAATTATTTTCAAACACACTTGCCAGTCGGTTGGAGGTGTACTTGCCTAAATTGATTCATCCAGACCAAAGTGGATTTGTAAAAAAGCGCCTTTCAGCAGACAATCTGCGTCGTTTATTACATATTCTTGATACTTCTGATAATCTATCATCAAAAGCTATTTTGTCAGTTGATGCAGAAAAGGCCTTTGATCGCCTTGAGTGGCCTTTTTTATGGTCTGTATTGAATCACATGGGTTTGGGGTCTAATTTTATTAACATGGTCAAAACTATTTATGCAAATCCTTCAGCTAGCGTAGTTACAGGTAATATACACTCTCCTCCCTTTAAATTAAGTAGGAGCAGTCGGCAGGGAGATCCAATTTCATCTATGTTGTTTATTCTATCATTAGAGCCGTTGGCACAGTCAATTAGGTTATCTCCAAACATTACACCAATAAAAATAAAATCCACTGAGCATCATATATCCTTATTTGCTGATGACGTTCTTCTATTTTTTTCTGATATTAAGTTCTCTCTTCCAAACATCCTCAACATATTTGAACAGTTTAGTCATGTCTCCAGCTATAAGATAAATTGGTCTAAGTCCTCCCTGCTACCATTGAACTCTATTAGCAAGGATGAGTGTACAGTTTTTAATATCCCGGTAGTATCTCACTTTAAATACTTAGGGGTAAATGTATTTGCATCTCTAGAAAAAACAATTACTAAGAATTATAATAATACCCTTAGCATGATCAAACAAGACCTGGAAAGATGGCAGAAGCTGCCTATATTTCTGTCTAGTAGAATTTCAATAATCAAAATGAATGTGCTTCCTAGAATTAATTTCTGTAGCTACATGTTACCTTTAGCACCTCCTCCAAAATACTGGGATAAAATATATAGCGCTATCACTAGGTTTTTATGGAGAGGCAGACGGCCCAAAATAAAGTTAGTCAATTTACAGAGAAAGAAGGAATTAGGAGGCTTATCAGTCCCTAATTTTAAACTTTATTTCCACGCTCTTACTATTCGTCCTTTGTTAAACTGGTTTAGTGAGAAATCTTCACCTCCATGGCTTAACATAGAGAAGAATCTGGTGGCACCTGTTTCCTTAAATGATTTTTTGTTTACAGGTCTTTCTGTCAATAAATGTAAACTGGAGTGTGGTTCCGTAATAGCCAGCGCAATACAAAACTTCAGGAAAATAGAAAGAATATACAATTGGACATCTAAATGGCATGCAAGTACTCCAATATTCTATAACAGTTTTCTTAAGTCTGGTGGAGAGTACTTTATTTCACCTCAGTGGTATAAATCAGGTATCCACAGTTTAGGAGATATTATGAATGATTATGGGTTAAGAACCTTTCAGGATTTGAGTGAAACATTTAAACTGTCCTCAAACTCTTTCTTTTTATATCTGCAATTACGTTCTGCCTTAAGGGCAGCAGGTATATTGGGTGACAGGAAACCTATTAATCATCCAATAATGGAATTATTTAAGAAAATATCGGAGCTAACTACAGGACACGTCTCTGCAATCTATAACAGTTTGTTGGAACATATGCAGACCTCTTTAGCAGTAACAAATGTGTGGAATAAAGACTGCTCTGAATCATCGATAGACTGGCTGAGAGTTTGGAGGAATGTTGCTCTTTCCTCTCAAAACCTAAATAATAAATTAACCAATCTCAACTTTCTATATCGTACTTATTTAACACCAAAGCCGCGCTATTAAGTTATCCTCTTCTCCAAATTGTAATCTATGTGACTTGAATCAAATAGGGACTTTCTTGCATATCATGTGGGACTGTCCATCAGCTCAAAATTTCTGGCAACAAATAGTAAAACTTCTCTCTGATGCACTCAGCTTAGAGATTGACCTCTCTCCAAAATGTATGCTTTTAAATGATGATTCCGGGCACAACTTTAACCATATGCAAAGGTTTCTGTGGCTATCTTCATGTACAGCAGCTAAAAAGATGTTGGCGGTTAGGTGGCAACCACCACATTCACTCTCTATACATCGATGGATTTACTCTTTAATACAGATGTTATCTCTGGAGCTCTCTGTTGCTAAGATAAATGGAGCAGGCCAGCGTGTGCTCAAAGCTAGGAAGGAGGCACTTGATGTAGCTCGAGCTATGATTTAATTCTTATTATTTTGTATTTTTATGTATTAATCTGCAATATCCAGCATGTTGTGAAATTTAGAGGAAGATCTGTGGGATGGGGTTGGTTAGGGTCAGGGGACGATAAAATATGCAGGTGTTCTGTGTTATTTTCTTATTTTTATTTTCTTTTATCTTGTCTTTTGTTGTTTTAGTTATGACTCGTGTCTGCCAATTGTACACAGTAATGAGATGAATTTGTCATGTTTATATTTCTTGTCTGCAGTGACAGACATGTTGATCTGCATCTGCTTTCCAATTTATAAAAATAAAAATAATTAAAAATAGGCAACTACAGATTGTAACTGAAGTCACAGGCACTCATTTCATTTCAGCTCAGTGTGAGCGTCTCTTTTAGCCTACAAGAAGAATAAAATCTATATATCTTTTCTATTCACTAGATACCATTTGCTGCAATAAAAGTGACTAAAGTGAGATGAAAAAAAACAAAATTGACAATGTTTTCCTTTGGGAACATAATTTACGGTTGCAAAAAGGTAATACCTTGCAATATATTGCAACATTTCTTGTGCAATACTCAGTATATGGCAACACATTTAAAATTGCAATAATAGTGTATTGTGACTTAAGTACCATGATGATATTGTATCCTGGCCCCCTCTGGTGATTCCCTAGTGTGCACTGTGCAGCTGTATTATCTTGAAAAATATAAGTACTGGATCATGACTCGGTATCGGCAGATACTCAGTTTTGAATGACTCGGATAGAGATTGGGGACAAAAAAAACTTGATCAGGTCATCGCTAGTTTTAATGTGTCCACATGATTCTCGGGGACTTGGCTTTTAGTTGTAATGGTAAGACAGTTCTCTGCATTCTCTTCACTTGATGTCCACTTGTTGAATGTTGCTCTGTACTTTGATTTAGACATGGAACATCTAACATGTATGTCTCAATAAGCCACTTCTCAAACTACCTGCATAGTTTTTGGTGACAGATTTTGTTCACACCTATTTTCAACAATATTTAAGCCAGATGCTGCCATTTTTGCATGAAAAGTAAATGGAGGAAATCTGCAGCTGAACAGGTGATACAGTTTTATTACTGTAATGACTGCATATCGAGGTGACACTAACAGTTATGTGGCAATGTTATTGAGAATTGGAGAAAGCATTTTTATTTCAGTCTCAAGTGCACAAATACTGACATACAAGCACATACTGTACATGCGACAATCTCTTGGTTCCCACAAGTATTCTTCCAGGGATAGGGTAGCACATTTTGTTGAGATTACTGAATAACATGATCTAAATTCCTGGTGTTCAACCCTGTCAGGAAGAGGAGACAGTTTGCTAATTTCAAAAGTTAGTAAGCTGTACTCTATGGTCCTTAATAACAAAGACTGTGGAGTAGATAATTTAGCGCGAGACTTAATTATTGCCTGTGACACCAATTATGAGAAGTCCTTCCCACACTGGGATTAAGGTCAAAGTAATAGCTGATATTATATTTTTTGTCCTTGCGAGTACTGAGAATTTTTTCTCCATATTTGGGTGAGGGTTGGTGAAGATCTGAACTGTGAGATGGTGAAGCTTGGATACACTTTCCATTAAAGGGGCACAGAGACTTAGACTGCAACCCAGAAAACTTTAATGTTCCCAAAGGGTCAATTTGTGGTACAGTACGGTAGACAACAAGACAACAAGGAAAGTCCATAATAACGATCAGTAAATAAATAAATAAGCTGTATATTGCACATCCTTACGGGTTGATGTATGCAACACAGGTGAAGAACTCATTCAGCTCTTTGGCTGTTGATAGACTCGCCCTCTTGTTTGAGCATGGATAAATTTTTTTCCCCCTCACCTTACATGGAGCATTAGACGTAGTCTTTTCACCCACTGTATGGTGCCCTAGTGTTGCCATCAGACGGGGTTTGTTGTTGTTTTTTTGTTTTTTTTTATGTACATTTGCCCTCTAGATCTTTCTGTTTCCCCATCCTCTGTATTTCCTTCCTGTCTTGCAGGTGTGTGTTGCAAAAACCCCCTTCTTCTCAGTTGTACACCTCCTTTAACCCTTTAGTCACCCACTGCTTGTTGTTAGGGAGCACCATGCTGGTGTTATACCCAGGCAGAAGTGTATGTAACCAGAGATAACCTCTGTCATCTCATTTCAATCGGCAGAAGAATAAATGGGATGAATATGCCTTGGGGATGGGGCCATAACATAAGTCAGTGATTTTATTTTTCTTATGGGCCAGGTAAATATTAAGAATACGTAGACAGAGTTTGTTTTATAGTACAGTTGTCAAAATCACCCATTATTAATTTGGTTGCATCTGGAGAGCAGTGTTAATTTTGTTGACGAAAACTTCTATGACAATTTTTCATTAGTGACATTTTTCCATGACAAAAATGAGATGATGTCCAGCTAAAAATAGATATTGATAATAAAAGACAAAATCTATGTTTCATTTTCGTTGACGAGGTGAGACATGACGAAAATGTTAGCAGTGGACTATTGGACACGGAATGCCAAGAACAGATGTGCTTGTAATTATCTTCTAAAACGGCATGAGTGACAGGCTGGTAAACTCCAGCAAATAGTCTGCACTAGGAGGTTTCGCTAGCCAGCAAAAAAAAAACTCACACCAGAGCAGCATCAGCCGTCAGTGCAAGTCGTGAGCTGTTATTCAGTCGTAAATAATCAGCCATTTCCGACTGTGGATGGTAGAGCTGCTGAATGTATTTGTGGAGTTCATTAGTTGCAGCAGTGGCTATTAGCAGTTAGCTCTGCTCTTAGCTGCTGAACGGCAGCGGAGCAAACAGACACTGACTGCCAGACTTCATAGCTGATCCCCACAGGACTTTACTCAGTCTGGACGGGAGAAGGTTTATGGGTTTCTGCTATTTGACAGGCAGATAGGAGGCTCAGTTATCTTTGAGTGTTGCTGTCCTGTAAGTAAACAGTGTGAACTCAGACTCCACTCAACTCTCATTTGAAGGAACTCATGGGAAAGGTGGGGCGGACACTCAGGCAGCAGTTCAGTATAGGGTGTGCAAATCATCCAGGCATGTTACCTGGCCTGGATGAAAAGATCTTCAGTTCACAGACTTAATAGCACATTGAGACATATGTGGCTTCAAAGAGTTAGATGGATGCATAATGCCTGAATCATTTCCTTCCTAGCTTTAACTCTAGCATCATAATACTTAGAAATCACTTCTGTAGTGATCTAACCCTGACAAAAGTTTAGGAATCTCTTTATGCTGTTGAAAATACCAAATTGAATATCTTAATCTTAAATATCAAAAAAGGAACTCTGAATAGGAAAAAAAAATCTGGGGCTGTGAAGTTAGAAGGAAGCGAGCTTACCAGACCTCTGTAGCTCCTCATTTCAACTTGAGGCTCCAGCCTACATTAGCTGCTACTACAGTAACACACCTCAGTCTCTGACTGAAGTCGATTTACACTGTGGGTAATAGAGGCACCAGGGGCCGTATTCAAAAAGCTTCCTAGTGCTACGAGTTGCTCCTAGTAACACAATTCTAAGAACATTCTTAGAATTGTGACGTTTTCTTAGAATTTCACATTGAAGATAAGACTAGGTCCTTGTAAAGATGAAAGTTATTTACAAAGCATCTTAGCATCTATCTTAATCTTAAATATCAAAAAAGGAACTCTGAATAGGAAAAAAAAATCTGGGGCTGTGAAGTTAGAAGGAAGCGAGCTTACCAGACCTCTGTAGCTCCTCATTCTAAGAACATTCTAAGAACATTCTTAGAATTGTGACGTTTTCTTAGAATTTCACATTGAAGATAAGACTAGGTCCTTGTAAAGATGAAAGTTATTTACAAAGCATCTAAGCATCTATCTTAATCTTAAATATCAAAAAAGGAACTCTGAATAGGAAAAAAAAATCTGGGGCTGTGAAGTTAGAAGGAAGCGACTTTACCAGACCTCTGTAGCTCCTCATTTCAACTTGAGGCTCCAGCCTACATTAGCTGCTACTACAGTAACACACCTCAGTCTCTGACTAAAGTCGATTTACACTGTGGGTAATAGAGGCACCAGGGGCCGTATTCAAAAAGCTTCCTAGTGCTACGAGTTGCTCCTAGTAACACAATTCTAAGAACATTCTTAGAATTGTGACGTTTTCTTAGAATTTCACATTGAAGATAAGACTAGGTCCTTGTAAAGATGAAAGTTATTTACAAAGCATCTTAGACCTTAAGAGAGCTCCTAAGGTGAGCTGTTAGGAGCAGGGAGGATGACTTTTAAGAGGCTTTAGAATTTCATAAGGAGAGGAGAAAATAGTGGAAACACAAAGAGGTCAGAGAAATAGTCTCTCAACACAAAATGACAGTGAGTAAATGAAATGCTACAAATGAGATTGTGCAGGGAGAATATTTGTAGTCGATCTTATTAGGGATACGAACAAATTTCCCGCCTAACAAAACAATGTTATAACACCAGAAATAAAATGATTGCAACAATTAGATATTTGAAAAACTAGAAAAACGCAACAGTGCAGCAGTGATGACTTGTGACTGTCTCAACCTTCAATCAGCAGAGTGATCACACCAACAATGACTACACTTTCACTCTCATATTGTGATGCAATTCATTTCATTTCCACTGGGTGTCCACACCTTGCAGGCTCACAGAGGGGCGTGTCTGTGACAACCAATCACATTTGTTAAAAGAAAGCATCACAACCACACCCCCTCACTAAGATAAAAGTTTCTGTCTCTTCCTTGCTCAGAGTTGCTCTCAGAATACGGCCCCAGGTTTTGAGGAAGAGGAAGAGTGTGAACAGTAAGAAAGATGATATGTCTGCTGTGGTTCGACTGTACTGATTTTTATCCTTGTTTTTAAACCTGTCCATCATGTGGGGAGTCCTGGTGTAGGCTGGTGTTTTGGAGCAGCCTTTATAGATATGTTAAAAACATGTTAAAATATGTTTCAGTACAACACCTGCCATGTTAAATTTAAGAATTCATTTATTAGTTGCCACCCTCTCAGGGCCTTCTACTGTAAGACGTGTTAAACTGTACTTGGGTAAATACTGGTCTCAGCCAAGTTCTGCTGTTTTTGTGTTTCACTGTGCTGCATCAGGGCAGCTGGCCAGCAAACACTTTCTTTCCATGCTAATTATTCTCTGCTTAGAATCATGTAGAATGCCTTAACCTAGCATTGTGGGTAATTAGGTGCTCTGATTGTCTTTGTATCTTTCTTGAACAATACAATGCTACTACCCACACAAAAGCTCAATACTTGGGTGTTCATCAAAGTGAAAGCTGCCCAAATCATCCTCCTTGTAGCTGAAAAACATCCATTCTCCAGGGGAAGCCTTGGCAGGTGGCAGTGGTCCAATCCTACAGGGCCTGAGGGAACAGCACATCCTGGGTATACTGTTGGTAGCTGCCAGCTTCCTCTGTCTGTATCATCCCCCAAAGCCTTGCAGAGGTAACTGTGATTACCTACTCACTCCATAGTGAGTGGCTGAACTTCACTTTGTCTTTTATATCCTGTTTTTTGAAGCAGTATACAGTATGAAGAGGTAGAGTATTTCATTATTCGATCAAAGCTCATTGTGGCTGTGACCACGTCTGTTTTGTTTATTCATTTATCCTGTGGCATCAACAATACTGTAGCCTGACAAGGACAAATGTTATTTTCATTAATCCTCTGCAAACAAACCTCCTGCAGGTGGTTGTGACAACCTGGTCTCACTCCAGAGTCATCAAAAACCAGCAGTGGGTGACTTCTGGATCAGACACTGACAAGAAAAGCTGTCCTCTCAGGTTGACGTTATTGTTTAACGGTGCCTGGGGAAACGGAGGGGTGGTGAATGGGTCCAACAACCACTGACCACGTGTTCACTTCCCATAAGGTTGTAAAGCCAAACTCTGTTCTTTTTTTCCCAACCACATGCATGTGTTGGCAAACTGTAATTATGTGCATTCGTTGTTCAAGGGGAAAAAAAATCAATTTGCGGTGTTGTATTGACGTAGTGTGTTTATTTTGAAAGAAACTGTATACAAACTGTACATTTCCTGTGTATTTTGGAAGCAGATAATGCATATAACAGGCTGAAGTTGACACGCGTCCCAGAATGTCAACAACCAATGCACCAAGGGTACCTTGCATGTCATATCTTGATGTGGAAAGTCCATGATCAAACCTTGATATGTGATGAGATCGGAATGAGAATGTGTTGGTTGTGGAGGGTTGTTCTTTTTATGATTCTTTGTAAAACTGATCTAAATTAAAAAAAAAACAAAAAAAACGAAACTATAAGAGCATTCATTCTTTTTGCAACAGAAGGCTAAGACTTCTGTTTTCTTATGCCATCATGTTGTCCGCGTGTGATGCCGTCATTACGTTATCCTGCAAGTGGTCCAAAAGACAGTGAAAACGCACTATGTGCCCACAGCATTATCCCATCATTATTGAGATTGCTGTTTATATGATTCTATTTAAAATCAATCTAAAATAAAATATATGAGCTAGAGCGTTCATTCTTTTTGTAGCAGATAACTAAGATTTCTGTCTCATGTGTCATCACATTGTTCACTTGCAATGATGTCATTATATAATGCTACAAGCAGTCCAAACGATGGTGAAAAAATGTGGTGGTGCCAGAGGAGCAGAGAAGCAAGTCAATAGGAATGTCTGTTGTATTTTTTTGAGTTCTGACACAATTTTATTACTTTAATCAGTTATTATGGTTTATTGACTTATATAACCTCTTAGCTTTTAGGTTGTACAGATTTTAGGGATTTGAAATGCTATTACTGAAAATGCTAAAATGAGCTCACTTCCTGCTCAGGGCTACTTGGCTTTGATCGCTGTCTTTCCTCCTAGTTGTCTTTTCCCGGTGCAGTCTGCCCAGAGAAAGAATATTTGTGATCCTCAATCTGTCTTTTGCTGCATCTTTGGGACATTTGCCTATTATGTTTAGACTATGAGAGGAATGGTGATAGTGGTGTGTATTGTTGGCACAATACAAAACAGGCTGATAGCAGTGTGTCTTGGGTAATAAGGCTAGTGTCTAATAATGTCCTGTTCAACACATTCTTTCTCTGTGTCAAGATGATTAAATTCCTTATGTAGGGATCAGAGTGTTGACTATAACTCAGCAACACATAATAGGCTGGTGGTCAGAGGGAAGGGAATCAAATTATCATTTCCACTCAGCTGTCCTGTTTATTGCCTCCTCCTCATCCTTCTCCACCTCCTCCTCCCACTTTCTGTGGCTACACTGCTTTCCTACTGTAGTGACTTCAAACCACAACTGGGGACAATGGCAGCTGCTTCTGGGGAGAGTCATAAACCCTAAGGCATGCTGGGTATGTGGTACTGAACAGTCTGGAAGGGTGTGAGACTCAGCAGTTGTCCTTCCACAGTCCTTCACCTTAGCCGCCCCAGGAAGTGTCCTTGAAACAGACAAAAATGAACATTTGTTCACTTCAATTTAACCCACATATACACACACAACATACATTTCACTTTATGTCATCATGAGGTTTGAGTTTGCTGGAAGGAGTAGGCTATTGTTTTGGGATTGGAAAGTGACTTTTTTAACATATACGGTGAAACTACATTGTCGGAAATAATAAGATATTGGAAGAGCATCATAAATGCTCTCCTCTATGTGGCACGATCAGATAATGTTCATCTGTTTATCTAATGTTCCAGTATGGTGTTGATGTGAAATGTAAAGCACGTAAGCCTCAGCAGGTGAGCACACACTCATATATATATACTGTACCCACTGCACTGTACACTGTTGTTTCAGTATCCTACACACACACTCACATACACACACATCTTAGGAAGGATAGTGTAGAGTCTGTTTGCATGTTTGCAGTGTTAAAACAATAGAAAAAAAATTGGGGCACTTTACACAGAAAAAGTGAAGTCTTTTTAGTAACTTCTAATGTGCTGCAGGTTACAAAAATACAGGAATATGTAAGATGTAAACTTTCCATGAGAATTAATGGGAATTAACCAGAAATAAAATGGGATATTTAAGACTGTATTTAGGGACTGTTCTTTACTTATCAGAGGAGGGGGTGCCTGGGGTGTGACTTCTTTTTTGTTTGATTGTTTGTTTGGACCCTCTCTGACAACCCAGTCTCAGTTGGAAGTTGTGGAAAACCATTGTTTTGTCAGTGACTTTCGTCATCAGGCACTAATGAAAAAAGCTGCCCTTTCACATTGGCATGTATGTGATTGGTCGCCATTATTGTTTAATGGCGCCTGGCAGCCTCAGGGGGAAACATGGTGGCACAAAAATGTCTGAGTAGGGTGGGTGGGAGGGGTGGTGGGTTGGTCCAAACCCTGTTCATTTTTCTTAAACCCAACCACATGCTTTTTTTGCCTAAACCCAACCACATGCACGTGTTGGCTAAACATAACCATGAACATCTGTTGTTAAAGTAAAAGAAAATGAAAAAACCTGACGTGCCACGGTTACCTTGCACGTCATATATCCGTGTGGAAATCCATGACCAAACGTTGAAATGTGCAGAGATCGGTGTCGGAATGTGTTGCCCCTGAAGCTACAAATATTTTTCCTTGAGCCTCACTGAGCAACTGCTGGAAAATCAATGTCCCTTCCTCCACCATTAATTAGCTATTTTAACTTTAAAACTTACTTGTTGATATTTTCCAAATAAAAGGCTGCTTTAATCAAACATTGTTCAAACTGTCTGCAGAACTTAAATAGTGTAAAGAGTAAATAGTTGTCAACTCCAGTCAACCCCAATTTATGTAATTTCAACACTTTTCAGGGACCCCAGAATGTAGAAATATTTAAATACACCATTTTGGGAAAAAAAAGGCTCACATGGCATGTTAAAATGTGTTTAAATGATAGAAATACATATATATATCATGTAAGTACACATAATTTGTATTGTCCGCAAGTGAATTGTTGTACTTGGTCAAATTTAAAGGTCAACCATAGACCTTTTCATGGGCCCCCCTAGGCCTTGGGACAGGGTCATCTGTGATTACTTGGACCCCCACCCCGATGGCAGGAATTGTGTATGGAGCTAGGTGCTCTTCTTCCAACCCATTCTCATTTCCAGCTCATCACATAGTGACGGTTGCTCCTTTGAGTCTGATAGGACCACTGCATCTGTATGGCATGCAATCTCACAAGCACACGTTAGCAGTGATTGACATGATTCACAGCTGTCAGAGGCTCTGACTGGTTGTTTTTGTGTAGCTGTGCTAGATTTTTGCAAATGCCATTAGGAGCAATAGGAGGAGGCAGAGGAATATGGAGTTAGATTAGTCTCAATATTAATAACGTGACCCGATCCACAAATGCATTTTTTCTACCAAGGGGATATAGGTAGCCAATCAGATGTCTCCTTCCTCTTCAGCCAATCACATGAGCGTCCCGCTACCACCCCCACGTGGGGTATGTTTTAACCAGAGACTTTCTTATGAGGAGACTGAACACTCCCATATAAATGAATGGAGGAGTTTGCAACAGCAGTATGGCGGTCGTACGCACATGTCCCGCCTCTTCCGCCACTCACAAAGCCAATTGCTTGGTGATTTTTTTTGTCAATCATGTAAGCCTGCCTAACTACCTTTACGACAGGTTGGTCAAGTTGCTGCATAGAGGACTCCGGAGGGAGGGACTATTGACAGTAGTAGGGAGGGTCACGAGGAAAGTGTGTTTGGAAAGCTACGCCTCGCCGCCTCGCTCCACCTGTGAATTTGCATGCCTCTCAGTCTGCGACCTGAGATAATAAGAGAAGAGACTTAAACCATCGACTTTATTTATTCCAGGCAACAAACGTTCTTGGTTATAGTCGGGATGAAATTACAAACAGACACAGTTGGAAATATTTAAGCAATAAGCCCCGAGAAGGCGTGGGTTACAGTGATTTTACAACGGCATGGAACACAGCTCAGCCAATCACATTTAAGGATGGGAAGCACCCGTTTTATGAAAGTTGTTTTCCTCTGTTTACATGTCATCTCGGCCGCTCCGCTGCAAAGATCCTTTGCACCACCTGTAGAAGCCACAGGTATCTGGGTGTGCGCTCGCTTGCTTCCTCATGATTATTAAATACGCTGCACTCCAGCGTTCCCCACCCCTCAAAACAAAGCTCACGCTCCGGTGACGTCTTACGTTGTCGTATTTTGAAACGGTGTCGTGAAGCTTCGCGCTTGCGCAGTTGAATAACCTGAGGAAGAAAAAAACGGTTTTAAACCTTATTAAGGAACATAACTGGCAAGTCTTCTCATTGATTTGGATCAGTCTTTTTTGCTGATGCCATTCATATAGTTTTTATGTCCCAGCGAGCTCTGGAAGTAGAGAACTAGACCCTTACCCATTCATTTTGAATGGGCAAAGGGAGTTAAGTTCAAATAGCTGCCCTGGCGCGTTTCAAAGATGGCGTCGGAGTGTTACAGCTTGCCTTAGAAGGACTTTGCTGCCACCCTCTGACACTACGACATTAAAACATATCCCACGTGGGGGTGGTAGCGGGACGCTCATGTGATTGGCTGAAGAGGAAGGAGACATCTGATTGGCTACCTATATCCCCTTGGTAGAAAAAATGAATTTGTGGATCGGGTCACGTCAGGGGAGTCTCAAAAATATTCACACACAAATGCGCAGAGGTTCACAAAATAAAAGCATTTGTACATGAATGTATCAACATCCACATATGTTTTGATGAAAATTGCAAATACGTTTTAAATACAATATATAAATAAATAAATTATATAAAAATACATATATTTGTGGATTTTTATTGCATATATTTAAAACAATAAATATTTGTGTGTGCATCAGAAATACATTTGTGAAACTTTTTTGGTTATTTGTGGATTTTTTTTACATTTATATAAAATGCCAAATATATGTGTGTGCATTGAAAATATTTGTGTGGAGAGAGTCATTTATATATAAATCTTAACATGTATTTGTGAATCCTTCTGTGTGCATTTATTAATATTGAGACTAATCTAACTCCATAGAGGAACATGTATCACAGATTTTCTGTCTCATGTACTTCTGTTAGGATAAATTGACAGTTTCAGCAAAAATGACAAAGAAAAACTTATTTTCATAAATGTTACCAGCTATAGCCTTAACCTTAGCAATGTTTTTTTTCAAAACTTAACTAATCACATTTGTTGCCTAAACCTAGAAACGTAGTGAGTGGGCTTTGACCTACTTTGGAAAATTATTTTGAAGAGAGACTTTATGCATGTAATATGCAGAAACTGTACATTTCCTGTTAAAAAAAAAAATTATTTTGAAAAGACACTATGCGTTTGCAACAGAAGCATTTAGAATGCTATTTTATTATAAAATTTCACATCTTTTATCATATTATCTGTATTTTTGGCCACCCTAAGAGCCAAGATATGGGATCATTGACATTATATCTCAGAAATTAGGTCTTTTAGGTTTAGATTTTTGCACATTCTGTCCAATTTCTTCTGAAATGTATTTGCATTACGTGACTGCTGACAATTTTTGGAGTGAAAATCAAACTTTTGAATTTAGATTTTTGATATTTTTTCTGTCTTTCTAATTTATTTTAATGTGTATTTTAATGTGTGCTTGTTTTCAGCGTCATACTAATATTAACATGTACTATTGGGGTCTAGTGGAATAGATTTAGGCAAATTGTGATTTGTGATATTGGGCTTTAGAAATAAAATTGATTGATTGATTGATTGATGTGCTTTAATGTTCAAAAAACACATTATTTGTCTTGTACTGCCGATTGCTGCAGCACCTCTGTCTGAAACGCTATGTTGAGGCTTATGTCCTGCCTCCCCAGCAGCCCAGTCTGCTCGGATTTGTCAGCTCGCTCAGTCTGTTGTGATTGATGCAACGCTTAGGACGTGTATCAAAAACAGCCGTTTGCCCTCATCAATTTGAGTGAAGAAACATGACTGGATAGACTCCGAAGCACCTTTGCAACAAAGACTGGAGCAGGACATTTCACAGTGGTAAGTTTTTATTCTGTAGCTGTCTTATATTTCAGTTGTAACATGATAACTGTAACTTATCTGACGTTATGGTAACAACTGTATGTCTGTCCTCTGACTGAATGAAGTTGGGAACGTCTGCTGCAGAGTACAAAAGGTTTCTAACAATGTAGTCAATTACTACATAATATGGAAACACCAACACTAGCACTCACCTGTTATATGCAGTGGTGTAAAACATAACTCTTTCTTTCATCTAAGCAGGCTTATCTTTGATCAGACTAATGTCTCTTGTGTTGGGTAATAGTACCAAAGTTGTTATAAATTCTGCTACTAACACATTCCCTGTTAAAACCACACAAGTTTTAACCTGTGAATTCGTCGATTTTACAGTGACAGATTTCTGTATTATACAAAAACAAATTAATAAAAATCACTGGTACATTCAGATGACTTAGCTGTCATGTTTACTGCAACCATTCTACTAAAATGTAGCTGTATTTTATAATCATCTTCACCTTATGTTTGTAATCTACAATATGTATAGTGTACCAATTTATCACAGTTTCTCCACATCATTTATATGATATCAAAGTTTCACAGTAAAACATATATTGCTTCCTGGGTCAGTATTTGTTCTATGCAGTAATGTTGTCTCCCAAGTCTTTATTTGCTGACTTATAAAACAGTATGCCTTGTCTCTTTTTCAGTTATTAGATTTTGGGGGAATGAACCATGTTCCAGTTCATCCTACATGCTTGATACACCATCCAGGCCTGGAGCCTGACTGTCTGAATCTGTATGCCCTGCAGAACATCCACAACATTTACAGGTATGACCGTGGACCCTTGAGGCATAGAACTGAAGAGGAGTACATTTTTATGACATGTAATTAGATACAACAGTGTAAACTCTAAGCACTAAGGGTTCATTATACCAAAAAACTCACTAATAAAAAAAAAAGAGGAACATATCTTTTGTCAAAAGAACTTTATTTTTAGCAAATGTAAAAAAAATGTAAACTACAAAAAAAACTTTGGAAATAATATACAATAGATAGATACATAAATATAAACACAGCAGTGTTTTATCTGCAAAACTGATAGTGTCCTATCCTCTCCATTCAGGCATCCATTCCGTCCTGTGTTGTACTCTGGATAGGCCAGGAGATTTCTGATCCGGCTGGTCACTGCATTGGCCTCCAGCTGCCCAGGCAACCACTTCCTCCTCTGAGGGTCTCTCATACTGGGATGCCAGGTCATTTGGGATAGGGATTTTCTGCATCTCCTCAATAAATGGCACTGGCATCAGGTCATCTACAGTCTCTAAAATATTGCATTTAAATATTTCCTTGTATTTTTAAATTAAGTGCTTCCTTGAATCCACCATTTTTTATGTATTTCAAGTGTTGCCACAGTTATTTTATACATTTTATCTGATGTTATCATGTTGCTAATAAAAAATAAAATTATTTACAAATTACTGTATGTATGGTCTGTTTTTACAGCCTTTTATAAGGGTAAAACTAAACAAAGAATACATTTTGCTTAAGTTTTCAAAAAAAAAACATCTCTGCTAATAGCTCATTGTAACGTATACAAAAAATATGAAACACATATAATTTCCGTGTAACGTACCTTTGCTCCTCTGGCTGCTCCCTCAGTGTAGCCCTATACAGCTGTGTGCTGATCACTACCATCTTCTGAGATGCCACAGACTGTGTGCCCACTGAGACAGTTTGTGGAGGGTCCGTTTGACATCGTACATCCTAGAATCTGGCCGTAGTGGAGAGGTGTTGGGCACCAGGACCCTGCTGTGATGTACTCTAAAAGACAAAGGAAAAATAAGTAACTTAAATGGATATGGCACCAGATGAAAACAGTCAACATCTAAAACACTAAACAGCATTGTCCCCTGTAAAATCAGCAAACCAAACATACGTATTCAACCGCATGTAGAGACAGACACACACAGTGTCTTTTCATCACATAAATACCTCCTCAGCTGTATAACTCAGACTAACTACAATGTTTAGTAACGATATTGTGAACAGCCTCCATGTAACAGAGTTTCAAGCAAAGAACACATTGTACATCTTCAATAAAACGTATATTAAAAGGCAATTCACAATCAAACTCATGCAGCCACATATTTAGTCAAATAAATGCGAGTCTTAACCTGGTTCACACAACGTGGCATTTTTGCCTGTTCTGACAGTCACTATGTCAGATTATGTGATTGTGGAGTCATGAAATCGTGCCGTGACTTGGCCGACAGACATCACGAGGGTCCACGCCAATTGTCCCCGGTCATCTTTCAAAACGTGTGTGATGTCATCGGGTTATTCTTGTCCTGTTTTTATCATTATTACTTTCATTTTAGTCACTGTGTCTGTTAGCACCACCAGATGGCAGAAGCTACATTTGAAGTACTGCATGAAAATATGCAAGTCACTGAATCCTCCACAACAAGTTCCTGTGAATGTTTCACAATAAAAGCCTTTTTAGGAAATGAAGAGACTCTCTAAACCAAAGTTATAGTGGGCTTTTAATTTGATACAGATACAGGAAGTGTTGAGTTTGAAATGATGGCGCGATGCATGAACTATATCAAGGCAAACTGGGGCAGATTAGTTAAGTAAAAAAGTAAAAGATTATTTAAGTAAAAATATAAAAATACAGAGGGAATAATAAATAATGGCCCATTTATAATATAGTCTGTTTTAAATGAAGCTGGTAGCCTCAGCAGTTGTGGAAAGTACAAGCCCTGCCATTATTTTGTAATTTTATACCTTTATATCCTCCATTATGAAGAAATAACATTCTTTGCTAGCTTGAGGCTAATGGCAGTACTCAGCAGGTTGACTAAGTACCTCTGCTGTTTCACCCCATCATTTTTCCTTTTACTCAGTCATGGTAACAACCTTAGAGGAAATATTAAAAAGGCTGGGGTGTTGTTGACGTACAGTTGTCTGACGGCAGCAGATCGCTCTGTGTTCCTATTGGTCAAAGTGACGGCTGTGATGGGAGCAGTTGTGAACGACAAAAAGAAAATCAAACATGCTAGACTTTCTGTTGGAACGTCCTGAGGTGTCCCAGATGCAGCATCGGTTGTCATCTACTATGACACACTACACAAGATGAAACGATATATTACTGCATATGACACTCATTGTCCCTCACGATCTGAGCCGACACCTGCGTCGGACTGTAATCGGGCTGACATGGTGTACCCGGCATTAATTCGACCCCAGGTCTGACTGCAGCCGTGCTGTCAGCTAATCGCTCGAGCTAGCGGCAGTTAGCTGCTTAGATCGGGCATCACTCATAGAAATGTAGAAACTTAAGCTGGGGACACACTACAAGATTTTTGGCCAGATTCTACCCACGATTTGCAGTTGGGGCTAGTCTGCGCCAGTCAGCTCTAGGTGGGGACAGTCGTCATGACAAGTCAGCGCAGAATCTGTTAGTGTGTGATGTGGTACAGACTGGAATCAGCAAGTGTGTGAGGTGAACATGCTCCGCTCAACTTCAGTCGCCGAAATTCAAACATGTTTGAATTTTTTGAGCCGACTCTGGACACAGTTGTGTAGTGTGTGCTGGTGACAGACCCAACTGCAAACACATGTCGCCAACAGCCAATGAAAAACAGGAGGTGGGACACAGGCGATGCTCCTCCAACGTTTGCTACTCTGTTGCTCTGTTTGCTAGTTTGTGAGCGTAGCAGAGCCGCTCATCTCGGGGATTAAGTCACATGCAACGAAGTACTATAGTACATTTGTACTACTGTGCAAAGTACATGCTTGGTCCCGTGAAAAACAATGAATAATGGACATTATCACGAATTTATAAAGCCCCGGACAGGCCTTGAAATGTGGACGTCTGGGGAAAAGAAGACGGTTGGTCACCCTAGTTTCATTAACGTTATTGTAGATCATCATATTTGTTGGCCCTAGCTGTATACTAACTTTTCCTACAGGTATTGGATTCACTCACTTCCAACTCCCTCTGCCGTATGTAAAGTCCACACTGCCAACGTCGACTCCTCCACGACTTGATCCACATACGTTTTTTTTTTCTTGCCTTGCCACTGTCACTGCAGATGGCTGCGCAAAACAGAGCTGTGGCAGTGAACTGTCTATCATTCATTTTGCTTATCTTTATCTATCTGTCACCAGCTGTCACTTCTATCACAAACTACTACTGCTTCTTCTCCTTTTTCTTCTTCTACTTAAACTGCCACCTACTGGACTGGAGTATGGACAGTTGCGACAGACTGTCTCGCGAGAGTTTTCGCAAGAGTTTGGTGCGTTCAGTTGGCCTCTGTTGGTTTGACAAATTGTGTAGTGTGTGATCCCTCATCTGCTGCAGTCCTTAAATTTGTGATCCCCAGTCTTTAAAAGAATCTGCTGAATTCAGTTGTGTAGTGTGTGCTCTGTAGTGTGTGTCTTTTCAAAATCTGCAAAGACTGTGAAAATCTTGTAGTGTGTCCCCAGCTTTAGAAATGTAAAAACTCAATATGGACATGCTGCACATTGTTAACTCTGTTAGATTCTCGACAATTCAATTGTTTAATTCATCTTACTGAGACTAGCAGTGTAACTTACTGTACACCGAATAGCAAAAGCATTTCAAAACAATAACATTGGTTAGCCAGTTAGCTGAGACCTACCGCTATAATGCTGTATAAAACACAAAAGAAAAGGTAGAAAGCATAATAAGTCCTCCTCAAAAGCTGATTCACAATCAAACTCTGAGTACAGTCACACATTTTGACAAATAAATGCAGGTCTTTCTTCCACCGTCCGCAGGTCTGACTGCTGCCATGCTGTCGGATAACTGAGCTAGTGATAGATAGCTGCTTAGATCAGGCATCACACATAGAATGTTGAAACTTTTGGAGATGCTGCACATCCTAGCTCTGTTAGATTCTCCACAAATCAGACATCAAATTCTTCTTACTGACACCACCCAGCTGGCAGTGTAACTCACTATAAGCTAAGTAGCAAAAGCATTTCAAAACAATAGCTTTGGTTAGCCAGTTAGCCGAGGCCTACAGCTAAGCACTGGGTGTACAGCCTAACTTTAGCTCCTATAGCCATCTACTCAGCAGGGGTTGTAGCCGATTGAGTGGTCTGGTATGGACCAGTGGTCACTACCAGTAGGAGTGCTAAAGATACTGGTCGCGACCAGCTCCTCAGTGGTCTGCCCTGTGCTCCTTGTGGTCTGTAGTCTGGATCAGTTAATGAGTGGTCCATGGAGTGATTTTTGTATTTTTAATACACCCTCTCCCTACTTGTGTCGTATTGGCAGCACTGTTAGCTGATTAAATGTCAGGGATCAGAGTTTAAAGCCTGACCAGGGAGAAAGACTGCAAATTAACTGAAACTAAACATCTTATATGCATGACATTTTCCCTTTTTTGTGACAATGCTGTACTGTATGTATCGTCCCTGTTAAGTAAACATTAAAATAAAATAAAAAAATCCCAATCTTTCGTCTATCAACCTACTATATTAAGCATATTCTGTATTGTTGCACTGTAATATTGCAGTCTCTCTTTCTCTATGGACAGTATAAGTCTCTATTTTATTTAACTGTTTATAACTATGAACCAGTGGTCCAAGATACTGGTCATGACCAGCTGCTCAGTGGTCGGGACCAGATGCTCCCTGACACAGACCAGTGGTCAGTGGTCGGGACCAGCTTCTCAGTGGTCGGAACCAGCTGTTCCCTGTGCTCCTGGTGGTCTGTCTGTTGTCTGGATCAGTTAATGAGTGGTCCGTGGAGTGATTTTTGATTTTTAATAAACCTTCTTGTTGGCAGCACTTTTGGCTGATTAAATGTCAGAGATCACAATCTTTTGTCTATCAAATGCTCTGTTATTATTATTATTATTATTATCATTATCATCATCATCATCATCATTATTATTATTATTATTATTATTATTATTATCATTGTTATTATTATTATTATTATTATCGTAATAATTATTAATTAGTTATTAATTATTATTATTAATTAATAAAAATAACTGTCTATAATGATGAACCAATTACTATAATAATAATAATAATAATGTCTGTCCATGGGCAGCCCCCTCACTCTGACATCTCTCCATTTAATGCATGGATAGGTCCTGTTTGTGCATGTGTGTGTGTATTTCGGACCTGTGTGTATATGTATAATGACAACAGAGTGAAAACATTGAATTTCCCCTTGCGGGATTAATAAATCAGAATCAGAAATACTTTATTGATCCCCAAGGGGAAATTGTTTTCGTTACAGGTGCTCCTTACAAGTGTAAAAAGAAGATATAGTGCAAACAAGTGTAAAAAAGAAGATATAGTGCAAACAAGTAAAAATATAAGAAGATAATTTACAAAATATATATGTAGAGACCACACACATAATTACAATATATACAGGAACCTTGGTTACAGACTGAACAATGTAGTCAGTTATTGCACAGATTATTTAAAAATAAATATGTAATAATTTATTTTGAGTTATTGACAGTGGTGAAACAGTCCAAGGGCAACTCAGAGGGAGGAGTTGTACAGTTTGATGGCCACAGGTACGAATGATTTCCTGTGGCGCTCAGTGGTACATTTTGGTGGTCTGAGTCTCCCACTGAAAGTACTCTTGTGCCTGACCAGCACATGGTGGAGTGGGTGTGAGACATTGTCCAAGATAGTTTGCAGTTTAGACAGCATCCTCCTCTCTGACACCACCATCAGAGAGTCACACGCCATTCCCACAACGTCACTGGCCTTGCGGATCAGTTTGTTAAGTCTGTTGGCGTCCGCCACTCTCAGCCTGCTGCCCCAGCACACAACAGCATAGAGGATAGCACTGGCCACCACAGACTCATAAAAAATCCTGAGCATAGTCCGGCAGATGTTGAAAGACCTCAGTCGCCTCAGAAAATAGAGACGGCTCTGGCCCTTCCTGTAGAGAGCGTCAGTGCTCTTAGACCAGTCCAGTTTATTGTCAATGTGGACCCCCAGATACTTATAGTCCTCCACAATGTCCATACTGTCTCCATGGATGGAAATCGGGGTCACCGGTGTCTTGGTTCTCTTCAAATCCATCACCAGTTCCTTTGTCTTTGCCACGTTGAGCTGCAGATGGTTCTGCTCACACCATGTGACAAAGTTATCCACAGCAGCCCTGTACTCATCCTCATCACCCTTGCTGATACATCCAACTATGGCAGAGTCATCAGAAAACTTCTGAAGATGGCAGGTCTCAGTGCAATAGCTGAAGTCCGTGGTGTAGAGGGTGAAGAGGAAGGGAGAGAGGACAGTCCCCTGCGGGGCCCCGGTATTGCTGACCACTTTGTCTGACACACAGTGTTGCAAGTGCACGTACTGTGGTCTACCAGTCAAGTAGTCCACAATCCAGGACACCAGAGAGGCATCCACCTGCATAGCTGTTAGCTTGTCACCCAGTAGAGCTGGACGGATGGTGTTGAACGCACTGGAGAAGTCAAAAAACATGACTCACAGTGCTCGCCGGTATATAAAGTATATATAAAGTATATATAAAGTATATAAGTATATAAAATTTAAAAAAAAACAAAAAAAAAAAAAACACAGACCACAAGGAGCACAGGACAGATCACTGAGGAGCTGGTCCCAACCAGCGACCACTGGTCTGTGCCAGTGAGAAGCTGGTCCTAAACACTGAGGAGCTGGTTGCGACCAGTATCTTTAGCGCCCTAGTGGTAGTGACCACTGGTCCGTGCCAGACCACTGAATTGGCTACAACCCCCTCTCCATCTACTCCACACTTCAACCCTTGGTGGTAGCTCCCTTGTTTGTTTTTAAAAAACAAATTCACAACTCATAAAACATACTTACAGGTTGTGATCCCGAATCTCAAGATTGCTCCACAAAGTGGGAACTGCCCCATCCTTGAAAATCCAGCTGTAAACTGTTGGCAGTTGGTGAGGCAGTCCTCAGAAAAATGGAGGGAACACAATAAAATATCTGGGTTGCATTGCTGAGGAATAGTATCGAAAAATAAATTCCAACCACTTAATCTTCAATTTTTTGTCTTTTGGTAGTCCAAACAAGGGTAATTTGTGGTCACACTGACAAAAGCAGCGTCTCCTCAACAGCTCCTCAACAGTTCAAACTCTCTGTAGCCTCTGCTCCGGCTCTGCTCGGAGCAGGTTTGTTTGGGGGTGTGGCTCAGTGTTACATTGTTAGCCATTTGAGTCACTGAAGTAAAGGCAGGAATTCAAACTAGCCATTTCAGGCAGCAATAAAAAAATATTTATTGATTTTAAAAAAGAGAGAAAGGAAATTGTACATGTATGGGTCATTGCAGTGCATAATAAGCTGTCGGTAGATTTTCAATGATCTGCCAGAATGTAGAATTCAGCTGCTTAATGTAATAATCATCTTACTTAGGTGGTCATTCTGGGGTGAGAGAGGTCAAGCTCTTTACATAATTGATCAGGGAGTGCCAGTTACTATCAAATTTATCTGTTAAAACTGTTATGGAAAGATTGATCTTTTCCAGTTCCAAAAAAGATGCAAAATGCATCATGTAGCCATGGTATAGCAGATGGAGGCAACAGTTTCTTCCACACTAAAAGTATTATTTGATGGGCTTTTAAAGAGGCAAATGAGATTACTTACATGCTTACTTGCTTATAGGATATATTTTTGCCAGCTTCAGGTACACCAAATACAGCAAGGTTCTATTTTTTGTTCTAATATTACTGAGTTAATTCTTTAATAAGACTTCCAGTACCACCCCAGACTTGAACAGGACCAAAACCTATGAGTGAGATTACAAGGAGACAGGGAGCATCTGTCACAAGTGTCAGCCCAAACTGGGGTTTCTGTCATCTTAAAGGCCAAAGTTTTTTGTCAGTCAGCGTTCACTAATGCAAGGATTCAATGTCAAACTAACCAAATTTTTCATTTCTTGTCATCACTATTACACTTACAGAATTTTATGGTAAGTATGAAAATATGATATTGTAACCAATCAAGGGATTTCCACCAATCACGGAGCAGCTCAATACCATCATGATTTTATAGGGTAAGGGTATCCTTGGGCAGGCTGTTCTCACAATTTTTTTCCTAAGAAAAGATATGCACCCAAATTCACACATATTCCATGTATTTTGAAAGGCTTTGATCACATGACCAATGTGCTGATGGCAAGGAAAAACATGAATTTTGCCCAAATTTGCAAATTGGAATTTTGCATCCTCACCATGTTTTTTTTCCTAAACCTAACCACGGTTAACTTTTATTGCCCTAAACCTAACCTCTGTAATTTTACTTTAATTATGTAACTGTACATTTATTACTTAATGTCATTCGTGGGGTACAAATTTGTAGGATATCATGTGAACTGTTATGCATGCTTTTTTTGTAGGATATCATACGAACTGTTCTATGAGAATATGTTATCTGGGGCAACCTTCCACCACTTGCCATATTTCAGCTAAACAATGAGGACTTGTTTTGTCTCATGAAGGGCATACCCATCACATGGCCTAGGAGTATTGGCTTTGCTGAGGACTTAAGTGTTAGGGATTCTGTCCTGCCACTTGTTTTCAGCAGTTTACTCAGACAGCTGGAAGTGGTTTGATTTTCTGACGTGGCACTGGTAGACTGTCCAAGTTTTGCACCTACTCAGAAGAGCTGGTAATATGATTGCCTGGTAGACCTTCAGTTTTGCTTTCTGCTCGATGCGTCTGCAAGCTTTTGGTCATTCACAAAGGTATTGGGCTCAGTCTAGGGAGCAGGTTGGTCCACTACTTTTGTATTCTTTGTGCTAATGTTTTGGCTGAACACTGGATGAAAAGTGGGATTTTCGTGCCCGTAAACGCCTGGAAATCTCACTCATTTTCGGCAGTTTCCGACAATTTACAGGCTGCGAACGCGGCGTTTACGGGTGCCAGAAATTGTCGAAAACGGACCCATGACGTATGTGGAGACCTCCTGGGAGGTGCTAATGGCTCTAATTAGCATATGAATAGCAGCGGAGCCGCGTCTGGCTTGAAATTCCTCACTCTAGGATTGGATGAAACCACTACTTTGAAGAAATATCACTCGTGATTGGTCGGCAGATCTGTCGCTATTGGTCACTCTGGGTCATTATAAACGTAAACCCCTCCCCTACAATAATAAAATATAAAAATAATTTTAAAAAAAATAACCCTTATAATATAATAATTATAATAAGTGTATAATTATTATTAAAAATTAAAATAAAATTATTATGTTGTATATTCATGTCATTGTTATCCTATGGGCTACACTATTATTACCATCAAGGACATGAATGAATTTATTGAGTAAAGGAACATTTGCGAGGAACATGTTTATTCACAGAAAGAGCTTTATTTATAACACACATCTATGTACAAGTACAAGTACAAGTAGAAGATTTCAACAACAAATGAAAATCATACAGCGCCATCAACTGTCTATTATTCGCCGCCTCGGAGCTGTAGGCATCTGGCGGCGTTCTGTCTGCATGTGCTCCATCTTGCAGACGTCTGTGGTGCTGCCCTGTAGTTCGGGTTCGCCTCCAATCTGACTGCAGCGTGGCACAGAGTTCAGTCAGCTCCTGCTGCGGAACGACGGAGGTCGCACAATCCACCCAGACACCCCGTCAAGTGTGCCGTCTTCCTCATCAGACATCATGTCTGTGGTGGCGCACTTCCAAAGCCTCACCTCGTCTTCTGCCAGGACACTGTGTCTCACTTCCAGCAGCTGTAAAACGATCAGTTAAAGACAATAAGTACTGCGCAGTGCACTGCATATTGACACAACACATCTATTAATACACCTGAAAAATAGTCACACTGACCAACAACGAGTCTGATCTAAAAGTCACATTAAAAGGTAAAAAATAAACAGTAAAAGTCACTTACACACAATGGCGTCATTATCCGCATCAAGTGAATCCGGACTTGCAGACAGAGCTCTTAATAAATAAGTGGTCACGGCCTCGTTATGAGGCGAGGTCAGTCTGTGAAAAACAAAATGTACGGTCAAGAACGTGTCTGAAAGTTTCCTCATACAGCACAATGAAAGCATATTCTTTAAACTTACCCTCGCTCCGGTTCGTCGTGCATACAATTTGTCTCCGAGATGTGGAGACGGCGTACTGCTTCCTGTAAATTACAAGACCAAAAAATACACTTTAATAACCAAACTTAGACTGGCTCTGCTTCTTCATTTGTTCTTTTACTTTTAGCTTAGCTAGCAGTCACTGAATATATTCTTACCGCCGTTTGGGGATTGTGCACCGTCTCCTCTTGTTAGTCTCCTCCACACGAGTTTACTGCGGTGAACTGCTGAGTCATATCAGCAGCAAACACAGCAAGCTGGCAGACAGCCCACTGATAGCGTTCAGCTGTGTCTTCGTCCATGCTGAGGAGTTTCCGGGTGTTGAAGGAGAGACGCCGTCCAGACATTGTAGTTCATGAAACAGCAAAGCAGCGAAAAACACGCGACATGGAGGAGACTGTCTGAATATACAGGAGTAAAAACAGGACTGTTAATATGCTCGTCCTGCGAGGTCTTCCGTTTGAATCATGCCGAGCTCGCACATGATTGGACGAGGGCTAGACGGCTCGTCGGGCTCCTCCAATCACATGATCATTGTTTACGGAAGAGGTCACTGCAGTCATGCCACTACGCACAGTGGTTGAGCTCTAGGAGACTGTGATGTTGTTTGCATGGAGTGCACATTTGACCTTTGTGGCAAAGTTTGGTTAAAACTAATTGTTGAAATAAATTGTTTTGTGTATCTTTTTTATTTAACATTGACCATTGCTAATGACCATACACAGTAATTAATCTAGCATACTTTCATGAAATAAATCAATTCAAGCTAAAATTTAAGAGTCTATAATTAGGCTATACTGCTGCGTTCACACCAAACGCGATGGAGGCGATGAACGCCACAAGTTTCCATTCAAAATCAATGTAAATCACGCGATGACACGCGATGTCGCTTTGAGCGACGCGATATGAGCGATAAGCGCGACGCGATGACGCGATGGACGCTTTCATCGCTTCATCGCTTCATCGCGTGTGTCGCTTGAAGTTGAAAAATTTGAACTTTTCAAGCGACATCGCGTGACGCTGTGCCGCGACATCCAATCAGCGTTGATCTCCAACACGTCACCGACGTAGTCACGTCAGACGCTCATTTAAAAAATGGAGGAGAAGATTATCGTTGCTGTGTGTCACGTCATCGCGCGATGAAGCGATGAAGCGATGATCGAAAATGTGACATTTGTGATCAAGCGACGCGATACTCGCGTTACAGGCGATTTCATCGCCTCCATCGCGTTTGGTGTGAACGCGGGGTAAGCCTCATCTATTTATACCAGAGATGAATGAAGCTAATACCTCTGTGTGGGGAGTGAAACTCCCCCTGCTCCCCTGGTTTGCATTTCTATAGCTCACAGCATGTTCATTTACATGTTAAAGCCTCTCCTAGAATTAGGGGAAGGGGGGACAACTGCCAAGCAAGGCCCACGACAATTTACGACAGTTTCCGGCAGTTTTCTGTGTTGCCTGTAAATTGCCGCGCGCAGCCGTAAACCTGAAATTCCACGGCAAGTTACAGTGCGACATACTGACGGAAATCCCTCTTTTCATGCAGTGGAAGTTGTTGCAAGCTGAAGAGAAGCGGTCCATACTGACCTGTTGCTCTTCATCAGAGCCAGCAACTAAAGGGTAGTCATCAGCAAACAGAGTTCTTAAAGGGCAACTTTGGAATTTGTCAGCCTGGACGCTATTTACCCATGTTTTTTGGATGCAAAGTAACCACTTGGGGCACTTTTTCAACATAACATAACATGACAGGCTCAGATTATTATTCTAAGAGATAGACCTTTTGTTTAAGTGTAAGATCCTTTTGGGTTAACCAAAAAACTGACCCATGTTATCCCACTGAGATGAGTTTTTATTTGGTTTTAAAACTTCACTTTGATCGGAAACTAACACCACACTGAACTGTACATTATTGAGGAATTGAGCACAAAGTGAGCTCAGTAAAACTCAGAAGATGTAGTTTAATAGACAGACTGCTTACCCTGCCTCCACTCCCTTCCTTACCTCTTTTTCAGTGGTCTTTATGTTTTAATTTAGTACCAACTGGTGACTGGGGAGCCAAGTCTTTACCCTGCCACGTGTATTTAAAGCTTTGATGAAAACAACACCCGACGGACCTCTAATGGAGCTTTTTTTCCCACTCTTTCTCCCTTAATCCGCATCTTTGCCCTCTCTTTTCCTTCTGTTGTTGACACAGTTAAGTTAGGTTGGGATAATGAGTTATTGCCATCAGCAGCAAGGGCTTTACTTTCATGCAGGAACGGGAGTTGATTCATGTGCACATAATACTAACGTATACTGCAGTCAGCATTAGCGCATGTGCATGCCCCTTGATACATAATTTAATCATTGACTTACCTCTTCTGAAGTCTGAACTGTGTTTCCTTGTGGGTAAGTTAAGCAGCAGAATTTTTCACTGTCGTATAATCTCATGTCCACACATAAACACATACACTCTGCTAAAGTGTATGAAATGCATATACCTATTTAAGTTAACATTGTGCATAGTAGCAAACTCAAAATGCCAGTTCAGCAGTGTACATAAAACTCTTATGAGCAATAAAACCATAAAATCCCTGTGTAATTTTCTGTACACAAAAACACTGTTACCTGTTAAAACTGGGTTCCTTTGTCGTTATTCAGGTAGCCACTCTGCTGCCGTGCCACAGGGCCCCAGGCTGGAAATAAAACTTTTAAGCCTTCTTAGTGCAACACTACTACTGTCAAGCAGATGACATTTATAAGGGTTTTGGCTGTCTTAAACATTTACCCCCCAATTTTCAGTCATTCTCTGAACTGCTGGAATATAAAGCAATTGGTCAAACTAAGGGATAAATGGACCCGCTTGTGAGTCTGAACAAGACTCATCAGTGAAAAAGAAATAGAAAAATCAGAGTCTTGAAACTCAAAGGTGGAGTGTGAGGCTGTTTGAAAACACCTCTGCTGTCTTGGCTCATTACTAACACAGGCTATGTTGACATGCATGGGGGAACTTGGCATCGCATAACCCTGTTGAGCTCAAGCCCAGTATAGACCAGACCAAGGATTCTCGACCAGACAAAACCATTTTAGAACTTTGCACAGAAAAGTTACAGCGGTGTGAACAGGTCAGTCTGAGCTTGACTCATGCCAGCTGATGGTGTGACCTGCAACTCAGCTAGTCAAATTGCGGCTGGTTTTAGAATGTAAAGCATGTCAGCTGTTTTAAGAGCCAATCAGGTTGTAGTGAAGTCCGCTGGTGCAGCGGGTGCTTCAGCCCTGCCAAGGCCTCTGTTTCTGTCCTCATGGTGTGATGACGTCGGATGGTGGTGGGTCGCTGCTGCTGCTTGCTGTATGCCCTGCCCACATACACATTTACAATGACTGACTGGCAGGCGCTGGGTATTTATATTATTGTGGCATATTGATTATGAATACAGTCCATCCAATGTTCGTTTTGTCTCTGTTTTTCACCATTTCATCACTACTACAAATGCTATTGTAGCCAGTATCTCACTATTGCTATCCTCATTCATGTTTTAAGAAGTTACAAATTATATTCAGCCACAACATAAGCCTGAAAAGCTGGAAATCAGAATGGAAGTACAGAGAGTTGTTGCACAGAGATGATACACCTTCTCATCTAGTTTTTTTACAATGTTGCAGAATGGCGCATTGCAAATGATTGTCTGTTTCAGCTCATCTTGTCACGAATATTTGGTCTGAAGTGGGCTTTAATCTGTTTACTTGAACCTTTGGTGCTCTGTGAATAAATCTTACTGTTGCTAAGAATAAACTAATGTAATGTTTTCTCTATATCTTTGTTTCAGCTGCTGAGGGTTACAGCTAATTCATGATCCTGGTAGTGATCTTCTCGATGCTTCTGATAAATAACTGGATGTTGCAGGCAATTATGCTTTCCACTGTTATGAATCAAGGATGACGGGATTGGGAGGGACCCTGACAAATGAATGGATGTTGCCAGCACACAACAGCCAATAGTTGTACATCAAAACTCAGAAAGCAGGGAAGAAACTGCAACTGAATGATGGCACACTTTATTTGATGAACATTTTTCAAAGTGTTTTAACTTTTTTGAGAATAAATAATTTTAGATTTCTTGTAACACTTTCCATGGCTGCATTGTCTCTCCGCAGACAGGACTTGTTAAAGCTATATCGCAAGGTATATATGACCCTGTTAGACATTTGCCACCACATTAACACATTAAAATACATTGTCATGTTGAAGTGCAGACCTTTTGCCCAGGGAAATAACCCAAGTGTTTGTAGCTGCCATGTATATCCACCCGCGAGCTAATGCTAACATAGCTATGAGCAGGCTGCATAACAGCATCAGCAGGCAAGAGAAAAAACACCCAGAGGGCTTCTTTATCGTGGCTGGAGACTTTAATCATACCAACTTAAAGACTGTGCTCCTCAGATTTTACAAGAATGTCGACATTCAAACAAGGAAGGGCAGAACACTAGACCAGGTCTACACCAACATCTCTGGAGCCTACAGAGCCCGCCACTCCCCCCACCTCGGACATTCAGACCATCTTCCCCTGTTCCTGACACCAGCTTACAAGCCCCTCATCTGCAGGTCTAAGCCACAGTACAAGTCAGTGCAGTGCTGGACTGAGGAGGCCACACTATCCTTGCAGGACTGTTTTGAGTACACCATATGGGAGCTCTTTGAAGACCCAGACATTGAGCTCCACACCTCCTCTGTACTGTCATACATCAGTTTCTGCATGGATAATGTAACATCAAGGAAACAGGTGAAAACATTTCCCAACCAAAAACCCTGGTTTAATGCCAATATCAGAGCACTACTCCAGGCCAGGGATTCAGCACTGAGGTCAAGGGACAGGGAAGCCTACAGGAAGGCTAGAGCGGACCTGAACAGAGGCATCAAGGCTGCTAAAACAAAGTACAGAGAGCAGATAGAGGCCAACTTCAGCGAGAACAACCCCTGCTCCATGTGGAAAGGCATATAGAATATTACTGACTACAAACAATGCCACAACACCCCCCGCCCCACCGACACTTCTCTCCCAGACCAGCTTAACACCTTTAGCCCCTTTTCCACCGCAGAAACTTTTTTTCATTTACCCGGGTAATTGAAAAGCCTCCGAGTGTTTCCACCGAAATTATCCGGGTAAAAAAATTTACCCCTACCCCCAAATTCCCATGAAAAAAGTACCTAGTAGCGGGGTAGGACTTTTTAGATTACCCAGAACTTTGAGGGGCGGGGCTGTGTGCTGAAGAATGCTGATTGGTGGAACACACGCAGCATTCCGCACTTCCATGCCAGTGTGGCTGCAAACTTTCTACAAATAAACAGTTCTACCATAGTATTGATAAGCGCTAACGGTATGGGTTCTTTTAACGGCACTTTTACACATTTTTGTTTAATTCTTTATCATCCTGCAGCCTCTCCTCTGCGCTCTGTGCCAGCGCTGAACATACACACACACCTTCACGCTACGTTAAGTGGTGAGCAGCCGAGCGGCCGCAGTGGAAACAGACTGAAAAACGACTCGAGCTGATGGCAGCTACACTCGTTACTGTAAGTGGAATTAAACCTTAGCGAGTAAGAAGCCAACAATTTATCAATACATGTGTTCAGCAAGCATGACTATGTAAACATGTAGACAGCGATATTCAATATGCTCCGTCCACAGTCTCTCATCCACCGATACTAACGTTGTGTCTTACACGCTGATTAGGACAGCATGACTGTCTTGCACTCTTGATACAGACTATTACAGTCTGTATCTGTTGTAAATATTCTAAACTGCACCTTATTTTTACTATTTTACTATTTATATTACGTTATATTTTATGACTAGAACATTGTAGCTGCTACAAGAGATGTTGCCGAACGGAATTTCATTGTACCCCTTGCAATGACAGTAAAGCTTCCTATCTTATCTTATTGTCAATACTGTCACCTAATGCCAACAAACAACACTGATATTGTGATGTATGGAAATACCATGTGATTTGTGCAAGCAAATGACAAATGAAGGAAAGGAAAATATTAAGGTGACAAGGGCACCATGCTCACAGACAACTACATAAGAGTGATTGTTATTTGGCAGGAGATGCCTGCATAAATCTGCTTGCTTGGCATTGGTGGTACAGCAAAAAAACAACAAATTTGTATAATCTGACCAATTTGTGTTTGACAGGGTGAAACATGTGAAGTATTAGAATCAGTTTATTTCCATGTATAGTACAGAAATAGAATATTATCTTGGTGCATTGGTGTAGAAAACGATCAACATGCACTGACAAAACTCGCACATGGAAGATACATTTTGCTATGCTGAATGACCACACCTATGTGACATAACAGGCAGGTATTTATATGTATTAAGTATAAACAACCCTGAATAAAGTCAAGGCATGTGTCCTGCATCTGGAAGAGTGCACAAAACCTGTCTGCCTGCAGCACCTTTCAGAATTACAGTGAAAAGACAATTTTCAAATTAGGACACTTACCTACATCAATCCTTTCAGGACTGGTATTAACGCCAGCAATCTTACATACTATTAGAAGTCTGATGGCCCACCTGCAGTCCCTCCCAAGGTGATTTTCGATGATTATGATATGTAAAACAACTGCTGTATTTGTTGCTTTTACTCATCAAAAGCTATGCTTCTTGTGGGGCCATTAATACTAAACATTTCAAGATACAACTACCACAGCAGGTTAAAAAATAAATAAATTCAAACAAATAAGCAGTTGTAACTCACCTATGAAGCCTTATCAAAATCCAGTTATAACTGACCTATGAAGCGTTATCATAATCCACAGTTGAGTTGAATTGATTTGAATTGAATCGAATGAATTTAGCCCTGTGATAGTCTGGTGACCTGTCCAGAGTGTACCCCACCTCTCACATCTCACCTGACTTAGAGGTAGGAGACAACTTCAAAGTGCTTATTCTGTCAGATACAGTGTTTTGTTGTTATAGATTTTTTTGAAAGGATTACACTATTCCACATTGAGAAAGTGCAGTTACTCTGATATAATTTTGATGACTCACTGATGTCCAGTGATCCCCTGTTAATGCGACAGTATTTGCTGTTTTCAGTAGTTCCACTTTAGTGTCTGATTCATACAGGTCCTGTATGTATGAAACTATTGTTCCCTGTGACAGTAAGACATATGACTGGTCACAACATGCCAACCTAAGGACGTCCCCTTAGTACATAATATACCTGTGTGGTGGTGTGTCTGTGTCAATCTGCAGTTACACCTCAAAAACACTGGTCTGCGGTGGAGTTTCTTTGAAGTGCTGTGAAGTTTGACCGATTCAAAACACACCAAAAACACACATTAAACATGGCTTAATAGAGGATGATGTATTTCTGTAGGCTGACGCAGAAATTAGCATCGCAGTAGTTCCCTCCTCAAAAAGCCTGTGCGATTTTTCCATTGGATTTTGGATTATTGCAGAAAATAAGCTGTGACAAACAAATGTTCATGATACTTACATGTTTTGCTCAGCAAGATAATCTTCATTAATGAACATCACTGTTATAATTATTGAGGCCTAAATTCAATCACCAGAAGAATTCTAACATTAGGCTGTAAGACTGTAAATCCATGTTTGGTGTGATTTGGCATGATGACGTTCTGTAGTCTCATTTAGCCAGTGATTAGCAACTGCATTTTTTAAGACACGTAGAGGCTTCATAGTTCGCTAGTGGGGTATTTATTGACATATTTTAAGTTGGTAAAGAAAACGTAAAAGTCTTTTCAGCTTGTGTTAACCACAGACTTTATTTCATACATCTGACAAAAAACCCATTTAGAAAAACCATCGACTTTGAGACGAGGGAATCAAGAGTGGTAATGGTAGCTCATTTCAAGGTTTTAGGACTCATTCCTGGTGGACTGGAAACATTTTCAAGGGGTCAGGTAAACAAATTGGCTTAATTAAAACACTTGTCTTTTACTGAAAAAGAACAGCTGTACTTTGCTCAAGACATGTGCGCACAGGGTTATCCATGTCCCATAAAAATATATAATGATAACATGTACATTCAATGACTAGCTCATTCTGAATAGGAAGTACAATTTTGTTTTTATTTCACTCTTAATTTACAGTCCTGATGTTGGTCACCTGGAGGGAAGGTGGGATGGTGCTGGATACACTTATGTCACTTCTATTCAAACATTCTTGTATTCTTGTGATAGAAAACTCATGAATAAAGGTTTAAACAAAGAAACAAGCAAACAAACATACAGACAAACAAACAAACAAAAAAACATCAAAGGTTTGGCTCAACGCAACATTGCAAGATTCCAGGCAAGGTTTGGAAGACTGCTTTCCAAAAATCAGCTAAACAAACGCTATGACCTTAACATGTGAAGAAGAGAGGCTGGGGCACCAGTGGCGTGCACAGGTAGGCACTACGTGGTGCTAAAGCACCTGCCCTTTGCCCTCTGGACCAAGCAAGTGCACTTTTGAAAGTTAGTTTTTTTTTGTTTTGTTTTTTTAACAGTGTATGTGGCCCATGCTGACATGATCATCTATAAATGCTCGGTGATAAAAAGCGTGTGATAATAATGCCCAATTAATATTCCCTCCACCCCTCACCCCAACCGCACTCACCTCTCTTCCCTGGTCAACGTGAATGCACAGAGCAATTCGGACACAAACGGAGACGCGTTGTAGCAGCAGACACAGCTGCAACCCCGTGCCCCACCAGCCAGGTAACACATAAATGAATCGAGTCTGTAGTGTATTGTTTGCCCCCTCTTGTGCCCTCTGTTGCCAAGCTATAACTTGCATTTATTTGTCTCTGTTGTGAAGTAGCCTGTCATATAGCGCCACACAGCTGAGCATAAATTAGCTGACTGCTCACCTGCTTAACAAGCTAGACGCTAGCCAAAATCAATAATAGATATGACGTGATGACCACCGGTAGAGTTTGTCATTGGTACAGCATGTGAATCTATCAGTATACTTAAGCTGAATATTTAGTAGGCTATTGTGTAGGTTTACATCAGGCTACATAATTAATACTTGCAGTAATTTATTTGCTAAATGGCACCAAGGATGCTGCTGCTTTAGAGAGTGGTAATGCTCACTCTTCACTCCTCACTTCAAAATGACACTTTGTACACTTCTTTTGTTCTGACGGGGGGAAAAAAAGTACACTAATCTATCATTGTAGCTGCCTAACTTGCTAAAAACCTCTCCATGTGTGTTTATTCCAGAGAAATAAAACAACAGTGATTGACTGATCAGTGCTATAGTGTGAAACTGTACCAGTTCAAAGGTCAAGTAATTTTATCAACATATTGACATAAATAAATATGCAATTACATTCAACATCTGCCTGTAATGTTTATTTATTTATTTTTAAATCTCAGACTGCTATAATAAGGCAGCCGGCAGTTCCACATGCCGCACAAAGTGCCCTTATTTTTCACTGAGCACCTGCCCCCCAAAATGTCTGTGCACGCCACTGTGGGGCACATTTACATTTTTCACAGCAGCCCAGTCAGCATTGTGCATTTCTGCAAGCCATGGATACATTGCATTTGTATCAATGTTTCTTAAGTGATGTAGTTCTGATTACATGTATATATGCTGACTTTAGATGTGGAATGACTGGTCTAAAACCTAGACAAGACTGCTGCTAAGCTGCAGACCAACAAACAACATCTGCATAATTTCCAGCTGTATTGAGGCACCAAAACTGGTGAGTGTTGCACTTAAAATGGCAGGTAATGATGCAAGACTGCATGCACCAACCTTATACAGACCCAGGCTGGACATAAAAGTTCAAGATGAAAATGCATGCATCAGGACAAGCTATGAATATTTGCAGCCCAGAAGTAAATTTAAAAAGCCATGCCTCCTATAGGTTATGGTTGCTGAAGGACAACAATCTTGTTGTTTCTTTATCTGCTTCTAAAGGGGTTACAGTTTGCAGGTGCACTATACATGGCTGGATTAACCTGAGCCTGTTTTAACTCTTAGTTTAAGGACTAAACCTGCAGGTTTATATCAGTTTACCTTCATGATGGTTCTCTAGTGTGTGTGTTGTAAGTTATCCCACAGCATCAGCACAAACATAAGGAAAAACAGCAGTGGGATGTTCACATAAATGTTTTAGGGCAGTGTGCAATGTATCCTCATAGAACAGTTCATACAGCTTTTTTAACCCTTTGATCATCTAGCCTCATCCTTTTCTTGTTTGAATTTTCTTTTCTTTTCTTAGGTTTAGACAAATACTGTGGTTAGGTTTAGGAAAAGAAACATGGTAAGGATGTACCTTCAAATGACTCAAAATTCACTCAAAGTTCACACGGATACAAACGTGCGTCTCTAGGGGAAAGTCCATGTTTTTCTGACCCATCCACCACCATAACTTGCCTCCTTACAAGCAGCTCAGGACTGCTGCCTTGTTTACTCCCGTCAGCGCATTGGTCATGTGATCGTGGCCTTTCAAAATAAGTGGGATATTTACACATTTAAGTGCAGTTTACAGTTTACAGCTTATGAGAACAACCTGGTTGGGTGCAATGAGTTTGTAAAGCCAACAATTAACCCATATTTTCAAATGTGAAAATGGGTTCAGACCAGTGTTCATTTCGTTGATGAAAACTATGACGAATTTTTTTTGTCAATGACATTTTTTCCATGACAAAAACAAGATGATGATGACAAGTTAAAAATAGATTTTGATAACAAAAATTAAGATGAAATCTAGGTTTGATTTTTGTGAACGAGACGTGGTGAAAATGTTAGTAGTGGACTATCAGACATCGAAAGGCGAGAACAGCAGTGGTTGTAATTATTTTCAAATGCCAAATGAGCGACAGGCTGGTAAACTTTAGTTACTCTAGTAAATAGTCTGTGCCAAGATCTTTTGCTAGTTAGAAAAAACACTTCCACCGGAGCAGTGTCAGCTGTTGGTGCCAGTTGTGAGCTGTAATTCAGCAGTAAATAATCAGCCGTATGTGTCTGACCGTGGATGGTGGAGCTGCTGAATGAATTGGTGGAGTTTGTTGGTTGCAGCAGTGGCTGTTAGCAGTTAGCTTCACCCGTTAGCCACTGAATGGCAGCGGATTGAACAGCCACCGGCCACCAGACAAAACAGCTAATCCTTGCAGGTAGGAGGCTCAGTTATTGTGAGTGTAGCTATGCTGTAATAAAACAGTCTAAACTCAGATCTGTTTTCTCTAACAGAGATGAAAGTTTTGATTTAATCACCTACTCTATGAGAAGACACAAGTTTAAACCTCTAGACAGACATGTTGCAGATTAAGAAAGAATTCAGGCTTTAATGAAGTTATTTTTCTACTCCTTAACAGTGAGATGGTTTAGTCAGAGTTTACAATGAACTTGGGTACAAATCCTAGTTGTCTGAGATTAGTCATTTGTGTTGTCAAAGTTTTTGAGAGCATAGAGAGACGTTGAGCTTTTCAAATGATGATCAGTAAATTTGTACTCGTAAATCACTGCTTAAACTTTGGAGAAATAACAGGTTGTAAATATGTAGAAATTATTAGTAGCTGTGGAAGAAAATGTCTAAATTACGTTTTTATACAACCTGTCACCTTGATTCTAATTTCTGATACATGAATTAGCCTAACTGGATAAGTTTAAAAAAAAAAAAACACACACACACACATAGAAAACATCATGACTAAGAGTTAATGAAAATGTCATGATTTTTTTGTCAACTAAACTATAAAGCATAAAAATGACTAAAACGTGACTAAAACTAATAAGCATGTCTATCTCAAGACTAAAACTAAGACTTGATCTAAAATAGCTGTCAAAATTAACACTGATTTAGAGATGTAGATCTGTCTGTACATCTCTGGGTTAAACCGTTCAGCATTGAAACTGATTACATTATGGGCGCAGGTTGAAATGCTGCCACACATTAATAAAACATTTGTTCTGCCAATTTTAAATTTGGTAGAAAAATCAAGTTGACATCCAGCAGTGGCTAAGACCAGGACAAGTCAGTCAAAATACACTGGGGGCAGAGATAAATCCAACACACTCCAGAGATTCCAGATCAAGACTAGACTTCAGTATAGCAACCATGCCCTGTTCTGCCAGTGTAAGACATTCTGGGTGGAGGAGTGGTTGGGTTTATTGTACTCTGCTTCAGTTTGCCCCATTTTGCCCTGTCAAACTTCACCGCCTGGGCACTTCGAAAAAAGCTTTTGCCAAAACACAGCTACCAGGCCCGCTGCACAGGAGGTCCCTTTGTGCTTTGTTTTAGATCTTTATTTTTGGATACGAATGGCTGGTTGAATGGAGTGATGGAAAAGTGATTGTGAAAAGGGAGAAGGGGGAGTAGTAAGAGAATGTTTGGACACAATAATTTCACAGACACATGGGGAGGATGTGAATTTTTGGGTTTGAACAATGGGACTGTTTCTATGCTGATACAGTTTTTGATTCAAAAATATCAAAAGCTTCAAAGCTTCAAAGCTTCAAAGCAACCTTCCTCTCCTTCCCTCCATGTGGGAGATGGCTGTAGCTAGGGGCATTACATTGTCTGTCTGTCCGTCCACCCATTTGTTTGTCCATCCTATTTTCATGAAGGCGTTATATCTTTGAGGGAATACCTTCAAATTTGGCAAAAACTTCCACTACTCAATAATTTACTGATTGGAATTTAGTGGTCAATGGTCAAGGTCAATATGACCTTTCATCTGTTTCATTTTCATAAACGCTCCATTTAACAAACACCTTGAGGGAATTTCTTCAAATTTGGCACAAACGTCCTCTTGGACTCAACAAAGAACTGATTAGATTTTGGTGGTCAGAGGTCAAGGTCACTGTGACCTTGCATACATCCCATTTTCATGAATGCGATATCTTGAGAACACCTCAATAGAATTTCTTCAAATATTACAGAAACATTTACCTGGACTGAAGAATAAATTGATTAAAATTTGGTGGTTAAAGTTCAAAGGTCAAGGGCAGTGTGACCTCACAAAATGTGCTTTTGACCATAACTCTTCTTATGCTAATTATGACAAAACTTTACACAGATGTCTAATAGGATAAAATGATGACGTGATCACATTTTACATCCAAAAGGTCAGAGGTCAACTTCACTGTGATATCATAATGTTCAGCAGTAAAACACTTATATGGTCATTATTCAACATCACATGTCAACAATGGAAGGGGAGATATTTGGTTTTATACTGGTGACACTAATCTTGGGTGCACCTGCACTTCTATGGCACCTCTCTGGTCTTCTGACCACTCAAAGCCCTTTTTACACTTCAAGCCACATTCACACACATAGTCATACACTGGTGCCCGAGGCACCATACAACTAAGTTACTACTACTACATTTTTTTTTATTTATTTTAGGGCTGTCAATAGATTAAAAGAAAATTAACTAATTAATCTCACATTTTAAGATCCATTAATCTAGGTTAATCGTGATTAATTTCCTTCTAAAGTTAAGGACTGTCTAAAAGTAAAAAAATAAAAAATCCTGTGCTTAATCACAAATAATTTCATCTTTATGTCATCCATTTGCAATACCATGTTGGAATGTGACATCATGGAATTATTATATAAAATCAAAAAAGGTATTCAAATGCTCTTGTTTTAATGTCAATAGTTTATAAAAGTCAATGAATCCAGTAAACTATTGTCATTGGCTAAGCGAAAGTAGCCTATTTGTTATCAATGTAGGCTAACAAAAACCTAAAGGCTGCAACCAGGGCTCCACTGTAGTAGTCCATATGAAGAAGACACTGTAGGAGAGAGGCAGAGACACAGCACTCATGTGGAAAAGGGGAAGCAAGAGAGACTGAAAGTGAGAGAGAGAGAGCTTTTGACAAGGACAATGGCAGGTATGTTTGTCCAAAAAACGCTAGTACTAGGCCTGTTTGAGGAATTTTTTCATCATTTTAACATCATGCTGTTTAGATCACTACCATTTCCGAAAATGGATGGAACTTTTAGCGGACCAGAAGGCAATTTTGTTACTTTTAGATCATTAATGTTTAGCTTGAACATTGCCTGCTTGTTGTCAGGCTAAAGGCTATACAAAATGCAACAAGCTGCTAAATATTCCATGTGTATGAAGACGACAGAGAGAGACAGTGCTCATTAAAGAAAGGGGAGGGACAAAGGGAGAGTGAGCATGTGTGAGCAAGTAAGAGAGAGAGAGAAAAGGATAATACCAGTTTTGCTGTCCTAAAAATGTCAGTAAACTGAAAGCATTTTTCCACCACATTCTCGTCATGTTATGATGTCAGGACTGACACCAACATGTGTGTTAGATGCTGTAATTTGTTTTGATACCCTGGCCATCATTCTAGCTAAAAAATTGACCTCCATACCATTGCTAAAAGTGCATGGAGCATTCTGTCGGAGCATCCGCGTACAGCACTAATTTATTTATTTATTTATTTTTTAAACACTCACACACCAATGGAACAGCCATCAGGAACAATATGGATGTAGTCTTTCTCAAGGACTCAAGGAACTGGGGATCAAACCGTTGATCGTATAGATCTTCTGTGCTCTTAGGGGGAAGATGTGTGTGAAGCATTTATGTTTTCACACACATGAATGTAAACTGAACTTGAACAGTGGGACTTACTTATACTCATACTACCTTCATGCCACTAAATCTGACATTTCCTTGCTTATTACAATACTAGCACACCTGCAACATACACACACACAGATGCAACCCACACACACTTTAACCAAACCCAGGGCGCTCCTTAGACAGCAACAATAATGAGGACGTCGTTAATTTGGCTAAATGAGCGGGGGGCCTTTAGCTTGGGCTGGTAATTAATTAACAACAACTCTGTAACTTAATTAGCTCCACATGAGAGGAGAAGGGTGGTGGTGGAGGATGAGGTGTTCAGTGTGTGTGGGTATGATTAAGGGGAGATGAAGATTGATTATGAGAGCACATGTTTGCCTTTGTGTAGCATCTGTGGATGTAATGGTGCCTCGTGGTGGGACCAAATATTCTCTAAATGGGAAACAATATTGAATAACAGCTGTTAATGTGACAAATGCTTGATGATGTAATGACATCTTTAGACTCGATGTTCATGTTATAACATTTTTTCAACAAATACCCCTTGCCCAAACCGCACAAAATTCCTTCTGTGGGTATCTGAAGTAATCTTTCCTTTTGCTGTTTCCATTTTGTGTATGTGATATGAACTTTGATGTTTGTTGGTAAATGCATACATTTTCAGTGGTAGTCTATTCCCACCCACTCCCAGCTTTTCTCACTTTCCCCAGCTGCTCACTGGCGGAGCTTTCGCTTTGTTAGCTGCAGGCTAAAATAAAGCATTATCAACCCAGATACTAGGCTATACTCCCTAAGGGTCACATAAGCCCCTTTATAAAATTGCAACTCAGCATTACTACATACCATATACATATTCAGGCCTGCAACAGTGTAACATCAAAGATGCCCTCATCACCTCTGACTTAATTCATCTAGTGCTCTTTAATAACTTCTCCTAGTTAGCTTTAGTATACATCACCAGCGTCACTGTGCAGTACTATCAGTGTTAATGTGGTAGCCTACAGGTTAGAAAAGCTGTTTCATGGTTGTGGAGGCACCAGGAAAAATGGATCGCACTCAGACTCCCAGATAGTTACACTCAATTAAACTATAACAAAATTTTGGGAAATGATTGTTTACTATGAAATGCAGATTATTCAATGTGTATTAGATCCAAATACTGTTAAGAATTCCTACCAGGAGGGTTTAAAAAGTTTTTCAAGTGTTTGTTGTGTAAGACATTTGATCAAGGTTACGGTTAATATTTTACCAACAAAGAACAATGTGCAAAGTGGGGGGTTGAATAAGGACCTGAGATATGGAATGGGGTTGAAGTTGAGGGGATCGAACTGAAGATCAAATAAGGATTTTTACAAAGTTGAGTAGTGAGGCATTACAAGTAACACAAATGAGTAAAATAAAGAAGTCTTTTAAGAGAGGGTTCTTTTTAGGTTCCTTTTTTAAAAGTGCATTTCCTTACTTGAGCATATGTTTGAGCCAGTAACTACTTTCTATTTTGCTGCATTTGCCATTTATGCCTTTGTTAAAACTGATCTCTTCTAAATGTAAGGAGTGTCGAGGGGAGTGCATGCCAGGAGCACCTCTACTGCAGATGCCAGTGATAAGCAAAGCTACGAAAAAGTTTATGTTAAGGTGTTTTTTTTTTCAAACCATAGCGACCTAGAGACAATGACAAGCGATGAAAATGAAACTAACTGCAAACACACAGAGAGTGAGAGAGAGAAAGAGAGAGCCGCCAGCCTCTGACCTTATGACAGCCACAGATAACAGGGAATTCAACCCAAGTCAGGTAAGCCTGCTGGTATTAATGTTTAAGTTACCAGTTGGCTAACATTAGACTGTTTGATTTTAATGGTAACATTATAGTTAATGCTAATGAGTCAGCAGTTGATGTTTGCTGTTTGTTTGCAGTGAGTGAGTGGGCTGACGACAACGTTATGTTAACTATGAGTAAAATCTCTGCAACAGCTTTAATCATGTTATTAATGTTAACTACTTACTAACTTATTGATTCCTTTTTATCACCTAAAAGACATGAGGCTGCAATGAGATTTCGGCAACAAATTTTGTCCTTGGCAACATGCTGCTCCTCTCCCCATGACAGCTGCATCTTGTCCAGTAGACGCATCAGCTAGCAGGGCCATTTCTAGCTCTTTGGGGCCTTGTACAAAATCTTGTTTTGGACTCTCTTAATCATGAATACACAACAAATCTGCATATTGCATAAGCATGTGCTACTTTTTACACATAAAGAATGTATTTTAACTTAGCTGCATTGTTAACATCAAAATCAAAACAAATCCTGCTGCTGGCCCCTGTCCACCAAGCTGTGCCAAACCACTTGTGCCACTGGCCCTGTCAAAAGTTCTTTGCCACCTGACCTGACAACTTATCTGCAATCCCTCTTCACATCATTTTATACCAAATTATAAAAAAGACAGCAGTTACATGATGAAATCCTGCTGTGCCTCCTGAAAAACACTTAGAAAACTGTCAAACTGAGATCTTAACTTTTAAAACTCCACAATAACATATACTAGAGGTAGCTAGCTATGGTTACCCATGGATATGTTAATTTTTCATGTGTAGTGTTAATCTTTCATGTTATGGTTGTAACATTAACTTATCCTTTATCATTCCCATCACAGTACCGAAACATCACTAGTAAAAGTTTTAAACAATTTTAGAATGAAACTTGATGAAGGAAAATTTTCAGTTCTTTTCCTTCTTGACTTAAGTGCAGCTTTTGACCTCATTGATCTCCTAAAACAGCTCAATACCCATCTGAACATTACAGGCACAGTTCTAACCTGGTTTAAATCTTATCTGAAAGGAAGAGACTATGTGGTGTCCCTGGGTCAATTGGTGTCTCTAAAATTTAGGTCAATTGTGGTGTCCCCCAGTGGTCCATTTTTTAAAATCTGTACATGTTGCCTCTGGGAAATATCATTAGACAGCATGAAATTGATTCCCATTCCTTTGCTTATCATTCTCATCAGGTGATACAAACTCAGACTAAAAACTGTCTTGCTGTATTGACCAAATCCTGCAACTCAAGAGGGACAAAACTGAGGTTCTAATAACTGGCACTATAGAAAAATAATTTCAATTTAATAGTCATTTACAAAAGCTGGCTTTAAAGAAAGGGCATTAAGTAAAGAACCTTGGTGATATCTTTGACTGTGACATGTGTTTTGAACCCAAAGTGAGAAACATCACCAAAAATGCATTTTACAATCAGTCAGTCAGACTCTTTTATTCAGTTCACAGCTTCAAAACCTAATCTTATAACCTATCTTTATAGACTTGCATTTGTTTAGCTTTTATTTAATTAATTGGTATTGGACCAATTCATGTTATTTTGTGTGTATGTATGTGTCTGTTTAAGTGTGGGATTGTGTATTTGTATCTTATTTTCTCTATTTTATACTGTCTTTTATCTGTATTTTCTCAATCTAATGTGTAAAGCACTTTCAGTCACACTTGTGGTATAAACTGTGCTATACAAATGACGTTATTATTATTATTATTATATTGTAGCTACTGGTCTGCTGGCCTTATGAATTCATTAATCCCCATGAAAAGAGGTTAGGATTATTTATTAATCCTAACCTAGTTGTTAGTAGTGCTGGTATTTCATTACTTTGTACCAGCACGTACACCCCCCAAAAAATTTAAAATCAAAAGTAACCCATACTTTGAGTAACTTATAAACCAGATACTTTGTTTACTTTTCCCTTTTACTTAAGTATTTTTTTTATGGGAGTAATTATACTTGAGTATAGATTTTCAGTATGCTACCCACCACTGGATTTGTATTTGGTGAAGGGCGGGCTGTGTATTGTCTTTTATGTGCTGTGTAGTTTTATTTTAAGACACTGGTGAGAATGGTTAATAGTTAATGCTCAGGCATCTCTGAACACAACACAAACTACTAGCACCAAAGATGCTAATGTGTCCCTGACACCATCTCCTCTGTAGTGGCAGCAGTGAAAGAGAATTTCCTTTTGGGGATCAATAAAATATTGAGATAAACAGCAAGCAGGTATTATGGTTAGTTATGTCTCTGCTCCAGCCTGGTATCTAATAACACCAACATGAGACGTGACAGGCTGTGTAATGCAGTAGGTCATAAAGCCTGTGCGAAAGGCAGCAGTGTTGTGTTGGTATGGGTGTTGGTGTGGATGTTAGTAGTGGCTCCCCTCTGGCCTTTCACTGTGCTCTAATTCTCACTGTGCCGCTCTGTGGATAGCTCAGACAAGACAAGGTCAGGGGACATCAGACTAATGCAATCATATGATTTAACAAGATAGAGAATAGCACCGTGTGGTTGTGCATGTGTGTGCATTTGAAAATCTGTACTGACACACCTCTCAAGCTGCAAGCCAGTTAACACGGATAAAACACTTTATGAATACACCTCTTTTGAGATGATGAAATTATAATATGCTGTATCTCTCCTTATCAATATATTCAGTTTTGACACAGTGAAGTAGGCACCTGTTTTAACAGAACCCATATTGCATTAATAACATCACTGCAGTTAGTTTAAATCTGTTGAAGAGCATCTGTACACAACCAACAGGGACCCCTTTGCATTTTTAAACCACTGAAAAAAAAGATAGGGTCGGTAGGGTTTACTATAGGTTCAATTCATCGGATGCCTTCATTGAATTATTCATGTAGCTACAGGGAACTATTTCTGCAACAATATTGTATGAGACCAATTGCAGCCATATGATTATACCTCTTTAATTTCATATTTATTCTAATTCAAAGTCGGAAATATGAGCACTGAATGAAAGCAAAGAGAATTCAAAGCCAACATTCTAATATTAGTGAACTATAGTATTTTGAGATTAATTTCTTTTTTTTTTTTTATCAGCTGTCACCCTTTCTTTGTCATCCACCCATCCATGACTGAATAGAGAGCAAAGGATGCTCCAGTCCCCATTATTAATTATGTATACAACTCTCATGCAAGTCCTATCTGGACTGGGAGCAATTAATAATGAAACAGCACTGTAATTACATGGTGCTCATCACAGATATTTTCATTTCACTCTTCCTCCTTCTCTGCTTCATCTCTTTACCTCTATTTCTATCTTCCCATCCTTCTTTTCCCACTCTTTCTCCATCCATTTCTCTTGGCATCTGCTTCTTTAAGTGTAATCCAATCTGCTCATCACCGTCAGCTTTTACCTAGCATACTATAAATGACAGCATTGTGGGTGAAACTGGGTGTTCTTAGGTATAATAATAATAATAATACATTTTATTTATAGGCGCCTTTCAAGACTCTCAAGGTCGCCTTACAAAAAACAGTTAAAATACAATAAAACAGTAAAATACAAATAATAAAACAGTGCAAAAACAAATATGAGAAGAGAAGACAAAATAGAACAATGAACTACAACAGTAAAACAACAGCAACAACAATGAACAACAACAGTAAAATTAGTAATTATGAAGGGTATGCCAGTCTGAACAGATATGTTTTGAGATGTGACTTGAAGGTTGCCAGTGTTGACAGAGTTCAGAGGTCCTGAGGTAGTGTGTTCCAGAGCTGAGGGGCAGAGCGGCTAAAGGAACGTAATCCCATTGTGGCTAGATTGGCAGAAGGGGTGAAGAGGAGAGAAGCAGAGGAGGTCCTAAGTGTACGGGAAGGTGTGTATATTTGGAGGAGTTCGGTGAGGTATGATGGTGCAAGGTTATGGAGGGCCTTGAATGTAAGGAGCAGGATCTTATAGTCAATACAGAGGTGGACTGGAAGCCAATGAAGCTGTTTGAGCACAGGAGTGATATGGTGTGTGGATGGAGTTCTAGAAATGATGCGTGCAGCTGAATTTTGGACCAGTTGCAATTTATTGAGGGATTTCTGTGGCAGACCATATAGAAGAGCATTGCAGTAATCAAGGCGGGATGTGACAAGGGCGTTAACCAAAATGGAAGTGCTATTGCGGGAGAGAGATGGGCGAAGGCGATTGATATTACGAAGATGAAAATATGCAGACCGGGTGATGTTATTGATGTGGGCAGTGAAGGAGAGTGAGCTGGGGGGGGGGGGTGGAGGTTTGCAGGTGAGATAGAGCTGAGTGTCGTCTGCGTAGCAGTGAAAATTGAGGCCATGATTCCTGAAGATATTGCCAAGGGGGAGTAGGTAGATGATAAAAAGGAGGGGGCCCAGGACAGAGCCCTGTGGCACACCACAAGTGATTGGGGAAGGTTGGGAATGGTAGTTCTTCAGCTGTCCAGACTGTGTGCGACCAGAGAGGTATGAGGTGACCCAGGAAAGAGTGGTATGAGTTAGTCCAATGGAAGTTAGGCGGTTAAGGAGGATGTTATGGGAGATTGTGTCAAAGGCTGCTGTAAGGTCAAGGAGGATGAGTATGGTAATATGTCCAGAATCTGCTGCCATGAGAAGGTCGTTGGTGATCTTTGCCAGAGCTGTTTCAGTGCTGTGATGGGGACGGAAACCAGATTGGAACTGTTCATAGAGGGTATTGTGAATGAGATGATCATGAACCTGTGCAGCAACCACTTTTTCCAGGATTTTGGACAGAAACGGAAGGTTTGAGATTAGTCTAAAATTGTTGAGGTCATTGGGGTCCAGGCCAGATTTTTTGAGAATCAGAGTGATTATTGCTGATTTGAGGGGAGGTGGAACTGAGCCAGAGGACAGGGAGGAGTGTAAGATGTCGGTAATGAGTGGGAGAAGAGAAGGGAGACAGAGTTTAACCAGGTTTGTAGGGAGAGGGTCGAGACTACAGGTGGAGGACTTGGATTTTTGTATGATGGTGGATATTTCTGTGGAGGTTGGGAGATCAAAATTAGACAATGAGGCTATAAGTGGTGGAGCCGGAATAGAGCAGTCTTTGCAGTTAGTGCTTATGCATGGAGATGGTAGTTGATTATGAATACCAACAATTTTTCCAGTGAAAAAGTCGATAAATTTATTGCAGAGGGCAGTAGAATGCACGTGAGAGGAAAAAATGTCAGGGGGCCGTAGTATATTGTTGAGTGTGGAGAACAGAGTGCGTGTGTTTCCTCCAGCTGCTCTAATAACTGAAGCATAGTAGTCTGTTTTGGCCTTGGCAATGGCATCTTTATATTTCAACAAGTGGTTGCGGTACATGTTATTGTGGATGGTGAGACCTGTTTTCCTTGAGAGGCGTTCCAATCGGCGTCCTTCAGTTTTGAGCCCCATGTAGGACAAAATCTAATCTCTTGGTACTTTTTTATCATTTGGAAAACATAGAAGCTGAAAAATCTGTCTGTCCCATTCTCCTTAACGTGACATCTCAAGAATGCCTTGAGGGTATTTTTCCAAATTTGGCACAATTGTCCAGTTGGACTCAAGGATGAATTGATTAAATTGTGGTGGATCATGGGTCAAAGGTCAAGGTCACTATGACCTGCCTTATTTGGCATAAATGTCCACTTGGACTCATGTTTGAAAAAGTTCCCAGTCAGTCAGAACATCATATAAAAAATAAAGTGACTACCATCAAAATACTGTCTCGTATCGTCTCCTGTGATCTTGTTGTGCACAGTTTTTTCAGTCAGACGATAACCACAGGGGTGAAGCCTGTCATAGCAGCATATAGCAGCTTGCTTGACAGCTTGCCTCACCAGACACCACCCTGAGAGCCTCTTTGATTCAAGAAGCTAGTTAGTGATTTACATGGAAAATCAGCATCAGCAACAGCAACAGTTTCTCCAGACGGCTTTGTCTGTTGAGGAGAGAGCAGAAGAAGAAAAGGCCCTGTCTGAGTGGATGCTGTCCATGTTTATAGCAGGAAGCAGGAGGGCTCCTTCAAGGGGCCTAAAGTGAGCAGAAATCCCTAAAGCAGAGCAGATTTATAAAATAAGTGTTAGTTTATTAAGTTTCCACCAGGATTGCCTGTCCCAATTCATCTGTCTCCAAGCTTTTATATTTTCATTCTGGTTTGTTTCTGTCAACTCTTCCAGCCTGATCTCGCTTTCCTTTGTACACATCTTTTATAGAATCTGTTTATGAATTGTTTTTATTGTGGTTTGCACAGGTAAGGCTGCCAGAATGATTACAGGTATCTTGTCTGGGAACACGGGCAATGACAGATCTGCAGAAAGGGTCTCTTTTTACAAATGAGTGTTGAAAATTAAGTGTCAGTGTATTTTAGCATTCAGTCAACCAAACGTTTTCTCAACAGACTTTAAAAGAGAGTTTGGATTTGTAAAGCAAGATTCTGAAGTTGATCTTGACACTTGGTCAATCAACTCATGTCATGGGACAGCGTGGTCTTTGTAGACATTTACACAGACTGATGAGGCTTTGGTACACACTTAGCATCTTTACTTTGTTTTTACAATTCAGCTGTACTTGAGTTTATGTATAGTCAGTAGAAATATATCTTTACAGTCTCATCTACAACCCTGAGTGTGTCTCAAATCACATACTTCTGTTGGTACTCTTCAATGTAGTACACAATGTACACTACGTACTTCATGCGTGATGCACTAATTGCAACAGGGTAGTATTGTCTCATATGACGCACTGCCTTGTTCAACTTACCAGAGGTGATTACAGCTTTATTTTGAACTGCCTCTTCTTCTTCTTCCTTGTCTTATTTTTCAGTGATAAATTGCAAATGGATGGTGGAGCATTATCCCTAACATTTGAGTGCTATCTTCGCCCACACATAAACCAAACTTACACCACAACATCAACGCTGATTAAAATGTGCTGCTGTAGCTCTTAGCAAGTTTACTAGCTGGCGAATGCTAACATTAGCTAACTACCCCTAGCTACCAAATCATTATGGACCCAACTAACATTACTGATGGCTTCTATTCGACGACAGTATTGGTACTTAGTGCAAAAAACATGTAACTAACAGGGTCCTTGTTGTCCCCAGCCACAATGTCCAAAGTTTGTTACAAAGATGGTGACCATTGAGGGTCAGAAGTGTCCATCATTCCACACTCAACTTTTGGACCGTTTGGACCACTGCGTTATCCTGTACTATGCAGTGTGAACGCACTTAGCACACTTGTGCATTTAGTGTTCAGTATATAAGTATGTGATTTAATACACACTGCCTCTTTGTTGCATAACTATGAGCCTTAAAACATGCACTGGGGTCAGTGTTCAACAGTTAGCAGGAGCCATGTAGAATCTTCATACTGACATATGTTACTCTCCAGGTTGAGAGCTTTCTAAAAATATATATTTGGTATAGCTCTATGACAGAGGCTCAAGCCACCCCTGGCTGAGTTTCAGAGAGCACTTTAAGGGCCCAATAAGTTGTTTGTTTATTTATTTTCTTTTTTTTATGTAAATAGTGACCAAATGATTCATTTTTAGAGATTACAATACCACAGAATCTGTTTTATTCGCCAGTGCAAGCATACAAAGCAAACACTCAAACACACACACACACACACACACACACACACACACACACACACACATAGGCTCACTATTGATTGAGGAAGACTCTTAAGGAGGACAATTTTATTTGAAATATTCTTATCCAGTTTTTCGTGGAAATATAGAGCTAAATGAACAATTTTACATTTTGCAATCCAACCCAGTCTTACTTGTCAAAAACCAGTGCTTGGTCAGTAACTTTTAGTGTCAGACACTGATGAAAAGTCATCCTGTCATGTCAGCATGATACGCAGGTGGTTACTGTTATTGTTTAACAGTGCCTGGCCGCACAACCACTAACTTTCACCTGGGTGCCCGGTGTTTACTTCCTGTAAGATTGTAAAGCCAAAACGTGTTCTTTTTTCCTAAACCCAACCACGTGCGTGTGTTGTCGAAGGAAACAAATGTCAATTCACGGTGTTGTACCATAATCGTGTGTTTGTCTTGAAAGAGACTGTATGCAAACTGTACATTTCTTGTGAAAACCGAAGTGTATTTTGAAAACAGACAATGCATGTAACAGGCTGAGGTTGACATGGCGTCCCATAATGTCAACAACCAATGCACCCAAGCAGGGCCGTTTCTAGTCACCTTGGGGGCCCTAGGCAAGAGTGACCATGGGGGCCCTCCTGGCCCAAAAACACCAAGAAGATCATTCAATCCAGAAATCTTTTATTTTAAATAACAGAAGTGCACAATCATGTAAGAAAACTTTAAATACAATATAACTTTTTTTTTTGTGAAGAGGACGTGGTATGAAGATGTGGTGTGGCCTCAAACTGTGATGGTGGCGGGGCTGCCATGCTGCTGCTGCTGCTGCTGCTGCTGCATGAAGGCATGTCCTGCTCACCTGAGGCTGATAGAAATAATAATAATAATAATAATGCATTCAGTTTATATAGTGCTTTTTTATGACACCCAAATGGAAAGATGGCGCCGTTGTGTGTGGCTGGCCGTCTGCCTCTGCTGCCTCTTCTGTGTATTGTCTTGTTTTTATCGCTTTTAGCTCATAAGGTGTCACTGCTACTGGTGTATGATCGCCTGAGTCTCTTAAAAATCCGTGATTCGGTGTTCAACCTACCGTTCCAAGACTTTAATGGACAGCCAATGCCACCGCTGCCTGTTTTGGAGTCTATACCTCCTTACCTATGGCGTCCACCTGCTGGGATGCTACCCAACAGCCGCCGCAGAAAACGAGGAAGGAGAGGTGAAGTAATATGCCGACTGCGAGCTCACTTGCTGTCGTCCTCCACGTACAACCCTCGTCGTCAGGCGTCTGATCTCCCCAGGGCGTGCGCCGGCTTCGATATGCAAGGCTCCACGGATTATTGCTACCGGTGGCTGCCACCGGCTGTACTGGAGGCCGGGTTTCCACTTCCCTGTCGCCGGCCCATGAGGATCCGCAGAAGGGGCTGCGCACCGGAGAATCTCTGCCCGGTTAATCGAGCCTCTCAACAAACAGATCGGTGTCTGACTCGCGTGGCTCTGATCAACAGCAGGTCTGTAGTAAATAAGACTTTCATACTGAATGACTTTTTTACCTCGCACTCTTTGGATTTTCTCTTTTTGACTGAAACCTGGCTGAAACCAGGTGAAAACAGCGCCTTCTCAGAGCTCCTCCCACCGAACTGTTCTTTCTTCAGCTCCCCGAGAGTGTCGGGGCGAGGGGGGGGCCTTGCAGCTGTAGTTGTTTGTGGTGGAGTTTGCAAGTCCTGTGTTGTGTGCTGTTGTTTATCGCCCTCCGAAATATAATAAGGACTTCATCCATGAATTTTCTGAGTTTTTGGCAGATTGTCTCCCAAAATATGATAAACTCCTGATTTGTGGTGACTTCAATGTTCATGTTTGTTGTCCTGCTGACCAATTCGCTACTGATTTCAAAACTTTGTTGGTAGCTTTTAATTTAATCCAAACAGTTGATAAACCAACACACCATCTTGGGCACACCTTGGACCTGGTTATCTCTCTCGGGCTCTCAGTTTCCCTCAATGAGATTTCTGAGACTGCCATCTCAGATCATCTCCCCATTGTTTTTGAATTTATAACCCCCCAATCAGCCAGCAAGCCTGTTGTTCCGTCCTGTCGGCGTCACATCTTCTCCCCCTCCACAGCTGATGAGTTTACAGCTGCTTTCAGGGACTCACAGTTTTTTGCCTTGAATGGCTTGGTTTCCCCTCTCTGTCCTGACAATATTCTTTCCCTCTTCCACTCCACCTGCTCTGGGATTCTGGACTCTATTGCCCCTTTTAGGCACAAATCTGTCAAACCAAGAACAGATCCCTGGCTGAACGATACCACCCGGGCCATTAGGCAACGTTGCAGGCAGTCTGAACGCAGATGGAAGAAGGACAAATTACATGTATCTCTGGAAATGTTGAGGAACTGTCTTGCTGATTATCAGAGGGCTGTAAAGGAGGCAAAATCAAAGTACCTCTCTGATATCATTTCTAGAAGCAGTCATTGTTAGTGTTATTGAACACAATTAATTCTGTTGTAAATCCTATATGAATCCTCTGCTGTGAATGATGTCTCTACCGCCACTTGTGAAAATTTTCTACGCTTTTTTGTTGACAAAGTGGACTCTGTCAGACGAGACACCAGTAAGAGTTTTAACAAGAGTTTTGATAAGGATTTGTTTGTTGCCCCAGCTCATTCTGCTGTGCTTGAGCAGTTTGAATTAGTTTCTCTCTCTCCTCTTGGCGACATAGTGAAATCTTTGAAGCCTACAAATTGCCCATTGGATATTGCCTGCCAAAGTGTTGAAGATGGCTTTTGATACTGTAGGGCCTAGTCTCATGTTTTTTATTAACACCTGCCTTAGGTTAGGTGCTGTCCCAGCTGCCTTTAAACATGCTGTGGTCAGACCCCTTCTTAAAAAGCCTAACCTTGACCCCTCAGTCCTATCAAATTTTAGGCCTGTTTCTCATCTGCCCTTTCTTTCTAAGGTTTTAGAAAAAGTTGTTTTTATACAATTACAGTCCTTTCTGGAAAACAACTCTGTTCTCGAGAAGTTTCAATCTGGGTTTAGGTGTCGTCATAGCACTGAGTCTGCACTGTTAAAAGTCCACAATGATATTGCACTGGCTGTTGATGCCAAGTCCCCTGCAGTTCTAGTACTGCTTGACCTCACAGCAGCCTTTGACACGGAGGACCATTCAGTCCTCCTGTCACGCCTGTGTAATTATGTTGGAATCCAGGGCACTGCACTGAAATGGTTTACATCTTACTTATCCAGTAGAACCTTTTCTGTTATGGTTGGTGACCTGTCCTCTTCCAGTGCTCCTCTCTCCTGCGGGGTCCCACAAGGCTCTGTTCTTGGCCCTATTCTCTTTTCATTGTATATGTTGCCACTTGGGTCAATAATAGCCAGGCACAATCTCTCTTTTCATTGTTATGCAGATGATTTACAAATATACCTGCAAGTGAAGCCAAATAGTGCTAATGCACATAGCTCTTTATTTGATTGTATTTCTGACATTAAGCAGTGGTTGGCCCAAAATTTTCTTCATTTAAATGATGACAAAACAGAATGTATTGTTTTTGGGGACACTATGATGGCTGACTTTGGCACCTTGTACACAAAGCTAAGTCCAACTGTGAGAAATCTGGGGGTGATTTTTGACAGATATCTGAAATTTGATAAACAAATCAACAATGTTGTTAAGACTAGCTTTTTTCAATTACGTCTCCTGGCCAAAGTGAAACCGTTTTTAAGCCATCGTGACCTTGAGAGAGCCATCCACGCTCATATTAGCTCAAGATTGGATTACTGCAATGCACTTTATGTTGGCGTCTCCCAGTCTTCACTTAGTCGCCTCCAACTTCTGCAAAATGCTGCTGCCCGCTTTTTAACAAACACTAAGAGACGAGAGCACATCACCCCTGTTCTTAACTCCCTCCATTGGCTTCCATTTCATTTTAGGATTGATTTTAAACTTTTAATGTTTGTTTTTAAAGCACTTAATGGCCTGGCCCCCTCTTATTTATCAGAGCTTTTAATTGTTCGTCAACATGGCAAGACTTTGAGGTCTTCAAACCAACTTTTGTTGGAAATGCCAAGGTCTAAATACAAACACTGGGGTGACCGAGCTTTTTCTGTTGCAGCACCCAGGCTCTGGAACAAGCTCCTCTCTGATCTGGGCCTTTTTAAATCTAAGCTGAAAACGTATATATTTAGGATGGCTTTTAATACCCAGCAGTGTGGTGACACTTTTACTTATTTTATTCTATTTTATTACTTTTGTTGTTATTGTTACTGGTCCTACTGTTTTTATTTATTGTTTTATTATTGCTTTTATTTATTATCTATTGTAAAGCACTTTGGTTCACCTGTGGGTGGTTGTAAAGGGCTGTATAAATAAAGCACAAATACCCACAATGTAAAAACAAGAAAAAACATACTGTAATTGTTTGACATTTATTTGTGTTATTGCATTAAATCAGATCATATCATGATAGATTTAAAAGGAGAGCAAATCACTGTAATCTTAATTTGTTTAAAAAAAACCCCAAACAGTTCCTACCTTCATCTGTAGAGGTAAGTTCTTGTTGTTGTTGTTGTTGCTGTTGTGGTCCTAAGAATTTCAACAAAGAACCTCCGGGGTGGAAAAAACAATGGGAGAATCACAACGTATTTAGTCAGCTGGCTTTATGTTCATGCTGCAAGAATTGTGTATGCTACACACTCAACATCAAGATCTGTTTGGAATAATTAATGAACAGCCAACTTCACTGTTCCTGATAATATTTTTGCTTAATGTGACATACAGAAAATTCAAGGAGATATATGATATCGCCCTCTTCCAAATACAAATTAGTTACTGGTTAGCTTACTGTTAATTACTGTATAAATAAGCTAGGCTAAAGTGCATAAACATGTCATGTGCAGTTGTGCTTCGTGAGACTACAGACTGGGACAAAGTGGCATCACAACTTTTTTTTAAATAATGTCAGATTATACACGTTTTCTTTTTCTTCATCTTCTTGTTTTTTTTTTTCTTTTTGCATGTCCTGACGGACTCGCTTCATTTTTCCTCGAGTTTGAAGTACCGCAGAAAGCCGGCCACAGGCAGTCGGGGCCCCATTAGGGGGGGTTCCAAACGTGTCGCTGCAGTGTCTATGGAGGTTTCAGGTTGTGTCATTGATATGGATCGATATTGGCCGTGTCTCGGGGTCCCTTAACACACTAGGCAGTGACAGTCAGTGGGGGCCCTATGCGGGGGGTTTTCCAATGCATCGACGTTGCAGTGTGTAAAGCAGTTCAGTCATTTTGTCATTGACAAAAGGACCAATGTCAGCGCTGTCCTGGGGCCCCTTCCAGCTCGGGGCCCTAGGCAATTGCCTAGTATGCCTACCCCGTTGCGGCGTCTCTGCACCCAAGGGTACTTTGGACATTATATCTCAATGAGGAAAGTCCATGACCAAACATATGTGACAAGGTTGGAGTGAGAATGTGTTGTACAATTGCAGGCTGTAACACGCCAACTGGTCAAGGTTATAATATATAATATAATACTGTTTGCAAACACCAAATGTGTTGTAGTTTTTTTACTATTTATAAAGTGTAAAATTATAATTAATTGTAGAGACAGCGGCTGTCTTTTGCCCTCACGTAAGATAAGCGCACCCCACAGTCCCTCCGCTTTGGGGACAGTTAGTGAGAGCTGGCCAGCATACACACAGTGATAGGGCTAATTGTTAGCATAGCACAGCTAATGGTTGTAAACAAGTTTAATGACAGAGTCAAGCTGTTTTAATGGTGTGAGTTTATTGGGACACAGCTGCTGCTGTGTTAGCTCATGCTAACCAGGCAGATGTTAGGTCAGAAAGAGGAGTAATTCCGGGCAATTAGACAGCTTTTTGGTGGGTTACTGCAAAAATTGGTAGCTTAGCAGGTAGCTTAATGCAACATGGAGCTTGTCATTGTCCTGTTTTTTTTTTTTTGTCTTTTTTAAAATATTTTTCAGTCCAGTTGGTTTAAACCATCTCTAGTTGTATCATTATATCTGCCTTACATTAACAGTGCAGTGCATCCACTTCATTAAAAAAATTCTATACATGAGGCACTATCACAAAACATCCATGTTTTTCTTATCCTGCTCTGTGTGTACCTCGCTAACTAGCCTGTCTCATATCACAGCAAAGTGTTTTCATGTAATCAAGCTGTAATTATACCATAAATACTGCATTCATATCCACAATGAGCCTCGACAAGACCTTGCCGCAGAGAATAGTTATTAGTTGATTGGTTGGCTGTCAGCTTTACTTCCTGTCAGAGCTGCTCAGAGAGACTCTGATTGGTTGGCATGGTGACAGAGGGCGACAGAGGGTTGACAGCTGCTGTGGGTAGAGAAGAAGGGAAACATTTGCACTAAGGCCTGTGGGAAAGGTTTCCAAAAATAGCTTGTGGCTGTGACAGGACAATGACAGGGCTGTGTTTGTGTGCATTTGTGAGTGTGTGTTCGCATACTGTAAAATCTTACTAACAGCAGCACAACTAACCCAGCTCTATCATTAGAATTCTCCATAGACACAGGGGCTCACTAAATAATAACAGGAAACAGAAACAGTGTGTGTGTGTGTGTGTGTGTGTGTGTGTGTGTGTGTGTGTGTGTGTGTGTGTGTGTGTGTGTGTGTGTTGTTGCTCCTGCCTGTGTTGTTGCACATGTTGATGATTGTCTCTTCACATACAAACTCACACACTCTCCACACAGTCTTACAAACCTCTGAATCTTGGCAAGGAGGAGCTGGTCGATGTTAAAAACTCCTCCATCTGGGTGTGAGCTGTAGCTGTGAGAATCGACACATCAGTGATTGATTTCCTCACTCACTCTGGGACAGACAGTGAGGGAGGCAGGTAAATGATGATGAGATGAGAAGAGAGAAAACAAAGGCGGGGGAGGACAGACACTAGGGAGGAGGAGGAGAGTGGTGAGGTGGAGGAAATCCAAGTGAGAATAATTAGAGGCCAGTAGGCTGAGAGGAGATATTAGTAGGAAATCAGTTATTCAACTCACTTATTGAAGCTTTACATTTCTGCAAAAGAATAAATGGATATAAATGGATGGATGAACTAGTTGTGTTTCACTTTTTGATTGTTAATTTGGCCAAATCATTGTTGGAAGATGTCAGATTTTAATGTCTTTTGTCATCATGGTGTTCAGCTCTTAGAGGTTTATTCAAACAGTTTACTGTGATAAAGTTGGTGGATTCAAAAAAGACAGATTGAAAAAGAATGGTCTGGATTGATTAGATTAGAGACCAAGATATTCTGACTCTTAATCCCTAGAATGTTTATTTACAGTAACTTCCAGGTAGAAAACACTACAGCATCACATGTAAAATATAACCGTACCAAGCAAATGTTGCCTAGATTGGCTTAATTTAATTCAGTTTCAATTATATTTATAAAGCCCAATATCACAAATAACAATTTGCCTCAGAACAACAACCCTCTGTCCTTAGACCAGAGGTACCACGGTGCCCGCGAGCACCTGGTCGCCCACACGGGCCCAATGAGTCGCCTGCAGGCCATGTTCTAAAAATAGCATGAGTCACCATAGAGCTCAGTCCAAAAGTTGTCTAAATGTTTTTTTTTCTTATTATCAATAATCAATCAATAATTCTTATCATTGCATATAACATTTTAAAAACAAAAATATATTATGTATTAACTTTACATCATCTGGGGTCAGAGTTTAACGTGACGTAATTACGCGCGAGACGCATTCCCTTTTCTCGCGCTTCCACAGCGGGTGGCCAGACACAGCCAGGATGGAGAGCTAAGACAGTCAGCAATTAAGATGGCAGAAAAGCGAAAGAAAACCTATTATTTTCACGAGGAGTGGGAAGAAGAGTTTTGCAGCCAGTGAAAAAGTCCCAAAAAGCAACTGAAGCCTCGTTTAGAGCTGCGCATTTTTTGACAAAGAACAAAAACCCCTTTTCGGATGGAGATGTACTGAAAGGAGCAATGATGGTAATTGCAGACACCGTGCTCAAAGACGAGAAGAATGGTCCCGAAGCCATCTCCGCTCTCTCCGACGTCCAACTGGGGGAAAGTACGATCGCCAGAAGAGTGTCAGCTATGTCCGAGAACTTGATGGAGCAACTGGACCGGGATCTGAGTACATGCAGGTGGTTTAGCATCCAGTGTGATGAGTCAGTGGACAGTAGCAGTACAGCGCAGCTGATGGTTTTTGTCAGAATGGTGTTTACTGATTTCTCCACGAAAGAGGAACTCCTGACGCTACTGCCCCTGAAGACAACAACAAGGGGGTTGACATCTACTGCGCGATAAAGGAGTATTTCGTGGAGAAAAGGGTACCATTGGAAAAACTGGTGTCTGTGACAACAGACGGCACTCCCGCAATGACAGGCCGACATACAGGCTTCATTGCGCACTGTAAAGGTGACCCTGATTTCCCCAAATTCCTACACTACCACTGCATCATTCACCAGCAGGCAATATGTTCAAAGATGACCGGCTTTGATCATGTGATGACTCCGGTCATGAAGATCATAAACAGCATCCGCTCAAAAGCCAAACAACACAGGTCATTCAAGGTGCTGTTGGAGGAGCTGTCACGTGAGTATGGTGAACTGTTATTACACACAGAAATCTGATGGCTCAGCAAGGGACGGGTTTTGCAGTGTTTTTTGTCACTTTTGGGTGAAATCAAGGACTTCATGGAATCCAGAGGGGAAGATGCTTCGCTGCTTGAGGACATTGAGTTGATACTTGACCTTGCATTTCTAACTGACATAACTGGGAAACTGAACCATTTGAACTGTGAACTGCAAGGCAAAGGTAAGACTGTTTCTGACATGATCAGGAATGAGGAAGAACCAACTTTTCAGAATCTGGGAGTGAGAGAGAGAGAAAGAGGGAAGGGGCTCAGTGTATCATAGGACATCCCCAGCAGACTAGGCCTATATCAGCCTAACTAGGGGCTGGTCCAAGACAAGCCTTAGCCAGCCCTAACTATAAACTTTATAAAAGACGGAAGTCTCAAGCCTACTTTTAATGTAACGACGGGTCTGCCTCCTGGACCGAAACTGGAAGATGGTTCCACAGGAGAGGAGCGTGATAGCTGAAAGCACTGCCTCCCATTCTACTTTCGAGATGCCAAAAAAAGGCCCACCAACAAATCAATGTCACTTTAATTGTACACTGTATTTAGAATATTTTCACCACTTTACCTTGCTGTCAGACAGCCTTTTCTGACTGGGAATTGAAGCCAAAAAAAGCCACCAGATTCCATTGACAAAAATAGTGATTTTATGCTGCAGTTGATGGTCTACTGCGGCCTTCACTGGTTAGTTCGTATGCAGGTTAAGCGGAGAAAATATTTCAATACAATGTACACTGATATTGATTTTTTTTTTTTTTTAGGCTGGCTAAAATACATTTTGTTGCAACCCCATTCATGCCAGTACATTGCTTAGCTTCCATGCCAGAAGATTATTTTTTTTAAAGATGCTGGAAAAGCAATACAATACATAAAGCAGCACATAAGCACAGCAAAAATGTCAGGTCGGACCACACTATTTAACTACATATCTTTAAACATTACAAATATGGCCACAATGACAACAGAAATTAACAGCTTTGCTGATTTCACATCTCTCTGCAATTTAAATAACTGCAAGTCGTCCACCAGGAAGTGATTGTTGTTTTTAGTGTGACATCATGTTGATTAGGTCTACAGATCATACTATTCACATAATGCAACTTAATTACATTTTTACTTAAATGCTCACGTTTTTCTAAATCTATGCCAAATCTTGTATGAAGGCTTTCAGTTATGTATTTGTAGTGCTCAACACTGATGTGGTATGTAACTTTAGACTCAACAAAATCTAAAAAAAAAGCCTTGCAGCTTAGCCTTGACTTCATGTATATGATTTATGACTTCACTTGGATGACTAGTAGCCTTTTGAGTTGGAATGACTTAAAATCAAGCCCAATGATGAAATATGTTATAATAAAATGTTATAAAACATAACTGTGCAGTGAATCAACTCTTTGTTTTTCTGACAACAGATTTATTTTATCCAAACGTACATTTGGCAGTACAGACAGCAGATGACACCCCTGAGTATTACATTCAGATGTGAAAAAATTGTAATGTGGTCAACAGAAAATGAATGGCAACCTGTTAAATGTGGCTCAAAGACCACATATGGAAATGCAAAAGCTTTCATCTTTGGGCAACATTTGGCTGTACAACAAATGTTAAACTGAGATGAGCATTAATGGTCTTTGGCCTACCATTATTATTAATGGAATCTTTACATCCAAGATTTGGTAGCTGCCTTTGTTTTCGTATTAAATCAATTAACAACTGGTAATACTTCAACATTAGCTGTCACCAACTGGTGGCCAGCAGTAAAGTTACCTAATGTTCCCACTGTTGCTGGTTCCATAATGACTTGTTTTGGACTTAAAACACTGTTAAGGACTTAAACTTGACTTTCTTGAAATTCGACTTAACTTCTTGTTATATTCATACTGATTTTTGATATTGACTGATATATTGACCATCCCAGTTTTGGTTTCCTGAAGACATCATCAGGGCCTTTTTTTTTTTAGACTTGAAGCTCCTCCAGAGCTACACTGTGTTTACAGGCTGAGTAGCACTCATCATTACTGGCAAACTGAGCTCTCCTTAACTCTTTTCGCCCTAGTATTATTAACTGCCGCCTTTGACACCACTGATCATGCCATTTTACCAGATATGTTGCATAATTGGTTTGGCATTTCAGGTACAGCTTCCAACTGGTATTATTCTTATTTGACAAATACATATTTCAATGCTTCTATCAACAATCATGTATCCTCGTCAGCTCCTCCTCTGTGTGGTGTTCCTCAAGGGTCAGTCCTTAGAACAATCCTCTTTTCATGCTTCCTCTGGTTATTTCAAGATGTTTCCTACCACTGTTATGCCAATGATACACAGATCTATTTCTCTGCCAAATCAGCTGTCCTCCCTCTATGATTATTTAGCTGTCACCAAGTATATTGGTATAATTTTGACCAGTATATGACTTTTGACTAACATGTTACAATGCTCATGCAGTCCTATTTCCTTCAGCAAAGACATATTCTAAAAATCAGGGTTATGTTGTCTTCTATACTTTAATTTTCTCCCATCTTAGATTGTTGTAACTCCCTCTACGTGTGCTTCAGTCAAGCAGCTCTTAGGCGTTTACAGTTGGTGCAAAATGCGGATGCCAGACTATTGACTACAATGACTCCCACATTACACCTGTTCTCGCATCCCTCTATTGGCTTCCTGTAAAATTCAGAATGAATTACCCTGCCCTCTGTCACATTCCTGATTTCCTTGTCCCTTTTCTACTTTTAAACCACTCCGATCCTCAGATCTCTGCCTTTTATCTAATCCCCACTCCAACTGCAAAACAAAAAGTGATCGTGCATTTGCTGTTTTAGTCCCAACTCTCTGGAACAATCTTCCCCAGTCCATCAGATTTGCTGAATCTTTGGACTGTTTTTATCTTTTACTAAAAACCAAACCCTTTTAGGCCAGCTTTTCTATAGAGCTTCCTCATGTGTTAATGTTTGTGTTTGTTTCAGTTTTTTCTGTCTCTCATTGTGCTGTGATCTTTATCGTGATTAATTTTTACTTGATTTATTCATTCATTTATACTTTTCATGTGTGTGTTTGCATGTGAAGCATTTTGTGTTTTTTAAAAAAAAAGTGCTATATGAATAAAGTGTTATTTACTTACTTACTTACTCATATGGTGAGACAGAGAGCTCCATAAAAACAATAACAAATTAGGCTATATTTGAAAAAGAATGATGGTTACAATCCAGTGATTGGCTGTAGGCTGGCATAAAACCACCTTGTTTGCTTTCAACTTTAATTGAGTAATTGCTTAGATATTTCATTTTGCTCCCCACACTGGACTGAATTATTATTGTATGCAATCTATTCTCACCCTTGCACTGACACTCCTTGAGTTGTGTGCTGCTGAGGAAAAAACACATATTGATCACAAATCATTAATTCCAATTAATCACCCCATGGCTGTACTGTTTTGTGCACCTTGGGCCTTTTGTTGCATTGCTGATGTTTATTATGTTAGTTTCAGATTATCTTGGAAAAAGATACAAATCTGCTGATGCATCTACTGAGCCACTCCCTTTTTACAGTCAGTTACCCTCAGCATTTTTTTTTTTTTTTGTAGGGTGAAAAAGAGGATGGGTCCTGTGGGACAGCCAAATAACAGCCTTGTTCTTTCTCTCTCCTCACTCTAAATTATTCATGGCAGCATTGTTACCAGGATGGTAGATTGGGTTAGATCTTGACAGGTCAACACTGCTCTGATGCTGCTCTCAGCTTATACCAAAATCTGCCATCTTTCCAAATTTCCCTCTGACTGCTGGCTTTAAGTGTGACATGAAATAGGTCAGCTTCATCAGCCATCAGAAAGAGCGAGATAGAGGGAGAGAGGGAAACAGGAGGACAAGGCTCTAATTGACAGCATTATGTTAAGTGAAGAAATTCTTTTAAAGGATGTGGATTTAAAGATGGAAACTATGTGAATGCAATTCACTGCCATTGTATACAGTATATTTATATTAATGTAACATATATCATATTTTGATAAAAATGATTATGGTGCTTTCCATAATGATGTAAGTACTCTGCTAATGTATGGTTCTCCTACTTTTGAAAATAAAAAAAGGTTGTCGATGTTCCTGCGGCTGTTCTTAAAAGAGAATATTAAAATTAAAGCTGCAAGCAGCGAGCATAGGTAAAATAAATAAGAGTTAAAAAAAAAAGACAAAAAAAAAAAGGGTGCGTGTGAGTGTATCTGAGAGAGATTGGGATGGAAGTTAGCGGGGGGGTTGCATAGGTACAGGCCGGCACCAGAGCCCACTATGGGAGAGAGCAACCCAAGAAGACAGGGGGCAGAGCCACAGTAATGGACAAACTGGTGTCAGCCGTAGTAAAGATAAGAAGAGGGACCAATAGTGAAGTGAAGGGTGGTAACAGTTGTGGACAATGCCCAGACCCTTAGGAGGAAGTTTGTCCACCCTGATAACGAGTCTTTTATTTAAAATGTTGGTTTTGATATGTTTCCTGTGTATGTAAGGATTGACGGAAGGAAGCTGACATTGTGGTGAGCGGACTGCCAGACCCAGGGGAGGGGCTGCTTATCCATATCAGCAGCTTCTTGTATTTTATTTTATTTATTTTTTAATTTGCGTATGTTTATTCCCCTCTTCCCCCCAGTACTTCAACTGGGTTATGGCATTGGTGACAAAAAAAAAAGGCCTGCATTTATCTGTTGCGCAGCACCGCCCACGCATCAACAATGGATCAATAATTATAAGTACAAACAGTGGCCTAAAAGAGAGCATATTTTGTGCAATGACTATATGTGCAAAACGACAACAACAAGGGGGGGGCAGTAATGCAGTGTAAAACAAAATGTTAATGAATATTGGTGTGTAAAGTGACATAGTGACCATAAAGTGTCCATTGTGCAGTTTATTGTGAGCAGTGCTGGTTGTGTATTCTGACAGCAGCAGGCAGGAAGGACCTGTGATAGTGTTCCTTCACACACTTTGGGTGGATCAGTCTATCACTGAAGGAGCACTTCAGAGCCTTTATCTCTGATATTGATAATAATAACATAGAAAACAACAATAATATATAGAGAAATAAAGCAAAATAAAATATAATAGAATAACATAATGCAATATACTATAATATGATATGATGTGATATATGATATGATATAATAAAATGCAATATAATATAATATAAAGTGATAATCAGTCACTTCTATGTGAGTATACATAAAATAACCAAATTTAATATTTAAGGAAGAAAAATAAATCAGAGATGATGCAAGAAAGTTAAAGAAAGAGAGAGAGAGAAAAAAGAAAAAGAAAAAAAGGACATCAATAAATTGGATTGGGGGGGTAGGATTCAGTGTCAGTGTCTGTGTATGGTGTGTGTGAATGATGGAGTGCATGTGTATTGTGGGTGGTGCACAGGCAAAAAGACTGGTAAGTGAGAGGGGGGAGAGAATTATTGATTGAGGATATTGATGAATGGGTTCCAGGTTATGTCAAAATCAGCAACTTGTTTTTTAATTGAGGCAGATAATTTTTCCATCTATATGTATTTGATTAGTAGATTTTTGTGTGATAGAGATTTTGTTCCTTGTTTTCCATTTCATGAGGATAGTTTTTCTGGCGATGGTTAGGGCAATGGAGAGTATTCTGGTGGATGTATTGTTTAGGTTTTTGGTGGATATGTCACCAAGTAAGCAGAGAGAATAAGAGAGAGGTTGTCAGTGATGTCCTGCCAGAATTGTTTAATAGGTGTGCAGTTCCATGTGGCATGCATATACAGTAGCTATCTGTGATGTTTTGTGAGCAGTAAAGACAGATATCTGTGTCTATAAAACCCATTTAAACATTCTTTGTCCCGTGTAGTGTACTCTGAATAATTTTGTATTGAATTAGTTGTGTGTTAGTATTAGTGGAAATGGAAAAGATGTTTTTGCATATTTGGGTCCAGAAGTCGGCACCGGGGGTGATCTGTACGTCATGTTCCCATTTTTCTGAGGGGATGAATATTGAATGATTGGTTGTGGATATTATCTTATAAATTTTAGACAGTAGTTTTTTTCTGGTAGAGATGTTGATCAGGTCTGATGTTAGAGGAGGGAGATCTAAGTCAGATGAGGTAATGTTGATTTTTTCTTTAACTGAGGATTTAATCTGGAGAAATTCTAGGAAGTGATTCTTCCCGATGCCGTACTTCTGAGCTAAATGAGCAAATGAGACCAGAGTGTTGTTATGGAAGATATGTTTGAGATGCGTGATACCTTTACTAATCCACGCTGGGAAGTGAAGTGGTTTTCTGTTCATTGTGAAGTCGGGATTATTCCAGATGGGGCTGTGTTTGTTAGGTGAGATTGTGGTGTTATTTATTTTGTGAAATTTCCAACAATATACTCTTAAGTTCATGCCAATTGCTGTGTTTTGGCGAAACATAGAACTTTGCCATGCCATTATGGCAACGCCTTTTGGTGACATTTCAAAGTCTTCACATTATGACATTACCAAGGTCTTAAGGCCTTTATGATCACATTGAGTTGGATATGGATATGCCAGGAGGAGCACATTAAAGTCTAACACGTCATTTTACTAGGTGGCGCTATGAGTATTATGGAATATAGTTATATAGATGTGATCGGGGGGGAGTATTATGTATCATGTGAAGTTTGCTGGAGATCGGACCATTTACTCTAAAGTTATAGCAATTTCATGTTTCATGGCGAGACATCAAAATTCAATGCTCCTTAGTGGGCATGCCCTTAAACGTGAGGTAGACCTTGTAATAACTTTTGATCACAGACTAGTGAAGCTCACACAAACCAAGTTTGAAGGCAATCTGAAATGTGAAGGACAAGTTTGTTAAAATACAACATGTGGAAAATGCCAAAAATTACCACAGAATTCAAAATGATTTCCTGTTGGGTTTAGGCAATGGGTCCAAGAGGCTTTTGTTGTGCGTCAGGGTGTGATATATGCGTGTGCCAATTTTTGTGCAAGTCGGTAAAACATTCCGCAGGGGCTGCCCTTTAAAGGGCGTGGCCACGTCATTTTGCCACACCCATCAACGAAACTCATATTACATATCCAGGCATAGACTATTAAGGAGCATGTGAAGTTTCAGGCAGATTGAACTAAGTGCGCTTAAGTCAAGGCCAATTGCTGTGTTTTCATGAACACAAACTAGTGAAAGAGCGAAATGTCGGTCTTCACCGTTCCATCATGGCAACACTGTTTGATGAAAACTCACAGCTCCCACAATTAAGAATCATCAAGGTCTTACGGCTTTTTTTTACCAAGTTTGAGGTCGATCTGGTGTACTTTGTAGGAGATGTACATTAAAGTATAAATGTGTGACATGTCATTTCCTGTTACCAGTGGGGGGCACTATAACTACCTCTAATTATTGGCATGTAGATGTGTTCGGGGCAGGCCTGTCATCAATCCTGTGAAGTTTGGGGCAGATTGGACCATGTATGCTGGAGTTACAAACCACTTCCTGTTTTGTGACGAAACACCTAAGTTTGATGCCTTACCACGGTCACACGGATTGACAAAAACTCAAGCTTATATTAACTTTTCATCATTATGGTCTTTTAATGGGACAGACCAACTCTGAAGTCGATCGGATAAAATCTCTAGGGGGAGATCGTTAAAATACGACCCGTGAAAATGGCCCAAAATGTACAAAAGTGGCACAGTAAATTAAAAAAGGCTGACTTCCTGTTGTTTTTTTGTATGTCTTGGGATGTTACATGTGCCTCCCAATTTTCGTACATGTAGGTCAAAACACCTTTAGGGGCTGTTCCATAGAAATTTTGTAGGGGGTGCTACTGAGCCATTTTTTGGCACCCGAGCTTGAGACCCTTAAAATACCAATAATAATAAAGATTTCTTTCATTATAATAGGGTCCTCCCACCGTGTGGTGCTTGGGCCCTAAAAATGTGCCTAAGCAATGGACACATACCTTTATGTAGCAGAACCAAAGATATTGATTTTGTTTTATTCCATATATTCTTTGTTGTATAGAAAGATCCATTTAAACTGGGTTTCTTTTCTTAATGCCTTTTATGTCTTACTTAAAGCACTTTGAATTGCCTCATTGTTGAAAGTTGCTGTGCACTTAAACTTGCCTTTGAACTGGCTTCGGAGACAGTAACAGCACCGAAACGTTTGTATAAATGGAAGAACCGACAGGATTATCAAGATAATCTTATTATCTAGTTACATGATGTAACTAGATAATTTAACCAGTGGACTGTTTGTAATACAGTGTAATTCTGTATTACTCCCTCTGTGCCACAGTTGTGTTTATGCAGTGAATTACCTTTAGCTGGATGGAATAGTCAAATACCATTTGACCCTGTTTTAACTTTCCTCACTGACAGAGAGACAAAAATGAAGAGAGTAAAATGATTTCACCAAGCAAAGCTCAGCTTTGGGAAGGGAACAGGACAAGAAAAGGAGATAGAGAAAATGGAGATGAGAGAGGTACTGTCTGTACTGTTTACAGGATTAGCATTTTGTTCCTGCATAGGTTAAAAAAAACTGTGTTATTACCACAGAGATGTATTTTGGTAATTACTAGGAACACTGATTCTCCAAACCTACTTGATTAAAGGCTATCAAATATATTCTGGTTTTACTTTGTAACTATGATGCTTAGGGGAAATGTAATGTAGTAAAAGTATACATTTTATTTAGGAAATGTAGTGTAGGAAAAGTGAAAGTTGACAGAAATACAAATACTTCGGTACAGTATAGATACTATCAAGAAATACTTAAAGTTCTGTCCAGCTAACAAAATTTGGTTCCCAAAACATTCTAGGAACATTTGGGGAAAGTATGGGTATATTCCCACAACGTTCTTGGACTATTACAGGAATGTTCTGTGTGAGCTGGGAACAAAGTATTATTACCTCACACCACTGGCTGCACACATAGAAAAACAGATCATTTATGCTACTCCCCATTGATTTGGTTTTAGAGCTATTGTTATCCGGTTTTTGATCTTCAAATGTCTTAGGGCCTGTAGACATTAAGCATCTTTAACTGCCTGGAATATGTGTGGTTAGGTGTGGGTGCTGCTATTGTGCCTTTTCCGTGCCATCTTTCAAGAGCACTGCGGCAGGTTTTGTCTTAGGTTGCTAAGCAACCTCAACAAACACCTTAACATAGCCCATTTACCTGAAATCCTGTTGGTTCCCTGTTGGGAATGCATGCCCACTGTGACGGCGTCGCTCTGGCGTTTGAGCGGGCCTGTCGTGCCTCTTTGAAAACAATGAATTTGAGGTTGCAAAAAGTGCGGCATGTGTACGGCTCCTGAAAATGCACATGTTTAGATAAGGGAAATCAAAAAGATTTGGGGGGAGCATGCCCTCACACCTCCCTAGCAAGCTCAGTTTTTGAACCTTAGTATTTCTAAAACCTTGTGTACAGCCCTGGGTCCAGGAGCTCCTTATCCTCCAAGCAGAGGATGAGAGCAGCCACCATGTAACGGGGACTGTAAATGATTGTTATTGACATGTTTTGCCATTGTCATTGTTTATAAAGTGCTGCCAACACATATGACATGTCACACTAGAGGCCAACGCTGTTGTGTTACATGTCTCACCCATCACACCTCTTCGGATTCTGTGATGCCAGCATGCTGTATAAAATCACACACTAGAGCGACATAATGCTGCCATTGTTTGGTTCTGTGCAAAATGCAAAGGTGGTGTAAAGGAGGGACATCATAGCAGCCCTATAGCATGATCTGTATAAAAAGGGCTACTGTGGGAGGAAAAAAAACAAAAATTTACAGATGGAGCTGCCCTAAATCCAACCTCGCAAGGCATTTTGGGAGGGGTATCAGATGCCGTTAGACAATATTACAAGCACTCTCCGACGGTAACTATTGCCTTGTTTCTCTTTATACAATCAAAGGATATTGTAATAAAACTAAATGTAATAAAGCCTATGAATAAATTAAATGCCTGTGCTGTAATAACATCCTGAAAGAAGAACTGTAAAGTTTTAATTTCACCCTCAGAGTAGCTCTGCCTCCCAAAAATGTTTGTTTAACCCATGCTTGTTACTGCTCATATTGCTCATATTACATTTAAGGCTTTAGTAAAATCACTTTTATCCCATTTGGTTGTTTGTTACAATGGATCCACCTCTGCGGGCCCCACAGCTGCCTTGGAGATGCAGTAGATGTAAGAAACTCATTTCGTTTGTTGCACCTTGTATTTCACTGCCACAGAATTGAAGGTTACAGACTATTGTCTGACCACAAAAGGCTGTATGTGTATGCTTCCATGGTTGATGTGATCTGTTTGTTAGCTGCGATAACCTTCAACTGTTGCCCAGCCAATCGGAACAAGCTCGACTTGCTGGCTGCCTCATTTCTGGCATGTTGGTTTTTTTTTTCTTTCACTTGTTTTTCTTCCCCAAGAGAGAGAGAGAGAGTGTGTGTGTGTGTGTGTGTGTGTGTGTGTGTGTGTGTGTGTGTGTGTGTGTGTGTGTGTGTGTGTGTGTGTGTGCATGTGAGCGGTGACTGTTAAAGACAGGACAACAGCTTTTGTGGGGCAGGTTTGGATGTTAACACAGGCTGGTACAGACACACTCACACATAGAAACACAGAGCAACAAAAAAAAAAATCCTCTGCCTTATTCCCACACACTTACACACACTGGTGAATGGCTGTGTTCAAGGTCATGAAACAACCCTGAGGAGGGAGGTAAATAAGTGATTATTGTAGTGGGAGCAGGAGATGAGTGTGTCGGTTTCTTTATTGTTTTGCTAATGCAGGGAGGAAGGGTAGCCAGCTATTCTCAGGCTCTGCCCGTCGCAACCGCAGCCTGGTTAAAGATGACCTTTTTAAACATGCATGGATGCATATGAGACATTCACCAACACATAAACACATGGGGTCTGGGTATGGAGCCCATACCCAGAAAAACTAATACATGCACTTAAGTGGATGAGACACATACACCTCATTCTGCATGCAGCTACAGGTTCATATGTTCCACACACAAGCACCTACCCATATTTATCTAAATGACTGATTCCAATCAATTCAAAGTCATGACTTTACTCTGGGGTATTATGAACACCTGACTAACCTCTGAACATGCATTTCACCGCACATACACATACAGGTAATTTTCACTTTAATGTTGTTTATTGATTGATATTAAAAACAACTGATAGAAATCTGAATAAAATGTCAAAAATTTGATTTAATTAGATTTAATAAGTAGGTAAAATTATATTTTAAAGATTGCAGTGAAAAACAATCTGTAATTCAAGGTTTTATTGTTCCTTACTTTTCATGACTCTAGCAGATATCTCATTTGAGTTTTTCCCTGTTTTTATGCTTTGGTGCAGGCAATAGCCATGGCTGGGGGCATTATGTTTTCAGGTTGTCTTGGCCTTTCAAGAATTTCTTTTAAGTTGACAAAAACGTCCTCTTGGACTGAAGAATTTACTGATTAGTATTTTGTGGTTGTGGTTGACCTTACAAAACATAATTTTAACCATAATTCAAGGATAAATCAAGGATAAATGCATACCGAGTATGACAAAATTTCCCACAATTGTCTATAAAAAAATGATGAAGTGATGCCATTTTATATCCAAAAGACCATCTTCACTGTGACATCATAATATTCTGCATAACACACTTATACAGCCATTACTAAATATCATGGAGACATCTGGTTAGATACTTAACTGCTGACACTAACCTTTGGTGTCCACCTTAAAACTGTGCTGATTGTATAAATCTTCTGTGTTGTTGGGGTGGGGGGGACCTTTGGCCTTCAAAGACATCCCATGGCAAAATTCTGACAGAGTCAGAGAATTCTGAACCAAAGTCTCACAGTGTGACTGTTGCTATATAACCCAAGTCTACCAACTGACCAGTCAGAAAATCACATCAAATGACAAAATATTCTGGCAGTACATTTTTGAATAAAGTTTAGAGAAAGAAATGCATAGATGACTTTATGATGTGCCTTTGTTTTATTTATAATGTAGCGCTATGATTCATCATGCATTTGTTACACAATCTGACATGCCTTAAATTAATATGGTACAACTTCACAAGATTACAGCCAAGATATAATCAGTCCATCTTGCACAGTGTTACATGCCATAAACACACACCATCTTTGTTGTGTAATTGAAAGGCGCCTTTAAGCAAGCACATTAAAAAACATATTCTCCAATGTGATAACACATATGCAGCACGAAGAAAAAACATGTGCAACAACCAAATATACGCATCAAGTAAAATTAAACTAAATTCACCTAAAACCCCTATCCAAGTCATGCCAAAAGTAAATTTGAAGCTGTTCTTGTTCCATTTTTGCTAAATGCACGTGCATGGTCTCATTTGAAAACGCATTTGAATTTTTTTTCAACAGTCAGAGTCACTGGAAATTCTTCTGTCATTATGTACATTTTAACATACTGAACTATTTTAATTAAAAAAAAAAAAAAATCTTCACCTGAATTTTGCTGTGAATTTTGATGCTGCAGATAACTAGAACTGTGGAAGTATTAGCTGGAAAATACAATGAGACCATATCATGAAGCCTCACCTCATCAAACATCAAAATATATCTCAATATCACACAAAATAAACATTTTACAAAAAGAGTGTAAAACAATGTACTGAATGCGTGATAATGAGTTAAAAACTAATCAACACAGACAAAAAAGTCTATTTAAAAGCTTACTGTGTATAAAAACACTTCTACAAAAACCTACATTGATAAGAGAGGCTGTTTTTTTTCCCGTTGAGACAACAGAGGAGTCACATGTTTATCATTACTATGTTTCAAACAGTCTATGGTGATAATAAGGGGTTAAAAACTGCTGTGGGGCGTCAGAGTGAAATTTAGTACAAGACCCATTAGCCTCAGATGAGGTGGACCAATCACTTCTTAAAATACCTCTAAACTAAAGGAAATGTATTCCTTCAGCTCAGGCTCTAGTTGGCTATTGAGGTCATAGCAACAGCATTGGAAGCTCTTATTGGCTGGAGTGAGGTGTTGATGTAAAAGGGCCAGGAGCTCGCCTCACTTTTGAGAGATGCCAGTCAGTTTGCAGAGTGGGAGAAATTATAGATAAAATGTGAGGAAATATCAACATTTTAAGCTATGCAACAGCAGTTCATGGACTTCTATGGGTGCAATAATGTGTTTGGACTAATTATTTTACTGGATTTAGATGGTTTAGACTATTGGCAGTGCGTGAGAGATGAAATGGGAGCTGTGTAAGTTGTGATTCGGTTTGAACAATATGGATCTATGGATTATGATAATGCTCTACAAGTGAGTTATAACTGTTTTTTGCCTGACAAAAGTGTTTACTGAGTCTGCGGCGGTGGTTGTATCTTGAAATGGTCGGCATTAATGACACCGTGAAGAGCGTACCATTCGAATGAAATGTCATATGAGTAAACCACTTAAACAACAACAAATACAGCTGTTGGTTTACATATCATATATATCAGAAATCACCTTAGGAGGGTCCACAGGCAGGCCGTCAGATTTCTAGGCATTTAAGTTTCTAACATTGCGAGTTAAGCACCAATGTCCATCTCCATAAGTATTAAGTATCCCCTGGACATTGTGTTGTAACTTTGTTCAGTAAAGCTTGCAGCATTTCTTTATTTGCTTGTCATTTCTGCATTTTTAGCATGACCCTTCACGATGCGTATTTGTTGTAAATTTGGAGAGTGTTTCTTAATATGCTTGTGCTTTTTTCATTTGTGTCTTTTACCCAAATGCATGAATGTGCTGTCAAAAAGGAAGAGGTAGGGACACGCCTGGGTGGTAACTATTTTTTTCATACCTTCTTACATCCCTGAAATTTCACCAGGGTATACTTTTCATGATGGTATTAGTGTGCAGCATTTCAACCTGCATTCACGTGATGTCAGAATAATAGGAAAAGTGGGACTGACTGACTGGGAAAAATCACGTGATCACCCCTCAAGCTAAAACAACAATGTGAAAGTCTACAAAAAACTGGTACTGGAACTGGTGCAGAGTTAACCTCATATATGCAGATACATGGCAAGTGAATGTTCCACTGATAGAAATAAACTTTATTAATTCATATTTTGCATGTCAATTTTCTGCTCACATGTAATTTATAATTTGGCCCCACAGAAAAAAACATATACCACAACTATACACAGCTCAGTACAACAGACACACAAGAGCTTCTCACCCCATGGACTACAGACACATGAGACATGGGGTAAGTGTATACAACTAAGGTAACACACTTAAAACCCATTAATAAATAAATTAATAAATAGACATAATACCTATGGAGTGGAATACCTATTGTGCATAGCCCTAATTGTGGGTCACCTATTCAATAGAATAATGGCAGCTGGTATAAAAGATTTCTTAAAAATAGTGTTGCTGTGGGTACCCTGTGAAAGGGTGAAATTACGGTCATATATCTGCATTTCATTTATGTAAATGGAGAATAATACAGGTGATAACACACAACCCTGGGGCACTCTAGTGTTCAATATAACCACATCAGACATGGTATCCTGTACAGAGACTCTTTGACGATGGTCAGTTAGAAAGTCCTTGTTCCATAGCACAAGGTGGTCAAGGTCAAGGTCAAAGTCAAATTTATTTATATAGCACATTTAAAACAACCGAGGTTTGCCAAAGTGCTGTGCAATCTAGAGAGCACTTAAGTATTAAAATACAACTATAGAAATAGAAAAATACAATATTAGAGTGCACAGTACACAAAAAATATTAAAGTGTAACAATAGAAAACAAAATAAAGTGCACAATAAGCACAAAATTCAATAAAACAGTCCACATATCGGCAATGTTCGGCTCAACATGAGTCAAAAGCCAACGAGAAGAGATCAGTCTTTAGCAATGACTTAAATATCTCAAGAGTCTGGGCAGATCTAATATACAGTGGTAAGCTGTTCCACAATTTAGGGTCAGCCACCGCAAAGGCTCGGTCACCTTTAGTTTTGAGCCTAGATATCGGGACATCTAAAAGCAACTCATTTGATGACCTCAGTGCTCTAGCTGATGTGTGAACATGGATGAGTTCAACTAAGTACTGGGGGGCCAGACCATTCAATATCTTAAAAACAAACATCAAAATCTTAAAATCAATCCTGAAGCGGACAGGAAGCCAATGCAGAGAGGCCAGAACCGCTGTGATGTGGTCACGTTTTTTTGTGCTGGTCAAAAGGCGAGCAGCAGCATTTTGCACTAGCTGCAGACGCCGCAGAGAACGTTTGTCTAAGCCCACATACAGAGAGTTGCAGTAATCAAGCCTAGACGTAATGAAGGCATGGATAACTCTCTCCAAGTCTTTGGGTGAGAGATAGGGCTTTACTTTGGCGAGCAGCCGAAGCTGAAAGAAAGCACCTTTGACTACAGAGCCAATTTGCCTGTCAAATTTAAAAACACTATCAAAAGTTACACCAAGGCTTTTAATAAAAGAACGGTTTTTGGAAGCCAGGGGGCCCAGAGCACCAACCGAGTCATTTACACATGTCCAAACACAATGACCTCAGTCTTATTATCATTTAGATTCAGGAAATTTAGGTCCATCCAAGTTTTTATGTCATTAGACAAGCTAGCAGAGGCTGCAGAGAGTCCTTACATTTTAATTTTAAAGGAAGGTATACTTGGACATCATGTGCAAAGCAATGAAAAGAAACATGTTTACAGAGAATGGAACCTAGGGTCAGCATATATAAAGAAAACAATAAAGGGCCCAAAGTGGAGCCTTGGGGGACCCCACGGGTAAGAGGGCCACATTTGAGGAGAATTCACCCAGATGGACAGAGAAACTCCTGTCGGTTAGGTACGACTGGAGCAACTTGAGGGCAGCACCTTTAATGCCTACGCAGTGATCTAGGCGTGATAAGAGGGTCCTATGATCAACAGTATCAAAGGCAGCCGTCAAATCTAAGGTCACCAGGATAGCGGCACATCCTGAGTCCACAGTTAAGACAAGATCATTAAACACTCTTAACTCTCAGTACTGTGACCAGACCTAAAACCAGACTGAAACTTATCATAAATATCATTTGGTACTAAAAATAATTGCAACTGTATAGCAATTACTTTCTCTAACACTTTGGACAGGAAGGGTAATTTGGAGATGGGCCTGAAGTTGGAGAGAACAGAGGGGTCCAGGCTGGGCTTTTTGATTAGTGGCTGCACTATAGCATGTTTAAAAGGGGCAGGAAAACACCCTGAACTAAAACAGGTATGATACATCGAACTGAATCAAAAACCTCTTTAAAAAGGTGAGAGGGAATACTGTTTGAGAGGCAGTTTGTGAGCCACATTCCACGAACTACATCTTACAGTGAGGACAGTGATATAGGCTCAAACTGGTCAAAAACAGATGGGCACATGGGAGGGTCAGAGGGTCAGAGGGCTCAGCATGAGATGATACAGAATGAAGAGCAGAGATTTTCTTGACATAAAAGTTGAGGAAATCATTACAGAGAGCAGGAGTTGGAACAATGGGAGCAGTATCGCGCAGGTTAACAAGAGAATCCAAAACATTAAACAGAACTTTGGGTTTGTCAATGTTGTTTGAGACAAGGTGCGAGATGTAAGCGGTTTTAGCAGCTTTCACCGCTTTCTGATACTCCAATAAGCAGTCCTGTAGAATCCCAAAGGGGACATGCAACTAGTCCTTTTTCCACCTTCTCTCAACACGCCTACAAGAGCACCTGAGAGCACATATAGAGTCATTTATCCATGGTTCAGAAAATACCTTAGGGCGTTGATGCTTAAGGGAGCGATGGCGTCCAAGATGCTAGTGCATGTGGAGTTAAAAAGAGCAACAAGCTCTTCAGCACTAAGTGCACCAAACCCCTCTACAGTAGAATGCATAACCATTAAAAGCTGTAGAAAATTGCAATGTAGTGCTGGAATTTGTAGCACAAACACGGTGTGCAGGGGGATGGGCAACAACAACAAAGCAGGGAACAGTAGCAGAAAATAAAACAGGGAAGTGAACAGAAATACAAGCACTATTACAAATTTCACTGACACAGACAGACAAACCATGAGACAGCACTAGATCAAGTGTATGCCTCTTATCATGCGTCGGGCCAGAGACCCACTGTGTGAGATTAAAGGAGTCGATCAGTGACAAGAAGTCTTTGACCAGAGGACTGGTTTCACAGCACACATGAATGTTCAGGTCACCGGAAATTAAAAAGTGATCAAAATCCACCATAATTCCAGACAGAAAGTTTTCAAACTCCTGGATAAAATACTTATTGTATTTGGGTGGACGATACACCACCTCACACAGCTAGGGCGGAGAGGAATTCAGTATAAAAAGCTGCCGCTCAAAGCTGGAGTAGATGACAGATGGTATCTGCTGACAGTGAAAACTGGATTTGAAAACATAGACTAGCCCTCCACCTTTGCCAGTGGTCCAAGGAGAGCTGAGAAATGTACAGTCAGGAGGGAGAAGCTCGGAAAACGGTGTGGACTCACCAGTATGCAGCCAGATTTCTATGGAGTTAGATTAGTCTCAATATTAATAAATGCACACAGAAGGATTCACAAATACATGTTAAGATTTATATATAAATGACTCTCTCCACACAAATATTTTCAATGCACACACATATATTTGGCATTTTATATAAATGTAAAAAAAATCCACAAATAACCAAAAAAGTTTCACAAATGTATTTCTGATGCACACACAAATATTTATTGTTTAAATATTTGCAATAAAAATCCACAAATATATGTATTTTTATATAATTTATTATAATTTATATAATTTATTTATTTATATATTGTATTTAAAACGTATTTGCAATTTTCATCAAAACATATGTGGATGTTGATACATTCATATACAAATGCTTTTATTTTGTGAACCTCTGCGCATTTGTGTGTGAATATTTTTGAGACTCCCCTGACGTGACCCGATCCACAAATGCATTTTTTTCTACCAAGGGGATATAGGTAGCCAATCAGATGTCTCCTTCCTCTTTAGCCAATCACATGAGCGCCCGCTACCACCCCCACGTGGGGTATGTTTTAACGTCGTAGCGTCAGAGGGTGGCAGTAATGCACAACTACATTGTTTGCCGACCGCCAAATTAATAAGGACGAGAAGAAGAAGCAGCAGCAGCAGAAAGCGGTCAATGCAGAGCCCCGGGTCAATGGTCAAGAGGTCTAGTTTATTCATGGCGGCCGACGATCGTGCACCTGTAAGACCCGGGCAGCCCAGGAAGCTGCCCAGGAAGAGACACCGACATCAGGCCACACTGGGCAGGGGCCGCTAACGATCCATGGGAGACAGCAGGCAGAACCAGTGTCGTGCCCAAAAGTGATCTCCTGCCTGAAACTGATTCCCGTTCGCGGGAGCGCGCGGGAATCACTTTTGGGCAAGTCTAAAAGTGCATTATAATGCATGTATTTGCTGTTTACATGTATTTCGACTGCTGAAATGGACAGAGTGAGCTATAATCTATCAAATATATCCCTCATGAATGAAATGGAGTCATTTTGAGGCAGAAACCCTTCAGTCACAAGTTATGAGCTGGAATCACTTTTGGGCAAGTCTAAAAGTGCATTAAATCCGATATAGTTACGCTTTAATTGTATTATAAGTGGTAAAAAAAAGGTTTAAAAAAGTAAAGAAAAAAATAAAACTGCTTTGGTTGTAGTCTTGGACACAGAACAATAAAAACATAATTCCAAGTCATAAGGATGATTGCAAAATATATAACTTCTTTATTTAACTCACAAATTGTGTTTATTACAGTCTAGCTTCCAAACATAGGCATAAACAAGTATATTTGACAGCAAACAACATAGTAAAAAATACTTGTGTTGCATATTCACGTAATGTCATGCCTAATCACATTTTAAACTGATACAACTACCACAGTTGTAAATATTCTTTCACCAAATAAACGTTAGGCTCACAATGACATACATTTACTATTACCGTGGACATAAAGTTGTATTTACATGTGAGCGGTGCAGCTTTAACAGGTTGTGCGCGCTCCCGCGAACGGGAATCAGTTTCAGGCAGGAGATCACTTTTGGGCACGACACCGGCGTTGACATCCGACCTGCAGAAGTGGAGCTCAATGGCGAAGTAGCAAGAGCAACATCCATCGGCGTGCCAGGCGGCATCGTCAGGCCAGGAGCAGCAGCAGCAAGAGGGCTGGGAATGACATTCCGTAACCACTGTCCTTTGAGCTGTATTGAGCGTCTGACTGCAGAAGAGTAGCAAAATCCACCACGAAGGAGGCGAGGGTCGGCCACACAGGACAGCAACAGGTAGGCCTTGACTTTCATCAACGCACCACCGCGCTTACCCCGTCTTCTCCGACGTTTTTTGTGGGGAGAGGCGCAAGGTGAGCGGCGCAGGTAAGATGTAATATCCGCCAGCAAAGGAGGGAGGCTTGCAGTCTGGTCTCCCAATTCATGCTTTAACAGCATTTGCGACGCGCCAGAGACTCGGATGTTGAGAAGAGCTTGGCGATCATAAGCAAATAGAGCCGAGACATCCCAACAGCAGACACATAAGAACAGAGCAATAACAAACAATAAACTGAGCAGACGCGACCGACGGCCTGCCAAACATACTGGCGCCATCTTGAAATTCAATTTCAGTTCAGTTTCAGTCTCAAGGTGGCCATTGATATCAAGTTTTAATCGTCGCTCCAATGAAGTATCAGTCCTGACAGTATTAAAGGCTGAACTAAAATCAATAAATAAAATTCTGGCAAAAGCGCCAGAGTGCTGAATATGCTTGCTGATCATGTGGAGCAGGGTTAGAGTAGCATCCTCAGTGCCTCTTTGTGCCTTATAAGCAAACTGTAGTTGGTCTAACAAGTGAGAGTTTGCCAGACACCCCAACACAGCCCTTTCCATGCATTTACATAAAATGCTGGTAAGGGCAATAGGTCTAAAATCAATTTGTAATACTGGTGTACTGTTTTTAGGCACAGGGATGATTGTAGTGCTCTTCCAAGAGAGGGGGACAGTGCGTGTGTCAAGCAAGATCTGGAATAATCTTGTGAAGACACCTTTAAGTTGGTAAATGCACCCAGCTATGACCCTCCCTTTAAGACCATCTGGCCTAGGTGCTTTGTGAGGGTTTACCCTAGCAAAACAGCTAGCTGTCTCCTCCTCATTAAGAGTGATGGTGTGCCAGACAGAGCTAGACACTACTGTTCCAGCTGCATGCGTGGTTTTATCAAACCCACTACAAAACTAATTTAATTTGTTGGCAGAAGAAACCGTATTCTTAAGTAGGTTATGTTGCTTATGGGTCTCTCTTCCCATCATATTATTAAGACTGCTCCATGCCTTACGAGCATCACCAGTGACAAACTGTTTCTCCATTTTATCTCTGTGTTGTTCCCTGGATTTCTTGATAATTGCTCTAAGTTCTCGTCTTTTTTCTTTAAAAAGTACCATATTACCCTGAGCAAAAACAGCCCTTTTCTCACTTACATATTTGTTAATTTTTATGTGAAACCCAAACCTTATTATTAGGATAAACTTTAACAATTTTCATTGTTACAACATTATTCTCACAGAAAACGATGTGAGATGTGAAGGTTTCTGTTAACTCATTTGCGTTTTCACAATTATCAAAGAAAATGTCCCAGTTCGTATCATCGAAGCATGATACCCCCTCCAATCGATTTGTTTGATTTGTGTTAATACTGGTCGGCTCTTACTGTAGTATAACCAGGAAGTGCGACTTCAGTCTCGTCTTTGAGCCACGTCTCTGTTAGACCGATCAGGTTACTCTACTTCATTCTCAACTTTCTGAAATACAACACATCTTTTTTGTAGTGTCCATGTTGTTGTCGGTCAACATACAGTGTGTTCAATGTACAGCTCGGAGAACCAGTGTGGCCTCTGTATCGTGGTGCAAATACACAAATATCTCTTTTCCATCAAATTAGCTCTGGTTCTTGAACCGGTTCTTTTCCGGATTCTTGGAACCTTGGTGCATTCCAGCAAATCAGCCTGTGTTTTGAACAGAACCAGTGGTTAACTAGCTTATCACATTGATAATGTGTGAGCTTTTGTTCTGTTATCACAGATATTTGTTTTTATCCACAAAAAAAACCCCAAGCATGGGCCAACAAGTGATAATACCACTGCACATTTTTTCCCTATGATTTCCCTCTCAACTTCTCCATCTCGATTCTCTCTTTCCAATCTGTAGAATGTGACATGTGTACTGATGTCATCATGGCTTGCACCTCAGATTAAGACAAACCTGCTGTTTTTTGCGGGGGGGTTCAGCTGAGAACCAACTTTTCGGGTTCCAAATCAAATGCTCTGAATGGTTTAAATTAGACGCTGGAACGAGAATGGAACCTGTTCCATGTTGGTGGGGTAAAAGTGTTACAGCCCTACATAGTATTACATATTAATATTACATATTACACACACATTACATACAGCACAAGTAACCCTTCCCAGTTTGGCATTTTTAATGCAACTCCTCATGTACTATGACATGTATATTGCTGTGTCCACACATGGTGCACAATGTGGAGTTTTGTTTGCTTCCATTTTTATGGTTGGAGCTTTGTGGTGAATCAGTGATCGCCAAAGTGTCAATGAAGCAGAGCTACATAGATTAATTCACTGCTCGAAAAATTAGGGGAACACTAAAATCACACATCAGATCATCGGTAAATGGAAATCAAAATCATCAACCCACTGGGGGCTGGATTCAAAATCACACTGAAAATCAAAGTAAAAAAATGAAAGCGCAGGCTGATCCAACTTGAATTTTATCATGGCAACTCATAATGTGACTCAGTAGTGTGTATGGCCCCTGTGTCTGGGCATGCTCCTGATGAGTTGGCAGATGGTGTCCTGGGGGATCTCCTCTCAGACCTGGATCAGGGCATCAGTGAGCTCCTAGAAAGTGTATGAAGGTACTTGCTGGCGTTGGATGCCCCGATACACAATGTCTCATAGTGTAGGTGCTCACTTGTATTTAGGTCAGGGAAACAAACAGTCAGTGGCATCCAGGAACAGCCTACACACTCTGGCCACATGAGGCCGGGCATTGTCCTGCACCAGGAGGAACCCAGGGTCCACTGCACCAGCATATGATCTGACAATCGTTCTGAGGATTTTATGTCAGTACCTAATGGCAGTCAGAGTACCATTGGTTATGACACAGAGGTCTGTGTGACCCCCAAGGATATGCCTCCTCAGACCATCACTGACCCACCACCAAACCGGTTATGATGGATGATGTTACAGGCAGCACAACATTCACCACGGTGTCTCCAAACTCTTTCACGCCTCTAACATATGCCCAGTGTGAATCTGCTCTCATCTATGAAGAGAACGAGGCACTAATGGTAGACCTGCCATTTCTGGTGTTCTCTAGCAAATGAATGAATGAATGATCTTTATTGTCATTGCACATGTTACAGAGCAACGAAATTTGTTTCAGTTTCAGCCCGTCCAAACAGGAGCGGGGAGAACTGTGGGTCGCCATAACGGCGCCCCGTTGCAAATGCAAATTGAGCTTCACGGTGGTGGGATGTGAGCACTGGTCCCACTACAGTACAGTTGCAACCACTTCAAATTTCCGTCTGGTCCATGGTGGAGCCGTGACCGATCCGTGACAGGTCCTTGCCGTGACCTGGCTCGTAGATCCCCTGCAATGACGTAGAGAATACTAGGCCGGCTGGTAACGCTCCTAAGTTTAATTTGTAGAAACCAGTTGCAATGGTCTGTCTATCCACCAGGAGGAGCAGTGAGTGTGGAAGCTGAAGCGGTTTACTTCCCACACAGAGCATATCTAATGATTATCAGGCTGCCATATCACAGGTCATAAATGATATGCTGCAGCGTTTTGTTATTCAGAAGAACTGCACGAAAATTAAAGTGATATGGCTGGGAACTAGGGATGCACATGGTTAACTGTTTAACCGTTAACCGATAACAGGAACTTTGACCGATTAATACTATCGGTTAATTTTGTCTTTTAGCTACGTAAGTCAATCAACTCATGGGGGCGTGTCGACAGGTGCAACACATGCCATCACGTGCTTTCCGCCACAGTCCACTTTACAGCGAAGATGAAGAGAGCAAAAAGGAGTTCTGTGTGGGCAATGACAATGACGTGCGTCTTCATGCACGCTGGCATCATATGCAACATTAATATTACCGATATCAATGACGGCGCTGCAGATGACACCTTAAGTCGCTGATTAATTCCAGTTGCCTTCATGTTGTACAGTAGGGGAGGGTGTGTATCTTTGTGCGCATTTACGCATGTGGCACAAAACCGGCGTTACATTGAATATTATTTTTTATCTCCAGACACGCCGCGGGTCGTCCAGGTTTACAGTGAAATGGTTCGGTATGAAGCTGCATCATCCAGAAAAACATTAAGCTCCATCAGAACTGTTTAGAAATCGGATTTCAGAAGCTAAAACTTTATTTTGGAAATTAATCAGAACACACAATTAAAGAAATCACCAGCGCGCTCGCTCTCGACATAATTTAAAAAGCAATAGGAGACGATTGAAGCCTACAGTACTGTTAATTATATCTAAATCTTGTAGCTTTTTTTACATTTTAGATGAGTAATCTAACTATTTGCTGTCATTGTAAATCTGCAGTTCAGCAACGGACAGCGCCGAGTCAGTGACTCACTCGGAGTAACGCACATTTCCTTACATGGAAAGCCTTGTCGGAATGGTGGGACGTTTGCGTGTCGGAATAGCGGAATGGCGGAATGTCGGAGTGGCAGCATGTAACCACTCAACAGGGCATTTAAATCTTATCGGTTAACGGTTATTAATCAGTTAAAGGGCGTCGGTTATCGGTCATAAAAAAAATTTAAAATGTGCATCCCTACTGGGAACCGAGTGATAGTACAGCGAGAACAAAACTGCGTTTGAATCATTAGTCTTAGCGGCTGAGTTTATCTAATGATAATAATGTCATAATATTTAAGCAATAAGCCCCGAGAAGCCGTGGGTTACAGTGGTTTTACAACGGCTGAGAGGCGTTCTAAGGCACGACGCGCAGCCCATAAAATAAACACACATGAAAAAAATCAACAGTTTATTGGTAATAATGCAACAATAAAATTGAGAACTATTTATTCTTCCACCAAGCAAGATCGAGTGGACAGAATGGTTGCCAAGCAACACAGATGCTAAGATTCTACCAGTGGGTTACACAGATTTTACAACGGCATGGAACGCGGCTCAGCCAATCACATTTGAGGATGGGAAGCACCTGTTTTATATATATATATATATATATATATATATATATATATATATATATATATATATATATATATATATATATATACACACACACAGACACACACATATACATATATATATATATATATATATATATATATATATATATATATATATATATATATATATATGTATCTTACTGTGCTAGTGCTGTTAGACCACCCCACTCCCTGTACACAATGTGCGAAAAACGAGGATTTTTTTTTTTTACCTCAGCGAAAATGTTGCTTTTCAAAGACTACATGTCCTCAAATATGGACTGAAACAGAATCTTTCGTTAGATAAAAGCAGCCTGTGAATATTGGAAATGATGACATATGCGCGGCGCGCAGCACGGCTTCACCTCAGCGATCTGCCGCTGTCTGTCTAAACAGATTCATGGAAATGATTTCACAATTCTTTATATTATAATCTAACGAAATTTGTTAAAGCAAGTCATTTGGTGCTTGCAAAGTCATGATATCAAGCTGAGACAGATGCCACTGCACCCCCGTCTGTGCTACGTACGAGTGAACCTTTTCTTTTAGGCTCACGGGTAGTGCCATCTTCTCGTTGGTGCCTGACCAATTTGCCCTCTTCACCCAGCTCTCATATGTATCAAATGGTGTTAGAGCCATGAAAAGACTGGCAGCATATACGTCGGGCCGATGCTCTCCCCGCACAAAGCAGTCACTGTAGAAGATATAGATCTTTTCTTTTTTAATTATTATTTTGACGTTCAGACTGTACAGCGCTCTGCCTGCCGCACACAGCAGGCTTCACCTCGGTGATCTGCTGCTGTCTGTCTAAACACATTCACGGAAATGATATTTCATTATTCTTTATATTATAATCTAACGGAATTCGTTAAAGCAAGTCATTTGGTGCTTGCAAAGTCATGATATCAAGCTGAGACAGATTCACTCTGTTCGGTTCACAGGCTGCTGCTGCGAGTGCCGCGATGTTTCTCAATTATCAATAAAGTCACCGATCACTCAAAGATAAACCGAACAAGATGTCTTGTGTTGGCCATTTCTAAACAATCTATAGCATTCATGTAGCGTGTCGCCCATTCAGCTGTTTTACATAGTGTGAAAATGACTCCTCTGCTCAAACATTAGCATCAACCTTTTCATTCCCTCTGAATGGGCAGCGATCATCTGAATAGGATTCCCAGCCCCCACGTTTGTTGCAAACATTTAACAACACATCGTCACTGTCGATATCTGAACTACCTCACAGTAGTGACATTTTACAGTTCTTCATATATATTGATACAGGTGGTGCAGTTCTGAGTGTTGTAATTAGGGCCCGAGCAGCGGCGACAGCGTCGCCTGCGAAGGCCCTATTGTTTTCTTGCTGTTTATTATTGTTCGTTATTATTCTTTCCGCTTTTCGTGCCCCAATTTCGCCCATTTCCCCAATTGGAAAAGTTGTCAATTTTTGCACATCCCTGCGGCCGGATCCGAAATTCGATATTTTGGGGGCGCCGCACATGGACACGGCCAAATTGCGAAATAGCGCCCCCTAGAAACTTTCAAACCCCCCCTGGCCATTGGGGTTAGTTTGTCGTAGCCACACGAAATTTGGTACACCCATTCATCATGCCCAGACGCACAAAAAAATGAATTGCAGTCATGGTCAAATCCCAACAGGAAGGCGGCCATTTTGATTTGAACTTTGGCTAAAAGGGCGATTTTGGCCATTTCCACACCTCGTATTTGAACGAACTCGTCCTAGGGGATTCAACCAATCGGCTTCAAATTTTTCACAGCTCATCAAGACAACATGGTGATCTAAAGTTGTGCTCTGCAGGTGTGTAGGTCATAGGTCGTGGCTGATAGGGCTCGATGAACTTCGGCGACTATTTTTTCGCTCGCCGTCTAACTTTGACCGACTGTCACGCCCACATACTTGATCCTATCAGCTTCAAACTTGCTGGGCATGACAATGTCTCCGCCCTGAACGTCCCGATATATTAACTTCCCACTTTAGTCATGGCGCCCCCCGGTGGTAACAGGAAGTGATTTGTTTTTACTTTAACATGTACTGATGACACATGGTTGACTCCATCAACTTCATTCCACTTCTAAAACATACCTAACAAGTTGGTGAAACTAGTCTATCAACGCTGTGAGGTTACAACCAATGGCGTCCATCTGGCGATGCGGCGACTATCGATCACTCGCCAAGAAAATACGTTTGGCTTTTTGATGGCTTTAATGACCTCATATCATCATGAAAATTGGTGCACAGGTCAAGGGTGGCAAGCTCTTTGATCTGATAGGGGCGACGCCCATTTGCGGGGCTAAATGTCTCTATAGCGCCCCCTTGAAATTTTCAAAATACCCTCCCCATAGGGGTTAGTTTGTCGTCGGCACAAGAAATTTGGTACACACATTCATCATGCCCAGACGCACAAAAAAGTCTCTAAATGTCATGGTAAAATCCCAACAGGAAGTCGGCCATTTTGATTTGAACTTTCGAGAAAAGTGTGATTTTGGCCATTTCCACACCTCGTATTTGAACGAACTCGTCCTAGGGGATTCAACCAATCGGCTTGAAATTTTTCACAGCTCATCAAGACAACATGGTGATCTAAAGTTGTGCTCTGCAGGTATGTAGGTCATAGGGCGTGGCTGATAGGGCTCCATGAACTTTGCCAACTGTGTTGGAGCTCGCCGTCTAACTTTGACCGACTGTCACGCCCACATACTTGATCCTATCAGCTTCAAACTTGCTGGGCATGACGATGGCTGCGCCCTGAACGCGCCGATATATTAACTTCCCACTTGACTCATGGCGCCCCCCGGTGGTAACAGGAAGTGATTTGTTTTTACTTTAACATGTACTGATGACACATGGTTGACTCCATCAACTTCATTCCACTTCTACAACATGCCTAACAAGTTGGTGAAGATATATTATGAATGCTGTGAGGTTACAACAAATGGCGTCCGTCTGGCGACGCGGCGACTATCCATCACTCGCCAAAATAGGTTTGGTTCTTTGATGGCTTTAATGACCTCATATCTTCATGAAAATTGATACACAGGTCAAGGGTGGCAAGCTCTTTGATCTGATAGGGGCGCCGCCCATGGGCGGGGCTAAATGCACCGCCATGCACATTCGAGCAGCTCTCTCTCACACGTTATTCATCCAAACTGCTTCAAAATGTCTATAGATGATAAGAGCCCTGCTCTCAGCGCTGCCATATGCTTGAAGACAGTCTGGCTCACGGCGTCCCCTTGTGGAAACAGGAAGTGCCATACTTTACATTGACAAACACCAACTCCAGACTCCTGACCTAATCGGTTCTATTTTGGAGCCATGTGACAATCAAGTTGATGAATCTCCACAGTGACACATATGTCATGTCATGTTGCGGACTGTCCGTGGCGGCGGCGGCGACTTTCGATGTTTCGCCGTTTAACATCAAGTCATGATAACTCCATCACGCATTATTTGATTTGCATGAAACTTGAATAGTGTGATATGGCTCAACCCTTGCATGTATCAGCCCACGTCTGGTTACACTTTGAGCACCCCCTGGTGGGCGAACCATCAACTTGTCATAAATCCTCGGTGCGTTGTCCGATTTTCTCCAAACTTCACGTGTGTGATGACACTTCGCCCCTGATCGCATGCTTATTGAGTCAGAAGCACAGCGCCACCTACTGACAACAGGAAGTCAGCCTTATGTGACAAATTTCATCCGATTGACATGAAATTTACACGGTGTGGTCTACACATGATATACAGCCGTATTATGCGTAACTACTGGGTATTCTCTAGTGCCACATAGTGGACACAGGAAGTGGTCCCTATCTCCTAAATGCAAAGTTCAATATTCATGAAAATGTACATATTAACATGAAATTTACAGTGTGTGGTCTGCGTTTGGTTTAGAGGTTAGTGGTCAAGGGGCATGGCTGCTACGCGCTGTCATATTGGATGCACCACCATGCACATTCCAGCAGCTCTCTCTCGCATGTTATTCATCCAAACTGGTTCAAAATGTCTGTAGATGATAAGAGCCCTGCCCTCAGCGCTGCCATATTCTTGACGACAGTCTCGCTCATGGCGTCCCCTTGTGGAAACAGGAAGTGCCATACTTTACATTGACAAACACCAACTCCAGACTCCTGACCTAATCAGTTCTATTTTGGAGCCATGTGACCATCAAGTTGATGAAACTCCACAGTGACACACATTTGATGTCATGTTGCAGACTTTCGATGTCTCGCCATTGAACATCAAGTCATGATAACTCCTTCATGCTTTATCCGATTTGCATGAAACTTCAATAGTGTGATAAGGGTCCGACCCTGAATGTATCAGCCCACGTCTGGTTACACTTTGAGGGCCCCCTGGTGGGCGAACCGTCAACTTGTCATAACTCCTCGGTGCATTGCCCAGTTTTCTCCAAACTTCACGTGTGTGATGACACTCCGCCCCTGATCGCCATGCATATTGAATCAGAAGCACAGCGCCACCGACTGACAACAGGAAGTCAGCCTTATGTGACAAATTTCATCCCATTGACATGAAATTTACACGGTGTGTTCCACACGTGATATACAGCCATATTATGTATAACTGCTGGGTATTCTCTAGCGCCACATAGAGGACACAGAAAGCGGTCCCTATCTCCTACATGCAACGTCCATTGTTCATGAAAACCACATATTGACATAAAATTTACAGCGTGCGGTCTGCGTTCAGGTCAGAGGTCAGCTGCGCTGCGGCCGCCCGTACCTCCGACGCGCAAGGGGGGCGAGGGCCCGTTCATCGCTGCTTGCAGCTTTAATTTTCTCATGTTTTTTTTTTATTTGTAGCCTTTTGTAAACAACATGAACGGAGATACTCACGTTAAAGACCCTATGAACAAATATTCAGATTGAAACCCATTCAAATCACTATTTTTGATCCTGCTCCAATACAATGTATAACATGCATCCTCTCATTTCCCCGCTTCATTTGAAGCCCGTGGCTTGTAAGGGTGTGCCCGAGGGATTTCCTTCCCGATGACGTCATGTTTACCATATTTGTAAATTTTTAATATTAATTATGAATTTGTCACAGGCAGCTTACAAAAAGTTGATAAGGTTTCCTGCAACTCAAAGGGAGCGCATGTGAAATAAAGTGGTCTTGTGGAGGTAGCCTCCACACATCATTAGCATCACCAAGGACCTTTTTTTCTTATGGCATGTGTGAATGAGGGTTCTGAGCCGCTTTCCACCCCCCACTGTCACACACATCATCACACTGACTGAGACTCTTACTAAGCAACTTTTTCAAAATGATTTAAGAAATAATTTTCCCCAAGTTATTTTCAGAACATTTCTCATTATTCTGAGTGACTACTTAAGTATTTTCAGATAGGGGAGACCAGGGCCAATTGCAACAAAATTTTAGGTTTTCCTTAATAACTAATGTGTTTATAACGGCAATGCTGCAGCAGATAAAGGTGGTCATTTTAATAACTTAAATACTGCTGGGTGGCTTATTGTAACCTATAATAATATAACATAGCAACAAATGTATATTATTGTACAAAAGTACTGTAACTTATAGGCCAAACTAAATCTTTAAAATAAAAATAGTGCAACAAAAGTGTAATATTTGCATTTGAGAGAGCTGAGTAGAATAGATTAGTAATGTAGCATAGAAAGGAAACACCACCAGGGAAAGTACTAGCACCTCTTAGTCTTTAGTTTTTGTGTTTCTGTGAGGGAAGCGCCATCTAATGGTGACACCTTGTAATTGAATAAATGGGCGTGTTACAGTGGAATTCAGGCACACCCCCAGAAAGGAGGAGGGAAATGGTATTTGGCTGGGAACTGGCTGGCAGTCGGCTGGCAGTCGGATGGCCTGGGAAATTTGAAGTGGCTGCATCTGTATGTCAGGTCCTCATTGCCACCCTCATGGAGTCTGTTTCTGACAGTTTGGTCAGAAATATGCACACCAGTAGCCTGCTGGAGGTCATTTTGTGGGGCTGTGGCAGTGCTCCTCCTTTTCCTCCTCACATAAAGGAGCAGATACTGGTCTTACTGCTGGGTTGATGCCCTTTTATGGCCCTGTCCAACTCTCCTCATGCAACGGCCAGTCTCCTGGTGTCCCCTCCATGCTCTTGAGACTGTTCTGGGGCACACAGCAAACCTTCTTGCGAGTGCACATATAGATGTATCATCCTGGAGGAGCTGGACTTCCTGTGCAACATGATTGGGCTGCAGGTACAGCCTCATGCCACCAGCAGTGACAAGGATACTAGTAGGCAAGACAGGAAGGATAAGGAGAGGGCAACTGTCTGTGGCCATTACATGCAAAAGCATTCCCTTTTTTTTTGCTCAGATTGAAAGAGTAACCTTTTTCATGACAGTCTTAGATAATCATTGGTCCCAGCCATCAGCATGGTGCTGATAGTGTAAATAGGCTCAGTAATCCTCTGGCGTCTCCTTAGCCCTCTGAGTAACTACACCCCAGGCTCCCAAAAGCCTCCCTACCAACACATTACATTCTCACCCTGCACTAATGTTATTTGTAGTTCTGAGTAACATTCAGTCTGAACTGAATGCAACTTCAAATGAACCCCACTGAATTCCACAACTGCATCCAACAAATAGATCTGCAGATTGAATTAGTCCAATTTGGCCTTAATGGGCCCACTTAGACTCACATTCAATACCAAAGGCACCTGTAATTTGAGAATGAGCCATTTTGCAAATTACACACTTTACACCAGCTTGTCTTATTTAACCCACATTGTATAGGTACAGCTATGCATACACACATAGACACACACACACATCTAAGTGCAGTGTAGAAACAACAGTTAGCATTGTGTGTGTGTGTGTGTGTGTGTGTGTGTGTGTGTGTGTGTGTGTCTGTCTGTCTGTATGTGTGTTTCGAGGTGTGGGTGAGGATGTTAATTTGGCGGTTCTGTGTAAGTGTTTGTATATGTGTAATTATGTGTGCACCTTCAGTCTATTTGATTAATGTTGGCATTCAGTCTCTTGTCTGTGTGTGTGTGTGTGTGTGCGTGTGTGTGTGTGTGTGTGCGTGTGTGTGAGCTCACACTCAGGCGCACATGTCAATATGAGTGTCTAATGTGTGCGTGCCAGGGCTCTGGAAGTGTCAGATTAACGGATTAGAGGGGAGAGGGCCTCCATCAGCAGACACACAGGGCAGGGGGGGCGAAACAGGATGGTCCCATTAGTGCACTGTTTTCTCCCAGCAGTGTTTCCCCTACGATTATATTAGGGGAGCGCCCCGCCCCCCCAACGGCACCCCCCACCCCCCCTGGAAGGTCAAGTTAATTTTATTTTATTTTCTATATAGCTCCAGATCACAACAGAAGTCATTTAAGGTTACCTTTCCTATAGAACAGGCCTATACCTTGTCCTTTTATTAAACTAACTAAATAACCTTGTGTTATTTATCTTATTTACACCACAGCATGTCACTTCTGTCTCTACATGGTCGCGCATTTTCAATTCCCTTCTGCTCTCGTATCGCGCACGGTGGAGCTCCGCCCCAAACACACACACAAACAGACACGTGCGCACACACAAGTGAGCACACTAGAACATAACTGTCAAGTCTCCTGTTTTGGCCGGGAAACTACCGTATTTTACCCCTCTTTCCCGCCGTCCTCCCGTATTAGTATTCTCCCGTAAATCTCCCGTATTATAATAAAAAAAACATTCCTCTGCCTCTCCTAACGAAACTGTCACTAGCCTCGCGAGAACTGCCACCTGCAGTAGCCTGGGTGGCAGTTGTCGTGAGGTTAGTGCTGACAGCGGGAACAAACCCGGAACAACAAAAGAGAGAGATGGATGGATGTGACGAAGGAGAAGGCATTCCTGCCAAAAAAACAAAGAAGTCCTGTAAATATCTCGAAAAATGGGACAGCGAATTTACTTTCCTACAGAGGAGCAGGATGGGCACATTATGAACTGAAAATATGTTTAAGCAATAAGCCCCGAGAAGCCGTGAGTTACAGTGATTTTACAACGGCTGAGGGGCGTTCAGTGCCCCTCAGCCGTTGTAAAATCACTGTAACTCACGGCTTCAAGGGGCTTATTGCTTTTATAAAACGGTTACCCTACATATAGCCCATAAAATAAACACACACGAAAAAGAATCAACAATTTATTGGTAATAATGCAACAATAAAACTGAGAACTATTCATTGTTCCACCAAGCAAGATCGAGTGGACAGAATGGTTGCCAAGCAACACAGACGCTGCGGTCTACCAGTGGGTTACACTGATTGTACAACGGCATGGAACGCGGCTCAGCCAATCACATTTAAGGATGGGAAGCACCCGTTTTATAAACAATAAATAAATGTGCTTCATATACCCTTTGTGTTTTCATTTAGGCTGTATTATAACGTAGGAATGTTCACAGCATTTCAATGTCAACAAAGGTTGGCCTATCAGATTCTGATCACCTAATTGTAGTTAGTAAGCGGTTGACAAGTTTTTAGATATCCTGCACACTTGTCTCAAAATGTCAGGGATACTGGAGCTTGGTTGGGGTGATGGGACGGCTCGCAGCGAGCACCGGCAAATTTCCCTTATTTTCTAATCCACAACCCGAGTGCGAGACAATTATAAGCGAGCCCGACCCAAACTCAACGCAGTTTGTTACCTGACATAGTTATTGTCATGGACAGTGTGTAAATGACCATCAAAATGCTGCTGTTACTCACAGTCAAACATGCCGCTCACACAGCAGCACGGCACTACACACACTTAGTTGGAGCGGAGCCTGTGTCGCGTTCAGGTGTTATCACGTAAATAAGAAATTCCGGCATTTGAACCCCCCCCCCCCAAAAGCTGTTACGGGGAGGAGGGGAAACACTGCCCAGTATACCCCTCCTCCCCGTTCCACTTTAAATCTCCCTGTCATTCCCTTTTGTTCTGTCTTTGCCTCCTGACTGCCTTGCTAAAGCCAAGATTTTCCCAAAGGCATTGTTCAGATTTGTTTATCTCTAATCCATCTTCTCTTTGACTGTTTCTTAAAATATCATCATTTTTGTTGCTACCCCCCCCCCCCCCCTTTCTTTGTCTCTAACCCTCCCACTTGCTCTTCCTCACAAACAAAAAGCACAAAGCCAGAACGGCAGAATGGCTGCAGACCAAAAAGACAAGCAGAGAAAGAATAATTCGCCGAGGTTTGATTGAGCTGCAGCCATGGCGACGCCAGAGCCCAGTCGTTGCTGTTGGACAGCCTATAATAAGCCTTTGCATCCATCTCTCACTAGCTACCTCCCGGCCAATGATTAGTAATTGCAAGCAGGCCTCAGCTCATCTGAATCAAACAGTGGCTCTCACATGCAGGAGCTTTGCATCAGTTTTACATTCTTCCACACTGGGTGATAAAGCTAGGAGAATGAGACCATATCATTTCCCTGCAGACAGAAACTCCCCAACTTAAATGGGAATATCATGCTCAAGTGAAATTGAAGCTTTTAGCCCTGAGCCACAACAAATCTGTAAATCTCGGCATCTATTGAGTGTGCTGAAAGTTTAACACCATAGAGAATCTGCTCTTTTAAGTGATTTTGGCAACTTGTTTTTACAGATATGTGTCTGTAAAGAAAATGCCCGAGGTACAGTATACAAAGTATGTCTGCACTACAAGAGCACAGAGTAAAAAAATAAAGAAGCTGATAGGAAAGAAATGAACCTAAAAACCATAAAATGAAGGTCATCATTGTCTGAACTTAAAGAACAGCTGAAAGATGTATACATGCACTCTGTCTGTGGACAGCTTTAATTAAATGTGCTATGAAAATGCAGTATCTACAATCTATTGTCCATTTAAAGTAATTAATTAGTACAATTAATTCATATGTAATTTGATACATTAAAATATGTAACTTTAAGTTAGCAACACAACACCAAGTCATATGAATTCCACTACAGAGACAGAGGACAGACAGAATCTGCTTGACTGGCTCTGACCTATAAAACAAAGACAACCGTAAGCCCCTTTTCCACCGCAGAAACTTTTTTCATTTACTCGGGTAATTGAAAAGCCTCCAAGTGTTTCCACCGAAATTACCCGGGGAAAAAAATTTACCCCTACCCCCAAAGTCCCCTGAAAAAGTACCTAGTAGCGGGGTAGGACTTTTCAGATTACCCGGAACTTTGAGGGGCGGGGCTGTGTGCTGAAGAACGCTGATTGGTGGAACACACGCAGCATTCCGCACTTCCGTGCCGGTGTGGCTGCAGACTTTCTACAAAAAAACAGTTCTACTGTAGTATTGATAAGCGCTATTGGTTCTTTGAACGGCACTTTTACACATTTTTTCATTATCATCCTGCAGCCTCTCCTCTGCGCTCTGTACCGGCGCCGAAAATACACACACACCTACACGCTACGGTAAGCAGTGAGCAGCCGAGCTGCGGCCGCAGTGGAAACAAACTAAAAAATGACTCAAGCTGACGGCAGCTACACTTGTTACTGTAAGTGGAATTAAACCTTAGCGAGTAATAAGCCAATAATTTATCAATACATGTGTTCAGGAGGCATGAACATGTAAACATGTAGACAGCGATATTCAATATGCTCCGTCCCCTGTGTCATTCACCGACACTAACGTTGTGTCTTACACGCTGATTTAGACAGCACGCTAGTTCGGTTAACAGCAAATTGTTACTAATAAGCTCAAATGACAGCTGTCTGTATGTAGACTAACTTAGTTTGACTCTTATCTTAAAATACTTTTTACTGCTGGCTGAGACAAACACCCCCCTTTCTCTACCATGTTATGTTACCAGCCAACAAGCTGGTGGAGGGCACACGCTGAATCATCTACGTCATCAGCCTGATTTGAATAAATTTTGCAGAACTTTGAGGTGCGGTGGAAATGCAAACCACCCAGATCACCAGGAACTCTTTTAATCTGGTAATAAAAGTTCCTGGGAATGTTGGTGGAAAAGGGGCTATTGACCAGAATTTTTTTTTGTGAGCCGTTTCACACACATGTGAGCCGTTTCAGGAGTCACCTTCTTCACAGAACAGCGAAGGGGGGCGTGTTTGTTTGTTTGTTTCCTTGTTGTTGTTGTTTTTATGTATTTTGTAATTTAACAAGACTGTGTGAGAAAATATTTGTGCTGCCAAGTAGGTAGATGCTGTAGCAGAGGCCAAACTTGCACTTTTTTCCCTACCTAATTTTGGTGATCATCAAGTCTCTTCTGTAGTGGAATAAACATATTATGCATATGTACTCTTATCGTGATGGCCCACCAGCAGATGGAGGCATGAAATAGAATGCTTTTCAATGTATGTAATATTCATTCATTGTTTAAAATAAGAAAAAGCATGCTGGCTGATTCTGATTCATTTTAAAGCCAGTATCAGCAGATACTGATGAAGTGCCGATATTATTATGCATCCCAAATTTTATTTTGTGGTTCATCTTGCTTTCGTTGTCATTCATTCCCTTTTGTGCCAGGGAAACAAAAAAATCGGAACTACAAAAAACGAATTTAAAGTAATTTAGCCCTTTATTACACAACCTTTGAGTGAGCACAGACTCCGTCATACAAATCTATAAAATAACCATTAATATGACCTGTCACCTAAGAATAATCTAAACATCCTAAAAAAAAAACCAAAACAAAACTACATCAAGTCTTTTTACCATTTACAACATATCATAATTCCCTCTCTAATTTGCTTTATATTGTGGTGAAAACATCAACAAATTTCTCCTTCAAAACAACAGTTTTTAAGTTTCTCACCAAAACTACATTTTGTAAGATCACATTGAACACATCATGAGAATGTTATAATTTACCTTTGCCCAGTACTCATTTTTACTGAATAGAGCTTGTACGCTTCATAATGTAACTCAATGCAACCTCTGTCAGCTGTCAGTTATGGCCACCGGCAGCTAACAGCAAACAGCTAACAGCTAATGTTAACCAGCTCTCATCCTGCTAATTTGAACACAGATTCATTGTTTACAATGTAGCTTTGGTGGGGCACTGAGTAACAAACCAGACGCTCTTTGCTATTCTGCTGAGAGCGAACATTAAATCAAAACACATGCTCTTTAGTAAGGTTGTTGGTTTTAGTGTCCATCTTTCACAGATTTTGCTGGTGCTAGATTTGAGAGGCTACAGTGGAAAGGAAAGCTTACATTAAACTGTGCATATGCAAATTTGGCCACTGTATCTCATGTCATGTCTTGTTAGTGTCACTCTGTCTCTCTGACTTTCACAGTCACTTTTCATTTGCTCTTCAGGCTGCTGCCCATTTTACTGTCTTAATGCACCAGTTTCTTCTTCAGTCAGTTCAGTGTCACCTCAGTGTGCTGCACCTTTACATGAAAGTAAAGAACTAGTTTAAAGCATCAAATTAAAAGATAGACTGAAAAAAAGCTTCTCAGGGCATGCATTTATTTGTTTGACAGTTTTTGGGCATTGCTACATATTCCAAAACTGAGCATCAATATGGAATTTATCAGCTTTTGTGGAGAAATGAATTCATAAATCCATTTAGCAATAAAGACCTTTTTTCTCTCATATTCTCTTTCTCCGTTTGGCATGCATTTTATATTCCATGCCCCTTTCCCTGTACTCTGCTGTTTCTTTCTTTGTTCTTCTTCCCATCATCATTGTCTCTGTCTCTGTCATCACACATGGCCATATGCAGACAGGAGTCTTCGTTATACTAATCATGGATTATTTTTCATGTAGTCAGTGATTATATTCGCCTGGAATTCTACAGGGACATGGTGTTAAGAGCCAACATGATGTTCGCATTCAATACGTAATCCCCACTGTCTTTGATTTGATCTTACACATATAAAGGTGTGCACTGTATAGACTAAAAAGATTGTCACAGAAGTTTTCTACCTTTTGTTGATGAATTTCTTGGGGGGGTTGACAGTTACCGTTTTTAACCTTGTGGTGATAAAGGCCATGTGTCATTGGAACTGCTTTCTAAAAATGAAGTTTTAGCAGTGAGAAAACAAAATATTAGGCAGAGCTCTGTGACAAAAATTGTGTTAAATTGCTCGATTTTTGTTGTCTGAGATGTGGCATGGTATTTTTCGGGCTTTAGTTTCGAGGGGGGAACCTCCCAGACATCCCCACAGAGGGCTAGGCTAAGCCCCAAATGTCCTCAAACCCTAGAAATGCTCCTGTTGGACACATTTCAATACTCAGTGCTACAGACACATTTTGGTTGGCATCATCCTTATTGTAGTGTATACTGGAAGGCACTACTGTTCTTTTGCCTACCTCTGTACTTACTGGCATGACAGTGACAGGAAAAAGAAAAAACAACCTTCCTAGTGCAGTTTCACTGTTTAGCTTTACCTCAGCCTTGTTCACTTCCTCTCGTTACTTCCTTCTATTTTAAAATAGTTAGTTCATCATATCTTTTTTTTAGCATGAGCAACTAATACCTGTCTTTCACATTTTCAGGCTAAGGACCCCTCAGCTGAAAGACAGATGGAACAGGGACCCCCTACGACATACACTGTAACAATAAAAAATAAAATGAAATAAAATAAAATGCACTTGAAATAATTCTCTGAATAGCTTTGGGTCGGTTTGTGCTGGCCAGTAGCTGCTAAGTCAGCAGCAATTTTACCATGGCTAGGAGCATTAGCTTCACCTACTGAACTTTCTCTGAGGTGAATAGTGTGTCAGAGCTGAGTCCTACACAGGTCCATTTTTGAAAACCTGCAGCCACCCATACCTGTAAAGCTCAGAACTAGAACTGACCCGTTACCCATCATTATGTCTAGGTCAAAGCTGCTGGAGTGGCTGGAATCCTGCTTTGCATTCACTCTGCAGTCCAACTCATCCCAAACCATCTCAGTTGGGTTTAGGTCAGGTGACTGTGGATGCCAGGTCATCTGACCCAGCAAGCCATCACTCTCTTTCTTGGTCAAATAGCCCTTACATAGCCTGTGGGTGTGTTTGGGGTCATTGTCTTATTAAAAAACAAATGATGGTCCCACTAAGCCCAAACCAGATGGGATGGCATATCAATGCAGAATGGCTTGGTAGTAGTGCTGGGCGGTATGACCAAAAATTTATATAACGGTATTTTTCCAACTTATGTCGGTTTCACGGTATATGACGGTATTTTTATTATTTTTTTTCATGCACGACTGGGTGTTAACCACATTTTTTAATGATTTAGAGAGGAGTTACTTCAGTAAATTGGCTTAGAATGGCCTATTTTACTGTCATGAGGAGTGAATATTGTAGAAACTAGTGGTGGGATGCGATTAAAAAAATTAATCTAATTAATTAGAGACTTCGTAATTAATTAATCGTGATTAATCACATTTTTATCAAAAAGCAACAATTGACACAATAAGCAAAGTTTTTCAATTCAGATAAATTTTGGTTGATGACTGAATCAATGAACAGACTTATAGGTGAACTTACTTAAACTATTTCGCCAGAAAGTTTCTTAATTTGTCAGATGTAGACTTACTTATTTTGGCTCTGAACCCTGTCATCTGGTCTATTGTGGGCCAGAGAGTGGATACCCCACGGGTTGGGCTGGGTTTGGATAACAATTAAGAAATTTGAAATGCTGCTGTGTTGTGCTATGGCCTATTCAAGTGCTGGAATTTGTTATTTACATGACAACACCTGAACGCAACACAGGCTCCGCTCTGACTGAGTGTGTGTGCTGTGCTGCGCTGCTGTGTGAGCGGCGTGTGTCACTGTGAGTAACAGCAGCCTTTTGATGGTCATTTACACAGTGTCCATGTGGGGTCACGGTAAACAGACAAGCTGTAACCATGGTAACAATAACTATGTCAGGTAACAAACTGCATCGGACTCGGGTCGGGTTTGGACTTGAAAAACATAAAGGCTTTCGGCTTCGGGCCAGGCTCGGTTATAACTGTCTCGGACTCAGGTTGGGTTCGGTCAGGAAAATGTGTCCCGAGCTGTGCACTTTAGGGAACTGAGAAAGGTGCGATTAAATGTGTTTTTTTTTTTTTTCAACGCTTTATTTTTCCCGTGATTAATTAATACAAATTAACGCGTTAAAGTCCCAGCCCTATTAGAAACACATTAATGTCCACACTAGTATTGGTACAGGTTTGCATGGCCCTACAAAATGATGCTGTTTACAAAGAGGTGGCACTCATGATTCTAATGAAGTGAAGGAATCAATACGAACGCGTCTCTGAGTGACATCTGACTCGTCTTTTCTCTTGCAGTGCCACTGCCAACGTTACCTGCAGACGTGGAGGATGCAGATCTTAGTTTCATGCATTCTTGATATTCCAAGACATGTTTGTGCCTGAGGTGGTGAAGCATATTGCTCGTGTTGCCTCCTGCGGCTACAACTTTAGCCCGACAACATTTACAGAGAATTGTTGTTTGATAGACGGCGGATTTTTTAAAGAAGAACTTCTAAACAATAGACACGGCTCCTCTTTTCGGTACAAGTTCTTATGTGTCATTTTCTACTCGTTCTGTAACTTTAGTTTCGGAACTTTCACTGTTTTTATCCATCTTCTTGACTCAACGGCTCACCGTTGTGCGGTCACATCATCTTGCTTAGTGCAACTGCAAAACAGTCCCCTCCCAAACAATGTCCCGCGGCACTACGTTCTGCCACTCGGCTTTCCCAGCGTTGTGTACGCTACATACTCACCGGTATTGCGGTATATGAAAAATTCATATCATAAAAAAAAAAACACCGGTATCCGGTATGAACCGGTGTACCGCCCAGCACTACTTGGTAGCCATGCTGGTTAAGTGTGCCTTGGGTTTTGAATAAATCACCAACAGTGTCACCAGCAAAGCACCCCCATACATACATCTCCTCCTCCATGCTTCATGGTGGGAACCACGCATGTAGAAACCATCCGCTCGCCTTTTCTGCGCCTCACAAAGACATGGCGGGTGGAACCAAAAATCTCAAATTTGGACTCATCAGACCAAAGTACAGATTTCCACTGGTCTAATGTCCATTCCTTGTGTTTCTTGGCCCAAGCAATTCTCTTTTTCTTGTTCTTCCTCAGAAGTGGCTTCTTTGCAGCAATTCAACCATGAGGGCCTGATTCACACTGTCTCCTCTGATCTCCTTAATTTGCGATTTCTGAGGCTGGTAACTCTAATGAACTTATCCTCTGCAGCAGAGGTAACTCTGCATCTTCCTTTCCTGGGGCGATCCTCTTGAGAGCCAGTTGCGTTTGATGGTCTTTGCGACTGCACTTGAGGATACGTTCAAAGTTCATGTCTTAAAGTAATAATGGTCTGTCATTCCTCTGCACAACACAACTGATGGTCTCAAACACATTAAGAAGGTAAGACATTCCAGAAATTAACTCTTGACAAGGCACACCTTTTAATTGAGAGTCATGCCAGGTGACTACCTCATGAAACTGATTGAGAGAATTCCAAAAGTGTACAAAGCTGTCATCAAAGCAAACCGTGGCTACTTTGAAGAGCCTATTCTGGTTTGTGTAACACTTTTTTGTTCACAACATAATTCCATATGTGTTCCTTCATAGTTGGATGTCTTCAGTATTAATCTACAATGTCAAAAAAAATAAATAAATAAATAAAACTATTGAATGAGAAGGTGTTTCCAAACTTTTGACTGGTACTATATCTATCTATATCTATATGTCTATATCTATCTAACTATCTATCTATATATATCTATATATATATATATATATATATATATATATATATATATATATATATATATATATATATATCTATATATATATATATATATATCTATATATAGATATATATATAGATATAGATATATATATATCAGGGGCGGCTGCTGGTCTTTCAGAGAGGGGAAGCTCATTGTTGGCTTACATCATAAAATTTGTCAATTTATTTAAATGTAAATTCTGCCCTCCAAAACGATATTAAACTCCAACAAGGAAATGTTGAAATTATGTTAAACAGAAACAAGGAAATACTATGAGTGTGTTTTATTTACAGTGTAAGAAATGAACAAGTAATTTCGCCAAGCAAATACCAACAAATGGGTTTCAGTTTGTCTTTCGACTTCACCTGCAAAATCCGCGATGAGACTGATCCTCCAATCATCATGCGGAAGCTCAGCGTCCAGCCCAGCCGAGGCCCGCCCACAGCTCCATTCACCCCCAGAGACGCTGAGCGTCCGGGGGCGGGACAAAATCGTGGCATTTATCCAATGACCGTCGAGTTTTGAGGCAATGAAAAAAACTGTTCCCTGCAGTCCCATTGAAGTGCATGGACGCTCAGCTTCTACAGGCAAATGCCATAGACCGTATGAGAAAACTGCGCTACGGGAATGTATGAGAAGTTAACAACATCGATAAGTAGCTGATTCTGAACGAACTCGTCTCCTCTCTCTCTCTCTCTCTCTCTCTATATATATATATATATATATATGTGTGTATGTATATATGTGTATGTGTATATATATATATATATATATATATACATATATATGTATGTGTGTGTGTGTGTGTATATACACACACACACAGCACAACAACAGCTGTAGAAATATGATACAAAGAAACTAGAAATAAGAAATATCACTAACTGTACAAGACAAATTACACTATTATACAGATTTACACTTTTTACACTAGTAGAAAAAAACAGGAATATTGGACAGACAGCATAATATTGCACTGAAGGCTATATATTGCACAGTAGAGTATTTGGTGAATATTCAAGTGTTTTCAGGATTGTGCAGAGTTCAGTGCGATGACAGCTGTTTTTCAGTCTGTTTGTTTTTGATTTGATGGTCCTAAAATGCCTTCCTGAGGGCAACAGTTCAAATAGGTGGTGATCAGGGTGGGATGGGTCTCTGAGGATGCTGTGGGCTCTCCTGAGGGAGCGTGTATTGTAAATGTCCTCAAGAGTTAATGTTTATGACCTTCTGCAGTGCCTTTCTGTCTGCTGCCATGCAGCTGGCAAACCACAGTGAGATGCTGTGGCTCAGCACTGTCTCCACAGTGCAATGGTAGAAGGACACCAACAGTTAAGTTGTTCTTCCTGAGTATCCTTAGGAAGTACAGTCTCTGTCGTGCCTTCTTCAGCAGTGCTGTGGTGTTTGTTGTCCAGGACAGGTCCTCCTTGATGTGAGTGCCCAGGAACCTGAAGTCTGAGATCATCTCCACTCTGTCCCCATTGGTGACAATAGGCTGAATGTCAGATTTCCTCCTCCTGAAGTCGACTATCAGCTCTTTTGTCTTGGAGGTGTTGAGGATGAGATTGATCATGGAGCACCATGCTGACAGCCTTCTCACCTCCTCCCTGTATGCACTCTCATCTCCTCCTGAGATGAGCCCCGCTACGGTGGTATCATCCGCGAACTTAATGATGGCATTGTTTGGGTGGGAGGGGGTGCAGTCGTGGGTATAGAGGGTATTGTGAAGGGGACTCACCACGCAGCCCTGTGGGGAGCCAGTGCTGATGCTGAGAGCTGAGGAGAGATGGGGTCCTACTCTCACTCTCTGGGAGCGGTCAGGAAGTTATTAATCCAGTTGCGGATGTGCCGTGAAAACCCCAAGTCCAATAGTTTGGTGACCAGTCTGCTTGGTATGATGGTGTTAAAAGCAGAGCTAAAGTCTATGAAGAGCAGCCTGGCATAGCTCCCTTGCTGTTCCATGTGAGTTAGTGTGGTGTGGAGCGCTGTGGCAATGGCGTCTTCTGTAGACCGGTTTGCTCCGTATGCAAACTGGAGGGGATCAAATGTAGGTGGCAGGCTTGTTGTGATGTGACTCCGATCCAGTTTCTCAAAACACTTCATAATAAAGGGTGTAAGTGCCACTGGTCAGTAGTCATTGGGGCTTCTGGCGTTGGTCTTCTTTGGTAGAGGAATGATTGTGGAGGACTTCAGGCAGGGTGGGATCGAGCACTGGGATAGGGACTGCTTGAATATGTTGGTGAACACACCAGTCAGCTGGTCTGTACAGTCTCTCAGTACCCTCCCAGTCACACCATCTGGTCCAGCAGCTTTTCTGGGATTCACAGCCCGCAGAGTGCGCCTTGCCTCCTGTGCCTGCACTGTGAGGATGTGGCTGCTGGAGGCTGGTGAGTGTGGCCTTTCCACCACTGGTGTCCCAACCTCAAAGCGGGTGAAGAAGTGGTTTAGCTCCTCGGCCAGTGAGGCGTCACCGTTGGCTGCAGTTAGGTTGCTGGACCTGTAGTTGGTGATGTTTTGGACCCCTTTCCACACCTTCCGTATGTTGTTGCTGCTGAAGTGGTCCTCAGTCTTCCTCTTATATGCTGTCTTGGCCTCCCTGATGCCTCTCCTCAGGTTGGCTCTGGCAGCCTTGTACTGAGCTTCATCCCCAGACCTGAAGGCGCTGTTCCTTTCTTGTAGCAGCACTTTGACCTCTTTTGTCATCCACCACTTCTGGTTAGGATACACCCAGATTTGCCTGTCCACTGTGACAGTGTCAACACAGTGTTTGATGTAGCACAGCACAGTTGAGGTGTACACTTCCAGGTCCTGGTGTTTGAAAATGTCCCAGTTGGTGTTTTCCAAACAGTTGGTGTTTTCTTAAGGGGGGGTGTATGCTGGTATCATGGAGTAGGGACATGTGATCAGATAGGCCGAGGTGGAGTTGCTGTGTAGCCCTGTAACCATGCTTGATGTTGGAGTAGGCTTTATCCAGAGTATTTGCTCCTCTGGTTGCACATTTTATGTGTTGGTGGAACTTAGGGAGCACTACCTTCAAGTCAGCATGGTTAAAGTTGCCTGCTATGATGTGAACTGCCTCGGGATAGGTGTTCTGTTGAAGGCTGATGGCATTGTACAAGTGGCTGAGGCCTAAGTTAGCGTTAGCATTTGGTGGAATGTACACAGCAGTCACCATGACAACAGTAAACTCTCGTGGAAGATACGTGGGTCTGCATTTGACAGTCATATACTCCAGGTCTGGGGAGCAGTGGCTATCGATGGTCGTAGCGTTGGTGCACCAGTTGTTATTCATGTAAATGCATAACCCCCCCTCCCTTGTTAGTTCGAGTTATTGTCTCTGTCATGGCAGTGGGCTGTGCGGCCTGCTAACTCGATAGTCGTATCCAGAATGGATGAGTGGAGCCAGGTCTCCATTATCAGCAGACAATCCTGTTTGCTGCTATCTGTAGCTTCAGCTCATCCATTTTCTTTGCGATGGATCTGGCATTTGAGAGGAAGATGCTAGGAAGTGGTAGTTTATGTGGCCGTCTTCTCAGCCGCGCAAGGATGCCGGCCCGGCAGCCCGGCAGCCACGTTTTTGTTTCCTCTCCTTCCGCTGCTTCCTCCTCCTGCCCGCGGGGATGATGATCCACGGAGAGCCCGGTGTTCGGGCTATATCCTGCGGTATGCTGTGCGATCGGATAAAGTCATTGTTTACAGATTGTTCACTCCGTCATCCAGTGCGTAGGTGATCCGAGCGACTGTAGACAGGATTCGCATGACAAACTGGGTGAATAATAAAAACAACACGTACAAAAACATTAAACACCGAAAACGAGAGGAGCTACGAGCCGCTGCCTCTGTGAGCACCGCCATCTTGAGAGGAAGTTGCAGAGTTGTTACCACAGTCAGACAGATTTTTTAAAAAGTAAGTTGATTTAGCCCTTTTAACCATGTAAGTACATTTGTTTCTAAGATGTATGAAAGTTTGCCAGTCCACATCACTCCCAGTGGATCTAGCCTGTGCCCAAGCTTTTTTTCTTTGTAAAATAATTTCACCTAAATCATGATTAAACCATGGGTTACATCTAATTTTAATCCTTAGTCTTAAAGTTAAAAACAGACAGAAAGCATTGTAGTGCTAGGTCAGCACCTGGGATGAGATTTATAAAAGAGAGGTCACTGACATGTAGGTCATGTAAGAAAACTTTTTCAGCAAGGTTTTTAAAGGAACTTTCATGGATATACTGTGGTCCCGATCTTGTCATTTTACAATTTCTAATGCAGCACAATGGGCAGTGGTTGATGTGGCCTATTGGTAAGAATGAGATCTAGCAAGGAGGGATGACAGTGGATTTTCATATTTGGTCAAGTCAGCTGTGATCATATGGGTGATATTTAATTCAGTACAAATATCTTTCAAGCCATCAGCTGCATGAGACATTCAATCTAGGTTAAAATCTTCTAAAATTAGAGATTCAGAAATGATCAGAGGGATAAAAAGATCTGATAAACCGTTTAGAGCATCTGGATCAGCAGAGGGTGGATGATATACGTACACCTATGATAACCAGAGGGCAGCCATGCCAGCTCAGTTTAATAGTAACGGCTAATAGCTGGAACTGATCTAGGACAGAGGTGGAGATTTTTAAAGATGCACTTAAGTTGTTTTTAGCATAAATAGCCACCCTATCGCCTCATCTTACTCTGTCCGCTCTAAAAACACTGTAACCAAGATGATTAACACTAGCGTCAGAAACATAACTATTTAACCAGGTCTCTGAAATTACAATACTGTCTACTATCCATCTTTGGTAAAAGGCCTTTGGCATTTATTCAGTTCAATTCAATTCAATGCCTTTATTGTCATTGCACAGCAGAACAACAAAATTGTGTGTGCCTCTCTGTGGGTATACACACAACGGTAAAAACAAGCAGACAAACCAGCAACAATATAAAACATGGAATACTCTAGTTAAAAACGGAGAATGTAAAACAGTAAAATAGGAAATAAATAATAGAATAAATACACTAAATAGGAGCAGCACTTGGAATTTCCACATTAGAACTATCCCACATTAGAATTATTGCACAGCCCAGAAGCCTGACAGTAGACTTTTGCATGTTAGAAGAATTTGTGATTCTGATGACATTTGGATAAAAACTGTTAAGAAGCCTGGAAGTGCGAGTTCTTATTGACCTGTATCGCCTCCCACAGGGCAGCAGTGTGAAATGTTTGTGTCCTGGGTGAGAAGAGTCCTTGATGATGTTTGTGGCCCTACGTAGACAGCGACTGATGTGCAAGTCCTGAAGTGCTGGTAACTGTGTGCCAGTGATGTTTTGGGCCAGCTTGATGACCCTCTGGAGAGCCTTCTTATCAGCAGCTGTGCAGCTGGAAAACCACACAAGCATACCATAAGTGAGGATGCTCTCAATGCAACAACGGTAAAAAGACACAAGCAGGTCCTGGGACAGTTTGGATTTTTTCAATGTCCTCAAGAAGTACAGTCGCTGCTGTGCTTTCTTCACAAGTTCGGTGATGTTGTGAGTCCATGTGAGGTCCTATGTGATGTATGTGCCCAAGAATTTAAAGAAAGGCCCCCCTCTCCACAATATCTCCTCTGATTTATAATGGAGCAGGATCCTCCTTCTGTTTCCTGAAGTCGATGATCATCTCCTTTGTTTTGGAGATGTTAAGTGCCAGGTTGTTTGTGGTGCCAGTCAGTCTGCAGACTTCATCCCTGTAGTCAGACTCGTCCCCCTTCTGTATCAGTCCGACCACAGTGGTGTCGTCCGCAAACTTAACTATGGTGTTAGTGCTGTGTGTGGGTGTGCAGTCATGTGTGTAGAGGGCAAACAGCAGAGGACTCAGCACACAACCCTGCGGGGCCCCGGTGTTGAGTGTTAGGGAGGGAGAGTGGTGAGTCCCAAGCCTGACTGTCTGTGACCGGTGGATTAAAAAGTCCTTAATCCACCAGCATGTGTGCTGGTTCACACCCAGGTCTAGCAGCTTGGTCAACAGTCTGCTGGGGATGATCGTATTAAATGCAGAGCTAAAGTCCAAGAACAGCAGCCTTACAGATGTTCCAGGTGAGACAGTGCAGCGTGCAGGGCTGTGTTTATGGCGTCCTCTGTTGACCTGTTTGCTCTATAAGCGAACTGGTGCTGGTCCAGGGAGGGTGGCAGTGCAGCCTTGATGTGCTTCAGAACCAGCCTCTCGAAGCACTTCATCACAGTGGGGGTGAGAGCTACTGGTCTGAAGTCATTTAGGCTGCTGATGGATGTTTTCTTAGGGACAGGAACTATGGTGGCAGATTTAAAGCAGTCAGGTACAGTGCATGTAGACAGAGAAAGGTTGAAGATGGAGCTGAATACCTCTGCCAGCTGGTCGGCACAGTCCCTTAGTGCTCTGCCCGGTATGCTGTCAGGGCCAGGAGCTTTCCTGGGGTTAACACCTCGGAGCACACTCCTGACATCTTCTGTGTTGACAGTAAGAGCCAGGCTTTGTTGGGCTGGGGGCAGCAGGTACTCAGTGTCTGTATCAGTCACCTCAAAACATGCAAAGAAGTGATTCAGTTTCTCTGCTAGGGAGTCACTGCTGGTGGTGGTGGTGGTGTCTTTGCTGTTGTTTTTGTAGTTAGTGAGGTGTTGAAGACCTTGCCATGCTTTCCGTGGGTCTCCCTCACTGAAATTTAACCCTAACCCTAACCCTTTACATGCACAATTCCTAAGCCTTTACAGGCTTTAAAACTATGAGCAGGACTCAAACCATCAGTACTCTGGGGAACAACTCCATTGCCAGCATGCTCCTGATGCAACCTGTCCCTGAGAGGGTAGGAGCCACATGATGTGAGCCCACTCCTTAAAGTCTTGCTGATCTAGAGCTTTTATCTGCTAAAATAGAAAATAGCCATAAAATATGCTATATGCAGGACTTAAATAAGCAGAGCTGATCTTAAATGGGCAGTGAGTGGTCAAGAGAGTGCGTGATGTGTGAGTGCTGTAAACAGTTTGTCATTAGATGTTTGTTTATGCAGAACCATCATTTCATTATCATCATCATCATCATCATCATCTTTAACCTGCGTAATTTGTTTGATCCAGGGACATCATTGCCATGTTCATCCTGAATAGAAAAGCTGATGTTGATCCAGGTCCATTACCGCTATTTTGATGCCAACATAGACAGATTGTCCAGAATCAGCTTGATGATGATGATGGTCCTGGATAAACCTAACCAAATCTAACTAAAAAAAGGAGGGGAAATATGTCAATTGCGGGAATTTGCAACTGCAAAATGACATTCTCCTTACTCTTAATGTTAATGAACGATATTTTAGCCTATTGGCCAGCTTATTTGTTAGCATAGCCTACCTAGTTAGCAAGCTAACTCGCTAATATTATAGTCTATCAGCAAGCTTACTTGTTAGCATAATCAACCTAGTTAGCAAGCTAGCTTGTTAACCCTGCAGTAGCTTATATGGTTTTTGGTTCATATTGCTGAGGATTTTGTTTAATTGTAGGGGAGAATGGGGTAAGATGAGCCATTTTTTACATTTTGCATCATTGTGGGGAGTAGGAGAAATTTTAATGTGCAATCTTTACACCATATGAAAATTTGAAGTGTTCTGCCTCTTTTGAGACCATCAACTTTCCGTAAACTTATATGAATACAGAGATATACTCTCCTACCAGTGGGAGAAGAGGAGAGTCCCACTGGTAGGAGGCCCCGGGGCAGACCCAGAACACGCTGGAGGGACTACATATCTCATCTGGCTTGGGAACGCCTTGGGGTCCCCCAGGAGGAGCTGGAAAGCTTTGCTGGGGAGAGGGATGTCTGGGGTGCTTTGCTTGGCCTGCTGTCCCCGCGACCCGGCCCCGGATAAGCGGATGAAAATGGATGGATGGATGGATGGATGGATATACTCTCTCAAAAAAAAGTGGTCTTGTGGCACAACTTACCCCGTTCACGGTGTAAGATGAGCATATGTGCGGGTAAGATGAACCATAATAAGATCTCTGGTTAAACTATTTTATTTTACTCAACCAATGTCAGAATCCTGTGACAAACAGCATGTTGAACTGGAATCAGTCCTGATAGTGCAAAGGTCAATCTCAGGAATAAACAGATGGGTAGGCCTACAACAGCTTAAAGATCTGTTCTGTAATATCAGAGAGGGAGGCATCATTTAACCTGACATAACAAGTCATTGTTGTGAAATAGAAGAAGAAGAAGAAGCTTTATTGTCACTGTAATAAATACAGTGAAATTTCGTATGGTCCTCTCTTATAGCAGCTACAATGTCCTTGTCATAAAATAAACTGGGGGGGGAGCAGTCTCTTCACAGCCATGGGGAAGAAGCTGTGTTTCAGTCTGTTGGTGCGGGCTCTCATGACTCTGAGTCTGCCAGAGGGAAGGCTGGTGAATAGACAGTGTCCTGGGTGGGCGGGGTCATTCCGAATCTTTGTGGCCCGTTGGAAGAGATGGCTGGAATAGATCTCCTCTAGGCGTGGAAATAGAGAAGAGAAATATTACCAGTTTAATTAGAAATTGAATGTGATATTGATATGGGGTAAGATGAGCCACTGGCTCAAGTTGCCCCTACCCTTCTGGCTCATTCTACCCCACTGCCACCATTTAAAAAAAAAAAAAATGGTGGCTCCTGACATCAAACTAGGCTAGCATTCAAGAACTGACTGGGGCACTACAGGCCTTGTGTAAGCAGAATTGCTAATTACAGGCATAGGAACTGCTGCAGGCTGAAAATCGGGAGAAGTTAACTGAGAGACTTTACCAGTAAGTTGAGAAACCTGATTCAGCAGAGCATGGTTACTCTCAACTAGGCTGCGCAAAAGTGCCTCATGCTGCTCTAATACAGCTCCCTGACTAGCAATAGCCTGTTGAACGCTAATTTCACTATGCGCTGCCTCAGCGCCGATCTCGTTGCCTGCTGAGTTCATCTTGGCCGGACCATAATGTTACAGACGGTTCAGAGACTCAAGCGCAGGACATCAAGACACGACACGCTGCACTCAAATAAAGATATTTATTAATACAAGTAACTGAGAGCTAGCCGCTAACCAAAACCTGAATAACACAAGGGAAAGCTAGGCTGTGAGGGAACTGATACTAATAAAGAGTGCAAAAGTACAAACGGAAATATCTCAGGGACAAAAAAGGAATAATCCTGATAGTAAAACTAGCAAATGAAACCTACAAACAAACTAAAGCTACGACTAACTGAAAACTACATACATAACTTAACTGGGCAAACAGCAGAGAGAGGGTAGTAGGCAGGAGTGGGCAGGCTGAGCTGGTGGGGAGAGACGGCAGGCAGGCAGGAGTGGTGGTAGAATGGAGAGGAGTAGGAGGGTGGTGAGCAGCAGGAATGTAGTGAGGTTCCGAGGGAGACATTCCTGACGTTTGGCAGAATGGGCTGGAGGAGGCAGGTAGTCCTGGAGGTGGCGGGTCCAAACTGAAGATAAGGAAAGAGATAATTAGTTTCAAGCATACAGACGTGGAGCTAGACCAAACAAGAGTTGAGGAACTAACTGCGACTGTTAACGGTCCGGCGCTGATCAGAGTGTGGCTTATGTCTGGCAGTAGAGTGGTTGCAGCTGGCAGCCCAATCACCCGTGTGCCTCCTCAGCTGATTACAACAGGCTTCACCTGCCTGCATTCCTCGCCGCCCACACCAAGCTCACCCCCACCTAGAGGAAGAGAGGAAAAGAGGAAAGGGGAGGGGGAGAACTGCCACTATTTGGCACTGGAGGTAGAGGGCGTGACAGTGGCACTGTATATAGTATATATAAAATGAAGTAGAAAGGCAGTGCTTCATTTGTAAATCTGGAGGTACCAGAACTCAGAGAGGCTGCTGACCTAGCAGGTTAGGGAGAGAAAAATAGTCACAGAATGTAAACATGGTGCCACCACAGCCTTTACTGTAAGCTCAACTACACATCAGCTTCATGACTGTATCTTCATGGTTGTGACTAGTGGTGGGGGAAATTAATTGATTTTTAGATGCATCAGAATGTGAATGTGAACGATACGGCATCGATTCACAAATGTCAATAATCAATTATCTAACTGTTTTCTAAAAACGTGATGTTAAGGAAACAAAAGAGGCAGAACTAAACTGCAAGAGCAGTGTAGCACCTGAACAGTTAACTTGTAATCCATCTTCACAAAAGGCGGCCGCTGCAATCTTGTTTTGATTTAATGTCTAAGTAATGACAATAGTGAGGAGAACGTGAAGTATACTGTGAATACTCTCTATGCCATCATCAAGAGACTAACCTTTACAGAGCGGAGCAGCGATCAGCAGTAACGTTAACAGATGAGACCAGCTGATCAACACACACTGCAGCATTAAACAACTTAACCAACTCTGCCTGCACCGGCCTGTTCAGCATTTTGCATTTTAGCGCAGTGGCGCACTCTGCCTCCCTCATTATTTTGTAAAAAAAGAGGCTGCGGACTATGTATCAGCAGTACGTAAATTGCATACTATGCCAGCATGAATAGTGGGGATACACTCTGGTTTAAAAGCTAGAGTATTGGAAGCATTTTGGCTTCTATGAAGTTTAATGGAAAAGGGACCTGGACAAGAGCCACATTGTATGCATGTAAATGATGTGTTTATTTAATTATAGATCACTACAAATAGAATATGCTGTGTTTTAAAAGTAGCAAGTAGTCATACAGTGAGATAAATAAATAACATAGAAATAAAAAATTGTGATGCATCGAGATGCGTCCAAATCGTTTTATTATTAAATCATAGCCCTCTGAATCAATATCAAATCGGATCATTAGGAGCCAAGAGATTCCCAACCCTAGTTGTGATGCTATCATTGTGACAAAATCAATCCACAGACAGACAGACAGACAGACATATAAACAAACACACACACACACACACACACACACACACACACACACACACACACACACACAGACAGATCCACAAAACAATACCAGCCCTGTTGTCTTGGTTGGCAATGACATAATAAACAACGTCAGGGCACCAACAGAAATTACTTTTGCATCATCTGACATGACAATGCAGCCTAGTAAACACTATATGCCCACAGCAATGGGAATTATAATTTACCATACGTATTTAACCACATAGCACAAATGCCCACTAGCTGTGGCTTACAGTGAAATGCAAAACTATGATATGCACATATCATACCCATAACAATAGGACTTAAAAGATTTCATTAGCCACACTGCATGTTACCAGCAGCTTAAACACAAACTTGCTTAGCTGTGGTGCTTACAGTAACCATACGTTGCATTCCTCCATTTATTGGCCTGATGCATTAATCATTATCATAATCATCATCATCATACTCCTAATCAGTCATCAGAGATCAGTTATAAAAAAACATGTGCTTATATTTCTGTTTATTCTCCCAAAACAGCCACCAAAACATCTACAGAGTCCACTGTGCCAGTATTGCTGCTACTGTCAGTGCTTTTCTCACTTGTGCTGTTATTATCACCCTGCGGATTCACTGAAATGACTCTGACTGGGGTCCAACTGACCTACTGGTTTGAACAAATTCCACAAATTTTGTTTTTTTTCTTGACATTTTACCAGCGCCCTCTTTGTTAAAGAGGATATCCTAATTCAAATGGCAGTTGCCTGAGTGATGTTTCTCTTTAAACAAACTCAGATTTAGAAGGCAGCCAAAATAGGCATACAAGTGATTCACCAGTAACTTTTATGGGAAATAAAAGAATGACAGATACACAGACAGATGCTGTATCCAATCAAATAGGTGTATGTCTGGGAGGTTCTGTATAATTTTTTGGCAGACAAGTATGAGCCAGCTAAGGTGATTATTCAATGTATCGTAGAGATCATTTTATCACCCACATGCAAAATATTATTATAGGAAGCACTATGCATGATATTAAAGCAATAATTCAAAGGTCCATTTTTTCTAAAAAGACTTGATTTTTGTTCAGATGTATCCATATATTTCATAATAACTTGGGGCTTGTTCCCCCACCTTTTATTTATCCCATATCTCTGGTAACATTACATTACGCTACAATGCCCAGGATTGTGACAGAGGTAGCATGCACAAGGATGCTTTATTGCACTGCTGCTTATGTGTATTCATGTACATGCATGTACATGACTGTGTCTCATTCTCCTGAACTGGGTGAGAACAAAGAGCAGCTAAAGACAGTAAAGGAAATGTTCGTGTGCTGTGCTCAAAGTCATCCTTGAATATTTTTTTTCCGGACGTGTCATTCCCACATCAGACCTAAGTGAAAAGCACACGCACTAATAAAAAATGGAATAAAGGCCAATTTCATGCAATAAAACTTGCATTTACAAGAGCTGCAACAAAATTAAAGGCAAGTCTTTCTTTGTGCATCAGATGGCTTTACTTTCCATTTTAATTTATGTTCCACGTCTGTGTTGCCTCAAATCAAAGGGTTAAAGGCCTGTACAGTAGCTTGGCATCTCTCCTGCAGTCTGCCAAGCTGACTGCAGCATCCACAGTCCACCACCATGTTTATGGATAAGATGTTGTATGTTTTACCACAGGGACAGGTCGCAACCGGACCCAGCAAAATAAAAAAATAAAAAAAATTAAAAAACACTCCACCATCTGCACCACTGACATTTCCCACACCAGTGAAAGAGTGTGAGCACCTGTTGTTCACCTCTCGGCCTGTGCAGGATTTGAAGTTGTCATAATGTCATGCCACCATGTGGTTTGTGTGCACAAGTCAGTATGAGCCACATGATGCGTAGAATACAGGCCAAACTAAAAGATCAAAGTACACATCAACATTTTTCCCAAAAACGATTTCTGTCATTTTAGGTAGTTCTCATCATGCTGCTCTATGTTCAAGTGTTCATTTTTTCTAATAAGGTTAGTTTTAAGGTTAGTTATCTGTTGCGATTGAAAGGGGGTGTGATGTCGTAATTGACTGTTGTGTGTGCCAATTGATATGCTCACAATCAATAGGCATTGCTTTGGCACTGTGTGGCCCAAAGAGCAGCTGCACCAGACACCAGACATAAGTGCTCCACTAATGTGAATGCAGAATGATTTAATCATGCAGCTTCAGAAGTCTTCTAGACTTTCAAATGGAATGGATTATTGGTATGGATCATATTTTGATGGTGGTACAAGTCATTTTAAGGGGGTTTTGACACAAAAGAAATGTACTTACTGATTTACAGACATTTATTTTGCTATTTAAGTTTACAAAAGTCCTTTGACATAATTCCACTGTTTGGCCACAATGAAAATCTGCTTATAAGGCCGGGGCATTTCCTGGGGTCCTGGTTTTGAGTCCTCAAATTTGGATTTTTGGAGCCAGAAGTGACCCACAGTGACTGTATTTGGACAGGAGGGTGGATCTGGATAGGAGTGAGGGCTGGATCTGACCAATTAGCTGAGGTGATTCCTTACAGGCAGCGGCCTCACTCTTAATTATTCATAACTTTAAGCCTTCAAAAAATTTAAACAGGTGAGTTTTCTAAACATCCCTCTGTACAGCTATCATGAATGGGGAAAAAGAAGTCCAAATAGAAAGTCCAAAACCATTTTTGTACCGGGTTAGGTTTTCAAGAATGCTTATTAGGGGTTCAAGCCCGAAGGGCTGAAACCCTTTTGTTTTTCTACTGTTTTATTAGGGCCCGAGCACCTAGCGGTGTGGGGACCTATTGAAATGCAAGGAATTGTTATTATTAATAGGGCGCGAGCACCTGGCGGTGCAAGGACCCTATTGAAGTGCAAGGAATTATTAGGGCCCGAGCACCAAGTGGTGCGAGGACCCTATTGAAATGCAAGGAATTATTATTATAATTAGGGCCCGAGCACCAAGTGGTGCGAGGACCCTATTGAAATGCAAGGAATTATTAGGGCCTGAGCACCAAGCGGTGCGAGGACCCTATTGAAATGCAAGGAATTGTTATTATTAGGGCCCAAGCACCAAGCGGTGCGAGGATCCTATTGAAATGCAATGAATTCTTATTATTAGGGCCTGAGCACCTAGCGGTGCGAGGACCCTATTGAAATGCAAGGAATTATTAGGGTCCACCTTATTCGCCATAAAACATGAGCTTGTTTTTGAGGGGCAAGGGATACTTGAAAACTCATGCAACTTTGCACATACATGAGACGGCCCAAATTGTGTTGTCTGATATGATTTTTGTGTGTTGATGTGCCAAGATGGTTCAACAGCGCCCCCTACAATTTTTTGATGAAGCAGCCCCCGAAGCTGGTTTGACCTACATGTCTGAAACTTGGTAGGCACATGTAACACTCCAAGATGTACAAAAAAGCCTCTTGGAGTTACGCTCCATACCCAACCGGAAGTCCGCCATTTTGAATTTACTTGTGCTACTTTTGTGCATTTTTTGCCATTTCCAAGAGACGTAAATTAACGAACTTGTCCTAGAGATTTTATCCAATCCACTTCAAACTTGATCTGTCCCACCCAAAGACCTTGAAGAAGAAAAGTTATCACAGGCTTGACGTTTCGTCAAACGCTGTCACCGTGGTGCTGCCTTCTTCGTCAAAAAACACAAAGTTATAACTACTCCTACATATTTTATCTGATCAACTTCAAACTTGGTCTGTCCCACCTCAAGACATTGAAGAAGAAAAGCTATCAAAACCTTGAGTTCTTGTCACACCGTGTGACCGTAGTGGGGCCTCAAACTTCAGGGTCTCGCCACGAAACAGGAAGTAGTGTAAAACTCCAGCGTACATGGTCCAATCTTCCCCAAACTTCACAGGATTCATGACAGTCCTGCTCTGAAGAGACCTACATGTCAATAATTTGTGATAAATATAGCGCCCCATACTGGTAGCAGGAAATGACATGTTTTATATTTGGAAGTATAACTCCCAAAAAATTGGCCAGATCCACCTCAAGTTTGGTCAACCTATCCATCACACAGGGATGATCCTTTACTGTGAACACTGTGAGTTTTCGTGGAAGGGCGTGGCCATGGCGTGGCGGCGAACTTTGATGTTTCGACATGATGACAAACATTTTGTAACTTGACTCTACGTGGACATATCTTTCCAAAACTTTACACATATGATAACAGTCCAGCCCTGAAAACATCTACAGAGAAATTTTGAAACAGCGTCATAGCGCCACCTACTGGCGGTTGAAAGTTATTGTTTTCATTCTATCATGTCCCTCTTCTACTAGGTTAATCACAACCACCTCATTTTTGCTGATATATAGTCGCAAGCCCTTGATGATGATCAAACCAGAAGTTTTTGAGTTGTCACAGTGGCGCCGCCTTATTTGCCATAACACACAAAGTTGTTTTTGAGGGGTAACGGATGCTTTTAAACTCATGAAATGTGGCACACATACGATAGGACCCGATTTGTGTTTGATGTGATTTTTGTGCTTTGATGTGCCAACATGGCTCATCAGCGCCCCTAAAAATTTTCAACGAAGCAGCCCCCGAAGCTGGTTTCATCTACATGTATGAAACTTGGGAGGCACATGTATCACTGAGAGACATACAAAAAAGCCTCTTGCAGCCATGAGCCAAACCCAACAGGAAGTCCGCCATTTGTAATTTGCTTGTAACTGCTTCACAACTTCACCGTACATGTTCCAGTCTTCCACAAACTTCACAGGATTGATGAAAGTCCTGCCCTGAACACATCTATATGCCAATACTCTGTTCTTAGTACGGCGCCACCTACTGGCAAAATGACATGTCGTAGTATGATTGGACAGATATGCCATCTAACTCCTGAGTGAGGGGTCTGACTTCAACAGGAACGGGAGGGCCCGTTCATCGCTGCTTGCAGCTTTAATTAGGGGGTCAAGCCCGAAGGGCTGAAACCCTATTGTTTTCCCACTGTTTTCTTCTTCTTCTTCTTCTTCTTCAGAAATATTTTCGCAAATTCCCGTGAGATGGTACATTGTAGAGACATGAAATTTTCACCAATGACTGGAAGTTGTGTGCAAATGGCGCGCATAATATAAAAATACCACTTGGCCAGATGGTGATGCTATAACCAAGGTCAACGCGTTTTGGGCTATAACTCCCACACCATATGTCGCACATTCAAAAACCTCATATCCACAGATTCCCTGAATAGTGCTGAATCACCGGGGCTCGGCCACGCCCATTTCCACCTATAATTTTTTTTCGCAAAAACTGAAAAACCTTCTTTTTCTATCTCCTCCTTGGGGTTTTGTCCGATCAGCATGAAACTTGGCACATACAGTCTTCCGCTGGACCTGATCTAAAGTTATCAAAAGAATTTTGTTCGGTCAAAAGATGCGCAAATTATTAACGAATACATTTTTCTAGCTAGCTATAAAAAGGCGAAGTGTTGCATATCTCGGTCAAAATAAATGCCAACAATACCAAATCGGAGATCCTTGGTTGTCATGTGACTGCAAATATGGGAAATTTATATCTCTTAAATGGCAACACTGATTTTTATGAAATTTGGTGGGTATGATGCTGGGTCACTCCTGAGGCCATATCTTGAAGTTAATCACGACTGGTCAAAGTAGGCGTGGCTTATTACAAGATAAACAACAAACATTTATTTCAGCTCAAGTATTATGCTAAGGGCTATGAAATTCACAGGGTATATACAGAATAGCACACAGACCACCAATACCAAAAATTGTGTGTCTGCTCCACTAGGTGACGCTATAACGGATGCAAACGCATTTTGGCCTGTAACTTCCACATTTTAAATCACATCTTCATAAACTTTATATCCACGTGTTCCCTAAATAGAGTCGCATCTTCTGACATAGGCCACTGCATATTTCTCTTTGTAAGTCACTACACATCAAAAACCTACTTTTTCTATCTCCTCCTAGCGTTTAAGCTCCATCTGCACGAAACTTTGCACATACAATCTCCAGATTTGCCTGATCAAAAGTTATCAAAAGAATTTTGCTACTCCAAAAAATGCGGTAGTTATAAATAAACAATTTTTTCTGCTAGCTAAAAAACACATACTCTTGCATATTTTTGTCAAAGTAAAAGCTATCGACGTCAAACTCAATTCACTTGTTTCAGACGTCAACTAGAGGCTCTGTGCCAAATTTGGTGGAAATTGGCCAATAGGGGGCACTATAAACAAAGAAACATCAAGTGACTAGAAAACTGATCAGATTTGCATGAAATTTGGTGAGCGTGATGTGGAGTCACTCCCGAGGCCAGCTGTGAAGCTTAGTGATGTTTGGTCAGGCCGACTTCCGTGGGCTCCGCGAGACCTGGTTGTTGTTATTATTATTATTATCATTATTATTATTATTCAGAAATGTTGTTGCAAATTCCCGTGAGATGGTACATCATAGAGACACGAAATTTTCACCAATGACTGGAAGTTGTGTGCAAATGGTGCTCATAACATAAAAATGCCAATTTTGGCCAGATGGTGGGGCTATAGTTACGGTCAAGGAAAATTTGAATTTGAAAGGCAACCACCCTCACACTTTATGTCAGATTGACTTGAAACTTGACACACATGGTCAGGTGAAGGACCTCTACGAAACCCTGAAAAAAAACCTCAAGGTCTGCCCACTAGATTTGTCCGCCATATTGGATTTTTTGCAAAACACGTTTTTGACATCTCCTCCTAAGGTGTAGGTCTGACTTATACCAAACATACTGTGGACCATCATGGGATGAAGCTTTTGAAAAGTTGTCAAAGACTTTTTGATATGTCATTGCATTTTGATGATATTAGTCAGTGAACTTTACAGAGGGCGTGGCTCAGCACATAAATGGAATTTACTCCTCAACCGTTGAGCCAATTGTCACAAAACTTGTAGGAAATGTCAACATCATGATCTGAATCAAACCCTGAATGTTTGATTAAAATCAACCCATAGGTGGCGCTACACAAGCAAAAAGTTGATATCTCATAATCAGCTAGAGATATTTTTACAAAACCTGCTTTGCGTCATCTAGAGTCATGTCTCAGTCAAGACACCAAATTTGACAATGATTGCTTTAAGGGGGCGTGGCCTATTATGTAAAATCTAAATTTCAAAGCATTTCACATTCCATACTTCATAAAATCATAAAAAATCAACAGTGTGCCCTACACAGCTGAAAGCTTTTCAGCACATTCACTGAATTGTGACAAAACTTTGCCGCACTGCAACCTATTGTCAATTCAGAAGTCTGTCACTCTATATTTTTAAAAACATGCAAAATCAGTTAACATCAATATCTCCAAAAGTCTTCACGTAAATGCAAGCATAGTTGACACACTTAGTTTTTGGATACTAGATGTCACATGTTCCAAATGGTGTTCAGATCGGTATAACGGTTAGCTCACAGTGATATTCATTATCTTATTGTAATTTGTACTGTAATGTATTTTCTGTTTCATCTAATTTTCAACCAAATGTCACCAAAATATTTGACAATATACTTGAAATCAGCAGAATGATGTGCATTTTTTTCAGAATTTTATCACCAATGCTTTCACTGTTTTTGAGATCTCAGTCTGTTCTAAAAAGAATGACTAATGAACTTTAAAGGGGGCGTGGCTCAGCAAATGACTCCACAACGTTTGGACCAATGGTCGCAAACCTTGGAAGTAATGTCTTAAGAGGTACCAGGCACATATCCTGAAAGTTTCATTCAAATTGACCACTAGAGGGCACCAAAATTAGAAAAATGGGCATGCAGTAACACAAATCAGACTAGAAATCAGAAACTCATTGTCCAATCATTACAAAACTTGCAGGTACGTTAAATAATAATTATGAAACACGTGTATTATTCTAAAATCAGTCAATAGGGGGCGTCACAACTTCCAAACAAGTGCAATGGCCTTTCACCAAATCCAGCCATAAATCAATGAGGGTTTTTTCAAACATCAACAAACTCAGTGTATCAAAAGTCTTAATCTTACCCAGCTTTCTAAATTTAAATGTCCATGCTGGCCAGAACCCCGGAATTGCTGCTTGCGGCTATATTATCTACTATGTTTTCACTTGAATTTGACAAGTGACATATTTGCAGTGTGCACCACAGTTGTCCACTGTGCAAGATGTAGCACACTCAAGATGGCACCGTATCTATGCCATCAGAAACCTGGAATCTCTGGTGTCACGTCTTCAGCGGGTTATATGACCCCTTTTGCCAAAGCTTGGTTTTCAACACACCTCATATGATTTGTTTAATGATGCCACGCCTTGCTTACTTCACAGATTTGGCCCCGGAACAAAGGTTGCAACGTCTGAAAGCCCTTTTAGTCACTGCTGAGGGCTCTTGCTTTCATTGAAGTTTGACAGACAGCGGGGTCAGCAGTGTGTCATAGTACATTTTTGCCCCTCAATGAGTTAAACAACCAGGATGTTCCTACTTCTTGAGACTTTAACACTTGCTCTAACCTCCCTCTATAGCTGGGTGGCCTTGGACAGTACAGGGCAGTACAAAGAGATGGAACACAGAGAAATGTCAGTGGAGAAGGGAAACCCAAACAAAACCTGAAAACTGGGTGTGAATTGTGGTTGTGTACAGAGTTTCTCAGGACAGTGAGCTTCTGACTTAATTTCTGTGTGTGTGTGTGTGTGTGTGTGTGTGTATGTGTGTTTGTGTGTACAGGTTTACGTGTTTCTACAATGTATGTGTTAAAGCCTGCACCCACATCACACTCCATTCCTCTTACTCCTTAGTGGCTAAATTAAGTGTGACAGGGCATTAAAGTAGGATTAGAGCTCTGGGTCTTACTGCGAGAGAGATGGAGACGAAGGGAGCTGAGAGCTGAATGGAAAGTGTGTGTATGCGTATGTGTGTGAGAAGGTTGGACTAATGGCAAGAAGGTGCTGATTGCTTGTGAGAGTGGCCAAGGTGTGGGTGTGTGTCTAAACAAGACCTCTTTCAAGACCTGGCTGGAGATGAGGGGATGGCCTGACACCAACCCACAAAACTCTTACCTTAACAAGTTTTGTTTGTTGGCGTTATTCCTGATTCAAACCCACAGTCTAAGGACGAAAGAGACCTTGTCTTTTTTTTTTCAACTACGATTAATCGCCAAATTTAAAAAGTTAATCGGGCTTAATCAAATTTTTTTTATCATATGTTTAAAATTCCACTGTTTTGCATTTGAAGTCCATATGAACAAGGTGAAGCAATTCTTACCTGAGTCTTGATTGTGAATCAAATAATGCAATGAAATTTGCTTATTGAACTTAACTTTTAGATTTATTTATTTCAAACCAGTGCGGCACTGCTACAACAGTGTGGTCTGAAACAATGATTTAGAGGTAGGAGACAACTTCAGATTTCTGATTCTGTGAAATAGAGTGGTGTTGTCATTGTTGTTTTGAAAGGATTACACTGTTTCAGTTGAGAAAATGCAGTTACTCTGATAGAACTTTGATTACTCCCTAATGTCCAATGATCCCTTGTTAATGTGACAGTCACTTTTCAGTAGTTGCAGTTTAGTGTCCTTCTCTGATTCATACAGGTCCCATATATGTGAAACTATTGTTACTGTGACAGTAAGACATATGACAAGTCACAACATGTCAACCCAAGGAAGTCCCCTTAACACATAATCTACTTGTGCGGTGGTGTGTCTATGTCACTCTGCAGTTACTCCTCCAAAACAGTGGTCGGTGGTGGGGTTTCTGTGAAGTGCTGTAAAATGTGATTCAAAACACACCTACAGTATAACACATTAATCATGGCTTAATAAAGACAGTTTGAAATCCAAGTACACAAATTTGCTTGATTATAACTTGCAAGCTTTACAGCCAAAACACTTGTATTTTGCTGGACACATTTTTTTTTTTAAATACAACATGCTAATAATAATAATAATAATAATAATAATACATTTTATTTGAAAAGCACCTTTCAAAACACTCAAGGTCTCTGTACAATAACTAACACTAACATTATTAGTACAATTGTATCGCCTTTTACACTGTATAAATTAGCCTTGTGACTAGTTAAGATTTCCTGTACTCATATCAAACCAGGACTTAAAATGCAGGTCTGTCGTCAGTTCCCACCATTTGGCAGCATTGTAGTTATCTTCTTCAATTTAGTTTCATCCACAGGCCTGTGGTGATTCACACACTCCAAAATAGTGCTTTGCTGGGTTTGGTAGTGCGTATGCCCGCTGACATCAGTCTGATTACCTGTATGTTCAGCTTGATTTGTGATTATTTTGATTCCGACACAAGCTGCATATTACTTTTGACTTGTCAACTGAACCTTCTGAGTTTTTTAAAGAAAAAGGAGCCATTCAGAATTGTAGTGGTGTCTTATTTCTTATCACTGCAGAAGCAGGAAGACACTACAGTAGCTCGACTTCAAGCGAGGATGTGTCAAAGAGACAACATAGCAGCACACAATGCAATTAAAAAAATTGTTGTAACATGTTATGTTCTGACTTTACTTATGTTGTGATTAACGCATTTACACTGATGGCCCTACTCTGAGGACATCTGTATGTGACTAGTCAGCACTCATACAAAGGTTTCTTGGAGCACAGAACCATTGACCTTTTATTTTAAATGGTTTTGGTTTTTGAAAACCCTAGAGTCAATTCAGTTTTATTTATATAGCCCAAAATCACATTTTTTTTATAGGATAGAGGATGTTTTGTAAAACAAGCAGAGAAAGTAAATATAATTTTTGTGGATGAATGGAAAACAAAAGTTTTTTTTCTTCTTGGTACAGAAAGTGCTGTCTCAACTGCATTTTGTGCTGATAATGAAATGCAGGTCTGTTTCCATAATGACCTGCGGCAGAGGCTGCCACTCAGTAAAAAGTCCTTAGGTAAAGCTCCCAAACACTGAGAAACTCTTCAACACAGCCAGTTGTGCTCCCATCAGAGACACAGGAACTTCCTATATCACCCCCTATTTTCATTTTGCTGCTGTTGTAAATTGTCAGCAATGCAACATGAAAACTTTAGTCTGCTATTCCATGTGATTGGTCACCTCACAAATAAAACACTGTCCCTTAATGTGTGACATTGTCATAGTCTTTATCCAAACTTAAGAAAGACTTCCATTCCAGTCTTCTAGTAAGAAGCAAGCTGTGAGTTCCCTGAAGTTGTGTTGAAGCTACTCTCCATTCAATTCAGCATAAAAAAGACAGTGGGAGTTTGAAATACAACAAGCTAGGAAGCATGTGTGAGGTAAAGATACAAGCACTGACGGACAGAAAGAAAGTGTTTAATCTCATAATGTTATAACCCCGTTAACCTTAATCAAGGTTTCTCCCACAAGAGACAATGTTGGAGAGACAGATTGAGATGATCTCATTAGAGGAGATGGGCTCAGTATTAAGACAGTGTGTCTTTCTTCAACTGACTAGCAATGAAGCATTGCAGCCAAATAGCAACAAACTCAATTAGCCATATAAATGCTCCATTTAGTTGCACCAGGCATGTGAAGGCTCATTTATGCTCACGTTACATATGAAAATACATACTTCTGTTTCAAACATTTATACCTCCATGTGTCCTTTATGATGGCATAGATACAGCCAGTAGGTGGGAATAGAAGGCGGAGTCAAAAGTTTCACGCAACAACAAATAAGCCAACAGTGGAAGAGGCTGTAACACAACCTGGTGTCACTCTAAAGTTGTCAAAAAAAAAAAAAAACACTTGGTCAGTGACTTTTAGCGTCAGACACAGACGGGAAAAGATGTCCTTTCACACTGGCTGGTACCCATTTTTGTTTAACAATGCCTGGAAGCATCGGGAAAATGCAGTGAGACAACAACAAAAGTTAAGCAGGCAGAAGTCTGGGTAGGGTTGGTTGGAGGTGTGGTGGATGGGTCCAACCACTGATTTTCTCCCAGGAAGCTGGTGTTCACTTCCAGTAAGATCGTAAAGCCAAATCCTGTTCTTTTTTCTTAAACCCAACCATGTGCATGTGTTAGCAAAACATAACCACAGGCATTTGTTGTTGAAGGAAAAAAATGTCAATTTACGGTGTTGTACCGATTGGACACACCTTCTCATTCAATGCGTTTTCTTTATTTTCATGAGATGGTTTGGGGGTGAGCTGGACCGCAGAGTGAAGGCAAAGGAGCCAACAAGTGCTAAACACCTCTGGGAACTCCTTCAAGACTGTTGGAAAACCATTTCAGGTGACTACCTCTTGAAGCTCATTGAGAGAATGCCAAGACTGTGCAAAGCAGTAATCAGAGCAAAGGGTGGCTATTTTGAAGAAACTAGAATATAAAACATGTTTTCAGTTATTTCACCTTTTTTTGTTAAGTACATAACTCCACATGTGTTCATTCATAGTTTTGATGCCTTCAGTGAGAATCTACAATGTAAATAGTCATGAAAATAAAGAAAACGCATTGAATGAGAAGGTGTGTCCACATTTTTGGCCTGTACTGTATACAGTACAAACCATCAAGCGCTACAACGAAACTGGCACACATGAGGACCGACCCAGGAAAGGAAGACCAAGAGTCACCTCTGCTTCATAGTTCATCTGAGTCACCAGCCTCAGAAATCGCAAGTTAACAGCAGCTCAGATCAGAGACCAGATGAATGCCACACAGAGTTCTAGCAGCAGACCCATCTCTAGAACAACTGTTAAGAGGAGACTGCGCGAATCAGGCCTTCATGGTCAAATAGCTGCTAGGAAACCACTGCTAAGGAGAGGCAACAAGCAGAAGAGATTTGTTTGGGCCAAGAAACACAAGGAATGGACATTAGACCAGTGGAAATCTGTGCTTTGGTCTGATGAGTCCAAATTTGAGATCTTTGGTTCCAACCGCCATGTCTTTGTGAGATGCAGAAAAGGTGAATGGATGGATTCCACATGCCTGGTTCCCACTGTGAAGCATGGAGGAGGAGGTGTGATGGTGTGGGGGTGTTTTGCTGGTGACACTGTTGGGGATTTATTCAAAATTGAAGGCACACTGAACCAGCATGGCTACCACAGCATCCTGCAGCGACATGCCATCCCATCCGGTTTGCGTTTAGTTGGCCGATCATTTATCTTTCAACAGGACAATGACCCCAAACACACCTCCAGGCTGTGTAAGGGCTATTTGACCAAGAAGGAGAGTGATGGAGTCCTGCGGCAGATGACCTGGCCTCCACAGTCACCGGACCTGAACCCAATCGAGATGGTTTGGGGTGAGCTGGACCGCAGAGTGAAGGCAAAGGGGCCAACAAGTGCTAAACACCTCTGGGAACTCCTTCAAGACTGTTGGAAAACCATTTCAGGTGACTACCTCTTGAAGCTCATGGAGAGAATGCCAAGAGTGTGCAAAGCAGTAATCAGAGCAAAGGGTGGCTATTTTGAAGAAACTAGAATATAAAACATGTTTTCAGTTATTTCACTTTTTTTTGTTAAGTACATAACTCCACGTGTTCATTCATAGTTTTGATGCCTTCAGTGAGAATCTACAATGTAAATAGTCATGAAAATAAAGAAAACGCATTGAATGAGAAGGTGTGTCCACACTTTTGGCCTGTACTGTATATATAACTAATTAATTACATGCTTTGTAATTATTTCATGTAAATAAATCATACATCTTTTTGTTGTGAAAATATTTAAAGAATTTCAATTCAAATGATTTGGTAGATGTGTGGTCAAGCTGCTTGTTTTTGGACACAATTGTCCCCTTGTCCTCTACCACCCAAACTAGTCTGCAGTCACAGGTAGTCGCCTGGTCGCCTGGTCGAGTATGGCTTGATGAGGCTGGCCGCTAGCGCATGCATTAGAGGCTGTGCTAGCTCAGACCTCTGGGTTCACTGCTAAATGCTTTGCATTGAGGTGATATTTCAGGCTTGCAGAACTCCAATGGTACAACGTTTTTTAAACTGTAAATGTTCCATTCAAAGGGCCAAGCAGCAACGTCTCGTCTGCCTCCATCATGTGAAAAAGCCACTGTGGCCTTCAATGACAAACTGGGTCAAAGGGCACCATGGAACTTGATTAATTAGCATTGATTTTGTAACTCGTTATTTATTCTGTGATTAATTAATTGAAATTAATGCATTATTTAACAGTCCTACTAATAAGATAAAGTTTTCAGTCTGTTCATCTCACTTCAGACATTTTTATTGCAGCAGCAAAATGTATCTAGTGGACTGAAAAAACAATTGATTATATTATTCTAATAGGCTACCTAAAGCTTAATTTGTATTTGTAACATTAATGATTTACATAATAAAAAAAATGGATACTTGGCACTGCGTGACATTATTGCCACACAAAATATCTATTTTTCCTCTGCCGCTAGTGTTTACCACCATACCAGCAATTTTGGAGCTTGAACACTAAACACACTGATATCTGCATTTATTTTGAGTGTTTTATTTTAACCGTCTCCTCTGCATGCCTAAGCTCTATGGAATTGGAATAGAAGAAGCAGTTACATTATATTTTATAGTTATGTATTTGTTAGCAAAACAAATGACAAATATTTAATCCATGTCATTCTTAAATTGACTTTTAACAGTAGTAACTTTGTCTGTGGGCTACAGCATAACAAAGTAAGAAATAACAACAATAAACACAATTGAAACAGACAAAGAAATGACCAATTAACTACTTAGCCTGCTCACTTATGGTAGAAGCACAAATATCAGGGAAAAATGACCAAGTCAACAAAATCAGAAAGGCAAAACACTCTGCCTCTGGAACGCCTCCGCTGTGGTATGATGCCATGCAGTAGACTGGAACATGATAAAACTGTGGAATTATCCTTCCCAGCCTCCGTTACAGTCAAGATTACAGTGAGGATAATGAAAATAGTGATTTATTGATTTCGTATTGTGCCTAACCTTAGTAGACCATAACATATCGGGTATGGAATTAATCTGCAGATGCTTTAGTTCAAAATAAGACCAAACTTTTGCATGGATGTCAATTTTTAAGCCATAATGAAGGCTAAATGTGGCCAGCAGCGGATGGTAGGGCTTGTTGTAGTTAGCCAAGCTGATTTTTCAGAGCACCACACAAAAAACAGCAGACTGCTTCTTTTGCTTTGCTGTTGACTCTTGTTTGGTGTTGTTTGGTATGTTGGATGATTGAAGAAGAAGAAGAAACAAGACATATTGGCAATTTAACAATATATTCATTTAATTAACAGGAGCCTCAGTAGCGTGTGGAAGAACCGTACACAGCCACAACAGCCTGGCACCTCCTCCTCATGCTGGTCACACACTGTTGTGGGATGGCATCCTATTCATCAACCAGCATTTGTTGCAAGTCAGCCAATGTGGTTGGTGCTTAATTATTTTTATTTATTTTATTTTAAATACTCTATTAATCCCACAAGGGGAAATTCAAGGTTTACACTCTGTTGTACATATACACACAGGTCCGAATACACACACATGCACAAATGGGACCTACACATGCATTAAATGGAGAGATGTCAATGGGGTTGAGGTCAGGACTACTGGCAGGCCATTCTATCCTCCCCACTCCCAAATTCTGGAGGTAGTCTCTGATAAGCCCCGCTCTGTGGGGGGTGAGCGTTGTCATCTTGGAGGATAGAGTTTGGTCCCAGACTGTGAAGATATGGGATTGACACTAGTTGCAGAATTTCATCTTGATATCTATCTGCACTGAGATTGCCTCCAATGATGACAAGCCTCGTTTTTTTAGTGAGGGAGATGCTGCCCCACACCATCACACTGCCTCCACCAAAAGATGTTACTCGGTGCAGCAATCAGCAAAGCGTTCTCTGCGTCTTCTCCACACCTTGACCCTACAATTCAGCTGACGTAGGCAGAGTCTGGACATTCCTCCACATGTTCAGGTTCCAGTGCATGTGTTGCCGACACCAGTACAAACAGGCCTGACGGTGAAGGGCAGTCATGGCAGGCCTCCTAGCAGCCCTATGAGACCGGAGATTGGCTTCCTGCAGTCTATTCCTGATTGTCTTGGCAGAGAGCCGTTGGCCATATCATCCTGCAAACCTTGACTGCAGATCTGTAGAAGTGTGTCATCCTGTAACAGCCTCCATGAAAGAGATAGCCTAGTCATCACAGTATTTTTGTATTCAAAGGCATCTACTTTGGGATGCCTCTGAATCTCTTCAGCACTTCTGAATCTCATCAGCACTTTGGTGTTAATATATTTTCAAGATTAATGGAAGAGTTAATGCCCAGCTGTTGCCCCTGTGACAGTCAAAATTAGACTGATGTTCGTGTCCTCAAACTATTATCAAAACAGTTATTATCCAGGTTCATCAAGACTTCTTAGTCTCATAGTGTTGTTTGCTGACTACAGAATACTTAAATCACGATGCCAGGAGCTGTTGATTAAAATTGGACTTTTCATTTTATGCACTTTTTGGTACTCTTAACCAGGCTCCCTTCACATCAGTAATGCTGGATAAATATAAATAAAACTGAATGAACTGTGTTTGCTACATAATTTATGGTTTCAGTTCTGCAAAATGAGTTCCATTAAAACCCCAAATAATAAATTACTGCAAAATGGTAAAGGAAAAGATGTAATCTAAATTATGAAGATGTAGGTAGAGGAATATGTAATGACACCCAAAAGCCAGGTATTCTTCACAATTAGAATGTAAGAAACACATAATAAAACAAACTGCAGTCTCAACAAGTGTTAACAAAATTTTAATACATTCAAGTCATTTCTTTCTCATTCTTTTAAATAGGCATTTGTTTATTTAGGGCCCGAGCACGTACCGTGCGAGGACCCTATTGAAATTGAAGGAATTATTATTATTAGGGCCCGAGCACGTACCGTGCGAGGACCCTATTGAAATTGAAGGAATTATTAGGGCCCGAGCACGTACCGTGCGAGGACCCTATTGAAATTGAAGGAATTATTATTATTATTACGACAAAAGTAAATCGCTTATTTGGAGGTTTTAACATGCTCAAAAACTCCTGAAATTTGGCGGTCGCATCAGTTGCGGTGTAAATTTACGTATTTTAGGGTTCGCGGCAATGGACGGGTCAAAATGGCTAGGCCACGCCCATTAAAGAGCAATCTCCTTATAAACAGCGCCCTCCTCATCAGTTTTCACGGATCTGCACGAAAATCGGTACACATGTAGATCATGCCGAGCCGCACAAAAAAGTCTCTTGGAGCCATAGGCCACGCCCAACAGGAAGTTGGCTATTTTGAATTTAGCGGCCATTTTTGGCGTTTTACCACGTGTCATATTTTGACGAACTCCTCCTACACGATTAATCAAAACGGCTTCAAAATCGCCGTGTACCAACTAGATAAGTTTGTGATCAAAAGTTATTCAAAGATCCGCTACCCGTCGAACACGGAATCGGCTTTTTGGCAGCGAAGTTTGAAGTTTGAAGTTTGTCTCGCCATGAAAAACGAAATTGCTATAACTTTGGCATTAATCGTCCGATCTGCACCAAACTTCACATGATTCATAATATTCCCGCCCTGAACACGTCTACATGCAGAAATTTTGTAATTACCCTAGCGCCCCCTGCTGGCGACAGGACAAGCGATGTTTTTAGACTTTGACGTGCAGCTCTGACCACGTTCACCATATGCAACTCAAATTTGGTCAGACAGACCTCAAGACGTTGGTAATGCTACATTATGAAGATTGTGACTAGGCGTCAAACGGTGTTCCACCCAGAGGGCGGCGAAGTCGAAAATTCGCCAAAACGCGTTGAAAATGGCTTTAATGACATTAACTTCTGTGTCCTTGGTCATATCTGCCTGAAACTTCACATGTGTGTTAACAGTCCAGGCTTGAACATGTGATATGAGTTTCGTTGATGGGCGTGGCCAAATGACTTGACCACGCCCTTTAAACATCAGCCCCTGCCGCACGTGTCACCGACATGCACGAAAATTGGTACACGCATGTATCACACCGAGACGCACAAAAAAGTCTCTTGGACCCACTGGCCATACCCAACAGGAAGTCGGCCATTTTGAATTTTGATGCTATTTTTGGCGTTTTCCACATGTTGTATTTTAACAAACTCCTCCTACAGGATTAATCAGAATGACTTCAAAATCACTGTGTGTGATCTAGACAAGGTTGTGATCAAAAGTTATTAAAAGATTTTTCCACAGTTAAACGGTTTGGCCGTCAGGTGGCGGCGAAGTTTGATGTCTTGCCATGAAACACGAAATTGCTATAATTTTGGGACACATTGTCCAATCTTCACCAAACTTCACATGATTCATAATTGTCCCACACTGAACACGTCTACATGACAAAGTTCTGTGATAGTCATAACGCCCCCTAGTGGCGACAGGAAATGACATATTTTAAACTTTGATTGGCATTAACTTTATTATACTTGGTCCAATCTGACTGAAACTTCACATGGTTGTTAACAGTCCAGGCCTGAACATATGGTATGAGTTTCGTGGATGAGTGTGGTCGTATGGCTTGGCCACACCCCTTAAAGTGCAGCATCCCCCATAGCAAGTTTTGCCGATATGCACGAAAATAGGTGTGCACATGTATCATCCGCAGACGCACTAAAAAGTCTCTTGAACACATAGGCCAAACCCAACAGGAAGTCAGCCATTTTGAATTTGACGCCAGATTGGGCGATTCGCACTCCTCTTACTTTTTCTATCTCCTCCTACAGGATTCATCGGATCGGCTTCAAATTTGGCGTGCATCAACTAGACCACTTGATGATCAAAAGTTATCATACGATTTTCCCTATGTTAAACGGTTTGGCTGTCAGGTGGCGGCGAAGTTTGACGTCTCGCCAAAAAAAACCCAAAAAACAAAAGTGCTATTACTTGGGCATGATAAGTCCGATCGGCACAAAACTTGCTGGGTATGATCATAGTCCGGCCTTCATCACGCCAACATCAAAAAATTCCCCCGTTCTCAAAGCGCCCCCTGCTGGCGACAGGAAAAGCGATGTTTTAGACTTTGAGGTGGTACTCTCAGCACGTTCAGTATATCCAACTCAAAATTGGTCAGAAAGGCCTCAACACGTGGGTAATGCTACATGATGAAGATTTGTGACGTATCGCCGAACGACGTTCCGCCCACAGGGCGGCAAAGTCAACGGTTCGCCAAAACGCAGTTAAGTGGCCTTAACTTCAGTGTCCTTGGTCATATCTGCCTGAAACTTTACATGTGTGTTAACAGTCCAGCCCTGAACATGTGATATGAATTTCGTTGATGGGCGTGGCCAAATGGCTTGGCCACACCCTTTAAACATCAGCCCCTGCGGCACGTTTCACTGACATGCATGAAAATTGGTACACATATGTATCACATCCAGACGCACAAAAAAGTCTCTTGGACCCATTGGCCAAACCCAACAGGAAGTCCTCCATTTTGAATTTAATGGTCATTTTTGGCATTTTCCACGTGTTGTATTTTAATGAACTCCACCTACAGGATGCATCAGAACAACTTCAAAATCATTGTGTGCCATCTAGACAAAGGTGTAATCAAAACTTATAAGCAGATTTTTGCATCGTGAAACGGTTTGGCCGTCAGGTGGCGGCGAAGTTTGATGTCTCGCCATAAAACACGAAATTAGTATAACTTTGGCATACATTGTCCATTCTTCACCAAACTTCACATGTTTGTTAACAGTCCAGACCTGAATGTATAGTATGACTTTCATCAATAAGCGTGGCCGTATGGCTTGACCACGCCCCTTAAAGTGCAGCGTCCCCCACAACAACTTTCACCGACGTGCACGAAAATCAGTATGCACATGTATCGTGTCCAGACGCACAAAAAAGCCTCTTGCACATATAGGCCACACCCGACAGGAAGTCGGCCATTTTGAAATGTACAGTCATTTTTGGCGTTTTCCACGTGTTGTATTTTAATGATCTCCTCCTCCAGAAATGAATCAATTAACTCCAAAACTGGTGTGTACCATCTACACAAGTGTGTGATCAAAACATATTAAGAGAATTGCTCAGCATGGAACGGTGTGGCTGTGACATGGCGTCGACACTTGATGTCTCACCATGAAACACGATATTGCTATAACATGGGATCTAATGGTCGAATCTGCTCCAAACTTCACATGTATGATAATAGTCCTGGCATGAACACACCCACATGACGCTCAGGAGTCAGAGTCATAGCGCCACCCAGTGGAGACGGGAAGTCGCAACGCATTGGTTCCTACACTGTCCGAAGGAGGCGAACATTCAGCGCCTCGTCTGCCGGTCGACCTCTGGTGACATGGTGGCGGCCGCGCCAGGCTCCGAGTTGCGTGGGGTGCGAGGGCCCGTTCAACGCTGCTTGCAGCTTTAATTATTATTATTATTACGACAAAAGTAAATCGCTTATTTGGAGGTTTTAACATGCTCAAAAACTCCTGAAATTTGGCGGTCGCATCAGTCGCGGTGTAAATTTACGTATTTTAGGGTTCGCGGCAATGGACGGGTCAAAATGGCTAGGTCACGCCCATTAAAGAGCAATCTCCTTATAAACAGCGCCCTCCTCATCAATTTTCACGGATCTGCACGAAAATCGGTACACATGTAGATCATGCCGAGCCGCACAAAAAAGTCTCTTGGAGCCATAGGCCACGCCCAACAGGAAGTTGGCTATTTTGAATTTAGCGGCCATTTTTGGCGTTTTACCACGTGTCATAGTTTGACGAACTCCTCCTACACGATTAATCAAAACGGCTTCAAAATCGCCGTGTACCAACTAGATAAGTTTGTGATCAAAAGTTATTCAAAGATCCGCTACCCGTCGAACACGGAATCGGCTTTTTGGCGGCGAAGTTTGAAGTTTGAAGTTTGAAGTTTGTCTCGCCATGAAAAACGAAATTGCTATAACTTTGGCATTAATCGTCCGATCTGCACCAAACTTCACATGATTCATAATATTCCCGCCCTGAACACGTCTACATGCAGAAATTTTGTAATTACCCTAGCGCCCCCTGCTGGCGACAGGAAAAGCGATGTTTTTAGACTTTGACGTGCAGCTCTGACCACGTTCACCATATGCAACTCAAATTTGGTCAGACAGACCTCAAGACGTTGGTAATGCTACAGTATGAAGATTGTGACTAGGCGTCAAACGGTGTTCCGCCCAGAGGGCGGCGAAGTCGAAAATTCGCCAAAACGCATTGAAAATGGCTTTAATGACATTAACTTCTGTGTCCTTGGTCATATCTGCCTGACACTTCACATGTGTGTTAACAGTCCAGGCTTGAACATGTGATATGAGTTTCGTTGATGGGCGTGGCCAAATGACTTGACCACGCCCTTTAAACATCAGCCCCTGCCGCACGTGTCACCGACATGCACGAAAATTGGTACACGAAATTGCTATAATTTTGGGACACATTGTCCAATCTTCACCAAACTTCACATGATTCATAATAGTCCCACACTGAACACGTCTACATGACAAAGTTCTGTGATAGTCATAACGCCCCCTAGTTATTAGTCTTCTTCTTCTTATCCGAAATCAACTGCCTTTTTGGGGGCCGTAACATACTCGAAAACTCATGAAACTTCACAGACTCGTCAGAAGTGGTGAAAATTTACATATGGTAGGGGTTTCATGACAACGTGAAAAAAAATGGCTCAGTAGCGCCCCCTACTCATTTTCAATGTATTTTGGGCTATAACTCCCAGATCATGTGTCGCACATTCAAAAACCTCATATCACCACATTCCCTGAATAGCGCTGAATCACCTGGAAGGGGCCACGCCCATTTCCGCCTAAAATTTTTTTTGCAAATGCGCAAAACCTGGAAAACGTACTTTTTAGAACTCCTCCTTAGGGTTTTGTCCGTTCAGCGTGAAACTTGGCAGGTACAGTCTTTGACTGGACCTGATCTAAAGTTATCACAGGAATTTTGATTGGTCAAAATATGCGCAAATTATTAACGAACAAATTTTTCTAGCTAGCTACAAAAAGGCGAACTGTGGTATATCTCGGTCAAAATACATGCTAACAACACCAAATCTCAGATCCTTGCTTGACCTGTGCCTGTCAGCATGTGAGCCAAATGTGGCTAATGTTGGCCACTAGGGGGCGCTGCAAATATGGAAAATTAATATCATGTAAATGGCTTCACCGAGTTTTACGAAATTTGGTGGGTATGATGCTGGGCCACTCCTGAGGCCATGTCTTGAGGTTCATCACGACTGGTCAAAGTGGGCGTGGCTTATTACAAGATAAACAACAAACATTTATTTCAGCTCAAGTATTATGCTGAGGGCTATGAAATTGACAGGCTATATATAGAACAGCATACAGACCACCCATAGAAACAATTGTGTGTCTACTACACTAGGTGGCGCTATAACAGCTGCAAACGCATTTTGGCCTGTAACTTCCACATTTTAAATCACATCTTCATAAACTTCATATCCACGTATTCCCTAAATAGCGTCGCATCTTCTGACATAGGCCACGCCCACTCCCACTGCACATTTCTCTTTGCAAGTCACTATACATCAAAAACCTACTTTTTCGAACTCCTCCTAGCGTTTAAGGTCCATCTTCACGAAACTTTGCACATACAATCTCCAGACTTGCCTGACCAGAAGTTATCAAAAGAATTTTGCTACTACAAAAACTGCGCTAGCTAAAAATAAACTTTTTTTTTCTGCTAGCTAAAAAACACATACCATTGCATATTTTTGTCAAAGTAAAAGCTATCCATGTCAAACTCAATTCACTTCTTTCAGACATCATCCATACACTCTGTGCTAAATTTGGCAGAAGTTGGCAAATAGGGGGCGCTATAATCAGAGAAAAATCAAGTGACATGAAAATTCATATATTTGCACGAAATTTGGTGAGCATGATGTGGAGTCACTCCTGAGGCCAGCTGTAAAGCTTAGTGATGTTTGGTCACCGTGGCGACGCCTTATTCGCCATAAAAGACGAAGTTGTTTTTGAGGGGTAAGGGATGCTTGTAAAGTCATGAAACTTGACACACACATGAAAGGATCCGATGTGGGTTGTCTGATGTGATTTTTTGGCTCTGATGTGCCAACATGGCTCAACAGCGCCCCCTACAAATTTTCTACGAAGCAGCCCCCGAAGCTGGTTTGACCTACATCTATGAAACTTGGTACGCACATGCATCACTGAAAGACGTATAAAAAAGCCTCTTGCAGCCATGTGCCAAAACCAACAGGAAGTCCGCCATTTTGAATTTGCTTGTAACTGGTTCGCAACTTCACCATACATGTTCCAATCTTCCCCAAACTTCACAGGATTGCTGACAGTCCTGCCCTGCACACATCTATACGCCAATACTTGGTTATTAGTATGGCGCCACCTACTGGCAAAATTACACGTGTTCTATGATTTGAGGGATATGACGTGTAAGTCCTGCGTGAGGGGTCTGCCTTCGACAGCGATGAACGGCGGCGTGAGCCGGCGTCCTGCCAGCGCCCTCGAGTTGCGTGAAGGTGCGAGGGCCCGTTCAATGCTGCTTGCAGCTTTAATTAGGGCCCGAGCACGAACCGTGCGAGAGCCCTATTGAAATCATAAAAATTATTCTTATTATTTTTCTTTTAAACCTTTGATCGCATTTTTGAGGGCCTGAACATGCCCAAAAAGTCAGGAAAATTTGCACACTTGTCACGTCTGGTGAAAATTTCGATATTTTATGGTCGTTACAAAGGGGCGTGGCAAAATGGCTCAATGGCGCCCCCTAACAGTTTTCAAAATCGAAGCCCCCTGCTTTAACTTTGCCCTAGGCGTATGAAATTTGGTACACATATGTATCATCCCGGGACGCACAAAAAAGCCTCTTGGAGCGACACCCTAAACCAAACAGGAAGTCGGCCATTTTGAATTGTTTTTTCAAAATAAGGTCATTTTTGGCCATTTCCACACGTTGTACTTGAGCGAACTCCTCCTACAGATTTTATCGGATTGACTTAAAAATTTACCTGTGCGTGCTCGACTACAGTGGGATCAAAAGTTATTAAAAGATCTTCGTCACGTCGAAGGGCGCGGTCGCTGCGGAAGGGTCAATTTGGATATCTCGCCAAAAAACACGAGATTATACTACAACTACTACAACTTTGGTGTAGATGATCCTATCTGCACCAAACTTCACATGATGGATAATAGTCCCGCCCTGAACATGTCTACATCAAAAAATTCAGTAATTGTCATAGCGCCCCCTGCTGGCAACAGGAAATACCATGTTTTACACTTTGAGGTGCTGCTCTGACCACATTTACCATATTCAACTCAAATTTGGTCAGAAAGGCCTTAACATGTTGGCCATGCTATATTGTGAAGATCATAATGTCTCGTCAAACGGTTTCGCCGTGACGGAGTGGCGAAGGTTGACGTTTCGCCGAAACCCATGAAGTGGCTCTAACTTTGGTGTACTTGGTCGGATCTGCCTGAAACTTCACATGTACGTCACTGGTCTCGCCCTGAGCATATGATATTAATTTCATAAGGGGCGTGGCTAAATGACATGGCCACGCCCTTTAAACACCAGCCCCCGTAGCACGTTTCACCGACATGCATGAAAATTGGTACACACATGTATCACACCCAGACGCACAAAAAAGCATCTTGGACCCATAGGCCACACCCAACAGGAAGTCAGCCATTTTGAATTTCATGGTCATTTTTGGCGTTTTCCACGTGTTGTATTTTAATGATCTCCTCCTCCAGAAATGAATCAATTAACTCCAAAACTGGTGTGTACCATCTACACAAGTGTGTGATCAAAACATATTAAGAGAATTGCTCAGCATGGAACGGTGTGGCTGTGACATGGCATCGACACTTGATGTCTCACCATGAAACACGATATTGCTATAACATGGGATCTAATGGTCGAATCTGCTCCAAACTTCACATGTATGATAATAGTCCTGGCATGAACACACCCACATGACGCTCAGGAGTCAGAGTCATAGCGCCACCCAGTGGAGACAGGAAGTCGCAACGCATTGGTTCCTACACTGTCTGAAGGAGGCGAACATTCAGCGCCTCGTCTGCCGGTCGACCTCTGGCAAGACGGTGGCGGCCGCGCCAGGCCCCGAGTTGCGTGGGGTGCGAGGGCCCGTTCAACGCTGCTTGCAGCTTTAATTTTTCTTCTTCCTTGTAATGAATCGCATTTTTGGGAGCTTTAACATACTCAAAAACTCACCAAATTTGGCACAAGTGTCGGTCATGGTGGAAATTTACATGTGATATGGGTTTTGGCTATGGCCGTGGCAACACGACGTGGCCACGCCCCTTAAACAGCAGCCCCTGCGGCACGTTTCACCGACATGCATGAAAATCGGTACACATATGTATCCCACGCAGACGCACAAAAATGTCTTTTGGAGCCATAGGCCAAACCCAACAGGAAGTCGGCCATTTTGAATTTAGTGGCCATTTTTGGCGTTTTCCACGTTTTGTATTTTAACAAACTCCTCCTACAGGATTAATCAGAACGGCTTCAAAATGGCTGTGTATCATCTACACTACTTTGTGATCAAAAGTTATTAAAAGATCAGTAACCCGTTGAGGGGGGAATCGGCTTTTTGGCGGCGAAGTTTGACGTCTCGCCATGAAAAAAAAAATTGCTATAACTTTGGGATAAATGGTCCGATCTGCACCAAACTTCACTGGATATATAATAGTCCCACCCTGAACAAGTCTACATGCAGAAATTTTGTATTTGTCATAGCGCCCCCTGCTGGAAACAGAAAATGCCATGTTTTAGACTTTGAGGTGCAGCTCTGACCACATTCAGCATATCCAACTCAAGTTTGGTCAGAAAGGCCTCAAGACCTTGGTAATGCTACATTATGAAGATTGTGAGGTATCGTCAAACGGCGTTGCGCCCAGAGCGCGGCAAAGTTGATGTTTCGCCAAAACGCATAAAAGTGGCCTTAACTTCAGTGTCCTTGGTCATATCTGCCTGAAACTTATGTCACACATACATATGTCTTTTAACAGTCCAGGCCTGAACATGTGCTATGAGTTTCGTTGATGAGCGTGGCTAAATGACTTGGTCACGCCCATTCATAAAAGTAACACCCCTAGGACGTTCACTGATATGCACGAAAATCAGTACACACATGTATCACACCCAGACGCACAAAAAAGCCTCTTGCACCCATAGACCAAACCCAACAGGAAGTTGGCCATTTTGAATTTTGCGGCCATTTTTGGCTTTTTGCACGTGTTGTATTTCAACGAACTCCTCCTATAGGATTAATCAGAACGACTTCAAAATCACTGTGTGCCATCTAGACAACGTTGTAATCAAACGTTATCAAAAGATCACTAGATTGTTAAACGGTTTGGCCGTCAGATGGCGGCGAAGTTTGATGTCTCGCCATGAAACATGAAATTGCTATAATTTTGGGATACATTGTTCAATCTTCACCAAACTCCACATGATTCATAAAATTCCTACCCTCAACACATCTACATGACAAAGTTCTGAGATTGTCACAACGACCCCTGCTGTTGACAGGAAATGCCATGTTTTAGACTTTGTGGTGCTGCTCTCAGGACGTTGACCTTATCCAACTCACATTTGGTCAGAAAGGCCTTAAGATGTTGGTAAAGCTATATTGTGAAAATCATGATGTCTCGTCAAGCGCTGTCACGGTGGCAACGCCTTATTCGCCATAAATCACAAGCTTGTATTTGAGGGGTAAGGGATGCTTGTAAAGTCAAGAAACTTGGCACACATATGACAGGATCCGATTGGTGTTGTGTGATGTGATTTTTGATCTTCGATGTACCAACATTGCTCATCAGCGCCCCCTATAAATATTCTACGAAGCAGTCCCAGAAGGTGGTTTGACCCATATCTATGAAACTTGGTAGGAACAAACCCAGCAGGAAGTCTGCCATTTTGAATTTGCTTGTAACTGGTTCAAAACTTCACCATACATGTTCCAATCTTCCTCAAATATCACAGGATTGATGACAGTCCTGCCCTCAACACATCTATACGTCAATACTTGGTTATTAGTACGGCGCCACCTACTGGCAAAATGACATGTCTTTGTATGATTTGAGGGATATGACGTGTAACTCCTGCGTGAAGGGTCTGCCTTTGACAGGAATGAATGGCGGCGTCAGCCGGCGTCCTGCCGGCGCCCTCGAGTTGCGTGAAGGTGCGAGGGCCCGTTCAACGCTGCTTGCAGCTTTAATTATTTATCTTGTTTCTGTATGTCTGCCTCTGCCACACGGAATAATCATGAGTTCTGTTGTTTCCCCTCAGCTCTGCAGACTGCTTTAGTGTCTTTGATCAGTCTCACTGCTCCCATAAACGTTGTTTCCAGACACAGTGGCCAGCTGTGTTCAGTGAAATAGCTTTGATAAACCCACTAGACGTGACTTGACCAGCACCAAACAGTAGACAGTGTTTGTTGAGACCAATACCGTGCTAAAAGAAGAAGGAATTGGCCTTGGAATGCTAATGATGCCGCTTTTAAATGGGTTTTTGCTATGTTTTCCATATAAACTTAAAAGGAGTTAAATGCTTTGTTAACATCTTGTTCCTGCTGCCTCTAAGTCACGAAAAAAATAGCTAATGCAAGAGCTGACAGGGTAAAGGTTTAGATACATTTCATACATTTCTTTTTGGGTCGTATTGAGAACTTGTTTGATTGTCCATGTACACTACTTTTCATTCTGATGTTCCTTGAGCCCTTGGTCAACATAAGAGAAATCTTTAATAAAGACCTTAAAATTGTTTGTTAAACCAATGCTAGTATTTCTGACTACTTTTCTACTATGTTGCCCTTACTTATACAGTAAAAGTTATATGATTCCACAAATTATTTCTGTAGCTCTTAATACCAGTGGGAGCACCATGATGCCATTTGCATATCCACTTTTAAATGCTTGTAGAATTGCAATCACATAAGATAGAGCAATAATTCCTTTTGCGTATAAAACCGAGGGAGTTACACTAACATATCATGCATTCACCATACCCCAGAGCGCTGTTTCCTTGCACTAATGGGTTTATAGAAATCAAGTAAAAAGCGCACACAACTAATACATTATCCAGACCGCGGATATTCACAGTACTTCCTACGTTGGAATAAGCGTCATCACGTTGTGAGCATGAACTGACTTTCCCGCATGTATTTATTTTATTTATTGCACTTTTTAGCATTTTATTTTTTTATCAGTATGGACATAAGTAGATACATAATATTAAAAATTTGGGATATATTGGTTGTGTGTTGGGTTGTATTGATGGATAGCATATTAAACTACACCAAAAATGGCACTACAGCATGTAAATATGCAAAGATATGCTCTGGTGGACTTGTTCTATGGCAGGTCGAGATAAGGCAAGTCCATCATGCTTAGTGAATGATAAGTATCATCTTTGACTTTTCAGCATCTTTTAAAATATCTAACATTGCAGCATGCCAAGTTACCAAAACTGTCAGAAAGGCCATGAAAATCTTGTGTAAGGACACTTGCCCACCATGGCTCAGGCTTCAGAAAATGGACAGTAGACATGATTGGATGCCTATATTCTATTGGGTGATATGTCAGTAAAGACAAACAGCCTTCGGTTTCTCTGTTTGGAGTGGAGAATTACAGAACATGTCTAGGTAAGGTCACAAACCTCATCCAGGTTCCACTTAAAGACCATCACTGATCACATCAAGCCAGGTTAAGTTGGGTTAACATCTCAGCGGCCCCGTCAAACCCTGTCGCCTCGGCCACAGGAGGCTGCTTAGATCAGTGGACAGATTTAAGGGGCCAGAGGGCTCGTCTCAGCTCCCTCAGCTTCATCAATTATCATTCCTGTTACAGCATGCACACCCCCAGTATTCCTGTCCTACTTTACTTCTGATGCCTCACTCTTGTGCTTTCCTCTTCTATCAGTCTCCTGCCCTTTCCTTTTTTTCCATCTTTCTCGGTCATTCTCAAACTGTAATTCCTCTATCTCTTTCTTTGTTTCCTGCTGCTTCTTCCCTCCAACCTACCCATTCTCAACTCTTTTCTCCTTTCAGCTTTTTTTTGTCTCTTGGCCTCTCGCCATGGTCCTTTTATCTCCCTGTCTCCCACTATATCCCATATTACTTTTTAGTGCTTCCTCTCCCTTGCCCTTCTCTCTCTCAGTCCCAAAGGCCTCAGGCTCCCAGCAGCAGATTATCACATCTAAGAAATTTAGCTCTCTCAGTCCTGTCGGTCCAATTAGTTGTTGAACTGAGCATCAACAGTCTAGTGATGTGTCCACAGGCAAAATCATCTTCACAATTCCACACCAAGGAATATATGTTTGGGTGTACAAATGGTTTGTGGTTAAATTTGTGTTGATGATACTCTTTTGGAATTGCAGTGAAATTACAGTAAGATAGCCTGTTGTTGTGGATGCGCCCATAATTTAAGAGTATCAGGGAAGGATGCATGTGCATTTGTGTGAACACTGCCAGCCCTATCTGTTCCAGTGTCTTCCTTGGAAAACAGGCCTTCCAATTTGATCAGAGCCCAATTATAGCAATTGCTCACATATTCATGAGACAACAGAGGAAGCTAGAAAACGAGGATGAAACCTGCAGAGACTTAAAGAAGTATGGAGATCAAAAAAAGAAGAAGGAAATGGTAAAAGACCTGCTTGACATAAAATAGGGAGTGAAAATGACAAAAGATGGGTGAATAGGTAAAAGCTGGAAGGTTAAGTTTAAAAGACTTTAGGTTCAAAAGGAAATATGGTAATGACACACACTTTGAGATTAAACATGAACCAAACAAGCACAATCTTTCCATTATTTCTGATAATAGCAGGATAAAACTTATTAAAACTTATGCTGTCCTCATTTCACAAAGTGATGCAGGTTTCAAGGATGGATGATTAAATACTGATAGTCATGATACCATTGTAATCACAGTCTTTGTTGTACAGATATGGGAAGTCAGCAATCTTGGATTCTGTGCATCAATTTTGATTTTACGGACGGATATTTGAGGACTTTTGAAAGCATTAAAACTCGCAAACATTTGTGCCCATGTTTAAAGTTGTAATCATTTTGATTGAGGGTTCAATTGGGCTTGGGCTAGGGCACATCGGCTCCATAGTGCCCCCCAATTACTTTCAGCCTTTGAAGGCATTGTTGCCACCCTTGGTATATGCTTGGCTCACACATCAAAACCTGTGAACATTGCAAGAATTGTTTGGCTTCATGCATGTTTAGTGGGCTCCATAGCACCCCACAATGTGTGGAAGGCCTCAATTGACAAAAAGTGGCTCTGATATTCACGAAATTTATGCACATTTTGCTCATCATTGTAGACGTATTTCCAGTTGGATATCTTTAGCTCAGCCCACCCAGAAGTTGGCTATTTTAAATTTTGTGCCTTTTTTAATGTATTAAAAGCAATGTTTTGAAACTCCTTCTAGAGGGTTTATGGGATTTGTTTCAAATTTGGGTGATGTGGCTGTGGCGAGGCATCAAATTTCCATTTTTCACCATGAAACAGGTCATTTGTTTCTCCACTGTACGTTGTCAAACCTGTCTCAAATTTCTCATGCTTGTTATGAGTCCCCAGTTTTTCTCACCTAGGGCATCAAATTCTGCTGCTTTGTCATGCCCTTGGCGTGTACTGTTGACACAGAAGGCAGCCTTTGGTGTCTTTATGAGATGCACTTTCAACTGACTCCAATGCAAACCTATCTGCAGCAATTCTTGACAGTGAGAGAAAGAGTGAGAAAGTCCGTGTAGAGTGGATGTTAGGGGAGGTGGACGGATCAAACAAAACTAGACGTGTGAGACGTTGTGAGATGAAGGCCATGACAAGTTATTGGTATTTCACAACCTAGGATGAGAATGGGCTGGAGTCCTAGATTGAGAAAATCTAGGTGCCTATCTTGAGTTATAGTCAAAGTGCTGACTACTGGCAAAAGGACATGACGTGACATACTGCCTCCTAGAAGATGAATCTGTCACTACAATCTTAGGACCTTAATCATGAAACGTTTTCATGGGACAGTATTGCCATGACATAGTGGCAATTTTGCACGTTTTGTCATAAAACAGGAAGTTGTTTAAACTTAAATGTAACTTAAGTATAATTTGGTGCAAAGAACACAGTGTGTCCCACAGACAGAGACAGTAGGGCTGGCACCAGACTCAACTATTAGGGGGTCATGCCCAGGGCAAAGATATTGCAGTAGTGTGACAGGGAGGCTGAAGTCCTTCCAACTCAAGGTGCAGAACCCAATAAATATCTTTATAAATGGGCAACCACCAGACCACCAGAAGAGGGTTTGCTAACGCTAGTCAACAGTCCTTCCCTTTAATTATGTCTTAGTTATTAATGCTTATGGATGTGTAGAACACCAGCATCCATCCGCCCCACAGCACCATCCACAGACCAGAACCCAGTGAATGGCCAGGTCAACCCGACATACCATCATACTCAGATGGACAAGAGGTTGGATGGGGGGCCACAGGATTGTGATGTGGGACTGATTAAATAGATTGTGTTTGTTTGTATGCATATACAGTCATGCATGGGGACATCAGTGAAATTATGTTCTTGTTCACATGGTTGTGATTGACATGGAAGATGGTACTGTTCTTTAGCTATGCACAATGGAACCTGTAGCATATTAAGGCCCTGACACACCAGTGTCGGTCAGAAGATACAAAATAAGAAAAAGATAAAAACAAAGATTGCATAATTCTTTAAAGTCTCAAAACTAACCAGTAAAAGATGATAGAAATGTACAATTTACAAAGTTTGTTCACACGTCGAGAGTCATTACAATAAAATCAATGAAGTGTTTTCAACTTTTGCTAATTAACATCCTAATTAGTTTGGAGAATATTTTCTTGTATTTTCTCCTCGCTTATGAAACTCTTAAGCTTCTTAAAAGTTCTCCTCCCCACTCCAAAAATTGTTTTTACTTAAGGGCTAAGATGCATTGTGAAGAACTTTAATCTCATCAGGATTTATTCTTAATTGTAAGGGTAAACTCTTCAAAAACTTCATAATTTTCTCAAAGATGTGTCGCTAAGAGCTACTTTTTGCACTGGGAGGCTTTCTGAACAGAGCCCCAGGTGTCCTGCCATTCCACCTGAGCAACTGGAATCCTGCCAGTGAAATCAGTACAAGCTTTGTGTGTGGACAGGGCAAAAGGCAAGCAGAATCAAAGGTCCATGTAATTGCCCTTCTCTCTTCTCTGCCTGAGCAGTTTAATGAATGGTGGCAATCTTAAGCTACTGTTAAAATGGTAACGAGTATGAGGGTCACTGGCTAGCCTCACATGAAGAGCACGGTTAAGGTCCAACAAAAAAAACACTTCAAACAGATGTGACTCCGGGCGGCTGGTGTCCTGAAACATTAGCACGGCCATTGAACAGGAGGGATGAGGGTAATGGGGACCTATTTGGATGAATGAAGGACTTTATTTTATACAAGCATGTGTGAGTGCCTGAGCAAGCAAGGAAGCAGGGATGCAGAGGCATCAAAATGTCCTTCGAATAACTAGTTAGGGTTTTACATTCAGAACAAGGACATATTGCCTAACTGTCAGTTATATAAAGGGTTAGTTAATTAAAATTACAAAAAAAAAAAATATATGGTTTCTCATTTACCTGTATTTATATGCAACAACTTTTGTTTTTTTATTTGTCAAGGTCTTAAAGATATACTCTGCAGGACTTTCCTAAAAAACAACTCATACTCATACAGAAGTGATCCCTTTCAATCATCAGGACCCACTGGTGGTGTATTTAGCTGCAGAGACTCTGCCCTACGCCTGTATTTCCCTGTCTCCTTCCTATTTACTGTGTTGGGGACGTTTATAGGCATGTACCCTGATAGTGCCCAGGTAAGGTTGGGGCTTTATAAAAAGGTAATGACCAGGGGCCATATTCACAAACATTCTGAGAATACTTTCAGAGAGCTCCTAACTTATCCTAAAAAATTTAAGTAAGGAGTCCTAGTGTAGGAAAGTTCTCAGAGTGAATCTGAGCAAGAAAGGGACAAAAACTTTTACCTCAGTGAGGAGGTGTGGTTGACCCCATTGCTAGGTATGACACATTCTTTTAAAAGATACGATTGGTTACAGACATGCCCTTTTGTGAGCCTACTAGGTGTGGACACACCCAGTGGAAATGAAATGTGCTACATCACAAAATGAAGCTGAGAGTGTTTTCATTGTTATTGTGATCACTCTGCTGATGGAAGGTTGAGACAAACAAAAGTCATCACAGCTGCACCATTGCATTTTTCCAGTTTTCCTAAATATCATGTTGTAATCGTTTTGTTTCTGGTGTTATAGTGTTATCTATTCAGCGGGAAATGTGTATCCCTACTGAGATCGACCACAAACATAATTCCTACACAACCTAATCTGTAGCATTTCATTTACTCACTGTCAAGCCTCTTAAAAGTCCTCCTCCTTACTCCTATCAGTTTTTCACCTTAGAAGCTCTTTTAAAGTATAAGATGCCCTGTGCATAACTTATCTTTACAAGGACCTAGTCTTAACTTTAGGGGAAATTCTTAGAAAACATCAGAATTCAAAGAATTGTCTTTGCAGCATGCATCTAAGAGACACAGCATTGAAAAACATGAATATAATATAAAAGCCAAACAAGAGTGAATCTGGGGTTGGCTTTTACTTTTACTTTCACTGGCAAACATGTTTAAAACAGTAAGTGATAATTTTGTGAAGTATACCTTTAAGATATCTGTCCCATTTTGTCCTCTGAATACAATGAAGACTGATATAAGTTTGTGTGTGTGTGTGTGTGTGTGTGTGTGTGTGTGTGTGTGTGTGCATGCACAGCTTTGAATAATTACATTAAAAAAAATGAAGCAACATGGGGTGTCGCTTACTTAGTGTACAGAGCAGGCGCCCCATGCACAAAGGCTGTTGTCTCTCTGTTGTCAGGAAGCCTCTCTCTCTTCCCCCCTTTCACACTTAACTGTCCTATCAATTAAAGGCAAAGTGCCCAAAGAATAATCTTTAGAAGAATTAAAAAAACAACATATCTTATTTCCCTGTTACATGTGTAGAAAAATAAATGTTGACTCAACAGAACACAATTGGCCTCATTTCGAAATAGTGCATACGCACAAATCTGTGCTTTGATGTTGTACACTTAAATCTGGGATTGATCAGTATTTTCTTAGTTGAATTATTTCACACTCAACAAATGTAGAACTGCCTCAGGCCCAGCCCTGGGGTTCTGTCTGGTGTTTTAGACCCCTACTTCTTGATCTTGTACTAAGTGCCTGCTCCTGTGCTGCCATGATTAGTGCCTCTGTGCTATCTTTTCCGGCCACTGGTAGGATTTTCTTGATGTTGGCCACTTCTTCAGTCTCAGTGGTACATGTAGTGCAGGGGGTTGTCCTTCCATGATAGTTCATCCTCCTCGTCTGCATTCTCAGGTTTCTGCTGCCTGAGGTATTCACTTAGCAGCTCATCTTTGGGGGCCATCGTCCTGCAGTATTCCTTGATCTTAATTGTTTTGTTCCTGGACAGTGGCTCTGACACTCACCAGTCCTCGGACCCCTTGTTCTGCTTAGTGTAAATTCACATCATCCAGCAGACTTTCAGAGAGTACATTGCCACTTAGTCTTAATAAACAGCTTAGGGGGTGCCAGCTTATTCATTACTCTCAATCTCTGGTCATTCACTCTTGCTGTAAGGGAATCTGTCTCGTAAGGGCTTGGGGCCTGATACTCAATCTTGGATTGTGGGGATGATGATAACATCCCCACTTTGACCTGTTGTCCTGGCTCCCCCTTGCTGTAGCATGTTTGTTGTACCTCATCAATCTCTAGTTGTAATAGGAGTTACCATTTACTGATGTTGGAACACTGGGCTAAGAGTTGTTTCTTTGTCAGTGTAGATGTTGGGTTTTGAAGCATCCATATGTCCCACATCCTCTGCATGTAACCCCTCTGGTTGGGGTTACTTGTTTAGTAGCATTCCAACTAACATTCTACTCTTATCCATCTATGTTTTGTTTTAATAGACCGTTAGCTGGTACGACTCTTGTTTTGGCAGTTTCACTCATCCTGAGGTAGGCTAGCAGCATTAAGAACTTTGCCTAAGGGTTCAGACTGGATATGTGATACCTGCCCTGACCAGGATTCGATAATAATAATGATAACATATATATATAGATAGATAGATAGATAGATAGATAGATAGATAGATAGATAGATAGATAGATAGATAGATATATCCATCCATCCATTTTCTAACCACTTATCCTCTTGAGGGTCACGGGGGGGCTGGAGTCTATCCCAGCTGACATTGGGCAAGAGGCAGGGTACACCCTGGACAGGTCGCCAGACTATCGCAGGACTGACATGTAGAGACAGACAACCATTCACACTCACATTCACACCTATGGGCAATTTAGAGTGACCAATTAACCTAGCCCTATTCTGCATGTTTTTGGACTGTGGGAGGAAGCCGGAGTACCTGGAGAAAACCCACACTGACGCGGGGAGAATAATGCAAACTCCGCACAAATATAATGATAACAACAAAAATAGCTCATAAGAGTTTAATTTAAGAGCTGATATCTAGCCATTTTCCATGGTTTTCTTGATAATAACCAAAATCACTTAAGTTCTTACATCAATAGCTATGGCATTGTACTGCCAAAAACAGTGCTTTTAGGCATTTCATGTTTTCTTTTCTGTCTGTTAGTCACATGATACACGCAGGAGTTATTACTTGATTGCATAACCATTGTTTTTGATGACTGCAGCCATGCATCTTGCATGCTCTCCACCAGTTTCTGACATTGTTCTGCGGTCACAGCAGCCCATTCCTGTTGCAAAAATTCAAACAAATTTGCTTTGTCTTTGGGCTTGTGGTTCTCCATTTTGAGTTTGATGATGTTCCACAGGTTTTCAGTTGGATTTAGATCTGGTGATTGAGCAGGCCAAGGCATGGTTCGAATGTTCTGGTTCTCCATCCAGGCTTTAACTGACCTTGCCGTGTGGCAAGGGGCATTGTCTTGTTGGAAAATCCAGTTATTTGAGGCAGGAAAGAGTTTATTAGCTGATGGAAGAAGACTGTTTTCAAGAGTAGCCCTGTACGTGACCTGGTTCATTCGCCCTTCTCACAATTGCATTTGCCCTGTTCCACCCATACTGAAACAACCCCAGATCATCACCAATCCACCCCCATGTTTTACTGTAGGGGCAAGACAGTCTGGTTTGTAGGCTTCTCCAGGCTTCCTCCTAACCAGTAAGTTGGCTGGAGTGGGCATCAACTCAAAATTGTATTCATCACTGAAGAGAACCTTAGCCCAATCATCAACAGTCCAATCCTTGTGATCCCTAGCAAAGCGTAAGCGGGCCTTCCTCTGCCTTTCGTTGATGAAGGGCTTCTTCTGTGCCCTGTGTGACTTCAGACCAGCTTCAAGAAGTCGGTTTCGAACTGTCCTTGCTGAACAAGTCACATTTCTCGACAGTGCCCACTCATTTTTAAGGTCCCTGGAGGTCTGACAACGATTCTTGACACAGGAACGAATGAGTGCACGGTCCTCTTGTGGGGTAGAAAGACGTTTCCTGCCTTGACCAGCTAGCAATTTGGTAGTACCATGTTCGGCTTGCTTTTTCTTGGTGTAATGAATGGCTGTCGTGGAGATCTTCAGTTTTTTGGCTACCTCACTCATGCCAATTTCCAGCAGTGCCAAGATGGCTGCCTTTGTGGCTTCACATAATTCTTTTGTTTTAGGCATCATGTGAGAGCTGACAAATTCTGAGTTGTGCTACGTCTTGAATGTAAGCAGGAAACCACTCTAGGCCTTTGCAAATTGAAGGCATGAAATGGCCTCTTATATACCCTGGGAATACAATTAAGCTTAAGCATATCAAATAGGACATAAAGTATTATGGAATCAGCTGCATTTTTTATCGTGTTCATTGTGTTCTTCAGGTAATATACCTTTAGTGGTACCAGGCATTAAAATGAACAAGAAATTGAATAAAACAAGGGTGGTCTAATAATTTTTTCCATGACTGTATATAAGGTAATCCCTTGAAGGGATACATTTTGCTAGATCTAGCTGATAGCATGGCTGAAAACCAAGTCAGCAAGTAATTAATGCATGAATCAAGTTTCGTTCAACTGTCAGTGTACATGCATTTCACAAGTGAATTTCATGTTTCAGAGAAGCAAATATGGATGCTATAAAGAAGATGTGATGTGTTTTTTTGCTCAGAGCATTTTAACAACATGCTAATAACAAAGAGCTAAGGAAAAGAGATCTGGTTGGCCATGAAGTATGATTAGGAACTAATTTTGCAGATTATTGTGACACCATGTGAATGCAGCATGAGGCTGCAGAGGTAGCTTTGATGTCTGCTATTTGCCCCTTTACCCTTACTTCTCCTTTTCCACTAAATTAATGTGTGTAAGCAGGTTCTTTTATACATGGGTAAACCTGCGTAAAATAAGGTATAGAGTCCTTTCCCACTGCGAGTAGACCACAGCTGTGTACAAAGCTCTGCAGCAGATGAGTATGCCTTTTTTCTTGAACTTGTGTGTCACATTTGACATCACAAACAGACTGGAAAACAGGTTATGATTGAGTAGAAAACAGCATGGAGTGCAGTTAAAAATTTTATGTCTCTTACTTCTTACATTTATCACTCACTTTTTCTGTCTTTCAAAATCGGTGCAGACAATTTTGGATCGATGTTTGACTGCTGTTTGTGCGCAGACGGATGGTATTTTGCGGTGGTGCATAATTGCATCTTGCTGGTAAAGGGACCACAATTAGCATGGTCACCCGAATGTTGTGTTTCCTGTCAATGCCAATTGGAGATGATAAATACCAGTGACTACTGCAGAGTTATTTGATCTGGGTGTGAATCTCGATTGTAACCTCTCCCATTACATAAAAGAACCAGTAAGCAAGTTTTTGTCCAGTGGGTAAGGGGCTAAAGAACAACAGATAGTTGGTCAGTGAAAATTATTTAACTTGGTATTGAACTTACATAGCCTACATACATAGGAGGATCAGAATCAATGCATTGAAATTAATATTTTATATTTTTTAATGTAGACTTATACAATAAGACTGTTTAATACGTTCTGAATCCACCAGTCACACACACTAACACACGTCATGACACATCATGACTATGTAATGGACAATTTTATTTTAATTTAATCTCTATTTGTGCACTTATTTTAATGTATTTTAATTATTTTTTTTTTTTCTTTTATGGGCTGCTGAACAGCTGAATTTCCGTTTGAGATAAATAAAGTTATTTCTATTCTATTCTATTCTATTCTATTCTATTCTATTCTATTCTACTCTACTCTACTCTACTCTACTCTACTCTACTCTACTCTACTCTATTCTATTCTACGCTATTCTAGCTGACATCATATTTTGCAAAAAATATCAAAACTCAAGGGGTATGAAAGATCAACTCGAAGGAGCTGATACTGTGAAGAGAATCAGTAAAAGTAAAAGTCTATTTCTCTCTCAATTCAGTTTTCAATTCAGCAGGCTTTATTGGCATGACATTTAACACGTGTTGCCAAAGCACAAATACAATTAAAAGGCAGTGAATTAAATTTATAACTAAAATAGGTATTTAAATTAGTTAGCAAAACAGGAAAAAAAATACAGTTCATATATAGACATACATATACACATACATATCTTGCATCATATATGTCTACCTAAACGCGTTTTATGTGTTTGTGTGTAAACACAAACAAACAAACAAAAAATAGAGTAGAGAAGTAAATAAAAAGCAGACTGTGAGTTTTATGTGTTACTGTTGCCGTTGAGATGTGTGTGTGTGTGCGTGTGTGCTTGCATGTGTGTGTATCATAGGTGTATTATATATATTTTTTTTTTATATAAGTAACTTTGCTTAAGATAAAAAATAAACAATTAACAATGATATATTAATAGAAAGTCATAGACGTGAATTGTGGAGAAAAAATTACTCATATAGGTATAGGACTATAGGACTAAATTAAAAGGCAGAGTGTGAGCTGTGAGGAGATGAACTCCAGTTGTGTGTTATTGTGTTGGTTGTCTCTTAGGCTGTGACATGCACTGACATATCTTTCTCCTTCTATGGCGCTGACACTAAGTAGATGTTGCATTTCAGGGAGTATCAAAACCTTGGCGTTTACATTTAATTTTTGAAAAGAACTTTGTTCTGATATCTTCATATGGACTACATTGTAGCAGGAAATGTTGCTCTGTCTCCACCTGTCTCTGTGGACAGAGCTGACACAGCATGTCTTCTGTCTTTCCCACACACACGCACACACACACAGACACACACACACATTGGACAATAACTAACTCATTATGTTTTATAAACAGCCAAATCAAGCCTGTTCAATTTGAACCTCTGTCTGACACACACATACACATACACACGCACAAGCACACACACACACATACACACACACAGACATAAAGACACAAAGCACAACTGCAAACTACAGGCCTGTAAACTAAAGTTCAAAACAAGTTTTATCTCCATGATAAACAGACCTTCCTTACAACACACACACACACACACACACACACACACACACACACACACACACACACACACACACAAAACATTCATCTGACACAGATGGTGTCACAGTCTCATTCCCCAAATGTAATCAGCTTGGAATTTTCTTTTGTGCCCCCATAATATAAATTGGGCTTCATATTTTTCTTGGAAAATAGATAAAAATGAGTTCCTCACTTTTATTACAGTGACTGTGATGAATTGTTTATATGTGTGGTCTGTTTCTCGAGAATGTGAAATGTCTGGAGGGGGGTGTTGCACTCTTTGATGGAGTACTTGCGTTTCACTGTTTTGGCTTTAAAAATGAATGAGAGCTTTGTTTCTCCAGAGCCCCGGAGTCTGTCTGTCTTTATTTCCCCTCAGTGGCTTCCTTTCTTTAATGCTCTCTCCCTCTGTCTCCTCCATAGCTGACTGATAGCGCTCCATTGACACACAGTTGATGGGAATGTCTTGGGCAGTGGTTGTCAAACGGGAGTTCATGGTCAACTTGGCTATGAGCTTGACTCTCAATGGGGTCTCTTGTAGCTCTTGTATGAAGTCATCCGTGGGTCCTGACCCACCCTGTTGATTTTTCCCCAATAAACGCTGTTAGATCTATTGTCCACTAGCTTGCAAACAAGAGACCCACAGTGGCTAATTATGTGGTCGTGGTGTAACAAGGTGGCTTCAATAGAGTGATAATTCCTCTACAGCAGCTTGATTGGGTCACAAAGTTCAACACAAACTTCCTTGTAGTTTGTTATCTGAATGTACAGAGAACAGAGACTTTTTCTGTCATTGACTGGGGGAAAAAAAGAGCTTCCAGAATTTGTTGATGACAGGACATGTATTCTGCTACTTATGGACTCAAAGTATGGTTCTGTGATTTCTTTGTTTTCAACTGACTAGCATGGCATTGCATTTCCTAAAAAAGAGGATTTTTTTTCTTATCACTCTAGTTGGATCCTCAGCCTGTGCCAGTTTTACCCTTTAGTTCAGTGAGCTGTGGGTGGAAGCTGCCAAGTTGTAGTCTTAACACTAGAGGCAATAGAGGAATCTGGCTTCTGTGCTGTTCAGCAGTTTTGTCAGTGTGGCAAGGTTTGATGCTGCCAAATAAACGCCCTCTCTGCCTCCAGCCAGTAGTGATTTATGGCCGAATACATCCTTGCCCTGTCCACCTCATCCCCAAAGAATAATAATTTTTCCAACTGAGCAGAGCTTGGGCCTTGAAGACAGACTCAGTGGGAAGAAAGAGAGGCAGAATATTTTGTTGGCATTGGCATTTGGGTGAATGATGCATACCTCAATCTCATGGGACTGATGGACTGACTTAGCACAATTTTTTTTTTTTTTGCTTTTCATGTAGAAGACAGACATTGCCATTTAATGTGTGACATATTTAGAAAGAAATAATTTTAGATTTATATTGTAGACAGGGCTTACTTGTAACGAGAAGGCCAAATGTATTTTGTGTTAGAGGAAGGATGCAGGCTGTTAGAAGCTGTAGAGTATTCCAATTTTTTATGTGGAGTTTCTTTTCTAACCCAGCTCTGGGACACAGCACAGCAGGGTTAGAAAAGTATGTATGTATTGTATGTATTGATGCAATACAATGCAAAGACTGGCTGACCCAGACAACCAAGTGATGTGCTTTCTGTATGTGGTCAAGTTGTTCTGCTGCATATCTCCGAAGTCAACTCAAGTAGGGTATTGCCCCTCCCTGCCCTCAACATTGAATGTGTATTCTGAAAATTATGATCACAGTTAGTTGTGATACAACACAATCGACAAATAAGATGACATTCACAGATTGCAGTGGCTGGTGTTTTTCTGTTGTGTCACATCAGTTTTGCACAGGCTAAAGGACTCCAGACTAACGACCACAAACTTAAAGAGCGAGTACAAGATGAATACAGTGCCTGTGATCTGTGATCTTACTGTTGTGTGACACCCGATGTTTGGGATGAACAGAGGTCTTCCCTGGGATGTCTTCTGGATGAAAGGAAACAGTAAACTCACTATTGACGCAGGACGCATTCTCTTGTTTCCCTGATAACGCTACAGTCAGTATGTTTACATGACAGTAGAGAAAATTGAATTTACTGTGTTAGTCCCACTAAAACTGCATTTTTAAAATATATGTAAACATGTTAGTCCCACCTATCGTACTAAATTGAGTTTCTCAAAGTTAGACTAACACACCCAGATAATTTGATTGGGAGTCAAATTACTCAGTATACTGTATACAGTCAATCGGACCCTAACTGGCCTAAGCACTGTGCACATGCTTCACAGTTTCCACCCCAGGCTTTGACTCGTAAGTTGAATAGTATTAAATAGGGACCAGAAAAAGAGAAGAAAAAGAAAAAGTAAAGTGTACAGCACAGATAAAATGTACAGAGCTGTAAAGTTGTCCACCGTGGTAGTTAACTTGTTTGTTGATTGTTTGGTCTGTGACATAATAGGTCAACCAGAAAAAGGTCCAGTACTAACAAGCTGAGAGGGGGCATATCCCCATCTAGGTAAATTCTAACATTCTCAGGATGTGTGCAATGTAATTCTGTAAAAAATAAAATAAAATAAATAAAAAATAAATATCAGAGAGGTAATTATGATGTATTATTTATAATAAAAAGGCTTTTGAAGCACTTATTTTTCGAAAGATGTTTTTATGCGAATGGTTATATTAATGGCTGTTTCATAAATGCGTATGATTGAATTTGTGCTCATTCAAAGATAGTCAAATGAAGGGCTTAATTACTTTAAAACAGTTCAATCAAATTTTTATAGTGTATTTTTCTTTGTTTCCCTGGCATAAAAGGGGGAATAAATAACAGCAAAAAAATAAAAAAAATAAACAACAGTATAAAAACATTGGTATCGGCTATCGGCCAAATTCTTATTAGAAACATTAGTATTGGCCCAGAATTTCAATAGTGGTGCATTCCTAAAAACTAGAGCTTCAACAATTGGTTGATTAATCAGTTTGTCGATTCTCAGAAAATTAATTGGCAGCTGTTTTTGATCATCAGTTGTTTGAATTACTTTCTCAAGCAAAAACTTTAATCATTCCCTTAATCCAGTTTATCCAATGTGAGGATTTGCTGTTTCACCCTTTTCTATCTCACAATGAATGTAATTCCTTTTGCTTACACAGCACAAGAAATTTGCTCTGGGTTCTGGGACATTTGAATTTAAATGATCACTTGATTGATCAAGAAAATAGCAGGCAGATCAATCAATAGTTAAAATAATTGTTAGTCAAGGGTCTTACTGTAATGTGCTCTAAAGTTGCACTAATCCATGCATTTATGTAACAGTGGATCAAATTAATATGTGCGATGTAAATGTTGTTTCTTGCGGTGATGAACCCACAGACAAGTATCACTAATTCTGCAGTTTCACACACTTTGATTCTACAAAGCCTTTTAGCTTCTTGGTGCATTGTTTAGATTTATTGGCACACAGCTCTGCTGTCATTAATGAACTAGCAGCAAGCTTTGATAAGCCCACTGTGCATGACGTACTCAGCACCAACCAGCAGACAAAGTTAACAACCAGCTGGTGAGCATAGTCAAACATTTAGTTGGTAAAGAGACAGGCGTTTTTTTTTCTCTGGGATTTGAAGAGACTTTAATAGAACTAAAAAGAGAGTGAAAACTTTTTTGATGGTTGCAAACACAACTCAAAATGAATGCTAATATTGCTTTGATGGATCAATATATAGGCATTTTTTTTTAATAACCATAACAACTCAGGAATTAATTGTGCTAGATTTGTTTTCAGTATGCCTTACATTTTTAACTGGATGCTTAAAACTGCAGCAAAAATAAACCAAGATTGGCTTGTTGAGGCACAAGTACTAAGTGTGCAGCATGGTAGATGTAATCCTTAGTCGACAGACTAGTGCTGTTACTGCCTGCATGGTACGATTGTCAAGCTTTGTACCAGTATCTCATTAGGAGAAAGACAGCTGTGCAGAGGCGGACAGCCTGTTTCCAGTGACACCAGTTGAGTCACAGTAGGCCAACGACCAACTGGGAAACACCTGCTCCATGCTGCATGACTCAGATAGCCTCACACAGTTGTTTGTCCAAAAATTCAGATATGGATACTGTCTAATTCCTCATCAGCATAGAGAGATTTTTTTCTGACAGTAAGAGGCAGAGGCTGCATCAGTTAGAGCTCTTACAGAGGTTATCAGCCCTGGCGGGCCGGGTGCTGCTTGGGGATATGTCCTCTTACGGTTTTCTGGACTCCATAAACATCTTTAAAAGCCAAGTTCCACTAGGGTCTGAACTCCTGTTTGGGTTGCTATCAGGGGCGGGTCCAGAGTATTTTCGGGTGGGGGGCACAAGGGGTAACAACAGTGAATCTGAGGGGGCCACCCAAAAGTAACAAAAATGAAGGCTGACATCTCTCTTCAATATTTTGACTGTTAGGTACAAACAACTACTTTCTTTTTTTTACTTTCAGTTTGACACTATTTATGTCTTCATATTGCTTTGTTGGCCGCATTAAATCTTTCACCTTGTAAGGCAGATACCTATGACCTTTATTTTCCGCTGTCAGTGTCAACATTAAAATTATAATCAATAATCAACTCTTTGTTGTAAACAAGACGTCTTAGAAGAATAAGCAACTCAATAAATTCTCACAATGAACAGCCATATCTTATACTCTTACCCAGCAGTTAGAGCTCAGCTCTGTTTAACAAACATCTCAGTGCTTGAGTAACAGTCAATCAATATATGCAAAATAACCAGAACAAACGTTACTCAAATTATAATGGTGAAATTGAGAATAATAATAAGTCACACTGTTTTCTTTATTTACTACACAGAACACTATGTTTGCTGTATAGAGTTGATTAAGAGCCTTAGTCAGAAATTAATACTTAGGTACATAGGTCTGTACATGTACACAAAAGTAGGGTGAACTGGGAGGTTGCTGTTGCTGCTGCAGCTGTCATCTGATTCGGCATGGTCATCACCAGGGTCAGTCCTCTCCCTTTGTGCATCTAAAAGTATTGATTGACACAGTCAACACCTCATTAATTCTTATTTTGATTAAACAAATGATTGAATTCTATTTCATTAAACGTGCATTATTCAATTCTATTTAATTAAACATACTTGATTTAAAAAAAAACATATATAGCATTAAGTGCAGATATTTAACAAAGACAATATTAAGTGCAAAGTGCTAGTTTCGTATTGTGATTAAAAGTAGGCATTTAAATTCCTTCATTCACTCAACTGTAAAATCCTGCAGACCACCACATTACACATTTTAAAGCATTTCCCTAATACCTGCATTTTCACCTGGAGGTCCATGAGTACTGGTCTGGCCCTGGAAATTTTGTTCAGTATTTGCTGCCTGCAGGGCCGTGCAGAGACCTTTGGAAGGGCAGGTGCTCAAAGTTAAAAAGGGGCACATTGAGCACAGATTTGAAACACGGTACAGAAGTATACCTTGCAATATAAACAGTTGAATTTTAGCGACCCTTATTCATAAAGAAGGGAACACGGAATGACAACATACCATATCATTGAAATATTCCTTTATTTGTTAGAGGCCACAACTGCAAAGCAAAATATGTGTCTTTTTTACCTCATGGGTACAACATTGGACACCTTTAGTTGAGGGGATTGGTGAGGAGGCTACTGCTGCTGATATCGCTGGAGGTGGGCTGTACTGATCTGGAGTGTAGACACTAGAAAAAACATGGGGGAGATATAGCTGATTATACAAGTGTTAGTGATCATGGAAAGATCCAAAGATAATCAACATTGAAAATGGCTCACTGGGACTGACCTGCCATACTGCTGATAGTTTGGAGGTGACTACTCACAATGAAATATGATTGTTAAACTTCAATCTGATGCCATAAAACACACACACACACAGAGTGACATTTCAAACCTTTTAAAAAGTTGTACTGTAGCCATGAATTTAATCCATCCATAACCTGACCTTTATTATTCTTATTGCTACCACTAATAAAGTTAAAAAAAATAATGAAATGATATAGAAGTCATGTATTTAAATATTTTTGTGCTTTTAATTAGTTTGACTATCAACTTTGCCCAAAAATTCTTATGCATTATACTTATATTTATAGGATATATTTCTCATAGGCCTAAAGCATAATTTCTTCATGCCTTGCATCACTTTTGAGTAAGCCTGTCAAAAAAAAGTAGTTTGTCTCTCCCTCTCTCACACACACACACACACACACACACACACAGACACACACAGAAAGAGAGAGTCGCGGTGGAGACATATGGCATGCATGGAAAAAAAATATATAGGCTGACCTTAGCCACATGCCTCATTGCTTCTAGACACAGGGAAAAAACTGCTTGACAGTCAAATAACACATGATATGTCTCACAACAACAAAAGCCCGTCCCGACCTACTTTATCCCCACAGCACGCACGCTGTGGTTAACTAGCCTAACTTGTGAGAGGCAGATGCGGTATGGAGATTTGGACGACAAAGGATGCTCATATCATATCAAGATGACACTGTGTGCACAAAAAAATAACGTTGCAGATCCTACTTACCGGGTCAGTTTTTTACTCTCTCGGCCGTCTGGGGTCTTCGGTTTAACAAGTCGTTGTCTACAGCAGTTCCGCCAGCTGGGCATGTCCGAGCACGTCAGGGCAGTGAGAGCTTAACGAGGGTACGTTGTGGACGTCATGTGACCGACCCAGGAAGATCTTTATTATTATTTCTTTTTATTAATATTATTATTTTATTATATTTTCGGAAACACAACCTGACTTTTATACGCTCATAGCCTTAAAAAAAAAAAAAAAAAACTCTGACAAAAGGGCACTTTGGGTGTCAAGGGGCAAAGGGGCAGGTGCTCAAGCACCCTCCGCCCCCCCCTCTGCACGTGCCTGGCTGCCTGTGTAACGGGTGTGTGTTTGAGACCCAAATGCAGCACTCTTAAAATCTGGAACAGTTGGTAATTGTCACAGCAGCAAACAGACAACGGAGCTGAAAGAGTTAATACTGTGTACAGTTCGTTCTTCGGGCTGAACGCCCTCACAAAGTTTCTGTGGCACAGATGTGGAAAAGCGATGAGGCCGAATCCAGCAGCGGAACCGAGGGGAAGAACCAGAATCCCCGAATCCGCACAGTTCAGATATCTCTCAGCATAATGTGAAGGGAGGAAGCTTACTTAAGCCGCTGATGACAGAGAGAGGGATCTGTAGCCTGAAGATCCAGCCGATCGTGACAGGGAGATAACGGCGCTTAAGTGATTAAGCCTCGTTTGAATTAGCATCAGCTTCCACCTCAGGCTGAAGCCGTTCACTACCACATTTTAGCCGCGCCTCATCAACGTTAACTTCAGCCAGGCTTATCAAGTCTTGCATTAGGCGCGCGCACGGGGTGCATGAGAAGCCCAGAATATGTGATTGTCGAAAACGCGATCATGTCGGAAAAAGACAAGAAAACTAGGGCTGATTTCTTCAACAGCACGGAGCAAAAGCTCCTTGTGGAGCTTTACTAAGAGTATAGAAACGCAATTACCAGAAAAGGAAATACTGTTGCTACTGTCAGGGCAAGAGATATGGCGTGGCAGAAGATTGCCGACTGCTTAAATGCATAAATTAACTTTTACATCAGTGTTTAATGTCTTATGTTTAGACTGTGTTGATCAAACACACTATGTCCTGTCAGTAGCGAAGAGGAATTGCCACCGTCATTAACGTGGGAGACCCGGGTTTGAGGCTCAATAGCTGCATCGTATTATTTAATGGAAATTAAATCCTGCAAGGAAATTTTATTTGGTTTACAATTTTTTTTTAAATGTGTAGTGTACTTTGCACCAACTAATATGCCAAATTGTGTTATCTCTGCACAGGAGTGGTGTCAAGAATGTTAAACGCACGGCTGTGCAGGTTTTACTCCAATCATATGGACAAGTGTTAATGTTAGGCCTAGCTGATGTTAAAAGTTCTGTAGGCTACAAAGTTATGATGAATAATTGTTGGCTAAATGGCATTACATTTCACATACGTGTAATGTGTGACAAATGTAAGCTTTAGGCTGTTGGTGAAAACATCAAAATAATCGCTGCAACATAATTTGATGTAGTGAATGATGCCATAATCTGGGTTCGAACCCCAGATGCCCGCATGCCAGTTGGGGATGACAGCACTCTATTACTACTGGCAATTTTGCTCACTGAGGAGAAGAATTTTAGTATTTCAAGATATCATCACAACAACGATACTTTTTTAAAAAAATTTTTATTTTAATCCTTGGGAATTCAACGAAACTAACCAAAAATGTGCGGTGAATTCATTTTTGCTGAAGTTGTTAACTTCGTTTTCGGACAATACTGATAACCAAGCGAAAAGTGTGAGGAACTGTTTGTCTGAGACTCTGTTTACTACAGGTACATATTCTTTGTAACACCGATTCATTAAGCCTGATAGTTAACCTGCCACGGAACAGGTTAGTTCAGGAGCATATGTTACCCCAGTAACTCAGCTGAGGTTCCTGTTAGCGAGAGTCATGGAACCGAACTCTCTCTAAAACTAGCGCGGCTTATCAAAGTTAGCCGGGATTTGCGGTTAGCTGGTTTGATGGAATACCCCCCAGCTGGCGCACCTCACTTACTTGTTTTCATCCAAGTAGTTGTTGCATGTGGATTGGAGACGCATTTGCATCTACACTTGTGTTAGATGTGGTCACGATGCGTCCATGACCACCTTCAGAAGTGGTTTGGCTGATAGGATAACAATGCGTCCTCAATGCGCTTCGAGTGTATTTACACCTGTACTTTCATGTGGTCACGAGCAATCGGATTGCTATCCGATCGCAAAAAACGCATGTTGATGCAAGGTGTAAAGGGGGTCTCTGACTCCTCTCAATATCAGCACTCAATTTTTTCAATTTAATAAGCTTTATTGGCATGATTGTAGATTAACAATATTGCCAAAGCCATTACAAATTTACGAATAATGTACAATAATAAATGTAAGTATGGAAAGAAAAAAAAAATCTCTCTCTCTCTCTCTCTCTCTCTCTATATATATATATATATATATATATATATATATATATACACATCAATAAAACTGAAAAGAACAATATTGCCAAAGCCATTACAACAATTGCTGATCAACATTTCACATGGGTGGAGTCACAGTTTGATGCAGTGGAGACATATATTGTTGGATGCTGAAGGAGGTTGAGGACATGAAGTTGCAGAGGGCCATGTTTTCTTTCTCGGGAATTTGGCCAACAAGGGGCTTTAACTCTGTCAGCTTGGGCACATACACCGGTATAGGTCAGTTATTTTAAGTGTTATCATATAAATATTTTGAGACTGAAATGTAGATAGTTGTTGACCAGATTGTGAATTTTTTTTTGAGAGAGAGCAGTGATTATGATAGTTAAACATTCCCCATATAAATGACCTCTCGTGATGAGGTATTAGCGACCACCTAATGATGCTCTGGCAATCACCCGAAGCACCCTAAAAAGGCAGCATATTGGCTCAATGTGGTTAAAGCAGACTCGAGTGCTTGTGCTGGTCATTTTTTGTCCTACCATTAGTCAGTGTCTCCTTTTTTATCAAAGGGGAAACGATCCCCCTGCTGGCAGAGCAGCCAGTGCGCAGCCTTGGGAGGGAATACACCGCAGACCTTTCCGACAAACACATGACCTACGTTGTTTCGCAACAACTCTCCAAAGGGCTAAGCAAGATAGACCAGAGCAACCTCCCGGGGAAGTTCAAAATCTGGTGCTATCAGTTCACCTTGTACCAGCGGCTGATGTGGCCATTAAAGCTGAGCGAGATCTCGCCGACCGCAGTGGTAAAGATGGACTCGAAGGCAAACAATTACATCCGCAAGTGGCTAGGGCTACCCCGGTGTCTCTCCACGGCAGGACTCTTTGGGAACAACATACTCCGTCTCCCACTGAAATCTCTCAACCTGGGCTACAAGCAGGTAAAAGTCAGGCTCATCCTCGAACTTAGAGATTCAACTGACCCCTGCATGCAGAACACAGAGGTTACAGTTCGAACGGGGCGGAAGTGGAGGGCGGAGCAAGCCGTCGCACAAGCTGTCAGCCAGCTGAAACATCGGGAAATTGTTGGATGGACGCAGCCAGGTAGATCTGGGCTGGGGTGGGGTCCAGGCCTCAAGCTGTGGTCCCAAGCCTCCAAGCGGGAGAGGAAAGAACTAGTGGTGTCTGAAGTGACCAGGCTAGAGGAAGAGAACTATAAGATCGCAGCTGTCAGCCAACAGCACCAAGGAAGGTGGACTACCTGGGAATCTGTGACCAACAGAGCCATAACATGGGCTAACGAAGGAGAAGTACAGCGAGCTGAAGTCAGCACGCGCAGAGGCTTGATGGAAGGCGTCCACACACCCAGTCGAAGTTGGCTGCAGAGGTTTCACAGGAAAGTCCTTGCAGTCTTTCCTGAAATCTTTAGGAATCACTGGATGTAGGCAGGGGAAGGCACTCAAGGAGCTGGCCGAGGAGGCGGAGCAAGGGAGCTTCTGGATCTGGCTCAGAAGGAAAGACCCCAGATGGCAAAGAGGATCGTAGGGCCAGCTGCAGGGGGCGGTAGGGAGACGTCCCTACCGCTGCCCCACCACCTGGAGATGTTCTGGGATGAAAGGGGTGAAACATCTGAGATGGGTGGCTCCCAGCTGACGACCCTGCAGCTGGCCTGAGGGCACCGGCGGAGGTGCGCCAGGCAGAAATGCCCTGCAAGCAGAGATGCTTGTGCTTCAAACTAGTGTTGATTTCTTTTTTTTTTTTCTTCTTTCATCAAGTCATCTGTTCACTCTCACACTCAGCCTGCCGGTCACCTGCACTCTCCCTACTGCTCTGAGTAATCTTCTCCTTACTGAAGAAATTGGAAATATCTCGCTGTCTCCATTTCACATTGTAGTCTGCCTTAAAAAAGCATTCACAAACACAATGAAAAGCAACATGTCATTTGTACAGTATAAAATTACACATAGGCCTGCACATTCCACAGAAACATAAACTCTTATTTTAGCAAATTGTGCCATCCCTGCAGCTTTCAGGGTGCTGCACCTCTGGACAGTTGGGTGATAGGAGGCAGTGGTTACCCATTACACATGGGGCTGATCATGCCAGACAACAATTTGCTAACAACCCAGTGGCAACAAAGATATGATACTGTGTTGTTGAGGGTTGATGCTGTCACAGGTGACATCCAAGCCAATGAGGGCAAATGGGCTATAGCCCGACCCACAATAGCCCATACCTGTGCATGTCCTTGTTCTTACTGTTAGTTCATGTCGCAAAAAGTGAGACACACGAGAGACGCTAACGTTACTGCAGCAGTGGAGAGATGTCCATGCTATAGCTAACGTTAATCCAGACAGAGAGCTAACTTAAGTTAAACACATCTGTAGTGTTGTTTAAGAACAGTCTCCCATGCAAACTGAACCAAATTAGGCCCAAATGTAACAGAAGTTGGCAAAACATTGTTGTGACGGTTTTAAAAAACTTGTTACTTGTGATTATCTTAACTCCGGTGCACCCGAGTACATCACGTTGTTACGCTGCAGAAAAGTCCATGACTGATGATGTTACACAAGTTCATTAGCGGAGTCACGGAGCCACTTCCTTTGTCCGTTTTCTAAAATAAAAGCCTTCATGAGTTCACAACACAGTGCAATCACACAAGGTTTCAGCTTTGCTTCTGTTTTGATATGCTGTGTTGGTAACGAGCTTTACACAATGATTGACATTACCACGAGTCAATGACCATTGGGGGGGCACATGGGGTGGCCAATCAGATTGCGGGGGTGTCCCCCGTGCCACCATGGAAGCCCCGCCCCTGGTTGCTATGAGCCAAGTGTCCTGAGACTCCACTTGGTGTCTTTGCTGGCAATTTGTGTTTTATAAATTGGTCCACAGCTCTTAAAGCTCATTCTGTTTGTCAGAATCTGTGGTGCTCTGCTTTAACCAACTCTTAGTTTTGTGTGAAAAGAACTCTTTCAAATGTGCAATGTGTAATACGTGGACATATGCTCCATAACTCAATTTGACATATAATAGCCATTTCTCAAAGAGGGGGAACAATATGAATCATCACGTCACCACTTTGCCAGCAGCCTTTCACATCTACATATTATGCACTAGGTATTCTCTTGCCTCTGCTGTTTATGTTTCATGATGCCCCGACCAACACCAGGATGTCAACAAAAGCATGTGGTTAGATTTGGAAATAAACATCTTGGTTTGGGTCTACAGTCATACAGGAAGCAAACACCAGGCTCTAAGGTCTGGGGTCTAAAGTCTGGGGTTTGTTGGACCCATCCAATAGCCCTGCCACCCTATAGGGACATTCCAGCTCCTTATGTTATGCTATTACTAGCTGTGTTTAAAACAGACACCATCCAGCGGCATATCATACCGACAGGTACTGTCCCGCCGTGTTATAAACTTTTGCCACCCATCCATGTATCATATTGCAGCAATAGAATGCGCTGGTCCAACAACTTCACAAACACAGGATGTTAATCAATCATTGGGGGCAACAAGGCAACAAATTGCAATAGTGCAAAAGCAGCAGTCAAGTGCATTGTATGTATAATATATAAAGTATTGATAACATAAACAGTACAATGCTAAAATATATCTTTACAGAGTAATGAATATGCTTACATATTTACAGTGTGAGCACTAGTGTGCAACAATGTGACAAAAATGAAATGTACAAGCTAGGAAATGCAGAGGAAAGCATAGAATAGAATAGAATAGAATAGAATAGAAAGATCATTATTTATCCCCAAGGGGAAATTCAGCTGTCCAGCAGCTCATGAAAGACAAAAAACAAAATAGAATATGTTAAAATGAGTGCAAAATAGACATTAAATTTAGATAAATATTTTCCATTTCACAGTCCAGCCAGTTGTGGCTAATAATGCATGTAAGTGTGTGTGTGTGTGTGACTACATTCAGGAGGTGTTAAACAGTCTTATTGCCGTGGGGACAAAGGATCTCCTAAAACGCTCTGTTCTGCAATGCTGTGAGATGAGCCGACTGCTGCAGCTGCTCCTCTGTCGCTCCAGGAGGCTGTGGAGAGGGTTTCTGCTATTGTCCATTATAGCTTTCAGTTTGTTCAATGTGCCCCTCTCCACCAAAGTTCTTAGTGAGTACAGTTTCCTGCTGAGCACTGAGCCAGCTTTTTAAATCGCTTGGCGTTTTTGTTGTCAAGCTGCTTCCCCAGCACACTGCAATGTAGAAGAGTGCACTGGCCACCACCGTGTGATAGAACATGGTCAACATCTCCACACACACATCAAAGGACCTCTGTGTCCACAAGAAGAACAGGCAGCTCTGCCACTTCCTGTAGAGGGCATCAATATTAGAGGACCAGTCCAGCTTATCATCCAAGAGGACCCCCAGATATTTGTAGGTGTGCACCACCTCAATGTCCTCCCCCTGTATGGAGACTGGTTGATGGTGTGACCTCTTTCTTCTGAAATCCACCACCATCTGAATAGCTGCCTACGTTCTGACGTACTGCGGTAAGCGTGTTGTGTCATTTCCGGTGTTTCTGTGTTGGTGTCTCTCAGCTGCTGCAGCGATCTCTCACCAGCTACTTTTCTGCTTTTTCTCCTCACTTTAGCCGTTAAACATCCACTTCACTTCTTAAACCACACTAGTTGTGTTAATCACTCCACTTCTTTAAACGACTGTCTTATTCATCTTTGCTTGCTCACACACAAGCAAAGCTACCTTAGCTTAGCACCTAGCGATGGCTTTCTCTCCTGCACTCTCTTGCTCGGTGTGCCAAATGTTTAGTTATTCCTCTGCCTCCTTTAGCGATAATGGTACATGTGAGAAATGTAGTTTATTTTCTGTGTTGGAGGCGAGGCTTAGTCAATTAGAAGCTCGGCTCCGCACCATGGAGAGTCAAACTGTAGCTGCGGTAGTTAGCCAGTCCCCTGTAGCCAGTGCGGAGCCACTTAGCTTAGCCTCTGCTAGCGGTCCTCCGGTAACTCCTGTGCAGCCGGTAGACTGGGTGACGGGAAGCGTAGTACCAGGCCGAAGCCCACGGCTCACCACCAGCCCGTTCACGTTTCTAACCGTTTTTCCCCACTCAGCGACACACCCGCTGAGGAGAAAACTCTGGTGATTGGCAGCTCTATTTTGAGAAACGTGAAGTTAGCGACACCAGCGACCATAGTCAAATGTATCCCTGGGGCCAGAGCGGGCGACATTGAATCAAATTTAAAACTGCTGGCTAAGGCCAAACGTAGATTCAGTAAGATTGTTATTCACGTCGGCCTTAATGACACCCGGTTACGCCAATCGGAGGTCACTAAAATTAATGTTGCCTCGGTGTGTCAGTATGCTAAAACTATGTTGGACTCCGTAGTTTTCTCTGGACCCCTGCCAAATCTGACCACTGATGATATGTTTAGCCGCATTTATTTTAAGGAATTAATTTAATTTAATTTAAGGAAGTGATTCCATCGGCGTTAAATTTAATACCCTCTGTAAGTGAGGTTTCTCGTACTGACTTTAAAGTCTCCCAAATTGATTATCTTGTCGATAGCGCTGCAGGCTCGCTGCGAACAACTCTCGACTCTGTAGCACCTCTTAAAAAGAAGTTCGCAAAGCAAAGAAAGTTTGCTCCCTGGTATAACTCCCAAACCAGAAAATTAAAGCAAATGTCGCGAAAATTTGAAAGGAGTTGGCGATTAACCAAACTGGAGGATTCTCGTTTAATCTGGTTAGATAGTCTAAAAACATATAAGAGAGCCCTCCGCAATGCCAGAGCAAACTATTACTCATCATTAATAGAAGAAAATAAAAACAACCCCAGGTTTCTTTTCAGCACTGTAGCCAGGCTGACAGAGAGTCACAGCTCTATTGAGCCTTGTATTCCTTTAGCCCTTAGCAGTAATGATTTTATGAGCTTTTTTAATGACAAAATGGTAACTATTAGGGACAAAATTCATGACCTCCTGCCCTCTAACAGTACTAATCTGCCTTCAAACACAGCTATAAGTGCTGATGCATATTTAGATTGCTTCTCCCTGATTTCTATTCAACAATTGACCTCAAGTCATCAACGTGTCTCTTGGACCCCATCCCAACTAGGCTACTTAAGGAAGTCTTACCTTTAGTTAACACTTGCATACTAGACATGATCAATATATCTTTATTAAACTCTCCAGCTAATCCAGAACGCGGCGGCACGTGTACTGACAGGAACTAAGAAACGAGATCATAATTCTCCTGTTTTAGCTTCTCTGCACTGGCTCCCTGTTAAATCCAGAATTGAATTTAAAATCCTTCTCCTAACCTACAAAGCTCTAAATAATCAGGCGCCATCATATCTCAGAGAGCTCATAGTGCCCTATTAGCTAGGCTAACTGCCGCTCCACACAAACCAGCGGTTCCAAGCGTCTTTCTAGCCAACGTCCGCTCCCTGGTTAACAAGATGGACGAGATGAAAATACGGGATGTTAACAACCGGATAGACAGCTGTATCATGGTGATAACAGAGACCTGGCTGCATGAAAACATCCCGGACCTAGCCGTGGAGCTAGCAGGACGTACGATTTTCCGGGCGGATCGCACATCGGACTCCGATAAGAGGAGGGGAGGAGGTGTGTGCGTCTATATTAACAACAGTTGGTGCACGGACACTGCCGTCATTGAGAGACACTGCTGTCCAGACCTGGAGTTTCTAATTTTGAAGTGCAGACCTTTTTATTTGCCCAGGGAAATAACCCAAGTGTTTGTAACTGCCGTGTGTATCCACCCGCGAGCTAATGCTAACGTAGCTATGAGCAGGCTGCATGATAGCATCACCAGGCAACAAAACAAACACCCAGAGGGCTTCTTCATCGTGGCTGGAGTCTTTAATCACACCAACTTAAAGGCTGTGCTCCCCAGATTTTACAAGAATGTTGACATTCAAACAAGGAAGGGAAGAACACTAGACCGGGTCTACACCAACATCTCTGGAGCCTACAGAGCCCGCCACTCCCCCCACCTGGGACACTCAGACCATCTTTCCCTGTTCCTGACACCAGCTTACAAGCCCCTCATCTGCAGGTCTAAGCCACAGTACAAGTCAGTGCGGTGCTGGACTGAGGAGGCCACACTATCCTTGCAGGACTGTTTTGAGGACACCATATGGGAGCTCTTTGAAGACCCAGACATTGAACTCCACACCTCCTCTGTACTATCATACATCAGTTTCTGCATGGATAATGTAACATCAAGGAAACAGGTGAAAACATTTCCCAACCAAAAACCCTGGTTTAACGCCAGTATCCGAGCACTACTTCAGGCCAGGGATTCAGCACTGAGGTCAAGGGACAGGGAAGCCTACAGGAGGGCTAGAGCGGACCTGAACAGAGGCATCAAGGCTGCTAAAACAAAGCACAGAGAGCAGATAGAGGCCAACTTCAGGGAGAACAACCCCCGCTCCATGTGGAAAGGCATACAGAATATAACTGACTACAAACAATGCCACAACACCCTCCCCTCCACCGACACTTCCCTCCCAGACCAGCTTAACACCTTTTTCTCCCGCTTTGAAGAGGACAACAGACAGGCAGAGGACACACAGCTGACATCATCAGAGCACGACCAGCCCCCTACCATCCAACAACATCAGGTACTGCGAGTCCTGCGTGGCATCGACACCAAGAAAGCACCGGGACCGGATGGAGTACCAGGGAGAGTGCTGAAATCATGTGCTCACCAGCTTGCTGCAGTATTCACTAACATCTTCCACCGTTCACTGCAGCAAGCCACAGTCCCCACCTGCCTGAAAACTGCCACCATAAATCCCTGTGCCCAAATCCTCTGCCATCACAGGGTTGAATGATTACCGGCCTGTGGCCCTGACACCGGTGATCATGAAATGTATGGAGAGACTGGTGTTACAGCATGTCAAGGCCCACATCCCACCTGGCTTTGATCAACATCAGTTCGCCTACAGGTCCAACAGGTCCACAGACGACGCCATCTCCATCGCCCTCCACACCGCTCTCAGCCACATTGAAAGCCCCAACACATATATCAGGATGCTGTTTGTTGACTTCAGCTCGGCATTTAACTCCATCAGCCCCAGCAGACTCATCAACAAACTGCACACACTACAACTTGGAACCTCCCTCTGTCTGTGCATCAAGGACTTCCTGACTAACAGATCTCAGCATGTCAGAATGGGTACCTCCACATCCTCCACCATCATCCTCAATACTGGTGTTCCTCAGGGCTGTGTGCTGAGTCCAGTCTTGTACACACTGTACACTTATGACTGTGTCGCTACTCACGGCTCCAACACCCTCATCAAATTTGCGGATGATACAGCCGTTGTGGGGCTCATCAACAACGGTTATGAGACACCATACAGGGAGGAGGTCCAAGCACTGGCGGCCTGGTGCAGTGACAACCACCTCAACCTCAACACCAAGAAGACAAAAGAAGTCATTATTGACTTCCGGAAGTCGAGGACCACACTGCACTCAGGCCTGAGCATCAATGGGGAGGAAGTGGAACGGGTCACCAGCTTTAAGTTTCTTGGCCTGCACATCTCGGAGGACCTGGGCTGGACTGTGAACACCACCCATATCATCAAAAAGGCCCAGCAGCGTCTCTTCTTTCTGAGAACACTGAGGAGGAACAAACTCCCTCCACCTCTGCTGAGAAACTTCTACCACTGCACAATAGAGAGTGTCCTCACCTATGGCTGTACGGTGTGGTACGCCAGCTGCACTGCATCTGAAAAGAAACAACTGCAGCGGGTCATCAAGACGGCTCAGTGGATCATCGGCTCCCCACTTCCACGCCTAGAGGAGATCTATTCCAGCCGTCTCCTCCGACGGGCCACAAAGATTCGGAATGACCCCGCCCACCCAGGACACTCTCTATTCACCAGCCTTCCCTCTGGCAGACTCAGAGTCATGAGAGCCCGCACCAACAGACTGAAACACAGCTTCTTCCCCATGGCTGTGAAGAGACTGCTACAGGAACCATGACCCCCCCCCCCCAGTTTATTTTATGACGAGGACATTCTAGCTGCTACAAGAGAGCACCATACGAAACTTCACTGTATTTATTACAGTGACAATAAAGCTTCTTCTTCTTCAAAGCACAGATTTCCACTGGTCTAATGTCCATTCCTTGTGTTTCTTGGCCCAAACAAATCTCTTCTGCTTGTTGCCTCTCCTTAGCAGTGGTTTCCTAGCAGCTATTTGACCATGAAGGCCTGATTCGCACAGTCTCCTCTTAACAGTTGCTCTAGAGATGGGTCTGCTGCTAGAACTCTGTGTGGCATTCATCTGGTCTCTGATCTGAGCTGCTGTTAACTTGCGATTTCTGAGGCTGGTGACTCGGATGAACTTATCCTCAGAAGCAGAGGTGACTCTTGGTCTTCCTTTCCTGGGTCGGTCCTCATGTGTGCCAGTTTCGTTGTAGCGCTTGATGGTTTTTGCGACTCCACTTGGGGACACATTTAAAGTTTTTGCAATTTTCCGGACTGACTGATCTTCATTTCTTAAAGTAATGATGGCCACTCGTTTTTCTTTAGTTAGCTGATTGGTTCTTGCCATAATATGAATTTTAACAGTTGGCCAATAGGGCTGTCGGCTGTGTATTATCCTGACTTCTGCACAGCACAACTGATGGTCCCAACCCCATTGATAAAGCAAGAAATTCCACTAATTAACCCTGATAAGGCACACCTGTGAAGTGAAAACCATTTCAGGTGACTACCTCTTGAAGCTCATCGAGAGAATGCCAAGAGTGTGCAAAGCAGTAATCAGAGCAAAGGGTGGCTATTTTGAAGTAACTAGAATATAAAACATGTTTTCAGTTATTTCACCTTTTTTTGTTCAGTACATAACTCCACATGTGTTCATTCATAGTTTTGATGCCTTCAGTGAGAATCTACAATGTAAGTAGTCATGGAAATAAAGAAAACGCATTGAATGAGAAGGTGTGTCCAAACTTTTGGCCTGTACTGTACATATATAATCATATTATTAATATAATATCTGTTTCTCCTTATGTCTCATTGTGTCATATGGATTACTGTTAATTCATTATATTGATCTGCTCTGTACAACATCTATTGCTCGTCTGTCCGTCCTGGAAGAGGGATCCCTCCTTCAGTTGCTCTTCCTGAGGTTTCTACCATTTTTTTTTCCCCGTTAAAGGGGTTTTTTCTGGGGAGTTTTTCCTTATCCGCTGTGAGGGTCCAAAGGACAGAGGGATGCTGTATGCTGTAAAGCCCTCTGAGGCAAACTGTGATTTGTGATATTGGGCTTTATAAATAAAAATTGATTGAAATTGATTGATTGATTGATCTTCTTGGTTTTCGCTGTGTTCAGGGGGAGACAGCACTTACTGCACCAGACCCTACCAAGCCTGAAATACTGAAGCTGCTCTGTCAGGTACTCTGTTATCCAGGAGGTCAGGAAGCGACCTCCTCTCATCCCCTCCAACCGGTCTCTCAGTATGGGGGGCTGGATAGTATTAAATGCACTTGAAAAGTCAAGCAAAGGGATCCTCACTCAACATTACCGCTCCTCCAAGTACATATAGGCCCAATGCAGCGTATACAGAACCGCATCATCCACTCCCATGTGCTCCTGATAGGCAATATTAAGGCCACACTCCATCCAGGCCCGCAGCTTTCCCTGTATGCAGTCTCCTGAGCTTGGCCCTTACTTCATCTGCTGTAAAGGAAAGTGGTAATTGGCCATGGGTGGTAGGTGTTGTAGCTGTAGCTGCAGTAGTGTGGGAGGGGGTACTTCCAGGAGACAGTCGAGCAGGAGCAGCAGCAGCAGGTGACACTGTGGAAGGGGGGATGGATGTAAAGGTTGGGGTGAACACTGCCCCCTCCATCAAACTTGTTAAAAGCAGGTTTAAGTTGTTGGCTTTGTCCACATCACCATCCATAACCTGGCTATTCTTCTTTAAATAGCCTGTGTTTTTCTTCATTCCCTTCCACACCTCTCTGATGTTGTTCTGCTGCAGCTTACACTCCACCTTTCTTTTGTAGTCCACCTTTGCCTGTCTCAGTCTCCCCTTCAGCTCATGCTGAGCCTCCCCGAGCCTCTCCTTGTCTCAAATGTCTCTTGCTTGAATACCACCCTTATCTGGTTGAGGAGCTGTTTGATATTACTGTTAACCCAGGGTTTATTATTGGGGAAGCTGCATACAGTCTTTACTGGCATCACAGTGTCCCTACAGAAGTTTATATATTCTGTTAGAATGTCCACCCTCCCGTCCATGTCCCTGTTGTTGTCCTGTGGCCCCAGAAGTACAGTCCAGTCTGTACATTCTAAACAGTCCCTGAGAGACTCACTGGTCTCCGGGGACCACTTCCTGACAGAGCAGGTGGTAACAGGCAACTTCAATACACAGGGTTTGTATGTAGGCTGGAGAGAGACCAGATTATGATCTGATCTGCCGAGAGGTGGTAGGGAAGAGGCACTGTAGGCGTCTTTGGCATTTCCATTAAACAAATCTAATGTCTTATTCTCTCTGGTGGGACAGTCCACATACTGAACAGCTTCATTAGCTAGGTATCAGGTGTTTAACTCTGTAAGTGGTTCCTCTCAGAGCCAGAAGATCATCCCTCGTGTACACAATTTTACTGATCTCTTTGGAAAAATTAACAATAATTAAAAAAGAAAAACACTCAAACATGACTTAAAAACAGGAGCTACTCAGAGTTGCTGCCACTATAACCGGCACATCTTTTGGAAAAAAAAACAAAAAACAGATATAAACAGTACAGGCAGCAGTATAAAAAGACTGTGTACCGTTAGACATCCATAATTAATCATATGTCCTAAAAAAATGTAGCCTAAAGTGAACTTTTTAAACCTCCATCTTGCCTCCTCTCATAACAGCAATGCCAAGTGATGAACTGATCAACATTTTTTCAGATGATCCAAGACTGGCTCCATAGAATCATCAGTTTTAATAGCAGGGCAATGAAACTCGAAATGTGACCAAAAGATGAAATTCCCAGAGCCAGCCAAAAAAACACTGCTATCTTTAGAATATTTAAATGTTGTTTCGGCCTATAGTTTATGTTCAGTTCAGGCAAGAGTATGAAGAAAACAGCCACATTAAAACCATATGTCAACACCATCTGCAATGTTTCAGTGCGATTTGTGTTGTCATTTGTTGCACTTATCTAACTACTTTTAGATTATTGAAATATTAGATATTACCAGTCTAAAAGAAATGTTCAGCATCAGACTTAAATTGTTTTCTTATCTGGCGTTCCTCTTCATTGTTGCTGCTTGAGTCATCCTGTTGGTGGCAGTGGTATGTATGACCAACACATTCTCATCCCAAGTTGTCAGATATCGCCGCTTTGTCTGTGGCCTATTATGTCTACATAATACATGCTAGGTATCTCCTGAGTCTGCTGTTGATCTTTCAGGACACCGCAACCAACGCTGGGATGTCAACAAACGCACATGGTCAGGCTTAGAAAAATGCAAAATGGTTTGACTCTACCATCACGGGGAACTACACACTGGGCTCCCAGGTTGAAAGGCTGCGGTTTGTTGAACCCATCCACCACCCTTCCCACTTGTCCTATAGGGACACTCCTCCTTACATCACGTTGTAACCAACAGTATTTCAACCTGGAGCACATTTTTCAATTCACCATCAATTTTTGTAAAACTGCCAATATTCAGCATTTTCATAGTTGATCCCTCACCTAACAAAAAATATCAGAAGTGAATTTTGGGATGAAATATCATACAAAATTGTAAAAAAAAAAAAAAGGGACTGCCCTCAGGGCAGCTTAACTTATTTGCCCTGTCATGTTGAACTGAGGGCAGGTTGGATGCCACAGTGACTCACAAACGCCTCATGTGGTATTACAAGTGGTATAACAAGACCGGACACGCTGGCACTAGCTGGTACGCATGCTAATTTGAATAGATATCTCTGCAACACAATACACAGACATCTTTGACATAATGTAGACACTGTCACTTCTTCACATTCTGTTGATAATGTTTATTTTTTTGAATTTTTAATCTAAAATGTATGCCATATCATACACATTGTCCCTTTCATACACCGCCTCGGCAGAAGGTCTTATAAAAATTGCCTCAGGTTTCTTCTTGAATACCGCAGCTGAATGCTAAAAGCGTGGCCTGCAGCATCTTATGTGGCCGTGCCCTGTCACAAGAGGGTGGGGTAAAAGCCTTAAGCACCACGTTATGCTGGATTTTATGAGGCTAAACACTCTGACAGGATGAAAACATACTTGAGGAAATGTTTGGGCCTGCAGCCAGGTGTCTTATTGAGTCAGCTGATTAAGACAACACAGCTTTCACCCTATCTGACAGAAATCAAGCAGATATATACTTCCTAAACTTGCTAGTTGTGTTTAATTTTCCCAGAGGCCACCCAGACTGTAAACTTTTATGCACTTGTTCTTCAAGTTACCAACAATTCAAGGAAAAATGCAGCCTTAAAACAAGAGCCATAAGTATGTGCCAGTACCACAGAGAATATGGCAATTCAGGCTGTGCTTGCTGTCTACATTAAGATGTATAAGGAGTGTCCTGATTGCACAGAATTTGCAGCTTGTCTCTCTGGGAGCAGTCACCTTCAGCATGGCCTGCTGTTGGCAGCTGCCTCTGGGTAGGACCCCTCGGCCAATCAACTCCCCTCTGCCCGAAGGCAGGCCTGGGTTTTTCTCTTGTCCTGCTACCTAGAACTGCCAGCCAGCCTGTCAATCACCTCTAGGCCCTACTGTGCTGTCTGACCCACTGACACTCTTGCCATGGCAATGCAAATCCCAGCAGACCGAGCTGCCAAGAACAGGAGTTCTCAGAAATATGAAAGACAAGAATCTCTCATCCACTGTGCACACATGGGATACAAATCCCTTGACCCAGATGTCCGTGACCCCAGACCAAGGTGTCTTGGTCATATGAATAATGCATCCTTTCATTTACTTATTTATTCATTTATAGTGATTTTTTTTTGTTAAATGTTGTAATAATTAACTGTTGAAAAAATTTTTAGTAACAAACTCATACTATAAAATAAAGATTTCATAATCCAATTGTCCCCAGAAAAATATGTTCAAGCTAGATACATAATTTTGCTTGAATAAAGGCTGGGAGGAACACTGGAAAAAGCACAATGAGCTCCTTCTAGAATTGAAGTGGCAAACAGGACTGGTATTTGTTCAGGGTAATAGTTTCTCCAAGCACCCTCAAACAATAGACAGCATAAAAATCAGCAGCAGCGCAGATGGAGTTCCCTCATGGTTATCTTTGTTTGAAAATGCAGAGGAGAGATTAGTTTAAATCTTGGTCAAACATTGACCACATTTTTGCAGGCCTATTGACTGAACAACGGCGCTTTAAAATATTAGTAATGATTAAAAACCTTTCCTCATCTCTTAGTGCCTAAAATTGCAACTGTAAAAGAGAATAAGGAAGAGAAATATTATTGGTATCTTAGGGTTCCAATGAAATTAATAAACAATGACAGCTCACTCAACACTGTAAGCTGCTATCCATCATTGACACAAAACTTTAATGTTAAGTTGTGAATTTGAGATCATTTTCTTATGTTAAGTCAACAATTTTTGAGTTAATCTGACTGAAATTTATAAAGCCATTTTTGCCTATTTAATTTAAGGCCAATAAACAGCACTATTATTGTGCACTGAACATATTGTGGCGTGTTGGGGCTGAATAGGCAGAGAAGTTGTAAAATGTGTACTCAATGTTTGTTTGTTTGTTTGTTTGTTTGTTTTGTTTTGGGTTCATATGACAGAATTAAATGCTCCAACAACAACAAAAAGAAGTTATGTTAAACTGACATAAAATTCCTATGAGACAAGGGTCATGTGACACATTTATTTTGTGTCTGGTGTACTCAAAACTTGTGTTACTGTATTGTGCTAAACTAAAAGTTTTGAGTGCAAGCTATTTCCAATAAATAAATAAATAAATGATTAATAAAAAAATAAGTTGACTGAGCAAAGTGGGTTTTTAGTATTTAAAAAATATATATATATTGCGAAAATGAGTAAAAAGGGTGTTAATTAAAAACAGTGTTTACAAATTACTGTTGATGCAAAGAAGCCCCCAGGATTGTAATTTGCTTAATTTGAATATGTTTTCTAATGATTTTAACCGAGTCAGTTATGTTTAGCCTGGAGTAGAAAAGTGAACTAACTCTAGCTCGCAATGCAATATTGGTTTTGTCTGTTTTGTTTTTAGTGCTTAAAACTGCAGTCATTTCTTGTTGGTGACATTACTTTGTTACATTTACTGCTGCAAAATATTCAAAATATGCCTTTAGCATAAGTAGCATTAATAGTCTAATAGCCGTCAGCAATAGCTAACCAATTTAACATGCTGTAGAGGGCTAGTGGTGATTCTTTTTAATTGTTGTTCACTTGGGGTCAGCAGAGCTGTAAACACAACATCATCAAAATAATTACTGATTAAGGTTGATACAGTGTACAGTATACAGCTTAAACATCAAGCATATATAGAACAACATTATATGCTCCACTTTCTTCACCAGCTACCTACCTTTCTATCTGCTGTTAAGTAGGCCTCTGGCTGATAATCTGGCCTGGCAGAAGGCATTAAGTCTGCCAGCAGTTCAGTTTGTCAGGTGTATGCCGCATTTCTGACAGGTTTTATGACTGTGTCGGTTAGTCTTTCAGCATCACATTCATTGCATCACATTTTGCTGCAATAAAAATCATTAAAGTCAGATGAACAGATTGAAAACTTAATCTTATGAGGTAAAACCCCAAAGTTTTCCCTTGGGGCAACTTGAGTGTAACTGGGAAAAAAAAGGTAATAAATTGTAATGTATTTCAATATATTTTATCGCAATTCTCAGCTTAGCTCAATACATTTATTATTGCCATAATATTGTATTGCGATGTAAGTATCCTGATGATATTCTGTCATAGGTCCTCTGGTGATTCCCACCACTACAAAGTATGCTAAAAGAGCTGAGGTGAACTGCAGTGTTGGGTGATAATGCTCTGTGAGATTGTCTTACACACAACACCTTTCACATTTCACATCCCCATTTGATCTATTGCACACAAGAATGGGGGATGGTTTAGTTTTAGGTTAGCAAAGTAGCTATGCTAGCATCCATATACTGTATTAATAATGGGCACAGTTTCCTTAACATCACTCGTTGGTTTGTGGACTCCCCTTTCAAGACTTGAGTTTGAAATTTCAGCCGTTGCCATCTTGCTGTTTCGAAGGCAGAAGTGACCATATTTGGGCCAGAGGGTGGCCCGCCCTTATGTGTTGCTTTAAGCCTTAGACAGGCAGGCAGGCAGGCAGGCAGGCAGATCCTTCTCACTCCTTTACAGCCAATCACATGAGTGCCTCCCCACGAGGGGTGTTATATGACATCATTAAAGCGCGCGCAGGTGGCCAGAGGCTGGAGGAGGTCTGTAGTCTGCCAGTATTTAAAGAAAAAGAAGGCTGACTGCAGGAGCATAGCGTCTGGTATCGGGAACCGTAGCAAGTGTAACGCTGGACGTCCACTGGATCTGTCGTGTAAAGACATCAACAAACAAAGAAAAGATTTCTCTGCCTTTTGGACATTGACCACTGTAGGCCGTCCGGAGTTATCATGGGTGTTTTTCTTTTCTTTTATCTATATATGGAATAAAACATATTTTTGTGTGCATTGAAAATGTGTGGAAAGTTGGACATTTAAACAGGGGGGCTGATGTGGATTGACTGTCTTCTGGAGTCAGCCCCAAGTGGTTGTTCAAAGAACTGCAGTTTATTTCAGTAGGGAGTGGCAGTAGCTCAGGCCATACAGAACCTGGCTTTGAAACTGGAGGGTTGTCGGTTCAAGGCCCCGACTGGACCATTTATGAAGCATGGACTGGTAGCTGGAGAAGTGCCAGTTCGCTACCTGGGCACTGTTGAGGTGCCCCTGAGCAAGGCTGGGCAGGTGCCCCAACTGCTCAGGGCACCTGCCCAGGGCAGCCCCCCCGACTCTGACATCTCTCAAATTAATACATTTAATGTTGTGTTTGTGCATGTGTATGTATATGACAACATATCTTACCAGTCCTTTTCTTCAGTAGTAGCTTAAATGTTTCTCCCCCTTCTACCTTGTCTTGCAGGTTATCCTCATCCTGACCAAGTACTACCACGCTGACTCCACCAAGGTGCTGGAGAGCTCACTGTGGAGGTAGGCCAAACATTTACACCATGTTTGTTCTTGTTGGAGGTCTTTAAGTTCTGTCTGTCCTCAGACTCATGCAGACCTCATCAGCAAGCAGCTTCCCTTTAGCAGTGAGGTTATTGTAGGTCTCTGTTATCTCTCTGGGCTTCTACAAGGAGTTATGAAGAGTGCTAAGGCAAATAAAACATCAGCAGGCAGCTACAAGTAAAGTGGGGGACCAGAGAGTGTTGCTGTGAGGCCAGAGCAGGCATCTGTTTGGGCAGATAGCATATCAATGTGGCGCAGGGCAGGACAGCGGGCACTGGCACTGCCAGGGAAAGGGGTCAAGTCTGGCTGGCAGAGCCTTCTCTGTTTAACAAAGCTGCCTTTCGCCAAAACACTTCATGCCTCCCTTGCTCAGAAAAGCATTCCAGTTCCACTCCACTTCACAGCAAGTGTATCTTGTGCTCTTACATACAATATATTCTCATTGAACATTCATTTCCTCTTCATTCTACATCCACTCCCTGCCAGCTCCTGGGGTACTGCTTTGTGGTTGAGCTTGAGCTTCTCTAGATAAGGGTGTGGAGGAGGCTTAATGGTACAGTAGGTCACTCACTAATCAGTCTGTCAGTCTCACTGACAGTCTGTATGTCGAAGTGTCGAGTAAATGAATGTGTGTGAATGGCTGAATGTGACTCATAGTGTATGAGTTGTTGGATGACTAGAAAGGCGCTATACAAGTGTTGGTCCATTTACCATATTTAAATATCCTAATACAAACTTTAAAATAGACAAGACAGGGCGCATAACATTGGCTAGAATTAGCCGTCTAAAAGGCATTTGCACATAGCACAAACATTTCTGATGGTGGTACTTAATTCATGCCATTCACCTCACTCGCTCCATGACTTCAAAGCTTAAGCCTCTCATTAACTGTGACTGCCTGTCTCCCTGTAGGACAGATATGAATAATTTACATATTTTTCTTCTTCCCCTGTTGATGTTTTAATTGTTGCAGTGTATGAATAATGCTGCAGATTCACCACTGGACAACCCACTTCAGATATAAAAAATCACAGCAAATGGTTTAATTTGAATCTGAATTGAATCTAAATTGGCAGAGACAGAAAAATCTGGCTGGCTGCCTGTTGGCATCATTATCCCAAAGCAGAAATTACCATGAAATTAGCATGTTTCCAAAAGGACTTCTGACCGCATCTTGGTAGGTATTATGTGTGGGGTGTACCTCAGTTCCTTGTAGCTGTCAGCTTGGCATGGTGTGTGGATAGCCACAATCCACTGGCCTGTAGGCTTTGAAGTCCCTGGGCTGTAGGATCAAACAACAAAGATGGGGGAAGATGAATGAGTTTGCTGTCTTGCCCTGTCAGGTGGCATGGATCAACATGCTGGGTTTCCCACAGGGGAAAACGGAACATCACAGAGAAGGGAAAAGTTTTTCAGGGCAGCTGAGTTAATGAACTCAGGCCCTCTTAGATCAGCAGTGGTCTAAAGAGGCTTGTCATGTGTCAGTGAGTAAAGCTCACAATCTGTCTTCACAGTTGAGGAACAGTAACTGAGTTTCAGTGTTTGACAATGGTCTTTTCCTTGCTAAAAGGAATGCAAACCCGTGATTACTCAGCAGCAGAGGTTTTGTATGTCCGGCACTTCTTTGGCTTGTATGTTGATAAGAGTTCCTACATTTAGCAGTCATGTTAGTTATTGCTGCTCCTGCTCTATGTATGTACACTTATTACATGAAAATACCACCTTTTTGGAATAGTAAAAAAAAAGTTGGAAACTTGGAGACTTCACCAGACCATGACAGTATCGGTCATCTATTGACACACTACCAACTAGGGTTGAGCCAAATGTTCGGATGAAACAAGAGTCCGATACAGATAATGTACTTTTTAGAAGTGCAAGTTTCAACCAAATAAAATTTATCAATATTTGTACTTTTGATGAAGGACGATCTTTATTTGGGTACCTGTGTTCAGCGCTAACTCTTGTGATAAAAAATTATATGCTGCCTCATTTACAACCATTGTGTATGCAGAAAAGGGGCCTGAAATGTGGTATTTATTAAGAAAAACTTGACCAGGAAAAGTACATAAATTTAGGGAAACTCCTGCGTACACACATTTTGGAGATGGGAAATTGGCGACACAGATGGTGAGGTGTTGAATTAAAGTCAAATTGTGGAAATTAGATTCACTTCATGCTACACGTTTCTCATAGTTCCACTTAAGACACATTTAAATGCAGCAGTGTTATTTGTGTTTGCGACAGGAGCCATAACTTTTCCATACACACCTTTTGATTGTAATATGTCACCTTAAATTTAAAATCAAATCCTGCTTAGTATTTTATTAGTGCTGTCTCTCCATCTCTCCATCACATTCCCCACCACCAGAGCGCAGAGGGGAGGGTTGGGGATGGACTGTATGCTGCTGACACTCATAGATCTAACCTTTTTTTTGTAAAGAAATCCTGTTTGGTGCTGGTTCTGTATCAGGCAGTGATACTCCCTGTCAGGGTGCAAGAGTAGAAATTCCTGAGTATTTGAAGAAATACCTGCAATTTCATCAAGTGTCTGAAATTAAACAGTCCCTGCCTTGCCTAATGTAGTATGCAGCATTCAGGTCTGGCCCTCAATGATTTGGACACCAAGGTATTTTAAGCCTTCCACTCTCTCCACCAAGGACCCATTTGATATTAATAAGTGAAACAAAGGTCCTTTGCTGCTTCTTCCCAATATCCACTATCATCTCCTTAATTTTGCTGACGTTCAGGAGTAGGTTGTCGTCCTGACACCAGTGGGTCAGGTTCTCTGCTTCTTTCACATAGGTCTTTTCATTGTTATCTGTGATCAGGCCCACCACAGCTGTGTCGTCAGTATACTTGATGAATATGTTGAAGTTCAAAGTGGCTGCACTGTCATAATTTAACAGGGAGTACAGCAGGGGACTTAAAACGCAGCCCTGGGGTTCTCCTGTGTTAAGCATGATTGTAGAAGAGGTGTGTCCACCCACTCTCACCACCCGGGGTCTGCCTGTTAGGAAGTCAAGGATCCACATGCACTGTGAGGTGTTTAATCCTAGCTCCTTGAGCTTTGTGACCAGCCTGGAGGGAACTACGGTGTTAAACACTAAACTGATTAGGGCTGTGAGATATCATTAAAAGCTTTACAAAAAAAGATGAGGACAGAAGCTTCCTGACACAAGACGTCTTGTGGTCAAGTAAATCATGACCCCTGAAATAGCATAAATGGAAATTTTCATAGCATTACAAATCAGGAGGAAGGAGGTCTGAGTGAATGGTTGGGTGTACTTTATAAGCCGTTTGCTCCATCTGCTACCAAAATGCAAGGTTGATTTCTTTTAACCATGAAGACCATCTAACAGTAACCAAGTAGTTTTAAATTCCTAAATTTGTCCAGATCATAACCATACAATTGATAGGTGCAGGAAACAAACCAGTCCTGTGAGTTGTTTTTGGAAGCTGTCAAATTATTCATTTTGTCAAGTACTAAGGCTTGTTGAATAAAGTGAATTGGTCATGAAGGTCAATTAGTACAAATTACATTATGTGTGTCCAAAGATTAAACTAGACTTACATCAGAGAAAACCCCCGGGGTGATCTATGCACTATCAACTGTAAAGCTGCAAGCTCATATCTTATAACCAAAACCACACTTATGCATTGCATCTATGCATTCATCCGGGCTTGAGACACCCGCACTGATTTAGCCATAAAGGAGGCCATCAAACTGCCTGTTGGCAGCAGGTCTTCTTTCTTTCTTTCTTTCTTTCTTTCTTTCTTTCTTTCTTTCTTTCTTTCTTTCTTTCTTTCTGTGGTAATAGGAGCCTCAGTGATGTCAGTCGTGTTTCCTTTTGCTGAGGTGAATTGCGGCAGTCAAAGTTCTGGACCCCTGAAGTTAGAACAGATACACCGGACACTTTAAACTCAGATGTCCTACTGTGTGTATGTGTCTGTGTGTTGTAGCTACACATCTGTTTAAGAGTGTGTGTTAACATCAACCTCTACCTTGGAAAGAACTGTGTTATCAGAGCATTTAGGGGAGTTTCCCAACCCTTTGCACCACAAACAATAAATAGTTCTGTAGTATTTAGTTTAAACCTACTACATAAGCCCAGTGTTGTGGGTAAGGCATCACAAAAGTAATGCATCACAGATATATATACATCTTATGTTTTAGCAGTAACAAAGCAATATAGCATAGGCCAGGAGCCAGGTTCAGCCCTCATGATGTTTTCTCCTTCCTTTTGTAATTACAATTTTATGTTAGCCAATGTCTTGGACCATCACAAGTTGATTACGAGCACCCATACGTCAGGACGTTTGGTCTCAGGAGGCCAAACAACTCTTTTTGGGACATGTTTCTGGCAAAATGATATAAATAAATATTAGGGCACTATGACGGCATAAATAGTCATAGATGTATGAAATTTTTGCAAGGAGTATCCTAACACAAAGGGGAAAGTAGCCAAATAAGATCCTGGAGCTTGCTGCCATTTTATTTCAAAATATCACACACAATATATGGCCTAAATTTGTCACTATACCTGATATCAGAGAAAATGCACACCCAGCAATGTGAACCCTCAAGTGTTGAGTGCCCCAGATGTAAAGAATGGGTCACCAGCATTTAGAAAGTGCTGGATGCTTGTTTGCGTATGTGGGGAAATTTGCATAATTGGCATTTACAAGCATAATCACTTACATTGACTATATTTCAGCAACTGCTCGGCCAATTTGGACAGTAATGGAGTGTTTTTTGAGGGGTTATTGAGGGTTATTGGGGTTATTGGGGTTATTGAGAATGCTGAATCTTTGTCTGACATTTTCAAAACTCAAAATGGCTTCGTAAATCAGATGTAGCCATATCTCACTTCCTGGGGAGCTGATTTTGATGTAAAAGTTTTAGAGGATGCTGACTTAGTTGGATTGGACAGATAACTGCTGCTGTTACTATTAGTCATACTTGTACTATTATGCACATATCATCATTGTCACATACATATATAATCATACTATTAATATAATATCTGTCTCTCTTTATGTCTCATTATGTCATATGGATTACTGTAAATTTATTATGTTGATCTGCTCTGCACAACATCTATTGCTCGTCTGTCCGTCCTGGAAGAGGGATCCCTCCTCAGTTGCTCTTCTCGAGATTTCTACCATTTTTTTTTCCCTGTTAAAGGGTTTTTTTGGGGGGGAGTTTTTCCTTATCCGCTGTGAGGGTCCAAAGGACAGAGGGATGTTGTATGTTGTAAAGCCCTTTGAGGCAAATTGTGATTTGTGATATTGGGCTTTATAAATAAAATTGATTGATTGATTGATTGATAGATAACACATGTATATGAAGTAATTATAATAACTTCAACTCGCTTTAAAATTGTTGTGTATTTTAATGAAAACAATTAACTGAAAGATGCAGAACATTTACAATGTAATGTAAGGCGTTACCAACCGATATAAACTTTTTATTGTTTTCATTTTCATTTATCCACACTGATCCACACTGCACCACTTATGCCAGTGCGCCACAAGAAAAAATATCATTGGAAGATGCAGATGGAGAAAGTGAAGTGCTGAACATAAGACCCACAGTGAGTTCCAACTCTGAATCTTGCTTGAGGACACCTAAATAAGATATTTGCCTAATCTGATACTGTCTCTTCAACTTTTAGTCCTGGACTTCCCCATTAAAGGGTTTTTTACCCGTTAAAGAGGTTTTTCCCCGTTAAAGGGGTATTTTGGGGGACTCAGAGGCAAATTATGATTTGTGATATTGGGCTTTATAAATAAAATTGATTGCTTTATTCATAAATAGAGATCAAATTAGATACTGCATCAGGGTAAACACAGGGAAGGTGCTTGAAGATTAGGCAAAGATGTAAGGATTTGCCATTGCATGACTAAACACAGTGATGACTACAGAACTCTCCATAAGACTTTGTTGCTCCAAGTCAAACCATGAAATACTCAGTAAACCTTTCAATCCTCACACTGAGAGAAGCAGATGCGCATTGTTTGGCTTGCAAACCTCAGAACATTTTTTCAAAGTACTTTTTATTTTTGGATGAGACATCGAGCTTCAAATACCAAGAAGTCAGTGCCGTCCATTTGTGATTTGATAGATGGAATTCGAAAAGGCAAAATCCAGTTTTAGAGGCTTCTAAAAGATGAAAATATATTACCTAAATAAGTTGGGGAAAAAAGGTCATATACCAGAGAGTCCTATGGTTTTAGTTACATAACATAAATGCTTGTAGGCATCGCACAAGGGGGCTTTACTGCTCCATTATGGATGAAGAGATCGTCTGACAGGCCAGCACTTCTACATACAGTACATCAGCCACACCACACCTCCACAAACATATGCAGTGAGAGTTTGTAATATATATCATATATGGTCCGTTTGCACTTTATGTTTTTTTAAATCTGAGTTCAATGGTAACATTGAGTGAAAGAGAAAAGGAGGAGAGCTTGACGGGAGGATAGGAGAATGAATCCAACGAGCCTCCAGGGCTTATTTAAGCTTGGCAGTAGGGGGCATCAAACATCAGTAACATCATTGTCCTCTCTCTTTCTCTCTATTTCACCCTTTCCACCCTCTCTGCACAAGGTGACATAGTCAGAATTTACATTTTATTCCTTTGTTATAAGGTGGCTCTTCAACACTGTGTTCAAGGAGCTAAGCAGTCAGGGGGACAATAGGTGATGATACAGGAAGGTAAGGCTGATAGTATCAAAACAATGACCTATTACAATCATTCAGATAATAACTGTAAATGGCTGAGATGACTGGCTGCCACATCGTCCTTGTACTTCCAACACTTAGTCAATGCAAATTCTTTATGATGAAGACTATGAGATGCAGTTGACAGACCTTAAAAGACCTCGTAAGTAAACCTTGGACTCTATGGGTAACTTCCTCCAATCACTAGCACACAGTCACCCAATTTGTATAACTGTAGCCGGCCAGTCCGGATGTGCCTATTCAAATATGTGCAAAGCCCACAGTATTAAGGAATCATATGATGCCTTTAGCTCTCCTGTAGGGGAAACACCCTGCGATACGATATTATCACGATACATTAGTCATGATACCATATCGTTGCAATTTGAAGGTGTTGCAATATGCAGAGTATTACGATAAAATATACTGTGATATACTGCGATACATTACCATTTTGTCAACTGCAAATTATGTCCCCAAAAGAAAGCTTTGTCAACATCTATATTATCTGATCACCAGGCCCATACGGAATCTGCACCCACAGATTTTCCACAGATTTTAGGAATATTTATCAGTTAGCATTAAAATCAAAGTTAGTGGTTTAGTGATAAGGAATGTCAATAATAATTTACTGTTAATAGATTAATATATTGGCAACTTTTGCTCTCTCTGCTACATATTAAACCTTCCATTTCAGTGGCCATGTGTGCAGCATTCTGTTAATTGACTTTTCCAACAAATCTTCACATTTTTTCCTGAAGTTTTCATGATTAAATAAAATTTCTGATTCAAAAGTCTAGGTTCCACCAAGCAGTCCGGTACGGATCAGTTCAGCTTGGTATGCATTTTTTTTTTTAATTTTCTCTGTGAAAAGTTATAGATGGTACCAATAAAGCCATTTCTTATCATCCCCATTTGTGGTCACCCCTCTGTTAGGGTACTTCGCACACACATCTGATACGAAAAGGTGGAGCTAGAAACACTGCAGTCCATTGTTTAGTCAATAGAGGATGGTCACTCTTGAGTTTATGTAACCACTGTTCATACTGTGGCAAGTCTTACATATATTAGTAAAACTATAACTATAACATGAAAGGATGTTTTGCTGCTACATGAGCTAAAGTCTAAGTAAAAAAAAAAGTTTAATCCAGTAGGCCAACTGCCAGCAACTTTTAAGGTGGAACGTTGACTTGTAATGTTACCCAATGCATGAGTTGACGACATGAATCCATCAACACACCTGAAATTTCAATATGACAACTTAAACCATTACAGTCATTTTTATTGTCTCTGTTGGATGACATACACCTTTAGTAATGAGCAGATTTTCAATTCATCTTCACTTAAAATATGTATTTATCTCAACCGGTTTATGTGAACTGCATGTATTCTAATCCTCACTTGGAGAAAAAAAAAAATGTGGCAGAGCGTTGTTCCTGCGGGTTACAGCAACACTAAACCCCTGCGCTTGCCTGAGAAGGACAACATGCGGAAAGCTGTTATTTTTAAATATCCTATGGAGAGAAAATCTTACTGCAGCCTGCTATATGTTGTTCTGAAAATGTCAGTGTGCAGCCCCATTCTGTGGACGATAAATGAGGTGTAGACTTCCATCTGTGTCACCGGTGAAGCTGAAATACAGCGAGTGCTGGACCAAGCAGTGAATGACAATATCGACAATATCCCTGCCCGCATTTAAGAGTACTGTTTGCTGTGGAAAAGCTTAACAGACCTAGGGTAGCCCCATTTCCACCAAAAGTGGAAATGGGGCTTAAGTTTCTACTAAAATCTACTAAGTAGTTCTTTTGACCTGCTTGAGGTCAATTTAGGTTTTAATGTGTTGTGTAATGTTCTTTTTTTGTTCAAAAACAATTGTCATCATAAATGAATATGTCTATGACAATACGAGCAAGCCAAAAAAAAAAAAAACATTCCACAGAATTCCACAGATTTTCATTTTGGATCACTGCTGCTAATAAGATAAAAAGCAGTTCAGTTTGTTCATTTCACTTCAGTCATTTTTGTTGCAGCACAATATATGTAGTGAACTGCTTTTCGGTTCACTACATACATTGTTTTATTAGCTCACTTGGCTAACAAAACTTTCATTTGTTTGTGTAATATTATTAAGTCATATAATGAAAAAATCGTTACTTGGCATCCATGTATTGATACAGTATTGCGACACAAAAATATTGTGCTATCATGCCGTATCGATTTCTTCCTCTGCTTCCACTTCTGCAAGCAGTGTAGGAGCAACATGGCCCCTGGGTAGAGGGACATTCAGTTAGATGCAATCTGCATCATCACCACTTGATGCTACCAAATCCTACACACTGCTCCTTTGATGCTGCAGTCCATTGTGTATCTTAGAGAGAGAGTTTGCTACTTAAGCAGTGAGTGTACTCTCAAAACAGAAGTGGTCTGATATAGAACCAGAAAACCGATGTCCAAGGTCATTCCAAAGAGCTGCATAGAGCCATTTCAGAAAGAATGTAAGAGATCAATACAGAACTCTTTGAGGGATTATGATTACATATAGAAACCTCAATCATGAGTCATTGTGCAGTCACAAGTAGAGATTTACATTTCATCCACACCAGATTTTTATTACTGGAATCTCACAACACAAATAACGTCAGTTTGGGGGCAATTTATGCCTTTATAAGATAGTGGATCGTTGTTCATGGTCAGCAACTTAACACGGGGGAACCTCAATAAAGTCTGACAGTGACTAAACTGAAATGAATTAATCTTGAAATTCTAAATTTCCAGCAGGGATAGTGGCATGAAAAGTAGTTGTTTTTTCTGGAGACCTTACTGCTTTTCCAGTTTGGATTTTGCCCCTAAAACATGACATTTTACTATCCATAACTAAGTGGTTTATGTGCCTAAAGCTAACCACACGTTAACGACAGTGTTGAAAAAGTTTCACTGTATCAGCTTTATAACAGCACACAAATGTAATCTATCTATGGTTTACAAAAACATACGATGCCAACATATTTTCTGGTGATTGGGTTGTTTCTTGATAAGGCAAAGTTAGCATCACTTTGTGTTGCGAATGGTTCTGTTTTGGCCAGCAGAGGAAAATAACACAACTTCTGAGGGCCTGTCAAGAAAATGAGTCTCATTCAAAAACTAAGCATTGAATGGACTATTGCTGACCCCAAATGGCAATTTGTTCAACTGTGCCACCTACTGCAATATCCTATATCACTAGGCATTGTATTTTTGGATTGTCCATCCATATTGTCCCATCTTTGTGAACACAATATCTCAAGAGTGCCTCAATGGCAGTTCTTCCAATTTGGCACAAATGCCCACTTGGACTCAACTATGAACTGATTAGTCTTCGGTGTTTATAGAGCAAAGGTCAAGGTCACTGTGACCTTGTCTGTCTCATTCTTGTAAATGTGATATCTTAAGAACCCCTTAATGGAATTTATTCAAATTTGGCACAAACATCCATTTGGACTCAATAATGGACTGATTAGATTTTGGTGGTCAAAGGTCAAGGTCAAGGTCAGTGTGACCTCACAAAATATGTTTTTGGCCATAACTCAAGAATTCATAAGCCAATTATGACAAAACTTCACACAGATGTCTAACAGATAAAATGATGAAGTGATGACATTTTATTTCTAAAAGATCAAAGGTCAACTTCACAGTGACATTATCATGTTCTACATAAAACACTTCTTGCCATTACTCTACATCATAACTCAGGAACAGAAGAGGAGACATCAAGATCATAAAGTAAATGTCTTTGCATTATTTAATTTCCAATCAAGACACTCTGAAAGGAATTGCTTCCCCTTGTCAAAACTGTTTTGAAATGCAAAATAATGGAATTTTAAACCTGTAATAAAAGTGTGATTAATTGAGATTAACTATTGAAATTCAGTGATTGATAGCATTTTTTTTAAAATAATTGTTTGACAGTCCTAATATAGATATAGGAATCACAGGCAACAGTCAAAACAGTTCAAGATGCAGCTGCATTTTCAATATTTGGGATACAACTATGATTACATGATTAAATGGTAGATCTTTATCACCATTTAAGAAATCGATTTTAAACTAATCTGAATATGACCAGACATTTACAATGTACTCAGTGTGATTAAAACATATATACTGTCCAAATCACTGCTGGTGTGCAACAGTTATAATAACAAGAAGGATATGGAAAGTTGCGCATTGTCCAATAACACAATTGCTGTTATTAATCTGATAGGTGATGGAGGAGGATGGAGAGATGCAGGAAACTTAGCTTACTATCTGATTGGGCCTGCAATAGACTGGAAAATAAGACAAAGGTGGAGGCATGGACCATGTGTGTCTTTGCACTCGCAGCCAACAAACTGCAGTATATGAGCACTATATGCTGTGCACATGTTTAGTGGTGTGTCTGGCATATGTCTGTGTACATGTATTGGAGTCAGATCGTTTTCACACCACAGCTGAATGGGGCTATGTGCACGGCCATCTCATTTCCTCCAACAGTCTTCTTACAAAGAGGAACAAAGGTTCACAATTTAACAAGAGACTTTCTTCTGGATTTACTTCTTACTTAACTGTAAAGGTGTACCCACAGGAAACAATATTTGGCAGAGTTCACAGTTGGAGAGGCTGTCGGACTAGCTACCTCTCTGTCTCACAAACACACACACACACACACACACACACACACACACACACACACACACACACACACACACACACACATGTTCGCTCAATCTTCGGCTTTTCTCTTTTTACCTTCATCCCAATTTCATGGCCTTGTTAGAGGCTATTTTCCAAAAGGACTCTCTGGCTTCTGGACCACACACTGCCGAGCAAAGCATAACAATAGTACCTCAGGAATAATTGGATAATTTATGGTATTTGTATCATTAGATTTACTGGGATTTTTTTTTACAGCTTCTCCTCCTTGTTACCTGGATTAAAATCTCATGTTATTGTAGAGCTGCACGCAGTGTATTGATTGGCTCAGTCCCTCCTTGTCCCTCTCTCTCTTTGTGTATCATCTGTGAGAAAGGAGCACTGTGACTGGAATCACAGACACACAGTAATTGTTTGTATCACACAACTAACGTTACCCAGTGGTTATTTACAGGTTTAAGATGGTCAAACTGTTTTACTGTCAGCGTGAGATTAACGGCTCGGTGTCAGATGTTAACTGCTGCTGTGAGGCTTCTGCTCAAGAGGCAAAATATAAAGAGTAGTGATGAGATCACGTTTGTGCTGTGTTAGCTCATGCTATCCAGGCAGAGAGAACAGGAGGAGAGCCTCTCATGGGGGTGGTCCTTCAGCATTGAAACAGCATTAACAGCTGATAGGCGACAATCAGCTAACTCCCACAAAATAGATTCTCTCAAACCCTGACTAAAATCTGATTTAACGGTTAAACTAGGTAGTGCTGATTGAATATGAATCAAAATTATGTTACTGCACTGTCTATTTCCATCCTAAAATGTTTTTAGAAACATATTTGTCATGTTTAGCTGCAATAGCAAGAGTTTGTGAGTGGGAAATGGGTGCCATATGGTTTCCTGCATAGCAAAAACGAGTTATAAAAAACTGAGAACAAACAATAAAACTAAGGCAGAATTTCTGCTTCTGCGCTGAGTCAACGCTGTATCTACAGCATGGGCTCTGTGTTGACAAAGAGCCTCATCAGAAAGGTAACTACAAGTCGCGACGACGAAGACTTCCTGTCTAATTTTGTAATTTGAAACCATTTCCCTCAGTGGAAGGGAAGATATTATTTACTTTTATTTTACAGATAAGAAACAAAGACTTGTGAGGACAATAAAGCCTCCACAAAAATAGCATTTAAATCTTGTGTGTGATTTATCCTTCGGGGATTTATACTTAGGGATTTATCCTGGCTTCATATGAGGAGAGTAAAAGTCCGCTAGCTGCTGATTTATATAATGTGAAAAGTCATAGGCTTGTGTTAAAAAGCATGCTGTATTTGTGGAAAAAATGTGGTCAGCACTGTGAATGTTACAGTGAAGTGAAATTGTCTAATAAGCCACGTTTAATGTGTTTTGGGTGTGTTTTGAATCAACTAAACTTTACAGCACTTCACAGACACCCCGCCGCTGACTAGTGTTCTGGAGGTGTAACTGCTGAGTGACACAGATAGGCGACGGCGTAGGGTCTGCTGCACAAGTTATAAATCCCACCTAAGCTGTGCTTGTCAAATATAAACCAAGTTTCTGTTACAGAATTGCCTTTTTCTCACCCCAAACATTTCCAGAGACATGTTGTAGCTTACTGTTTAACTGTAAAACAAGCTCTTTTGTTACCAACCAGCTGCAGTTGTTTCAGATGGTTCTGCATTACCCACCAGTGGGGGCATTTATTGGTCTAGTGCAGCACAGTGCATTCTAGTAGTTCTGGTAGGTTTTCTACCTCTTGAGCAAAAGCAAATGCTACAGTCCCTTTTCTCTGTTTTCTCTGTTCATGTAGCACCAATTTTAAAAGTATTTGTATGTTTCTACTACAGACACATCCTGGTTTTATTAAAAGGCCATCTTTTAAGCAGTGAAATACTCGTTTAAGTTTTTACTTCCTCTATGTCATCTCTAGCTGAATTACTTTAAGCCCCATCTGGTGTAGACACCATTAGAAGAAACAATGTGTAGCATGAAGTATATTAGAAAATGCCCCCAGACCCATAGCCTATCAAAATCGACCACCCACTAGGATGGTACATACCAGTGGTCCTAAAATGCGTTACAATAGATGAAGTTTTGCCTGTGCTACATTACATTACATTAAGTGCTTAGAATTCTTTTAAATCTTTTGTTGTTACTCCAGCAGTAACAGCCATATTGGTTTGTTATTCAGTTGGTCTGCCAATTTGGTCCAGACTGAACTGCAGACGATATATATCAGCACAAACTTTAATGCAGGCTTGATTGAATCCCAAAGGATGAGTCCTAATGATTATGGTAATGTTAGCAAAATAGAAAGTCTGTTTAATCTCATTCTTAAGCAAGTAGAACTTGGTCACTTACACATTAAAATACATGCTAACAAGCGAAAACATAACCAGAATTGTATACACCAACCAAAAAAGCTGGAAGGAAGACAAGTCAAAAAACAAAAAGAAAAGGAATGGAAAACAAAACAAAACCAAAAAAAAGATGATCAAAGGTGGGACAGAGAATAGATGGACAAATATGCCAAGTAATGCAAGGAGTAGAGTGAAAAATGAGAGAAGATTGGATTGAGAAGAATAATAGTATTTTATTGGTGAGCATTAATTGACTTTTTAAGCTCTTCCAGTCAGCCATTTTATTACTAACCAGTGCTACTATAGAGATAAAGAGACAAGAACAAGGGGATATTGATGGAAGACAAATGGAAAAGGAGGAAGCTGGAGTTTGGATGAGTGTGTGAAATGTTAATTGCACAATGGAACAACATGTCATAGTCTCACAGATAAGAGAGGGGAAAATTGCCTTGTCAACACCACACAGTTATGACAACCTGCACATGTAGTCATTAGGTCATACAGAATGCTACATTATTTACTTTTTGCCAGCTTGCTGGCTTTTAAGTCTGTTTTATCCCATCCTCTTGAATGATACATGCAAAAAATATTTTCCTTACTTAAAAAGGAAATGTGGGGCTATTGGTGAGAGAAAAGCACATGTAAGCATGGTGTATCAGAGTGAACCAAACTTCCCTGCCTTCATCAGTGAAAATGCCAGTTTTGCGAGCTAGATTTAGTTACAAATGTATTTAAACATGCAAACACATGTACAAGGCCTGGAGCAACAGGACACTCAGATTAATGATCAGCACGGCCGCAGCAGAACATGTCCATTATCCACAGAAGCCGTGCTTGCCTGCATGGGCAACATCCAGCTCTTTTTCTTCTTCTCTGTGCACAGTTGTAAATCAGTAGTGTCATCATGATATGATATTATATCAATTCTTTGGACAACAATCCCATTTGTCAATATTACAGAGTCTGCCATGATGTGATTTTGATTTGATATGATTCACAGACCTGTGATCAATATATGATGATGCCCATTTAACACAATCTGTTACAGAAGAAGCTGACACTTTTTTTGCGTATGGCCATAAAAGATAAAAACAACACATGTAAATGATTGTAACTGCTTAAGTGCAGTCAAGTTTACTTTACATTGACCCTTCAGTTAGCCTTGCTCTTTTGTGATGGTCCGTCAAGCTGCCAGAGCTAGCATTGCACACTGCACATAGCACACTGTCACTAACTACACTCCCTGAAGATATATGATCAAATTTTTGGGAAAGTTAAAAAAAATGACTTCAGAGAGATGCTGACAGAGGGTCTACAATATGTGTTTAAAGAATATAAGCAGGATGTCAAACTGACTCAGCAGCAAAACCAGGTTAAAAAGATAAAAATAGAACCTAAAGGCTAACCTAGAGATCAGAGTGTAACAATGAACCACCACATAAATGGTGAGAGAGACAGAGGACATTGATTATACACCGATCAGCCAAAAACATTAAAACCTTCGACAGGTGAATAACATTGATTAACTTGTTACAATGCAGTGTTCTGCTGGGAAACCTTGGGTCCTGACATATATGTGGATGTTACTTGACGCGCTCCACTCACCCAAACACACATGAATGCGAGGACCCCAAGTTTCCCAGTAAACTATCACACTGTAACAAGATGATCATGTCATTTACCTAACCTGTCAGTGGTTTTAAAGTTTTGGCTAATCGGTGTAAAGGAGAACTTTGCCAATATTCAACCAGCTTTGTGTCATCACAGTGTGTGCAGATGAATGTTGTTTTGTGGCGCCGACAGCGCCTGGACCTCTGCCACTGGCTATCTGCCTGCAAATTGGTGGGGAGCTCCGAGAGAACCTGATAAGAATTTTGTGGTCAAAGGTCAAGGTCAGTGTGACCTCACAAAATGTGTTTTTGGCCATAACTCAATGATTCATATGCTAATTAGAGCAATACTTCACACAAAGTGATGACATTTTATATCCAAAAGATCAAAGGTCAACTTTTCTGTGTTATCATCTTGTTCTGCATGAAACACTTTTCTGGCCATTATTCAGTGTCATGTCTCAGGAACAGAAGGGGAAATATTTGGTCAAATACTGAACTGATGATTCAATTCAATTTCAATTTTATTTATAAAGCCCAATATCACAAATCACAATTTGCCTCAAAGGGCTTTACAGCATACAACATCCCTCTGTCCTTTGGACCCTCACAGCGGATAAGGAAAAACTCCCCAAAAAAAACACTTTATGGGGAGAAAAAAAATGGTAGAAACCTCAGAAAGAGCAACTGAGGAGGGATCCCTCTTCCAGGATGGACAGACGAGCAATAGATGTTGTACAGAGCAGATCAACATAATAAATTAACAGTAATCCATATGACACAAACATAAAGAGAGACAGATATTATATTAATAATATGATTATATATGTATGTGACAATAATGATATGTGTATAATAGTACAAGTATGACTAATAGTAACAGCAGCAGTGGGAGGCATCAGGCAGGACCACGGCAGCAGCACAATCACGACACACCATCCATGCACAACTGCGACACAAGTTAACCTGGGAGACAGCGGAGCACAAAGGCTCCGGAGAACAAGCTGAGTTAGCAACATGCAATAGAGTTAGGGAGATGCAGTAACAGGACATGAATGTTAGCAAAGGAGAGAAAGAGAGGAGGAGGGAAGGGGCTTGGTGTATTATAGGAGGTCCCCTGGCAGACTAAGCCTATGTCAGCCTAACTAGGGGCTGGTCCAAGACAAGCCTGGGCCAGCCCTAACTATAAGCTTTATCAAATAGGAAAGTCTTAAGTCTAGTCTTAAAAGTGGAGATGGTGTTTGCCTCCCGGATCGAAACAGGAAAGTGACTCCACAGAAGAGGAGCCTGATAGCTGAAGGCTCTGGCTCCTGTTCTACTTTTGGAGACTTTAGGGACCACGAGTAACCCTGCATTCTCAGAGCGCAGTGTTCTGGTGGGATAATACGGCACTATGAGCTCTCTAAGATATGATGGAGCCTGATTATTTAGAGCTTTGTAAGTTAGGAGAAGAATTTTAAATTCAATTCTGGATTTTACCGGGAGCCAGTGCAGAGAAGCTAAAACAGGAGAAATGTGATCTCGTTTCTTAGTTCCTGTCAGTACACGTGCCGCCGCATTCTGGATTAGCTGGAGAGTTTTTAGGCACTTATTAGAGCTGCCTGATAATAGAGAAGTACAGTAATCCAGCCTCTAGGTAACAAACACGTAGACCAATTTTTCTGCATCTTTTTGTGACAGGATAGGCCTAATTTTCGCAATATTACGCAGATGAAAAAATGCAATCTGAGACGTTTGTTTTAAATGGGAGTTAAAAGACAAATCTTGATCAAATATTACGCCGAGGTTTCTTACGGTGGTGCTAGAGGCCAGAGCAATGCCATCCAGAGAAACTATATCATCAGATAAGGAGTTTCTGAGGTGTTTGGGACCCAGAACAATAACCTCGGTTTTGTCTGGATTTAACATCAGGAAACTGGAGCTCATCCAGGTTCTTATATCTTTAAGGCATTTCTGAAGTTTAGTTAATTGATCCGTTTCTTCTGGCTTTATTGATAAATATAACTGTGTATCATCCGCATGACAATGGAAATTTATAGAGTGATTTTTAATGATGTTACCTAAGGGAAGCATATACAGAGTGAATAGAATTGGTCCGAGTACTGAACCTCGAGGTACTCCAAAACAAACATTAGTACGCGAAGATGATTCATTATGAACGTGAACAAACTGAAAATGATCGGATAAGTAAAATTTAAACCAGCTTAGTGCAGAACCTTTAAGGCCAATTGAATGTTCCAGTCTCTGTAGCAGAATTTGATGGTCAATTGTGTCAAATGCAGCACTAAGATCTAGTAAAACAAGTACAGAGACGAGTCCTTGGTCTGAAGCAATCAGAAGATCATTTGTAATTTTAACTAGTGCTGTCTCGGTGCTATGATGAACCTTAAATCCTGATTGAAATTCCTCAAATAAATTATTATCATGGAGAAAGTCACACAGCTGGTCTGCGACTACTTTCTCAAGGATCTTTGAGAGAAAGGGAAGGTTGGAAATCGGTCTATAGTTGGCTAACACCTCTGGGTCCATTGTGGGCTTTTTTTAACAGAGGTTTAATTACAGCTACCTGAAAAGACTGTGGTACATAGCCTGTTAATAAAGATATATTGATCATGTCCAGTATGCAAGTGTTAACTAAAGGTAAGACTTCCTTAAGTAGCCTAGTTGGGATGGGGTCCAAGAGACACATTGATGACTTGGATGAAGAAATCATTGAGGTCAATTTTTTTAATAGAAATCAGGGAGAAGCAATCTAAATATGTATGTTATAGCTGTGCTTGAAGGCAGATTAGTACTGTTAGAGGGCAGGAGGTCATGAATTTTGCCTCTAATAGTTAGAATTTTATCATTAAAAAAGCTCATAAAATCATTACTGCTAAGGGCTAAAGGAATAAAAGGCTCAATAGAGCTGTAACTCTCTGTCAGCCTGGCTACATTGCTGAAAAGAAACCTGGGGTTGTTCTTATTTTCTTCTATTAATGATGAGTAATAGTTTGCTCTGGCATTGCGGAGGGCCCTCCTATATGTTTTGAGACTGTCTAAGATAAGATAAGATAAGATAAGATAAGATAAGATATCCTTTATTAGTCCCACAGTGGGGAAATTTCCAGTGCTACAGCAGCAAAGTGGACAGCAAAGATAGGGAACAACAGTACAGAGACAATAAATAGTAGCAATATAAACAGTATATAAAAAGTATGAAAAATTAAAAGAGGCACACGTGAAGTATAAAATATAGAAATAATACACAATATATACACAATATATTGTGCACTATGATGCACATTTGCTAAGACTGTATATATACAGTCTTAGCAAATGTGCATCATAATGCAGTCTGTTGGTGTGTATGTATGTGTGTGTGTGTGGTCTACTGGGAGCACTGCTGGTTGTAGAGTCTGATAGCTGCAGGAAGGAAGGACCTACGAAAGCGTTCCTTCACCAGTTTCCTCTCCAGTGTTCTCAAAGTGTCCTGCAGGGGGTGGGAGTCATTCTCCATCATGGATGACAGCCTAGCCATCATCCTCCTTTCACCTACCACCTCCACTGAGTCGAGGGGGCATCCCAGGACAGAGCTGGCTCCTCTTGATCAGTTTATCAAGTCTCTTCCTGTCAGCTGTCGAGATGCTGCTCCCCCAGCAGACCACTCCAAAGAAAATGGCTGATGCCACCACAGTGTCAAAAAAAGTCTTCAGGAGTGCCCCCTGCACTCCAAAATACCTCAGTCTCCTGAGCAGATAGAGTCTGCTCTGTGTTATGAGTCCAGTCCAGTTTATTGTTCAGGTGAACACCATCTCGATGTCCGTTCCTTGGATGTTCACCGGTGTCAGGGGGGAGAGTGTTCGCCTGCGGAAATCCACCACCAGTTCTTTGGTTTTCCCCGCGTTGATCTGGAGGCGGTTCTGCTGGCACCAGTGCACAAAGTCCTGCGTCAGTTCTCTAACCAGACTAAACTAGAATCTTCCAGTTTGGTTAATCGCCAATTCCTTTCAAATTTACGCGATAATTGTTTTAATCTTCTGGTTTGGGAGTTATACCAGGGAGCAAACTTACTTTGCTTTGCAAACTTCTTTTTAAGAGGTGCTACAGAGTCGAGTGTTGTTCGCAGCGAGCCTGCAGCGCTATTGACAAGATAATCAATTTGGGAGACTTTAAAGTCGGTATGGGAAACCTCAGTTACAGAGGGACATGGTATTAAATTTAATGCCGATGGAATCACTTCCTTAAATTTTGCTACTGCACTATCAGATAAACATCTAGTATAGTAACTGTTACTGAGTGGCGCGTAATCGAGAAGAAAGAAATCAAAAGTTATTAAGTAATGATCTGATAGAGAGGGATTCTCTGGAAAGACCACTAAGTTATCAATCTCAATTCCATATGCCAGAACTAGATCGAGGGTGTGGTTAAAACGGTGAGTGGGCTTATGTACACTCTGACTGAAGCCAATGGAGTCTAATAATGTGATAAACGCAGTAGCGAGGGAGTCATTATCAACATCCACGTGAATATTGAAATTGCCTACAATAATAACTTTATCTGATTTCAGGACTAAACTGGATAAAAACTCTGAGAATTCAGATAAAAATTCAGAATACGGGCCAGGAGCACGGTACACTATAACAAATAGAAGAGGCTGTGAGGTTTTCCAGGTCGGATGTGAAAGACTAAGGACAAGGCTTTCAAAGGATTCATAGTCTAGTTTAGGTTTAGCGCTGATTGATAGACTTGAGTTAAAAATGGCTGCAACTCCCCCTCCTCGGCCGCTGCCTCGAGGAACGTGGGTTTTATTATGACTGGGAGGAGTGGATTCATTTAGACTAACATATTCATCTTGACACAGCCAGGTTTCGATGAGGCTGAGTAAATCAATATGATTATCTGATATTAATTCGTTTACTAACACTGCTTTGGAAGATAAAGATCTGACATTTAACAGTCCACATTTAATTGTCCTGTTTTGTCTTTCTGTCATGGAAGAGGTTTTAATTTTTATCAGGTTGTTATGTACAACTCCTCTTTGTTTGAGTTTAGATTTAAATCATTTAGGAGGTCGGGGGACAGACACCGTTTGTATGACACTATGGGTGGGTAACTGCACTAGAAGCTCAGAGAAGCGTTTTAGACTGCGACTCTGATTCCTGGTCTGACACTCATCTTGGGTGTCCACCTTAAAACTGTGGTGATTGTATAGATCTTCTGTGCTGCTGGGGGGAAGATGTATGTGAAGCATCCATGTTTTCACATACATGAATGTAAACTGTAAGAGAAACTTTACTGTTGTGTGGAGGCATACAAATGCAAGGCAGTATTTCAAGTTGTTCTCACTTATTGGTCCATCAGTGTTATGACCACAGATCTTTCTGCCCCCTCTGAGTGTCAGTTGCTATTTCATGTCAGAAAGAGGGCACAGACTGTGGGGGTAGCAAAAGCATTGCTAAAATAACAACAAAGTAAAAATAAGATAAGAGACAGATAAGGGGGAGCAAGACATCAGGGGGACATCAGTGATTTTACAACGGCGGAGGGGCACTGAACGCCCCTCAGCCATTGTAAAATCACTGTGACTCACGGCTTCTCGGGGCTTATAGCTTAAACATATTTTCAGTTCATAATGTGCCCCATCCTGCTCCTCTGTAGGAATGTAAATTTGCTGTCCCATTTTTCGAGATATTTACAGGACTTCTTTGTTTTTTTGGCAGGAATGCCTTCTCCTTCGTCACATCCATCCATCTCTCTCTTTTGTTGTTCCGGGTTTGTTCCCGCTGTCTGCACTAACCTCACAACAACTGCCACCCAGGCTACTGCAGGTGGCAGCTCTCACGAGGCTAGTGACAGAGTTCAGTTTGGAGGGGTAGAGGAACGTTTTTCTTATTATAATACGGGAGATTTATGGGAGAATACTAATACGGGAGGACGGCAGGAAAGAGGGGTAAAATACGGTAGTTTCCCGGCCAAAACGGGAGACTTGACAGCTATGTCCAACACCCGCGCCGTGGCTGAATCGCCCACTTCACGGATCCAGTGGACATCCGGGGTAAGCGTGTGCAAAGTTTTGGGTGACCCAGAGCGGTATAGCGTTAGGTAATTTGATCTTGTATCCCATGAGGCGTGGCTACAGCTGCGTCAGAGAGCGCGACAGGCTGACTGGTTACACGGAGGTGTATGGGATTTAAACTTTTAATGATAACGTTGTGAATATCAATCCAAAAAACTTCAAAATGACGGATGCACAACATCGTGCCATGCGCAAGCCATATCCGAAAGCTCAGGTTGATCTGACAAATAGTCAGAGAGATATGCGAGCCACCGACACACAGACACACAGACCGACAGACTGACAGACACAGAGACACACAGACTGACAGACAGAGATTTCTTGCTTTATAGATAGATGTGATTGGTTGTCAGAGACACCCAGTGGAAATGAAATGAACTGCTGACTGCAAAAGTCTTGTCATTGTTAGTGTGATCACTCTGCTGATGGAAGGTTTAGACAACACAAGTCATCACTGCTGCACTGTTGCATTTTTCCAGTTTTCCAAATATCTTAGTATTGTGATTATTTTATTTATGGTATTATAGCTTTTGGTGGGAAATGTGTGTGTATCCCTAATAAGATCAGCCACATTTTATCCCTGAACAATCAAAAAAGTTACATTTTATTAACTCACTGTCATCCAGCCATCCATCCTCCTCTGCTTCGGAAACTCTTAAGCCTCTTTAAAGTCCTCCTCCCTGCTCCTAACAGTTTTTCACTATAGGAGCTCTTTTAAGGTCTAAGACACTCTGTAATAACTTTTATCTTTACAAGGCCCTAGTCCTAACTTTGAGGGGAAATTCTAAGAAAACGTCACAATTCTAAGAACTTTCTTAGAATTTTGTCACTGGGAGCAACTTTTAGCATGAGGAAGCTTTGTGAATACGGCCCCAGATGTTTTATTTGAGTAAAAGTAGCAGTACTGCAGTGTAAAAATACTTTGTTACAAGTAAAAGTCATGCATCGTAAATCTATAAGCAAAAGTGAAAAAGTATTAGCATCAAAATACACTTAAAGTGCCAAAAGTAAAAGTAGCCATTATGAATGGACCATTTCATATTCATGTATATTATGATTGGATTATAAGTATCAATTAATTCATGTGTTGATCACTTTAACGTTGCAGCTTCAATTTCAGTTCAATTCAATTTTATTTTAAAAGCCCAATATCACAAATCAAAACTTGCCTCAGAGGTCTTTACAGCGTACAATATCCCTCTGTCCTTTGGACCCTCACAGCGGATAAGAAAAAAACTCCCCCAGAAAAACCCTTTTAAGGGGGGAAAAATATGGTAGAAACCTCACCTAAAGACTGAATCACCGAGATATAACGCTAACAACAATCACTTCCAGGTACACAGTTGACTACCATTGTGGAGATGTGTAAAATCAGCAAACTTGTTGATTTCTGTTGTCATTTTCAGCTTAACTGTGACATTTAAAGATACATCGTTAAACACAGGGGTCCGACCTTTCTGTCATTTCTGCTGTTTATTTTCTGTACTTTGTTGCTTTGCTACTGAGATGTAGTGACAGGTGTAGGCAAAGCTTTTGATTTACTGGTCCATCAACATCCCACCACTCACCCTCTGATCATGAGCTTTGAGTAATAATCAAGAGAACACAGTTGTGGATACAAGAAGCTTAAATGAGTGTCCTCCAAAGAGTGGCTGGGCTCAGCCTTAGAGATAGGGTTAAGAGCTCAGACATCTGGAGGGAATCCGGAGTAGAGCCGCTGCTCCTTTGCATTGAAAGAGGTCCGGTGAGGTGGTTCGGGCTTGTGATCAGGATCCTCCTGTGCCCTTCCCGTTAGAGGTGTTCAGGGCTTGTCCAACTGGTGGGAGGCCCAGGGTCAGACCAACAACATGTTGGAGAGATTCTATATCTTGTCTGGCCTGGGAATGCCTCGGGATCCCCCAGGAGGAGCTGGAAAGTGTTGCTGGGCAGAGGGATGTCTAAAATGCTTTGCTCAGCCTGCAGCCCCTGCAACCTGGCTTCGGATAAGTGGTTGAACATGGATGGATGTAGCCATCTCATGATGACATCCTGCAGTTGAACAAATGGTCAAGTTAACAGTGAATTCTACACACGCTCTGTCAGGAAAAAGAATAAGGGGATACTATTCAATTCCCAGCAACTGGGAATTGAATAGTAACTGGCTGGAAACTGGCAGTGAAAAGGCCATTGGTGGGGAGGGAAAATTCTAGGTGGCTGAATTTGCATTAATACTAAAAGTATTGTCACATCTACAAAGTGTCTAACGCTATTCCCGTGGCACCTAATTTGACTTTAACCTCTTATGTTGCTTTTAGAACATTTCTTTGGACAAATTCTAGTTGGCATGATCAAAATCAATGCAGCAGAAGCTGAGATAATGTCTCTTTACTGCTGCCCAGGCTGAGCAGAAGTTTCTGATCTTTTGCCAGCCAAACACACAGGCACACACGCATGCAAGCATGCAAACACACACACACACACACACACACACACACACACACACACACACACACACACACACACACACACACACACACACACACCACAGCATGCCAGCTCTTATTTCTAAAAAGACTTGGCAATCTCCAATGCTCCATCATCAGTAACACTTTAGTGGTCACAAAGACCTCTTCATAAAGTATTATTGCTGCTTTATTTGTAAGCTCACCATATTCAGGACAATGAGCCTTTTAATAACATGGCATGGATAATTACCATAAAACAATGGTAATTATGGCGTTAATGATGTTGTTAAGATATGCGTTCTGGGACTATGGTATAAGCTTATGAGCTGAAGTTTTGGGCCTGATCAAGTCAGGGAAGAGTTGTTTTAAGACTTTTTATTAGCTGTTTCTGCAGGAAGGGGTGGTAAGCACTTTTTTCCTAACACTTTAATACATTAAGGGGGTGAAATGAGGTGAGTGAAGGCTGTAGTGAGAAATGAAACAGTAAAGGTGAAAGATACGAGTGTGGCCTCACCCAACCACAGGAAGCTTTGCTTACATGTTACAGCTCTTATGCATGGACATTTTAGTAAGGGAACAAATAGGTTTTGAGATTAGGTTTAAAACCCTCAACAGAGTTTACTGACCTGACCCCTAAGAGGGAGACTGGGCAAGAGCTTGATCACCACAAGTCTTGAACTTTGAGCTGGGCATAATCAGAATCCCTTGTTCTGATGACCTGGGAGGTCTAGTGGACCAGTATGGGATTATACTGGTCTCTTAGTAACTCACTGATATACTGTGGGGCCACATTGTGCAATGTCTTGAACGTAATTAGAAGGATTTTAAATTCAACCTGTAATTTAACAGGAATTTACTGCAGAGAGTTTGCATTGTTATATGGAAACACTGTGGAGTCTTTTTCAAACTAACTGTACACGTGCCGCAGCATCCTGGTTTAAAGAAGAGTTCAATCCATTTCAATAGTCAGGGCATGTGGAGACTAAAGATATTTTTCAACTGGAAATCAAAAATGACCCTGGAAACCACCATAGAAGCCAGGTGGTGTTCATAGCTTTAAAACTATACTGATGTGAGTTTTTGTTATGCCTCCAGGCCGGCGATAACCATGGCTGGAGGCATTATGTTTTTGGGCTGTCCGTATGTCCATGGGTCCATTCATCCCATTCTCATAAACTTGGTATCTCAAGAACACCTTGAGGGATTTTTTTTTCTATATTGGCACAACTTTCCACTTGAACTCAAGGATGAAATAATAATAATAATAATAATAATAACACATTTTATTTATAGAGTGCTTTTCAAGGTACTCAAAGACACTTTACATTGGTTAAAAAATGATTACATATGGTGGTCAAAGGTCAAATGTCAACGTCACTGCATCTGTCTCATTCTTATCAGCCCAATATCTCAAGAACACCATCAGGGAATGTATTCAAATAAATGGTAACAGTGAACTGATCAGAACTTAAGATGCCTCTTGAATGAGAGGTGAAATTTTTTAAGAGACTCAAGTTGCCTACGATATAGCACTCAGAATAAACTGATTAGATTTAGTGGTCATAAGTCAAAGATCAAAGGTCACTGTGACCTTGTGTCCCTCATTCTTGTGTATGTGCTATCTCAAGAATGCCTTGTGGTGATTTCACTCAAATTTGGCAAAAACATCCACTTTGACTCAACGATGAACGGCTTAGAATTAGGTGGTCACACAACATGTTTTTGGCGAAACCACATGAATTTATACACTAATCATGACAATATTGCACAGAAATGTCAAATAGAATTAAATGAAGTGATGACATTAGACATCCAATTTTCAATAACATTGTACAAAAACACTTTTCTGGCCATTACTGCTCATATCTCAAGAAAAGAAGGGGAGACATTTGGTCAGAAATTGAAGTGGTGACTCTAATCTTGGGTGCCCACCTTGAAACTGTGCTGATTCTATAGATCTGGCATCAACAAATGAATAATTAATTTCTGATAAATGAATGAGAAAATGTAATAATTTTCATGTAGCGTTGTTTTTTTTCTCCCGGTGGCTGTGGCTACAGACTCTAGGTGCAGTTAATCCAGGTAATACAGCAATCATTTACCGTGATCGTAGCATCACTCAAAAGAGCCAATCAAATTGATTATTTACTGGAAGACAGATGTGAGAATAAGAGCACAGTGCTTGCTTAGAAGTAAGGAAAGTTGATATGGAAAACAGAATGTTTAAAAGTGAATGGATGGACCCATACATGTTCCTTCTTCTGGAAGCCAGTACCAGACCTTTGTGTGTGATCTGAAACTATGGCGTTGATGAAGAACAGGAATGTTAACATTACTACAAGACCAAACACATCCTGTGAGAAAACATATCCACAGAAGTCTGAATTAAGAGCACGCAAAATAACCAAGCTGAAAACCCAGTATGACTGAGCCACCTGACTCATCACACGTTCACTTACAGCCCAGCAATGTGCAAATGAATTTTCACAGAAGATTGCATAGAGTTTTCGGCAGCATAAAAAAAACATTTAGTGACGGGACGGTTGTGAAGGAGTGCTTTAACGCCGCTGCCGAGACGTTACTTGGGTGTCAACAAAAAGACAAATTGTGTAACAAAATCAAGCAAATCTCAATGTCAGGTGCCACGACAATCACAAAAATCAGAAATATTAGCAGATTTTGAACTGTCACAGCTTGATGTCGCTATTCATAGTTCAGTATGCATATCCTTAGCCATTGATAAGGCTACAGATGTAACAAATAATGCCCAGCTTTTGGTGTATATGAGTTTATTTCTCAAAGAGAAGAGACCTGTGAGGACCTGTTGGGTGTAACACCAATTGAGGCACACATGAGGAGAGGGGGCCATGAAGGAGATGCTGATAAGAAGGAGGATTGTTGGACTGTTTTGATCTGATCTGATCTGTGCCTGTATTGTTTTACTTGACACGTATGCCATCGTTGTGCTCATTGTGTTAGGAAAGGAAGGAAGGGAAGTAGAACAAAATGTGAAGAGAAAAGGGACTACTCAAAGCTCTGTTTGCACTTTTTCTTTTTTTTATTTTATTGAGAACATATGTGGTCCTGTTTTCTTTTACTTGAAATGTAGGCCTCAAGTTTATTGTGCTAGAAAATAAATATTATTAAAATGAAAAGGAAATGTGCAGTGTTAATTTTATTTGATAGACATAGGAGTAGGCTATTGGATGCAATTAAGATCATTATGAGGTTCGGACCTTTGCTGTAAAGAAATTTTAGTAAATGGGCCTCTTTGAATTTTAGTTGAATACCACTGGTATTGATCTTCTTTGTTGCTGGGGGGGAGTTGTGTGTGAAGCATCCATGTTTTCACAGACATGGATATAAAATATAACTACAACTTGACTGGTGCACAGATGCATACAACCGGAAAGTGGTAATTCTAGTGAATATTGAACTTACATCCATCAAGTGGCCAAAATATGACTAAATGAACAATAATGTTGTTCCATATCTGCTCAATGTTCAAATAAGCAGCTGTTTACTAACAAGTTGGCCACCAACCTAAAGGTTTATGTCAGTGTTCACAGCTTGTTTCAGCAGCTCCCTGCTGGAAATCTCGGATCAAAGACCAGTTTGTTACAGGAAAAAAAAAAAAAAAACGTTCCCCGTGGCAGATGTCTTTGCCAGGGAAAGAAGCAACCTCCCACCTGATTTTTATAAGTACTACAGGCTTTTAAAAGGCCCATGCAGATAGGAGGTTTCTGTGTTTTAGTAGAAGCCAGGTCAGGCCCCAGTATCCTGCTCTGAAGTCCTTGGAACAGCATGTCTTGTCCTCATGTCAGTGGACAGTTAGCATGCTGGACACCTCACCATGAAAGTACTTGCGGGGGAAATGTCGTTACGTAATCCCATTCAACACTTTTCTCTGCCAGAGAGGTGGCATTTAGTGAGACAGTAAACTCCCCGAAACTTTGCTCATGGTTTTGATCCAGGGAGCTTCAGGACATCAGAGGAGAGAGGGGAGAGGTGAACATGCCCAAGAAAAGAAAGGTGATACACTAATTTGGCAAGGTTGGAACAGTGACATGTCCTATACAGTTAAAGAGACAGCAGGTGGTGAAAGGGGGGTCCAAGGCAGGGGCGTAGGACAGAGATAAAGCTTGGGGTCCTTAACTCATAATCTACTTGGAGCTACTGTTTCCTCTCAGAGTGAGCTCCCAACTGGCTGCCGAATTACATGATTGGAGGCCAATTTTACATTTGACCCAGGATGAGGTGAAAGAGAATGCAATCAATGAAAGCACTGTCAGGTGTTACTATTGTTGAAGAGCTTTGTGATGTCTGCAGCAGCAGTGTATTACATTGAGTAAGGTTGTGTTTTATTTCTTAGAAATCTTACTTTTCTTTTGTAAGACGGAAAATGTGTTACTTCTCACAGAAGTTACAGAGTTTTGCTTGAAGATGGCTACCTTTTAGGGATGTAATGGTTCACAAAATTCACTATTCGGTTTGATATGATACAGTGGTTAGGGGCGTAACGATCAATCGATCTGGATCGATACATTGATTTAATGATCAACGATCCAATCACATCGATGCAAAGTGGAAACATCGATCATATCGTCATCTTTAGCATAGGCTTTTATTTTGAAGGTTTATGTCACTGTCAAACAGCTGCAGGCAGATGGTTAGCAGCCAAGAGAAAGACGATGAGGATAATGTTATTTACTCTGGAATAAATCAGCATAGTGGAAATATTATGGATTTCGGAGAAAAGAAGGATCAACAGACAGCACATGGCGCATGTCAACAATGACGTTACAAGACAGAACACAACGTGACGTTACCTGCCTCGACGAGTATCTCACTCCGCCAGCTTCTGGCTTTAGCAACATTAGCCGCTCTGTTTTAACAATGTTCGTCTGAAAAACCATGCATGCAGGCTGAAATTCAACCGAGCTGTTCTGTCGGGAGATGCAGTGACTTAAACCAGCGGTGAGTAAGATAAATATTACTGCTCTGTGTCATTTGTTAAGCTATGAGAAGAGGAAAAATGTCTGCTAGCCGCTAGGCTAATTTATGCAATGGAAACATGCCAAAGCTAATAATGGGTGATTAGCAAAAAACAACTGACAGGTCTCTGACCCTTGACAGTTATTACTGAGCTGAATGTTACACTTTTTCTTGAATGGTTTTCCTTCAGGGCTTTAAGCCAGATATTCCTGAAGTTTTATGAAAAAGATGATGTTTTTTTTCTTCCAGAAAGGTTTCTCTGTCAGAAAGCCCTTTGTGTCAGTGGAGTCAGTTTAAAGTGCACTTTACTGAACTTATTATTTATGTGTTTTATGGCCAAAAGTAAAAAAGAAAGGGGTGTCAGCTTCTTCTGTAACAGACTGTGTTAAATGGGCATTTAATATCTCCTAATATCGATCGCAGACCCCTGAATCGTATCGTATCGAAATCGTATCGTGGCATACTTTGTTATATCGGAAAATATCGTATCGTGATGAAACTGGTGATTTACACCCTTAACAGTGGTGTCACAGTGTGGTATGTTTTTGTATGTTTAAAATGATATTCTGGACAGATTTCCTTGATTTTTAAAAATTTTAATGTACGACTACAAACAAAATTTGGGCTTTTGTGTTTTTGTACAAAACAGGATTTGCAGTTTGGCTGAATTGGGCTTGTTTAGGTCTGGGTAAAGCAAAATCAATGATTTCTTTCTGAACACATTATACATGTTAAAAAATACTTGTTGAAAACGTGTGCAAAGACTGTGGTCTGTGTAGTACTGAACTATGGAGTCAGACTGTTAAAATGTTTTTCACCTTTTGTTTGTCCAGGATTTTTGGGTGGGCTTAAAAGCTTGCTCAAAGATGTGCTGGAGCCATCCTTACCATCACCCCTTCCCTACTTAATAAAAACTACATTACTACAAACGTTAGAGCACATAGTATCAATTTCGTTTCTTTCACCCATTGTGTGTCAGCGGTGAGTTTGCTACATCCCACAAGCTCTTTCAGTCTAATTAATACATGACTAAACATCTCTGTAAATGCCAGTCATAAACACAGGCTAAACAGCCATCATTAACAAATGTTTCAGTCTTTCTGTCTGAATAGGCTACCCAACCCAAAGTCCTGCACAGGTCCATTTTTGAAAACCCGCATTTGACCATATCCATAAAGTGCATCACCAGACCCAACCTGTTGCCTGTCATTATGTCTGCATCAAAGCTGCACTCGCCTACACCCGTTAAAATACACACAGGCTACAGTCACTCACGTTGAGCTTGGTTCTCTGTTCATGATTCAAAAATCCAGCGGAGGAAAGGTTTCTCTCACTGGCTGCACTTGTTGAGGGATAGTGAAAGCATTCAATCACTGCCAGGTTAGGAAACATTTAAGCATGCTCCTTCTACCACTATAAACCCCAAAAGGATCCTATTTGGGTTCTTGAACTCGCCTGCCACCTCATCCTTAGGCTGCAAAGTTTCATGGCTGGAGTCCTCCACATCAGTGATGAATGTCAGAGGTTCAACTTGTGTCATTGACTTTCAGAATAAAAGGAATTGCAGCTTGATGATAATGATTTAAATGTCAAAATATTACACATTCACTGCACATCTTTTTGATTTGTTTTATTCTCAAAAAGTACAAAAATATATTTTTGTTCTCTGCCACTGCCCACCCACTTGTAGTTCATTTTTACCTGTGCTTATACCCATTACACAGCTTTTTGCAGGTTACCTGACCTGATTCAGGACTCTGACCCAGCCCGCCAGCAGTTACTGCTCACTGCTGTGGTTTTGTACTTTGTGCTAACATAAGCTGCTATTTGCTGAAAGGCTATTCCCTGGGGTTTGTGCTGTGCAACCACAGACTGTGTGTATTACTGGTTCAGCTACTAAAAAGAGTCTGTCATTGGGCAGCATGCTACTGTGTTTCGGGGTCTTTGGCTTGTTGTGTTTTTTTTCCCCACTCTCTCGCCATCAACCTCATAATTCACAGTGAGACCAAAGTAGCTCCAAACACCAGACCTGTAGGTTATCAGAGGATCTATTTTTGTGTCTGGTCTGGTAATGGCGTTACTAACCATCTAAGAATGAGCTAACTTAACGTAGCTGCCTCCCAGTGTGTCTCAATCAAATACAATGTTCTGGTTTGAGGGTGGGAGGGGCAGACATCATGTTGCCTGTTCAATCCTGTGGGCTGCCTTGTTGAGCACAGTGGAACTGAGAACATTATAATAAACATAGTTTGAGCTGTGTATTTGATTTTCTAAATGTAATGGGATAGCTCAAGGTGTTCGGTTTGTAATGCTTGCCAACCTGAAAGCCTCCTTCTGAATGGTTTAACATGAATACTTGTTTTTCAGTCAGAAGAGACTCATTATTAGTAAAACAAATATTTATTTATATGTGCACCAAAGTATGAGAAATGTGAGTCTTTGGCGATTAGACCCCATTGAGATGGTATAAGCAGATTAAATAAGACATGTAGAATAGGGAATCTCCCCAGGGTCTAGACACTGGTGGTTGTAGAGGTGGTGAGGATGTGACGAAGATGTGAAGAAGATGAAGTGCTGATGATCTGGATGTGAAGAGGAGTGGGCTTTTGGTGAGCTTGCCCTAGACTCTGGATATGATGGTTTGACAGTAGCATCCTGATTGGCTGATAGAGATTGTAACAAAGTTTGATTGGATAACTAGAAGAGTGACCATAACATAGTCAGCTGATTGGAGGAAGCAGTAGGAGTGGGATGGAGAGAATTGTGAATAGATGAAGCATAAAGAAAGTCTTTCTGATTGAACTTACGCTGAGCTTCATAGTTATATCCCTACTCACTTTGTATTCACTAGCAAGGACCATGCCACAACAATATGTCATTTGAATGTTTAATTGTAATTCAGGAGGTGTTAGTTGTTGAGGACTGGTGAATGGATGTAAATGAGGGTGAAGGTAGAAGGGGGATGTCTTCTGGGAGGATGTAATGGAGATTGGGCAGAAGGATACTCAGTGTGGGGCTTTTTTTCCACCCAAGCTGATTACAGGCCCCCAAAAGGGTCAGATATAAAGTGAGCTGTGTATGTGCTTCACATACTGTGGTGGAAAAAAGTTTTCGGACACCCCATGCATTTGTGAAATATTGCATTAAGAATCTTAGGTCTTCAAGTGCAGTTTCTTTTAGTACAGCCAAATTCCTAAACAAATCCTAAAAAAGCCATTCAAAACTTAAAATTGATTGGTTCCATAAAAATACATAAGAAATTTTGAGTAGGTCATTTTGGTACCAGTGATCCACTAATGAAGGTCGTGCTTTTTATTAAAAGACACAATTTTTGTTGCCGTGCTTCGTGTCTATATAAAGCCAGCACATTTGAAAGTTCTTCAGAGACAAAAATGGCTAAAACAAGGCACCTAACGCAGGAAACACGCCTGAAGACACAGATTCTCAGCCAGGAAGGGTACAGCTGCCACCAGATAGCCAGGAAGTGCAGATGCAGTCCTTCAGCAGTTGGATACACTCTGCAGAAATACAGACGAACTAACAGCTTGGAAGATAAACCAAGATCTGGGCGTCCAAGGGTTTCTTCAGCAAGAAATGATCGCATCCTGATCTGCATGTGCAGGGAAAACCGCCGAATGACATCACAGGAGCTTCAGCAGCAGTGGTCAAACCAAACTGGTGTCCAGTGTTCCACCCGCACTGTATGTGGCTGACTTTTAGATCATGGCTTAAGGTCCTACAAGGCTGTCAAGAAGCCCCCGATCAATGAGAGACAGAGGTCAGCCCGGCATATTTGGGCCCAAGCACACAAGAACTGGACAGCCAGGAATTTGAAGAAGATTCTGTGGTCAGATGAGTCCAGTTTCCAGCTTTATCTCCCTCCTGCTAATGTGAGGGTACACAGAAGGCCAGGCGAAGCATTATCTCCAGCATGTACAGTACCCACTGTCAAGCATGGTGGAGGCAGTATCATGGTTTAGGGATGCATGAGTGCTGCTGGTGTTGGTCATCTCACTGTCTGTGATGGCACATTGAACTCTGCCAAGTATTGTGCCATTCTCGAAACCCTTCTGCAAAAGCATGGCATCTCTTTCCATTGTTATGCTGACGACAGTCAGATATATGTGCCACTGAATACGAAAATGCTTTCTCCCTCACACCACTTCTGTCATGTCTTGAAGACATCAAAGCCTTGATGGCCTTGAACTTTTTAAATTTCAATGAGAAAAAAAAACAGAAGTGATGGTGTTTGGCCCCAGTGGCCAAGTTGACCTGGGCCCTTTGGCAGACTATGTAAAGCCATCAGTCTCAGTTTTGTTGAGAAGGCACAGACTTCACAACACTCCAAAGGCAAAGAACGACAGTCACGGAAATTCCTGACACTACTGTCTCGTCACAACAACTCCAATAGAACTGATGCACTGACCCGGAGAAACAAGGATCATAACGCAGCACTTACAGACTTACACGAGAAGTGGGTTAAAAACTTATCTGGCAGGGAGCTCACTCAACTGGAAAAGGCTGTCCTGGCCAAAGGACTGAACTTTGCTGTAACACCAGAACAGATACCGATGGTAGACCTTAACACAGCCACAGAGTCAGCCATCAGAAACAACAAGTTGGCAGAGACTGAAGCAGAACAATTAAGATTGAAGGTATCAGCTGCCCTCGCTGGAGCCAAAGCACCCCCTTCCAACCTCACCATCAAAGAAAGAAAGGCCCTGGCATCACTGAGGAAAGACCAGAACATCACCATCTTGCCAGTGGACAAGGGGAGATGCACAGTGGTTTTGAACACAGCGGACTACCATGCAAAAATTACTGCTTTACTCGGCGACACAGCCACATATAAGGCACTGAGGCGGGATCCCACCAGTGGCTACAAAAAGAAGGTCATAGACTATCTTCAGAATCTGGAAAAGGACCAAGTCATTGACAGACCACTATGTTACCGACTGTACCCTGGGGTAGCCATCCCATGCATCTATGGACTCCCCAAGATACACAAAGAAGGAGCACCACTAAGACCCATCATCAGCAGCGTCAACTCAGTCACCTACAACGTCGCCAAACACCTAGCGATGATCCTAGGACCGCTGGTTGTTAACACGCCACACCACGTCAAGAACTCTCAGGATTTCACAAACAAGACTAGAGGGATAACTGGACTCAGAACTAGAGCTGGACTCAGATGAAACCATGGTATCATACGACGTCACTTCACTTTTCACGTGCATTCCCACCAAGGAAGCAGTTAAGACAGTAAGGAAACGCCTGCTACAAGACAGCACCCTTCCCAACAGGACCAGTTTCACCCCAGACCACATTTGTGACCTGCTGGATCTCTGTCTGTCCACCACGTACTTCAAGTACAATGAGGGTTTCTACAGACAAAAGCACGGCTGTGCTATAGGCTCACCGGTGTCCCCCATAGTGGCCAACCTCTACATGGAAGAGGTGGAGAAGGGAGCGCTGACCTCCTTCACAGGAACTGCCCCCAGCCACTGGTTTAGATATGTGGATGATACCTGGGTCAAAATCAAGACCAAAGAAGTGGAAACCTTCCTGAACACATCAACACAGTGGACCCCAACATCAAGTTCACAGGGGAAGACATCAGAGGTGACAGCCTACCCTTCTTAGACTGCACAGTACACATTGAGGAGGACAGAAACCTGAACATAGAGGTGTACAGAAAACCAACTCACACAGACCAATACCTGCTGTTTGACTCTCACCACCCGCTGGAGCACAAGTTAGGAGTCATCAGAACCCTGAACCATTGGGCTGAAAACGTGCCCACCAGGGCAGAGGGGAAGGCGAAGGAACAGAAACACATCAGGGAAGCGCTTAAAACCTGCGGCTACCCCAACTGGGCCTTTTCCAAAACCTCCAAAAGACCCCGAGCAGACAGAGAGGAAGAGACACAAAAACGGAACAACATCGTCATTCCTTACGTCGCAGGAGTATCTGAGAAACTCAGGAGTATTTTCAACAAACACCACATCCCTGTGCATTTCAAACCTAGCAACACACTGAGACAGAAGCTTGTCCACCCTAAGGACAAAACACCCAGGCACAAGTAGAGTAATGTAGTGTATGCAGTTCAGTGCAGCCAGGAATGCACAGACTTGTACATTGGTGAAACAAAACAACCACTCCACAAGCGCATGGCACAGCACAGGAGAGCCAGCTCCTCAGGACAAGACTCAGCTGTCCACTTACACCTACAGGAGAAGGGGCACTCTTTTGAGGACAGCAATGTGCATATCTTGGCCAGGGAGGAAAGATGGCTTGAAAGAGGTGTAAAAGAAGCCATCTATGTCAAACTGGAACGACCATCGTTAAACAGAGGAGGTGGCCTCCGACACCACTTATCACCCACCTACAATGCAGTCCTGGGATCCCTCCCAAGACCACTTTGCACCCATTCACACCTGGTCCCACCTGACCCAAAGACACACATGATGGTGAGGTGGGTTTACAACTCACATTGTGAACCTAAGGACTCTGAAACTAAGAGCTCACATGTGACCCCAACGACTCTGCCTGGGTTCCCAGTTTAAAAGCCTGCAACTCTGTACCAGTCAGTTAGAACTGAAGAAGCTTCTTGGATGAGAGGAAAAACATCTTCAAGAAACGCAAGCAAGTCTAGTTGCCTACGATATAGCATTACCATGACCTGGATGACTGAGAACCTTCACCGACAAAAACAATAAGACAATTATTTTAGTGCTTATGCCTGTTTTATCTTATTTATTTTATTGTCGTTTTAATTGTTTTATGCCTGTGTTGTTTTGCCTATTTATGTACAGCGTTTTGTTTCAGCTGTGGTTGTTTTTAAAGTGCTATATAAATAAAGTTGAGTTGAGTTGAGAGTTGAGTTCTGCACGTGCACTGTTACGTCGAGGTCACAAGATAATGCCCCTTGCCACACATCCAGGGCCAATAGAACTTGGCTGCAGGAGCACAGTATCCAGGTCTTCGAGTGGCCAGCTCAATCCCCGAACATGAGCCCCATTAAAAATCTGTGGTGGATTATCAAAAGGTCTGTTTGAAAGTGTAAAACAAAGAATTTAGAAGAATTAAAAGCAGTAATTTAAGAAGAATGGGACAAGATTACCCTTCAACAGTGTGAAAGGCTCGCGGGGAACGTACCAGCCAGGATTAGAGCTCTACTGCATGCTAATGGCAGGACTACTAAATATTAATTTGATGATGTGATGGTTTATTTATTTTTTGAACACATTCTCTGTTATTTGTTGACTTTGATACCGACAATGTTGAGAACTGACATTGAAACTGTCAAGAATTTAGTTTTGTTAGTTTTTCTTGTAAACAATAGACAAAAAAAAATCATTTGTATTTGTTTGTGTCTGTCTAATGCAGCCACACCTTTTGAAACACAAAAAAGATTTTTCCACAAATATTTAATGATAATATTTGAGATTGTGTAAAATTTTAAGGGTGTCCGAAAACTTTTTTTCACCACTGTAGATTGTTAAGATTGTTGTGGATGTAAGAGCAATATGATGACCAGGGGCCAAGGACCTGGATTGTTTGATCTGAGATGCCCAGTCTGGCTGAAATTATTTGAAATACACAAATATCCGTTAGGTCAACAGTGGAGTCATACACACATAACCAAAAACACACAGCTGGAGCTGGAGGCCGAAATGGGCAACGGGCAAGAGTGCAAGGCCCCGCCCAATGCTGCTTGCAGCTTTAATTTGGCATTGTTATAGGATGTGGTAGATGGGAGATTCCGGAGGGAGCGGTTTTTCAGGGACTAGCAAGACCTACTGGCCAATGATGATGAGTGGCTTATGAGCCTGTTCAGATTGCCACGTGCAGTGTTGCTGGATCTCTGCACTGTGTTGGGCCTGGCGTTACAAAGAAGTACCTGCAGGAACCGAGCTGTGCTGGTGCTGTGCTGCACAATGTGGCACAGCTGAAAAACATGCCACCATTGCTAGATGCCCCAGCCCCGAGCCCTAACCCCAGGTATTTGAGTCAAATGCTGTAGCTGCCCACCAGCGTCTGGATGTGATGCAACGTTTGTGAAAACAAGGCACATTTATGAAATCATTTGAGTCAAGAAATACAGATTGCTTGTCAAACAGCTATGGCAACTGTAACCCTCATATAGAGTGTTTATTTCAGACAGTCACTAAAACTATCTGACAGTTAGCTTGAAACATCCCTCAGTTTTCTCTCTAAATAAATCAGTGCAAATAGTCTTAACATCTTGATATTGGACCACTTCTTCTTGACTTCTGACACAGTCTGAGGTGGCAGCATTTACATGTGTGCGCACTGTTATAAATAAGGATATTTTTGTGCGTAAGCACTTTTTGTGCTTTGTTCGTATGTCACCTTTAGTCACCTTTCCTGCCTACAGTTTTATAAATGAAGCCCCGTGTCGTAGTATAGTATGTATTGGTTCAATAGTGCATATAGTCAGCAGAGTAAGGAGAGAGGGAGAGAGATTTAAAAGCTGACATTTCATTTTCTTTTTCCTGTTATACCTGTAACCCAGTATAAACATTTGGTGTGAGAAAACCTCATCGAAGAAAGCAAACATGTCAGTCGAACACTGAAACAGAGAGAAGAGCCAACCACACTCTGAGAAACAATGGAAAACTGTCTCTCTCTGTGGACAGAAGGGACAGCTATTAGCAACATTTGGATTGATCACAGAAACAAATGTATTGACAGCAACAGCACCATGTAGAACCCTCCACTGTAAATCACCAACCCTCTTTGTTATCGGTGGTTTATAAAGTGTTCTCCACTCAGGCCTCTGAGCCTCCGTCAGGGCCAGACGAGCTCTCCATGGAGTGTCAACTCTCTCTTTCAGTTTGTTCTGGTTCAAACATTTCACCAACAAATAATACACTGTTTTACCTACCATGGTGCTCAGTTTGTAATCAGTAACATCATTCAACTTTAACAGAAAACCACCACATTTAAAAACAGGAACAATTTTTACATTAGGAAGAGGATCGCTAACATTAGGCTGAATCAGTCTGTCACCATAAGCAGCAATCAGTAACAGTTCAGAGTCAGTTAGCTGCTGTTTCCAAGCCTCTCAGCAGGAGGCTGACCACCTTGACTGGCCTGATCCCCAAGCGTGAGGCCAGACCTGTAGCATCATCCAGGTGAGGGTCGCACACCTCCACCACACAGCCCAGAGTGAGGATTCTGGCCTCACACAGTTTCTGGAGCACGGTTGGTTCTGCTTCACACTGGAGCCGAGTCCCATGAACCAGAGGAGGTGGCCACAGAGTCACATTTCTTCAGTCTCTCCTTACGTAACATTCCCCACACTTTGAACAGTCCTTTATAAAATCATGGGAGGTTGTCCAACTTACACCCATTTAAATCCATTAGAAACAGTGACTCAGCAAGACCCAGCCCACCACACCTCTCCAGTATGGCATGAGCTGCGGGTCTCTAGACCAGGTCGACAGGTCCAGTCAGAAGTCTCTGAATGAACTGGAGCCTGAAAGCAGCCCCCCTGCTTGCCAAGTGGACAAGCCTATGTCCTCCTTCCTCCTTGGGCAGGAAGAGGACGTTCTGTGGGACCCAGTGCAGACGGTCCCGAAATCCACCATGACTGCCTGCATTCTGGACAGCAGGTTTGAAGGAGGGTCCATACACGCCAGCTTTGGTAGAATCCATTTCCATTTTTTCAGTTGGCCTTCGACATTTTCTAAAAAACAGTCCCAGTTTTTGGAAGAGAAGGCCTCATCGCCAAGATGAATCCCCAGATATTTGAGTCCTCCACTCTTCCACACGAGGCCTCCAGGTAAAACCAGCCCATTGATCAGTCCTTCACCTACTGCTAAGGCTTCGCTTTTTCTCCGGTTCTCTTTAGCAGAGGAGAGTTTACTAAAGCTAACCACAGTTTCATTTAGAACATCAATATCATGTTGGTTTTTCACAAGAACAATGACATCGTCAGCATACGCAGACAATTTGAAACAATTTGAAACAATTTCTACAAAAGGAAGACCAGACAAAGTGACCTTAATTTGTGCAAAAAAGGCTCTATGGCCAGAGAGTACAACAGACAGAGAGCAGCCCTGTCTGACTCCCCTCTGAACTCTGAACGGAGCGCTAAACCCCCGTTAATCTTGAGTACACTCTCAATGTCACTGTACAAGACCTGGATCTGGGCTACAAAACCAGAGCTGAAACCAAAAGCCTGCAGCGTCTGCCACAGGTACTGGTGTTCTCGGTCAAAAGCCTTTTCTTGATCTAGAGAAATCAGGCCAAGCTCACAGCCAAATGAACCAGAGAGGTCCATAATATCCTGAATTAGAGTGATGTTATCAGATATCAATCTGCTGGGCACACAGTATGTTTGGTCCACATGAATGACCTGCTCCATCACTTTTCTCAGTCTTGTTACCAACACTTTGGACAGCAGTTTATAGTCAGTGCAGAGTAAAGACACAAGACGCCAGTTCTTCATGTCCTGCAGGTCTCCTTTCTTCGGGAGGAGGGTGAGGACAGCTCTACTGCCGTTAAGAGGCAACCTCCCCTTGCTCAGACTGTCTCTGAGAACAACCAACAAGTCTTCACCTATGATGGGCCAGAAAGTCTTGTAAAAGTCTGCAGAAAGACCATCGATCCCAGGAGCCTTCCCGCTCTGCATGCTTAGCAGGGCCTCCTGCAGCTCCTAAGCAGAGAGCAGCACCTCCAGCTCTGCATTATCCTCCTCAGAGACCTTAGGAAGGTCCTCATAGAAGGACAGTGCCACCTCTGGTTTGTCCTGGAACTCTGTCCTGTAGAGCTGCTGATAAAAACCAAGAGCACACCGCCGAATATCAGCCGACTCCTGCAGCAGCTGCCCAGTGTCAGACCACAGAGAGTGTATCAGCCTCCTCTGGCCATTTTTACGTTCAAGACCGAAGAAAAAGTGAGAGGGAGCATCCATTTAAGAAGAAGAAGAAGCTTTATTGTCACTGCAATAAATACAGTGAAATTTAAACAACATTCTGAAATCGTGATCTAACCAAAGCACCCTGAGCAGAAATACCCAGCAGGTCAGACAGAGCTGATTTCTTGCTTTTGAAAACTTCAATGTGTTCTCGTTCTCCCGTGGAGTCTGCTAAAACCTGCAGCTCCACCACTTCTCTCTCCAGAGCTCTCATAGATCTGGCCATGTCCTTTGTGACATTGAGAGTGTACTGTAGGCAAAGCTGCTTAATTTTGACTTTACCTACATCCCACCACTGCTGTAAGGAGACAAACTCAGATTTAGTTTGTCTGTAGTTCAGCCAAAAAGACTTGAATACATTTCTGAAAACACTGTCAGACAACAGAGAAACGTTGAAGTGCCAGTACACACTTTTACATTTTGCATCCTTTATAAAATTCAAGCACTGTACAAGGGAATGATCAGAAATATCAACCGGACTTATAGCACAACTTTTAAATACATTAATATGAAGTTCAAAACAATACACACGGTCAAGTCTGGCCAGGGATAATGAGTTATCTCTGGAGTGAACCCAGGGGTACTGCCTCTGACTTTTATGGAAATGTCTCCAAATATCACACAAGTCAAAAGTTTCCACAAGCTGAACGAGACACCTTCTAGATGCAGTGTGAGGTTCCTGATGGTACCTGTCCAACACAGGGTTTTCTGTGCAGTTAAAGTCCCTGCCCTCAAACAGATACTCCTCACTGTTACAGTCAGTAAGGACATTTTTTAACACCTCCCCACTGTTGCTCTTGTGACTGAAAAAAGCCCCCCGGCTCCATTCCCTCCTCCAGTCAGGTTCATTGTCAGCAGTGCTGTGAGCTTCCTGAAGGAAAATTACATTCAGTTTCTTGTTCTTGATCAGAGTAAACAGAGAAGCTCTCTTAACATCCTCTTGAGCACCATTAATGTTTAAAGAACCCAACATTATTTCACACTTATAAAGCTGCATCCCAACAAAGACAAAGCAAACAAATGAAAGAAAAACACAGCACACTTATTGATCACTGGCTATTTGGGCTCGAACGTTCAGCAACAATTTCTTTAACCTGAAAATCTCTGGTCAGTGAAAGACAGCTGCCCCAGGCTTCCTGTGTTCTTCATGAAGAACCGGACTGAGTCATGAAAGAGCTGCAAGTTGGGGAAATAATCTTCGACCTTAACAGCCCTCAGCCGCTTTTTTTCTTTTAGAAAAGTTCTGACTCTCAGGAAAGAATAACCACTCCATTTCAACCTGCATGTTGTCGTCTTCACAGTCATTAACCTGTGAGTTCTGTGTGTTCTGTGTGTCAGTGTGTGTGTTCTGTGTGTTCTCCTCTGACTGAGAGGAGGAACACTGTGGGCCTGTCTTTGACACCTTCTTAGTTTTTACAGTATTATCTTTAGTTTCTGTTTGTTTTCTTTTCACAGGCAGCTTCATTAACTCATCGTCCATCACACTCTTCGTCTAACACAGACTCAGCCACTCTGGTTGCATTGTGTCCCGTCTGCTCCTTTAACTCAGCCAGAACACTGAGCACATCCTGATCACTCTCCTCATTATCCAACTGAACATCATCTGAACCAGTGTGGTCACTGTCTGCTCTGTTCTCAGCCCCTTGTGTGTCATGTTGTGTGTTCTGTTTGTTGGCCTGTGTGTTGTTCTGTGTATAGCTGTGTGTGTCTCTGTGCGCTAGGGCCGGACCAGTGGCTGTGACCGGCAGCTCCGCTGTGGATGCAGCCTGACGGTCAGTCACTCTCTCTGGACACGAGCGGACCAAGTGTCCCTCGACCCCACATCCAGAACATTTCAAGGTGTCAGAAGTCACATGAACAGTATAACCAAAATCATCAATGCAGAAACTGAGAGCTAAGTTCAGTTCCTCGTTTTTCTTGAGGATCATGAACACCTGTCTTCTGAAGGGCATGACGTGTTTGAGGTGCGGAGATTTACAGCCAAGAGGGATCAATTTAATCGGAGACACCAGCTGTCCGTGTCGGGCCAACTCCTTCTCCAACATCTCATTTCTCAGAAAGGGGGGCACATTGGAAATGACAACTCTTTTAGTGGGGCCAACAAGAGGAAACACAGGAGTCAGTGTTCCCTGAATCACGACTCCGCTTTCAACGACCTGGTTCACTTTATCAGTGCAGTCCAGAAAAATGACCACAGCACTGTTCATCCTGGAGGCAGATTTAACGCTGCCATAACCCACAACTGAACCCACAGCAAAGCTGCACTCCTCCACCGACACACCGACAGCCGGAGAAAGTTTGATGGTGTGTCGGCGAGTCAGCCTCTCCAGCCCGGAGAGGCCACGCACCGCCATGCCTGGCTGCGTGGCTGCGGCGGCAGCCGCCACCAAACCAACAACAAAAACTGAACAAATAAACAACGAACACAACTCTGCTGACAGAGAAGTGATGCATAAACTTATAGAACAACACTCAGTGGAAGAAAAACGAGCAAAAAGGGTTGAAAAACTTACACACTTTCACAAACGCTCTCCGTGACACTCACTCAGTCACTCTCAGCACACACTCAGAGAGAGAGAGAGAGAGAGGGGGAGAGAGAGAGAGAGAGAGAGAGAGAGAGAGAGAGAGAGAGAATTACTGAGTGAGAAAGCAGAGAAAAGGTGAAAAGAAAAACTTGTCACTCTCCATGACACACATGCATGCACGCACGCACGCACACGCACACACTACTGTATGTCTGGATTTCACTGTTGCCCAAGGTGAGAGGGTGAAAGGAACAAGGTCAGGCTCAGTTATCACTGGCTATCTCAATAAAAAAATGAAATATATAGCCCCTTTTTAAGATGGCCACTAAGACCCTATAACCAGAATTCCCACACTGCTCCAACACACACACTACTGGTTATGAGGCCTGAAGATGGAGATGGTGGCTGCCCTGAGGCTGAAGTGAGCCAAACTTTCCTTGGAAGCCTAGCTGCTGCGACTGCCTTTTGCCACCCCCTTCAGCAAACAGCCTCCATGTCTTTATAGTTAAGGAGGTCTGTCTGTTGCTGTCACCATGACTACAACCTGCAAAAAGCAACAACAAAAGAATCACTCCGGCTAGGCGTCCCACATGTAATACATTCATTTAGAAGCCGTCAACTGTGTAAATACAGAATGGGAAATCAAAATTGCATCTGACAGGAGATTTAATTATATTTGACTGCTGGGCCATAGTTTTTTCTCTTTGCCCAGACAGTCTAAGAGACTTGTGATTGCTGCTTATGTTCATTTACTTCACCCACCGTTTCCCTGAACAAATTAAACTAAACAACTCCAACTCACACAACCAGAGAAGATAGAAAGCCCACCAGGGACGACAGAAAGGACTGTACCTTATATGAAATGACTAAGATGACTTCACAAGATTTTAGGCTGAAGTGAGGGAGCTTTTGCTTTGCTTAATCTATCTGGAGCTTTAGCAGCTTTTCCTATTGGCTTGTAAAATTGTCAAGATGGCGCCGCACTAGTGGCAGCCTGTTACAGCAGCTCCCGCTCACTGTTGAGCTTTTTCTGCTTTAGTTCTGTCTTTCTAACTTTTTTTAAAATTTATTCTTACGTGTCTATCTTTTTTTTAACTGATTAGGGAACTATGGAGTATAAAATCGCCAAGTTTGCTCTGGTCTTTCTTTTGTTTATGTCACTGTTTTCGACCGTGTCTGGGGACCCTGTACGCAGCCATGGCTCTATTGTTTACAGTAGGGATCAGCTGTTAGCGCTCCGCAACACCGCGGTGCTGTCCCACGAGAGACCCGATGTCCCCCGCGAGCTGAAAAGGACGAGATGGGGGAGCTGGGCTGGAGCCTATCGCCGCGCCAGGAAGAGGAGATACAGACCCGTCCTCCTGTCCATCATCATGGGGAATGTGAGATCTCTTCCCAATAAGATGGACAAGTTAGCGGCGCTGACCCGGCACCAGAGGGACTCCCGGGAGTGCAGCATCATGATGTTTACAGAGACATGGCTGACTGCGCTCACTCCAGATACGGCCGGTGAGCTGGACAGCTTCCAGCTGCTACGGGCGGACAGGACGAGGGAGAGCGATAAGAGGAAATGAGGGGGGCTGGCAGTGTTTTTGAACGATAGATGGTGTAACTCTGGACACATCACTATTAAAGAACAGCTCTGCCGCAAGGACATTGAACTGTTAGCCGTTAGCATGAGGCCATACTACCTTCCGCGGGAATTCTCGCAAGTTATCGTGATAACTGCGTATATTCCCCCCTCTGCTAATGCTGATGCAGCCTGTGATGTCCTCCACTCTGTCACAAGCAAGCTGCAGACAGAGCACCCACAGGCCCTCCTTCTTATCTCTGGGGACTTTAATCATGCCTCTCCATCCTCTACTCTGCCCACCTTCACCCCCCGGGAAGATCTGACCACAACCTGGTTCACCCCCTGCCTGTGTACAAACCTCTCATGCACAGGCAACCAGCCATGTCCCGCACAGTGAAGAGATGGTTCGAGGAGGCTGAAGAGGCTCTGAAGGACTGTTTTGACACAACTGTGTGGGAGGAATTTTGTGATTCTCACGAGGAGGATATTGACAGTCTCACACACTGCATTACGGACTATATTAACTTCTGTGTGGAAAACATCGTACCCACCAGGACTGTACGGTATTTTCCCAACAATAAACCATGGATTAACCCCGACATAAAGGCTCTCCTTAAGGAGAAGAAGAGGGCCTTTAAGTCTGGAAACAAGGATGAGCTGAAGGCTGTGCAGAAGAAGCTGAGAAGGAAGATCTGGGAGGGGAAAAACACCTTCAGGAGGAAGATGGAGGATCGGCTGCAGCAAAAGAATGTCAGCGGAGTCTGGAGAGGCCTGAAAGCCATCTCCGGCCACAGGGAACCTGATTCTCAAGCTGCGGGTGACCAAAAGTGGGCAAATGACCTGAACATATTCTTCAATAGATTTGATATGTCATCTACCCCTTCCCTGTCCCAGTCCTCCATGCTGCAGCCCCCCTTCTCTGCACCCAGGGTACACTGCCCCAACTCCTCCCCCACCTCCTCCTCCCTCTCTACAACACTCAGCGCACAGCCACCCCCCACTGCTCATCCCATCAACCCAACCCCTCCACCCACACCCTCCAATACACAGCCCCCCTGCCCCAACCTGTCCCTCACAACAACCCAGGTGAGAAAGCAGCTCCATAAAATGAAAGCGAGGAAGGCTGCAGGTCCAGATGGCATCAGCTCCAGGCTCCTAAAGTCCTGCGCAGACCAACTGTGTGGGATTGTTGAGCACATGTTCAACTTGAGCCTGAAGCTGGGGAGAGTGCCATAGCAGTGGAAAATATCCTGCGTGGTACCTGTGCCCAAGACTCCGCACCCCAAGGACTTCAGCAGCTACAGGCCAGTGGCACTAACATCCCACCTGATGAAGACCCTGGAGAGGCTGGTCCTTGATCATCTCCGCCCCCTGGTGAGCCCATCGTTGGATCCACTCCAGTTTGCCTACCAGTCTGGCATCAGGGTGGATGACCCTGTCATCTTCCTCCAACACCATACAGCCTGCACTGCTGAGGGACAAGCTGGAGCACACCGGGGTGGACCAGCACCTCACACACTGGATTTTGGACTACCTCACCAACCATCCACAGTATGTGAGGACACGGAACTGTGTGTCCGACATGGTCGTCTGCAGCACGGGGGCCCCGCAGGGAACGGTCCTGGCTCCGTTCCTCTTCACCCTCTACACTACAGACTTCTCATACAACACACCCACCTGTCACCTGCAGAAGTTTTCTGATGACTCTGCAATCGTCGGCCTCATCACAGATGAGGAGGACAGAGAGTACAGAGAACTGACGCAGGACTTTGTGCACTGGTGCCAGCGGAACCGCCTCCAGATCAACACGGGGAAAACCAAAGAACTTGTGGTGGATTTCCGCAGGCGAATACTCTCCCCCCCAACACCGGTGAACATCCAAGGAACAGACATCGGGGTGGTGACATCTTATAAGTACCTGGGTGTTCACCTGAACAAAAAACTAGACTGGACTCATAACACCACCGCACCCGTACAAGGAAGGCCAGAGCAGACTCTATCTGCTGAGGGGACTGAGGTCTTTTGGAGTGCAAGGGGCACTCCTGAAGACATTTAATGACACTGTGGTGGCATCAGCCATTTTCTATGGAGTGGTCTGCTGGGGGAGCAGCATCTCGACAGCTGACAGGAAGAGACTTGATAAACTGATCAAGAGGGCCAGCTCTGTCCTGGGATGCCCCCTTGACTCGGTGGAGGTGGTAGGAGAGGGGAGGATGATGGCTAGGCTGTCATTCATGATTGAGAATGACTCTCACCCCCTGCAGGACACTTTGAGAACACTGGAGAGCTCCTTCAGCAACAGACTGCCTCACCCAAAGTGTGTAAAGGAGCGCTATCGTAGGTCCTTCCTTCCTGCAGCTGTCAGACTCTACAACCAGCAGTGCTCCCATTAGACCACACACACACACACACACACACACACACACACACACACACACACAACAAGACTTGTAAATAAACCGCACTGTAATGCACATTCACTCATTGTGCAAATTTGGAAAGACTGTATATATTGTACGTTATTTCTATATTTTATAGTCCATATGTTCCTCTTTTAAATTCTTAAAATTTTCATACTTTGTCTATATTGTTTATATTGCTTGTTGCTATTTATTGTCTCTTACTGGTGTTCCCTATCTTTGTTCTATCCACTTTGCTGCTGTAGCACTGGAAATTTCCCCACTGTGGGACTAATAAAGGAATATCTTATCTTATCTTATCTTATCTTGTTTTAAGGGGGGGGGGAGAGGTTTTAATGGTGTTTTAATTATAGCTGCATTTGACTTGGCTTGTGGCTTGTGGCTTGAGGCGGTCTCTTCATTCTCCCGTTGTGATTTCCCCCTCTGTTTTTATAACGTTGCTAATGCCCTACAAAAAAAAAAAATCAATTTCAATAATTCATTTATTTTTTCATTCATCAAAGCAGTTAGATAGGCTTTTTAAGGTTTGAATGAATGCATTTTTTTTTTTTTTTGCGTGGACCTGTTTTATTATTCCTTAGCTTCAAATAAACCCTAACCCTGACACGAAAGTGTTGCAAAGCCTGCTGATTTTTTATGTGAAGCACTTTCGGACAGCCCAGCTGTTAACCAGCTTCTGTTCGACAGAGCGTGCCACTTTGCTGCACTCTGCTGCTGGCTCGCGATCTGCAGCAATATTGTTAAAGTCTAGTTTATTTTTCTGTAGTGAGGCATGAGTGAATCTGGAAAACACACTGATAATGTACGATAACAATATAAGGGACATATTGGCATGATATAAATGATCTGACAATGGTAAAGGATAAAATAGCACATCCAGTGATTCTACATATTTATCAGTTGTGTCTGAACAGGGAGTAAGAGAGACAAGCAGACACACGCACACACACTCACACACACAAGTTGGAGTGCATTTTTGGATGACGAGGCTGAATATCAGTTGAGGAAGACTTTATGTTTGTGTGTCTTAAATGATAGTCTTTGTCCATTTAGTCAAATCTGTCAACACAAAAAGCATAAGGAGTAATTGGTGCATATGTTTATAGAGCTGGGTATGTCTACATGACTGTGAGTCAGCTGCCTTCACACATTGTGTTGGATTGTTGGATGCAGCTATTACACATTTTGATGTGAGACTGGGTTGTGGTTGGACAGGGGTCCTTGAGAACAGATAGTGGATTCTGGATAACTTTGATTGCTGTACTGTGGCCTGGCAAGGAAAGGTGGTAAATTTTTCCAGTGGTTGAACTAATTTTTCAGTTTCTATGAGTTTAAACACTGCAGGTTGTGATTTTAAAAGTTTTTGTACACATAATAATAAAACGTTGGCATATAGACTGAGTTTACAGTAGGACTGCACGATTATGGCCAAAATGATCATCAATATTAAGATCACAATTATTTATCACAAGTATTTACTGATTCTAGGGACAAAATATTTTTAGTACTCTTTCACGTTTAGTTTAACAAAGCTCTGCTTCCACGTTATGCTAAATTTCTGCTATCTCACAAATAGGGAGTGCGATTGCATTAATTATATTCGTCTGTGTTGGAGAGCTGGATGGGTTGTATCCATTGCTGAATTTTAAGTTTTGTTTTTGTTCCAGCTGTCCCTGTACTGTGACGTACTGTGCGCCATCACCATTATTGATTTTTGAGTTGAAGCTGGATAAGGATGGGATTCAGTGAGTTAATGTTAGCATCATTATTGATCTCGACCTTCATGTGTTCATTGTTCTGTAGTTAGTGCTGTTTTTTTCAGGTGGATTAACAAGTTAGTTGTGGTCTTTTGCAGCACAGATACAAGTCTCATGCACTTTTTATACTTCCACACCAGCAATAGCTGTGGCCAGAGGCATTATGTTTTTCATGTTGTGTTTCAGTTCTGTGTGGCCATCTGTCCGTCCCATTCTTAAGGAAATTTCTTAAAATGTCCACTTGGACTTAATGATGATCTGATTAAATTTTGGTGGTCACAGGTCAAAGATCAAGGTTACTGTGACCTTGTCTTTCACATTCTTGTGAGTGTGATATCTCAAGAATACTTAGGGTCACTGTGACCTCACAATACATTTTTGGCCATAACTCAAGAATTCTTATGCTAATTATGACAAAACTTCACACAAATGTCTAGGATAAAATTATGAAGTGATGATTTTTATATCCAAAAGGTCAAAGGTCAACTTCACCATGGCAATATAATATTTTGTATAAGACACTTTTCTGGCCATTACTCAGTGTCATATGTCAGGAACAGAAGGGGGGACATTTGATCAGATGCTGAATTGGTTACACACATCTTGGGTGTCCACCTTAAAATTGTGCTGATTGTATAAATCTGTGCTGCTAGGGGAAAGATATGTGTGAAGCATTAACGATTTCTTCCCTCCCAAATCTGAAATACTTCCAAATTAAAGCTGCAAGCAGTGTTGGGCAGGACCTCGCCCCTGCGCCCGTTGGCCCTTGCCCGTTTTGGCCTCTAGCTTCAGCTGTGTGTTTGTGGTTATGTGTGTGTGACTCCAATGTTGACCTAAGGGATATTTGTGTCCATCAAGTAGTCTGAAAAGATGTACTTCCTGTTGCCAGTAGGTGGCGCTATGTGTAATAGCAAGTATTGACACATGGATGTGTTGAGGGTGGGACTGTTGTCAATCTTGTGAAGTTTGGGAAAGATTGGAGCATGTATGCTGGAGGTATAAACGACTTCCTGTTTTGTGACAGTACGCTTGTGAGAAGCACTGGTGTACCCAATATATATATATATATATATTATTTATATTATATTATATATTATATATATATATATATATATACACATTAGACTGGTTTTGTTTTAATGTTGATTTTAATGGAAAGCACTTTGGTCACCTTGTGTGTTGTAAAGGGCTCTACAAATAAAAGTTGATTGATTGATTGATTGATTGGATCCAATTCATGCTTGCTGTGTAGCTGTCAATCAAAAGCAACGGTCCTGATAGCAACACAAAATAGTGGACAGCCCACAGCTGCAAAGCACAGTGACTCAACATTTTCTTCAGGCTGTGCCCAAAAAGCCACACATTGAAAACAGCCTTGTGTGACCACACCGTTTGAGATATGAATGAAACGAAGGGATGAGGACTACTAGGACACTTTGGGGATCGTTGTGATATCATATCTTCCACATAAATGCAGAAATGTGGAAATGATAGCGAGTGAAACATGAAGGCAGTTCAGCTTTTCTCCTGAGATCAGCAGGCAGAACTTGTATGGGAGCGGATTGGACACATGGAGGGTACTCATTGTCTTTGGAGGCTCAGGGTTCAAATTCTGTTCATGTCAGTGTTAAACGCAGACACTTTTCTGGACGACAACAAAAATCTCTACTATATTTGAGAAAATGGTGTGTCTAGCTCAATGAACGCGCCCAGGATGGCGATTTCAAAAGTATTTTTTGGACAGTTTTCACAGCAGCTCCCCGCTCTAGCTGATGATGTCACCCGCTCTAGCTGCCAACACTCCGTCTCATAGAAAGCCATTGTAAAGTGAAAATGTGCTTGTGATACTTAAACAGTTACATCTCAAAAACGGTAAAAGATACGAAAAAGATGGAGACAGTTCTCAAGAGCTGAGAACTGTGGGAACATTTTAAGATTCGAATGGAGTCTGTAGCTGAAAGTATGGTGAAGCTATTTAGGTGTGGAAAATGGAGCTATGGAGAAGCTTTGGAAGATTGTGTGCGTCGGCAACTTTCAGAGCTTATAAAATCCAAACCATTCGAGTAATGAAAAAGTTATACAGAACTTTTGTTCAGAAGGGTGTGAACTGTCATGTGTGTGATGTTCAGGCTGATACTATAAACGGCCTCGGAGGAGATAGTTTTTGAAAACGACACATTTTCAGGCGAAATCTTATTAAGGGCAAGTATCTCACTTCCTGTTGGATTTAAGTCAGGGGTGTCCAGGGATCATTTGTAGGTCTTGATAAGACAAACAAGCCAGTTTTTGTTCGATCTTTCTACGACATTCCTATAGGCCGTAGTGGGCATTTGTGTGCCCAGGTGGCGCTAGAGAGGTCATTTTGGCACTTGAGGGGTTAATTGTTGCATGGCCTCAATCTGTGTCACTGTTTGAACAGACGTGCCAATTTTGGTGAGTTTTTGAGCATGTTTAGGGGGTCAAATGTGGGCCCAACGGAGCGGGAGAAAGAAAAAATCTGAATAGCAAAAACAATGGGGCCTTGGCCTTCGGCTTGGTCCCTAATAATGGATGGTAACGGTGGATGACTGATCATTTTTGTTATGCCCGTATGCAGTCACAACATTTGGAAAGTTTTCACAGGCTGCCAAAATGGCGATTGTGAATAATATTCAATTAATTGTGCAGCCTTACCTACAGTAGGTTTTATTGGCAATGGTAATTCTAGTAAATTTTGAGTCTGGGAAAAGGTGGCTGCTAGGGGTTCAATAAATAACGTGAATAAAAGTAGAGTTGGGCGGTATTCAGATTTTGATACCGTTAAACCCTCCCCACATTTTCCCGGGGTATACGGTATTACCGTGACTAATTAACAATAACTTTGTAGAGTTCAGAGGGAGTCGCCATAACGTGGGCTTGCGCCTATACTGTTCAGAAACAGAATAGCAAACATTACATAGGCCTTAAAATACAGAAAAAATGACAACAAAACATGTACAACATGAACAACTTTTATTGACAAATGTTTTAAAAGTGCAGATACAGCAGTCAACCAGAATAAAAATAGCAAATTGTCTGTAGCCTAGAGTCCACCTCCAGCACAGTCATCGACACAAATCAATTAAATTAAAATACAGCCCTATAGCATCCAATACTTATAGGCTTGTCAAATAATAAAAAAGTAACAATAAATAACAAAGGCAGTAACGAAAATGTGTGCTATACAGCGTATAATGAGACCGCAACGGGTGCTGTCCGTCGGTTTATCTTTAGAACCTATCAACGTAAATCAAATAAATTAAAAGCACAGCTCTACAGCATCCAGTACTAGGGCTTATCATATAAGAAAAGCAGAACAATAAAAAATAAGGCATAACCGAAAATGGAGAGCTTGTGGCACACACGCACAGGTACTTTCGGGCACCCCTCGACATCAGAGGAAAACACCTGGCTCCATTACATTTCCACTCGCTGTCACCGTCTTCATGCAAATCTTGCACACAGCCTCGTCGACACTCGCCGGCTCTCCCTTGTCATTTGGTCGCGACCCGAAACTGCAGAAGTTGTGTTTTAGGGGACCAACTCGCTTGATGTGCTTCTTGCCATCTTTTCTTCTCATTCTCACTTCTGAGCTGTTACGTGACGACGTCACATCCAAAACTTTATTAACCGTCATCTCCCCAAACAACAGTTAAGAGAATCGTAATAGTCTACTATTAGTTTTAAATTGTAACAGTATTAAATTGAAAACTCAACCACACCTACATAGGTGCTGGACAAACACTCATTATTTAGTGTTACCTCGCCAGTGTCAGGCCCTGAACCGTAGTTGGGCGGCCACTGGTATATCACTAGCTCACTTAGCTTAGTCTGGCTCGTGGCTGGTAACAAGCTTACAAAGAGTCCGGACCAACTCTGCGGTGGAGAACGGGGCACTTTGTTCCAGCGATGCAGCAGACTTAATATATAGCCTCTCTGTGATGAATTTGACTCTTGCTTCACTGACAGTGGTAACTTATACTTTTCCTCTATCGGCATACAGCTATTCACCGTGGATGCGGCTAGACACACTACGTCACACACACATTACCCACAAAGCCACCTTCTTAAAGGAGCAGGCTTGGCTTGCACCATTAGGCATTAAATAAATTATATTTAATAGTATGTTAGGCCCCTACAGGCCTATATGCGCAGATTTTTTTTTTTTAAATGACGGTAATGAAACTGATACCGTTGCTATTTTTAGATACCGCGGGATACCTTATTACCGTATTATCGCCCAACCCTAGAGAGAAGCAACGTCCTTGCCTCGTGCTGTGGTTTTGTGCGAAACATGAGGTCATTGCACTGGCGATTACTGGTGGGTGAGTTGTAAAAAAATGAATTCATATAATCATTGACGCTCAAAAAGCTAAACAAAAAAAGCATCTACTGTTGGAGATAAAAAGGTCCATTTTACAGGACCAAATGTTTTCTCTGCACCTGATATGATGGATGTTATAGTCCCTTAAATTTGAATACATTTATTAGGTTAAAGAGGCAATGTGTATTATTTGAGAAGTACCTACCTTTGATAAAACCAGTTGGTCCAAGTGAATTATGATATAGATGACTTTTCCTGGTGTCATAGATAGTACTTTAAAAATTATTTTGATGCCCGCGTTGATGAGTGATAAAAGGTGGTAGCTTGAGCAGAGTAGAATCCTTGTCAGGTCTGAGGGCAACTGTGATGTGTGCCAAATTCATGTGTGGTGGAATGTTGGATGATTTGTAAATTTCTGTTTCTGTTTCACATGCTGTGCCAAGCTGCTGTTTCTGATTCTGATATGATTCTTAGAATTGTACCTAATCTTTCCTTTCCATCTACTATATTCCCCCTCTAAGCCTGTCCCTTTGGTTTGGAGTATTTCTCTTTTTCTCTCTCTCTGATGGCCTATGCAGGGCATGGATAGAGCACAGACACTCAGAGACATCAAGATTAATGCTTCCCCCCTCTCAGCATCCTTAATACTTTAGAGAGGGAGGGAAGAGGCAAAGTGAAAAGGGAGGGCAGCTTGTTCACTTCCAAGTAGATGGAGGCTGTCGGATATTGCTGCTGACAGAGACCAGACTGTGCTGCCTCACCCAAGGCAGCTCCACAGTGCATGTAGAGTGCAGGGGATAGCATGAATGAACTGATTGTTGTCTGTCATAGAGATCTGACTCGGGATCTTCATTGAAAGCACTTATCTACATGGCTGTGGTGACTTGATGCGCATATTGTGGCCCCTGTTTTATTTGGATTTCCATCTCTGAACAAGAAGCCTTTCAGGGAAATAAAAAGCCCCAGAACCCCAGACAATCGGGGAGAGACTGCATAATGCTCATTTGGCAGCTGGCTGGGACATTTGGCTCTGATTTGGCTCCTCTTTAACCCGCAGAAAAAGAAAAATCAGCAAGGATTTGGGCTAATCCTCTTAGCCCAATGCTTATGCTTTCTCTCCTCCTGCTGACTGGAAGACAAATGTGATCTCAGGCATTCGGACCCCCTGACTGAGCCAAGTCCAGCTCCCCCTCAGCATATTTTAATTGTGAAATGGAAAGTGATGGCATCCTGGCCGAAGGGCCTTTGCAGGGTTAGAGATCCTGCCTAAGGTCCAAGCCTAGACAGCCAATGACAGTCATAAACTGCCCAGTTATTTCCTGCTGCCTCCTGGTCCATATATTTCTTGCTGTGACATAGAGTTGGGCGGTATTCAGATTTTGATACCGTTAAACCCTCCCCACATTTTCCTGGGGTATTCAGTATTACCGTGACTAATTAACAATAACTTTGTAGAGTTCAGAGGGAGTCGCCAAAATGTGGGCTTGCGCCTATACCGTTCAGAAACAGAGTAGCAAACATTACATAGGCCTTAAAATACAGAAAAATGACAACATGTACAACATGAACAACTTTTATTAACAAATGTTTTAAAAGTGCAGATACAGCAGTCAACCAGAATGAAAATAGCAAATTGTCTGTAGCCTAGAGTCCACCTCCAGCACAGTCATCGACACAAATCAGTTAAATTAAAATACAGCCCTATAGCATCCAATACTTATAGGCTTACCAAATAATAATAAAGTAACAACAATAACAAAGGCAGTAACGAAAATGTGTGCTATACAGCGTATACTGAGACCGCAACGGGTACTGTCTGTTGGTTTATTTTTAGAACCTATCAACGTAAATCAAATAAATTAAAAGCACAGCTCTAAAGCATCCAGTACTAGGGCTTATCAAATAAGAAAAACAGAACAATAAATAACAAGGCATGATCTAAAATGGAGAGCTTGTGGCACACACGCACAGGTACTTTGGGGCACCCCTCGACATCAGAGAAAAACGCCTGGCTCCATTACATTTCCTCTCGCTGTCACCGTCTTCATGCAAATCTTGCACACAGCCTCGTCGACATTCGCCGGCTCTCCCGTGTCATTTGGTCGGAACCCGAAATGCTGCCAAACTGCAGAAGTTGTGTTTTTAGGGGACCAACTCGCTTGATGTGCTGCTTGCCATATTTTCTTCTCTTTCTCGCTTCTGAGCTGTCACGTGACGACGTCACATCCAAAACTTTATTAACCGTCATCTCCGCCAAACAACAGGAGAATCATTATAGCCTACTATTAGTTTTAAATTGTAACAGTATTAAATTGAAAACTCAACCACACCTACATAGGTGCTGGACAAACACTCATTATTTAGTGTTACCTCGCCAGTGTCAGGCCCTGAACCGTAGTTGGGCGGCCACTGGTATATCGCTAGCTCACTTAGCTTAGCCTGGCTCGTGGCTGGTAACAAGCTTAGAAAGAGTCCGGACCAACTCTGCGGTGGAGAACGGGGCACTTTATTCCAGCGATGCAGCAGACTTAATACATAGCCTCTCTGTGATGCATTTGACTCTTGCTTCACTGACAGTGGTAACTTATACTTTTCCTCTATCGGCATACAGCTATTCACCGTGGATGCGACAAGACACGCTACGTCACACAACCACATTACCCACAAAGCCACCTTCTTAAAGGAGCAGGCTTGGCTGGCAACATTAGGCATTAAATAAATTATATTTAATATTATATTAGGCCCCTACAGGCCTATATGCGCAGATTTTTTTTTAAAAATGGCGGTAATGAAACTGATACCGTTGCTATTTTTAGATACCGCGGGATACCTTATTACCGTATTATCGCCCAACCCTACTGTGACATATTTTCCAGCAGCCTCTTAGTCTATTTTTATTTTATGTTTCAGTTCTGTCCGCCCATCCGTCCATCCCATTCTTGTGAACAAGATATCTCAAGAACTACCTCAGGGAATTTCTTATAATTTGACACAAATGTCCCCTTGGACTAAAAGATGAACTGATTTGACTTTGGTGGTCATAGGTCAAAAGTCAAGGTCACAATGACTTTGTCTGTCTCATTCTCATGAATGCGATATCTCAAGAACAGCAAGACAAAACTTTTGTACAAACATTCACTTGGACTCAGTGAAGAAGTCTGTAGACTGTCTGTTTGGTGATCTTAGGTCAAACAACTGTCTCATTCATGTAAATGCAATATCTCATGAATACCTTGATGGAGTTTCTTCAGATTTGGCAAAAACCTCAACTTCATCTCAATAATGAACTGATTCGATTTTTATTATGCAATGTGTCAAGAACACCTTAAGAGAATTTCTTCAAATTAAAACAACAAATCCCTTGGTAATTATGACAAAAATTCACACAAATATCTTATAGGATAAAATGATGAAGTGATGACATTTTATATCAAAAAGGTCAATGATCAACTTCGCTGTGACGTCATAAAATTTTACAGAATCTCTTCTTTGGCTATTACTCAACGTCATATCTCAGGAACAGAAAGGGGAGATACTGAACTGGTGAACTAATCTTAAAAATATGCTGATTGTATAGACCTTGTGTATGTGAAGCATCCATGTTTACACAGACATTTATGTGAACTGTATGAGAAACTTGAGTGGTGTGTGGAGGCGTACAACCACAGGATGGTAACTGTAATTAGGGACCGAGTCGAAGGGAAGGGTTCCTCTGAAAGAGGAGGCCCTGCCGCAGGCAAGGCCCTAATGTTTTTGCTTTTCAGATTCTTTATTTTTCCGCAGACGAAAATTCAAATTTGACCCCATAAACATGTTCAAAAACTCACCAAAAGGTCACAGGTCAGAAATGCGTGAAAATTTGATAAAATGCAAAAATTAACCCCTCAAGTGCCAAAATGAGCTCTCTAGCGCCACCTAGGAACACAAAAATGGCCACTACGGCCCGTAGGAATGTCGCAGAAAGATCGAACCAAAACTGGCTTGTTTGTTTCTTCAAGACCTACGAATGAACCAGGGCACCCAAGGCCTTAAATCCAACAGGAAGTGAGATATTTGCCCTTTCACAATAAGATTTCTCCCAAAAATGTGTTTTCTTCAAAAAACATCTCCTCCGAGGCCGTTTATCGTATCGGCCTGAATGTCGCACAGGTAAGAGTTCACACCCTTTTGGAAAAAAGCTATATGTAACTTTTTCATTACTTGACCAGTTTGGATTTTATGAGGTCTAAAAGGTGATGATGCACACACATCCTGAACAGAGGAAATACTTCATAACTCCAGCATACATGCTCCAATCTACCCAAAACTTCACAGGATTGATGACAGTCATGCCCTGAACACATACATGTGTCAATATTTGGGATTACACATAGTGACACCTACTGGCAACAGGAAGTACACCTTTTTACAAACTTTTTTTTTTACAAAAATGCTCACTATTGCTTGTAGGATTGTCGTAGAAAGATCAAACCAACACTGGCTTGTTTGTCTCATCGAGACCTGCAAATCACGCACCGACACCCCTGACCTAAATCCAACAGGAAGTGAGATATTTGCCCATTAACAAGCAGATTTTTAAAAAATATGTTATTGCATCTGCCAGAACTTCGCACACGACATTTCAAACCCTTCTGAACATATGTTCTGTATAACTTTTTTATTACTCGAATGGATTTTATGAGCTCTGAAAGTTGCCCACGCACACACAATCTTTAAAAGCCGCTCCATAGGAAATGAATGGGAGGAGGGGGGGAAATACACCAAACATTGCCGTTTTTCCACACCTAAATAACTTCGCTATTTTTTTCAGCTACAGACTCAGCTTAAAATGTTCCCACAGTTCTCAGCTCTTCAGAGATGTCTCCAGCTGTTTCGTATCTTTCACCGTTCTTGAGATATTCCTGTTGAAGTACCGCAAGCACATTTTCACTTTACAATGGGTTTCTATGAGAAGCAGTGTTGGCAGCTAAAGCGGGTGACGTCATCAGCTAGACTGCGGAGCTGCTGTGAAAACTTTCCAAAAAAACCTTTTAAAATCACCTTCCGGGCGCGTTCTTTGAGCTAGACATACCATTTTTTCTAAAGTAGTAGAGATTTTTGTCCTAATTCAGAAAAGTCTCTCCTTTTAACACTGACATGAACAGAATTTGAACACTGATCCTCCAAAGACAATGACTACCATCCATATGTCACATCCACTACCATACAATGTCTGCCTGCTGATCTCAGGAGAAAAGCTGAACTGCCTTCATGTTTAACCTGCTATCATTTCCACATTTCTGCATTTACGTGGAAGATATGAACATCACAACGATCCCCACATTCTTCCAGTCGTGACCATATCTTTGTTTCACTCGTAGCTCAAACGGTGTGCTCATAAAACCATGTTTTGTACTTGTGGGTTTTGGGGCACAGACTGAAGAAATCTGCTTTGCAGCTGTGTGCTGTCCTCCATTGTGTGTTGCTATGAGGACCGTTGCTGTTGAATGACATCTACACATCAAGCATCACACTGTGGATTGGTTCAACTCTAATGTATATTGGGTACAACAGTGCTTCTCACACGCATACCACCACAAAACAGGAAGTAGTTTATACTTCCATCGTACATGCTCCAATCTTAACCAAACTTCACAGGATTGATAACAGTCCAGCACTGAACACAGCCATGTCTCAATACTTGCTTTTACACATAGCGCCACCTACGGCAAAAGGAAATACATATTTTCAGACTATTAGATGGTCACAAACATCTGTTACGTCAACAGTGGAGCAGCACACACATAACCACAAACGCACAGTTGAAGCTACAGGCCAAAACGGGCAAGGGGCAATGGGCAATGGGCGTGGGTGTGAGGTCCCGCCCAACGCTGCTTGCAGCTTTAATTAGGGACCGAGCAGAAGGCAAGGGCTCCAAAGGAGCCCATGCCGGAGGCAAAGGCCCTATTGTCTTTGGTGCGTTTATTATTTGTCTTTCTCCCGACAAAACAAGTCCAAATTTGACACCCTAAACATGCTCAAAAACTGACCAAAATTGGCACACTGCTCAGAAATGCGTGAAAATTTGATAAAATGCAAAAATTAACCCCTCAGGTGCCAAAATTAGCTCTCTATCGCCACCTAGGAACACAAAAATGCCCACTAAGGCCCGTAGGAATGGCGTAGAAAGATCGAACAAAAACTTGCTTGTTTGTCTCACCAAGACCTACAAATCACACGCTAACACCCCTGACCTAAATCCAACAGGAAGTGAGATATTTGCACTTTAATAATCGTACTTTCATAGCTATCTCCTCCTAAGCCGTTTATCGTACGGGCTTCAAACTCGCACACATGATATTTCTAAACCTTTTGAACATATGTTCTGAATAACTTTTTCATTACTCAAACGGTTTGGATTTTATGAGCTCTGACAGCGCACACAATGTTTCAAAACTGCTGCATTGACAATGAATGGGAGCAGGGGGAGAAATACACCAGACACTGGAATTTCCTAAATAACTCTGCAGTCCTTTCACCTACAGACTCCAAAAAAAACTTTTAAAATCGCCATCCCGGGCGCATTCTTTAAGCTAGACACACCATTTTTTCCAAAGTAGTAGAGATTTTTGTCCTAATTCAGAAAAGTGCCTCCTTTGAACACCGTCCTGAACAGAATTTGAACACTGAGCCTCCAAAGAAAATGAGTACCCCCCATGTGTCCCATCCGCTCCAATACAATTTCTGCCTGCTGATCTCAGCAGAAAAGCTGAACTGCCTTCATGTTTAACTCGCTATCATTTCCACATTTCTGCATTTACGTGGAAGATATGGACATCACAACGATCACCACATTCCTCCGGTCGTGACCATATCTTTGTTTCACTTGCAGCTCACATGGTATGCTCATAAAACCATGTTTTGGACTTGTGGGTTTTGGCCACAGACTGAAGACAGTGCAGTGTCAGTGTGCTTTGGAGCTGTGTGGTGTGTTCCATTTTCTGTACCTGTGAGGACCGATGACAGTCCCGTCCTGAACACATCCATGTGTCAATATTTGGGATTAGCGCCACCTACTGGTAACAGGCAGTACATCTTTTCACACACTTATTTTTGCTTTCCCCAAAATTTACATGCTGTGGTCTCTATATTTCATGTACAATATCATGACCAATCACTGCTGCATTTTTTATCAAACTTTCACGTCAGGTGTCACTATAAGCACAGGAAGTACTTCATAACTCCAGCATACATGCTCCAATTTTCCCCAACCTTCACACGATTGCTCACAGTCCCGCCCTGCACACATCCATATGTCAATATTTGGGCTTACACATAGCGCCACCTAGTGGCAACAGGAAGTACATATATTATGTTCAGATTATTTGCTGGTCACAAACATCCGTTACGTCAACAGCGGAGAAACACACACATAACCACAAACGCACAGCTGAAGCTACAGGCCGAAATGGGCAATGGTCAAGGGGCAATGGGCGTGGGTGCGAGATCCCGCCCAACGCTGCTTGCAGCTTTAATTGTTCTTTCTTTCTTTCTTTCTTTCTCTCTCTCTTTCTTTCTTTCTTTTTCTTTCTTTCTTTCTTTCTTTCTCCTGACGAAACAAGCCCAAATTTGACCCCCTAAACATGCTCAAAAACTCACCAAATTTGGCACACCGCTCAGAAATGCGTGAAAATTTGATAAAATGCAGAAATTAACATGTCACGTGCCAAAATGAGCACTCTAGCGCTACCTGGACACACAAAAATGGCCACTACGGCACACAGGAATGTCGTAGAAAGATTGAACCAAAACTGGCTTGTTTGTCTCATTAAGACCTACAAATCAGAGATATTTGCCCTTTCACAATAAGATTTCGCCCACAAATGTGTTTTCTTCAAAAAAATCTTCTCCGTGGCCGTTTATTGTATAGGCCTGAACGTCGCACACATGACAGTTCACACCCTTCTGAAAAAATAATCTGTATAACTTTTTCATTACTCGACCCATTTGGATTTTATAAGCTGTCAAATTTGATGACGCACAAACATCCTGAAAAGAGGAAGAACTTTATAACTCCAGCATACATGCTCCAATCTCCCCCAAACTTCACAGGACTGATGACAGTACCGCTCTGAACACATCCATGTGTCAATATTTGGGATTAATATAGCGCCCCCTACTGGTCATAGAAAATGTCATGTCTTCGATTTTGAAGCACAGCTCCTCCAAAGTTGACCATATCAAGCTCAAACATACTCTAATTATCAATACGGCCGTGCTGATGCTTTATTTTGAAAACTGTGCCTTTTTGTCAAAGGAGCATGACCATGATGTGCTGGCGAACTTTGACGTTTTGCCATGATGACAGAAAGTTGCTGTAACTTGACACTACATGGACATTTCTTTGCAAAACTTCACACATATGATAACAGTCCAGCCCTGAAAACATCTACAGAGATTCTTGAATCTGCCTCATAGCGCCACCTACTGGCAACAGGAAGTACATCTGTTCAGACACTTTTGTTTGTATTAATCCGACATTTACATGCTGTGGCCTATATTTCATGTACATTCAAACTTTAATATGTCGGGCGTCACACTTAGGTGTTGCGCCACAAAGCAGGAAGTAGTTTATAACTCCAGCATACATGCTCCAATCTTCCCCTAGCTTCACAGGATTGACAACAGTCCCGCCCTGAACACATCCATGTGTCAATACTTGCTATAATACATAGCATCCCCTATTGGCAACAGGAAGTACTTCTCATCAGACACTTAACATTGGATTCACCTGAAATTTAAATGCTATGGTCTATATTTGATGTACACAAACATCCCATAGGTCAACAATGGAGTCAGACACATAAAGAAGAACACACAGCTGGAGCTGGAGGCAAGGGGCTAGGGGCTAGGGGCAAGGGGCAAGGGGCAAGGGGGCGAGGTCCCACCCAATGCTGCTTGCAGCTTTAATTCATCATACTTTGCTTTGTGTCTATGCATATTTGGTATAACATAGAGTATTTAGAATCACATCAACTCAAGGAGCGGATGAACTGTAACATTTGCTACTCCAGTGAAAAGTGTATCTGTTGGTGTTAACTGAAAAACTAGTTGCTTTCTTGATTTTTAATAAAAGACGAGCATCATGTGTATGATCCTGACACACATGCAGTCAACACATGCTGACTTCTTGCTGCCTCAGCTGCCATCAAACCATCACTGCTCTTCGTGTCAGGTGTTTTCTTCAAACATTTCCCAGTTTGTTGTGCCAGTGCCAAAACAAACACCTGCATGCCTGGCCAAATGACATAAAAAGAAAGATAATTATCACAAATCCAGTCATTCTGCATTTTTGCTATTGCAGCCCCCAGCTCTTTCCTCCGCATTAATGAAGCTCTGGCACACTCTGGCAGCTTGTTTTCCTCTCTTTAACACACCTTTTAAATCTGCCCCTGAGTGATCTGATTCTTCTTTCTGTTGGTCTCCTGCTTTTATACAATTTGCAGGACACTGACACTAGACATAGGGGCAGTGACTTGGCATGCACCCTGGGCAACCACATTAAATTGTTGTAATTGTTTTCCACGAAAATAAACACACTGTTCACATTCTCATGCAAATTACTCTATTAAGCGATGATTTAAGTACTATGTTGACACTTCACACTGCTAGCGTTTAGTTATGTATGCATTACAGCTGAATCACTGGCAAACAATTCATTCAGACCAGTTTTGTACCTTAACTTGGTATAAATTAACACAATGTCAGTATCAGAGGGCATTAATCCTCAATAGTCCACCTCTGTTTTAGGTTATAATGTATAATGTATAAAACTAAGAGAGGCAGAGCAATGAAGAGGGCACTCAGACAAGAGGAGAAACTGTGTGTGCGTTTCTGTACTCCTTAGGCGAAGACAACAAGGAAAATATTTAACAATTACAAACAGCAAAAGCTCAGTTGATACAAATGTGTAACTCAGTAGAGTGTTACTGTGGTGTGTGCATCAGTCCAGCCATTTAGTGTGTGCGTGTGTATGCGTGTGTGTGCATGTGCATCTGTGTGACGCAGTTGTCTCCCACCCTGCCACGTCGGCAGTCTATTAAGCCTTCAGCACTACACCTTGGCCTGTAAATCTCTGGTTACAGTTTGTCAAGCCTCTGACCATGGCACAGTCTCTGCCTTTCTCAATCAACTCAACTCAATCAATTGAAATGAATCAGAGGATCAGCTAGACAAGGCAAAATTAATTTGCTCACATGTTCCAAGTAAAAAAAATCTTTGGTGACACATGGATTTGAACTGTTGATCAGAGAGATGAAGCTAGCGTAGCTTATTAGCTCGGCTTGGGTAAATGCTGTTTCACAAATGAGTGATGGTGTGCAGACAGTTATGAAACAGATGTTGATGGTACAAAGTGGCTTTTGAATAAAGTGCCTGGACATAGGGGGGGAAATGAATGGAACAGTACAGAGAAAATATAAAGGAGCCCCTGGAGCCATTGTGAGCAGTTTGCCAACTAGCCCTATGATTACCCCCTAAATAGCCAAGCTTCCTGGTTCTTCTTGGACAAACAAATGCCATTTTGTGGTGCGACTGACACTGAAAGTTAAAAAAAAAAAAAATGAAAATAAGCTGAATTATATGAAAAACACAAAGCCTAAATTGACATTTTTGCAACATGTTGTTTTGTTGATCTGCCCTTAAATGAAACTGTTCTCAATTTACTCTGCCTAAAGAGAAACTGGATGTAACATTTTTCCCAAAGCCATTTACATCTGTTTTACTACCACTCTCTGTCAAAGTGATAATTTTGATTTGTATGCCTCCACGGCAGCAATAGCCGTAGTCGATATCTCAAGAACGCCTTCAGGGAATTTCTTTGAATTTGGCAATAATGTCCACTCGGACGCAACAATTAACCAATTAGATTTTGGTGACCATAGCTCAAAGGTCAAGGTCACTACTGGTCTGTCTCATTCTTGTGAACACATTATCTGAAGAACACCTACAGAGAATTTCTTTAAATTTGGCACTAACCTTTACTTGAACTCAACAATGAACTGATTAGATTTGAGTGGTTATAGGTCATGGTCAACTTGCATCCCTCTCATTGTCTTGAATGTGATATCTTAAGAAAATAATTTCTTCAAATTTGACACAAAGATTCACCTGGACTGAAGAATTGGTGCTCCAAAGACATGTTTTTGGCCATAGCTTGAGTTCCTACGCAAATTACCAGAAATGTTTACACAAATGTCTAAGATGATAAAATAATAATAGGTGATGATCTTTTATATTTAAAGGATTAAGGTCAAATTCAATGTGACATCATAAAAGTCTGAATAAAACATTTTTCTGGCCATTATTCAGTGTCATATCAGGAACAGAAGGGAAAACGTTTGGTCAGATACTGAATTGGTGACATTAATCTGGGTGTCCACCTTGAAACTGTGCTGATTGTATAGACCTTCTCTGTGTGAAGCATCCATGTTTTCACAGAAATGGACGTAAATTGTAAAGAAACTTGACTGGTGGGCGGAGGCATACAACCACAGGGTGGTAATTCTAGTTTGACATAAAGTAGTAATGTTACAAAGTTGTCTGAGGGTCATGAAGTCACATATCTTCATACCAGCAGGTAGCTTCACAGACAACAATGAACAGCAGGGGAGCCTGGATTTCTGGTATGCTGGTGGGAGCGTGACTCTGGCTGTGCTTCCTGAGCTGTCCTTAAACCATTTAGATGCCCTAAGGTGTGGACTTTTCATTGAACTGCAGTGAGTAAAGAGGAATACCTGAGATTTATTTTCATTATTTTATTTACCTGAGTGTGAAACATTGCACACTTGATGCACACTAGGGTAGTTGCCTCACGTGAATGCTAAAGAATGAGCTAATTTTCCGCAACTGCTTTTGACTGCAAAGACTCTGCATCTCTTGCAAAATTCATTGAAACTGCGCTGTCCAAACATTTTCAAGAAGCAGGTGATGCTGCTAAAGAAAGAGTCAGTCAGCTGGAAAAAAAGTCAACAAAATGCAGTCTACTCTGAGTCACCAGGCTGAACAGTTAAAATCACTTCACGCCACAGTGGGGATGATTGAATCCTGTGTGATGACACTCGAGACAGACTTTGCACAATTACACACCAAACTGGTTAAATATGAGGACAAACTCACCCAGCTTGAAGATCGAGCATGCAGAGATAATTTACTCCTGATTAATCTCAAGGAGAGAATCGAGTCATCTAATGCCAGGCAATATTTATTGTCCAACATCCCAAAATAGTATCCTGCACTGGCTGATCAACTTCCAGATATCATGCGTGCGCACAGGGTTGGTGCACCCAGAGATGCCGTTTCTCGCCCATGACCTCCGATCTTGAAGAGCCTTAAGAACACTGACCGGGATCAGATCCTTAATGAGTCCCATAAACATCCAGTGGAGGTAACTGGTCATCAGATTAAGTTTGCACCAGACTACTTGCCCAGCGAGGCTACATCTCAAAGGCACAAGCCCAGCTACCTGAACAGGACATGCAAGGCTGGTTTCCAGGCTTTTCTGCTGTATCCAGTGAGGATCTCCCTAAACCGATCCCAACAGTGAGATTGAGCTTGGTGGGAGGGTGAGAACAAAGAGGAGAAGATATGTACCTCTCAGCAGTTGCAGGGGTATTACTGTATGCTACCCCCACTGTTGCATTGCATCCTTTTGTATTTGACAATAATGAGAAGAAACATGCTTTTTGTTTTATACTTAATATGTAGTTTAATGAACAGCACAAAATTAAGAATTATATCTTGGCATGTGAACGGTGCTAATAAACAGGTAAACATGGTAAGATATTAAAGCATTTAAAAAGATTTTTCCCATACATTGCCTCCTCCAAGAAACACATGTAAAAACAGAAAACCTGAGCCATTTAAAAAGAAAATGGGTGGGAGAGGTACTTGTTACTGGACAATCTTCAAAGAGGGCTGGCGTTGCTGTCGTATTTGGTAAAAAATTAAACTTCAGAGTCAATAATGTAGAGACCCCTCCGGGAGGTATATTTTTATTCATGTTTCAGTGGCGTTAAACAATTTTACTTTGCTAAATATATACGCACCTAATGAGGATTGTCCAACATTATTAGATTTTTACATTTCAACAATTATATTAGGGGAAGATCAAAATTTAGCATTAAATCCACAAGTTGACAAGAGCGGGAAGATAACCAAAAAAATATGTATTTACATTACTGAAGTTAATGCAAGTTTTCAGACTTCTAGATATCTTTAGAACTTTGCACAGTAATTTCAGAGATAAAACTTTTTCCTCCAGCAGATATCAAACATTCTCAAGAATCGACTTATTCCTGATTTTTCAAGATATTGTTAAAAACATGACACAGAGTTTAATACATCCAATAGTGCTATAAGATCATAGTCCCATCCAGATTGATAATGCATTACAGTCTGCACAAGTGTGTTTTAAACAGTGGAAGGTCAAGAAATTAAGAAGCAAATTAGTGAGTACATTCATACATTTATGGATATTAACAAAAACTCCATTAACAATATTCTAATGATACAGGAAACTTAAAAATGTTGTCTTAGAGGGGAATTAATCACAATAGGTAGCTTTAAGAATAACATACAGCAGCAAGAGGAAGGGAAATTGTTAACAAATTTGAAGCTGTTACAAAGTTCACTGTCAAATAAATATAAGGATGAAATATGGACTGAACTGTGCAAACTAAAAATGAAATATGACGATATTATAAGCAATATTGAATTATTATGAAAGTAGGGAGAAGACAGGAACGCTGCTAGCTTCAAGACTTAAAAAAGCAGATGACTAAAAATGCCATCTCTTGTATCAGCTTACCAAATAACTCAATTTCCACTGATCCAGATCAAATAAACAAAACGTTTACAGAATTTTACAATAATCTCTACAGGTCTGATAGTGATGGTAACCCTAAGTCATTACATTTTTAAAAAAAAAAATAAAGTCAACCTTCCCTACTTAACAAAAGAGGAAAAAAGTACACTAGAACAACCAATAACTATATTTGAAGTAAATCAAGCCATAAACTCTTTTGCTAAAACCATATCTCCCGGGCCCGATGGCTACAATGCAGAACTCTGTAAAAGAAGGCACCATAAATACTCCCAGAACTCCTGACAGACATATCAAGCATCATTTGAAAATGGAAGTCCTCCAAGTTTTTTAATTATTCACATATTACATTAATTCATAAAAAAACACAAAGACCCTCTTATATGCAAGAATTACCTACTAATACTGTAAGTAAATCTTGATAATAAAATCCTGGCTTGACCGTTCTTGTCAGCAAAATTATTTAAGGTAATCAGAAATCTGATACACACTGACCAAACTGGCTTCATGAAGAAACAATATTCGCCTGACAATACAAGGAAATAATTCAGTATCATACGATATGCAAAAAAGCTCCCTCTGTCTGCTGCACTGTGTACAATTGATGCTGAAAAAGCCTTTGATCATATCGAATGGCCATTTATCTTCAGTGCCCTGCAGAAATATGGATTTGGCACCAACTTCATACAGTGGATTAAAATGCTCTACTTAAAAACTATGGCTTCAGTAAGAACTAATAACCTCTTCTCAAAACAATTCACTTTACATCGAGGCGCAAAATAAGGATGCCTAGTTTAAGGACTCTCATTTAATTTAGTCATTGAGCTATTGGCTGAGAAAAAAAAGACCAGAAAACATTATCAAAAATATACAAATTCGAAGCCAAATGTATAAAATATCACTGTATTGTGACAATATTATTTTATATTTAACGGATGTGGAATCCTCACATTTTCATCTCAATCAGATCATTACTTAATATGGTTCACTGTCAGGATACAAAGTAAATTGGGAGAAATGTGAGTTGCTGCCTTTAAACAAAACCTGCTGTATCACGTGTACAGAATACTGAAATAAAATGAAAACACACAGAAAGAACATATCTATGGTTAAAAATTACATCAAGCATCCATCAAACATGGGATGTAATCCTCACAAATTTTTAATGAAATGAAAGCAAATATTGATCACTGGTCGAGGGAGTGGAGTGAGTTGGTGTGATTATAGTAAAAATATATATTTTTCCTACTGTCAGCTACATTCTGAGAATGAGATGTCTCTTTTTCTTTTTCCTTAAAACAATCACAAATCAGTATTAAGGTTAACCTCTATTTATTCCAAAAATCAAAAAGATTACGAGATACAGAGCTCTGTGTCCAACTTCACGTCCCTGTCCGCAACAAGTGTCGTCAGTTCATGAAGTCTGACTCCTAACTTTCCCTGGACACTTTTCCGCTTCCTCCTTCTGACTCCGCCACGCCTTACTGCTTTCACGTGCAGCTGCTTCTGCAAAACAAGGTCAAACGAGAACAGACACGCTGCCAAGCGTATCAGTTATGTACAAGAGACTGACTATCCTAGAATATTCTGTACTCATAAGGCAACAGTTACTGTCTTGTTATTTCCTTTATCTCTGAGTGACGACGTCTGCAGCCTCCTGCTTTCAATGCTCTGTCTCTCCTCCACCTAGTAATTTTCCACTAAGCTCTTATAACACACAGTAAATTTCCAGTCTGTAATAGCTTCATATCTTCTGCTTTTCACCTGCTTAGAGAATGGGTACAGTGATCAATATATAACCTTTTTACAATAATCCAACAGTCGAGGGAGTGGAGTGAGTTGGTGTGATTATAGTAAAAATATATATTTTTCCTACTGTCAGCTACATTCTGAGAATGTTGCCTGTTACAATACAAAAAGCCTGATTTGATGATTTACCTAAAGCAATTTCAGCATTATATGGCATGGTAAAACAGCACAGTGTTCGTACTTGAGGATATCTAAGCCAAACAAAAAAGGTGGACTGCAGCTTCCCAACTTTTTTTCACCCCTATTTATCATTTGGTTGTTAGCAAATGAATAAATGTTATTTGATCCCTGTGTGATTAAAGACTGGAAATGCACTGAAGAGAATATGTCACAAAACTTAAACATTCACACAAAATGTCTATATTTCATGAAAACACTTCCTAAGGGAGTAATAGAAACCCCCATAAAAGTGTCATTCAACACTTCAAAGTTGGCAGAAATCAAATGTAACAGTGAACAAAAAGGTCATTAACTGGACAAAATTGAAGGATAATGGAGTAACTAAGCTTTGTCACATATACTCTCATAATGATTTTAAAACCTTTAATGATTTAATCACTGAACATAAACTACATTCCTTACATTATTCTATTAAAAATGTGTGTACACACACAATTTTGAAAAATGTTATGTTCAGCCATGGCTTATTAAATGAAAATATAGTTAAATTATGGTATACAATTCAAAATTATAATGATAGCATTGATTATCAATTTAACAGTTGTGCAAAAAAAATGGACCAGAGATTTACATAAACAAGAAGAGGACTTTTCTTGGAATGATATATGGAAAAATGCAAGGCAACCTTTTCGTTGTATAAAAAACAGACTAAGACAATTTAAAAATACTCAATAGTATTATACTACACACCATCAAAACTAGTCAAAATGGGCTAAAGAGAGGACAGTAAATGTCTAAATCTAAAATCCTTGCTGACAGGAACTTTGTTTAATTTGTTATGGGATTGCTATAAAATTAAAGATGTCTAATTGGGTATAAGAAAACAGGCAATGAGCCATACTAGCATAACTATTCCCCTCACACCAGTCATGTATACTGGGAGATTTTCACAATTTTAATAGTTTCATTTAAGGATAAAAAGGTTTTCCTCTCGTCATGAATGGTCATAAAAAAGTAATCATGAATAATTGGATTTCCACAAAAGCGCCGACTCAGAAAAAATAGATCACTGAAACTATAAACTTGGAAAAAGTGGCTTTCAGGTTGCAAAATAATGAGACAGAATATGTTGAAACATGGGCACCAGTGGGAAATTATTTAATGTCAATATGATATGCATGTATATGAGTGTATGTATGTTTTTTTTTCTCTCTCTCGTAAACCTCTAACTTGGTTGTTCCAACATGAACTAAAGTGATGTCTTTCCTTTGTTGGTGCTGTTGTATAAATCTGAGAGTTGCTTGTTGTTTGTGCTGTGGGATGAAGTGCAGAGAGAAGAGAAGGATTATGATTATGGTGGTGATTGAGACCAATAATGCTTGATGAGTACTTTGATTAAGGAAAGAGGATGAGGGCAGGGTTTGAATGTGGAAGTTGGACTTGAAGGGGTTAGAGATTTTTTGATTTTTTATTTTTATTTTTGATTTTACAGCATGTCCACTGAAGTGGACCATAGGACCATATTAGCTGTGAAAAGACAGCCAAACTTAGAGGATAAAAAATGTTTAGGACTGCTATTAAACAAAGAATACATGAGAAGACTAAATTATTTAGCATTCTGGATTGTTTTGCTTTTTGGTATAATTTCTAATAAAACTGTACACATTGTAATAATATGGCCACACTTTTTGGTCTTTTGAGTGTGTGTATTTGAGCAGTGAACATAAGAATTGAAGTAGAAAATATATTTATTTTTAATGTCAGCTAGTTATTTGTCAAATCTAAACCAGTTTCTCCCTTGGCATGTTTCATTCCTAGCGATGATAGTCCTGGAAGTATTTGTATTTTTTTCTTAATGCAGAGAAACATCTTGTATTTGTTGAACCTCATATACGTCTTGCTTTTGCAGCCCTTATTTCTGCATCTTTCTGCATGCTTTACATCCATCATCTCTGGCATATGCCTGGCTCCTAGTCTATGCACAGATGGCTCTGGTTATGGGATCCTTCTTTTGGTTGGTGGCTCATACTCTTCTTCACTGTCTTCACTGCTGTCATCAAGTTCTGGACCATCCAACTGCTCAGTGCAATTTGAAGTCCAGGTACCGTTTGGTGTTCTTCACTGGTCGGTTAAGAGCTTTGCTGTCAGACATGTATTGGATCCAAGAATTTGTTCTGTCAACATCACAGAAGTGAGAAATGACAAGGGATGTCCATTTCTTGGTCCTGTTTGACATGCAAAAGAAGCTCAGCATGCAGTCACAAAGGTCCATCCCACCCATGTTGTCATTGTACTGACAAATGTTTTTTTTTTTTTCCAACTCTCTTTACTGAAATTTTCAATTTTTTTAAACACTCACAACAAACAACCCAAACATGACATGATTCACACATTCAGCCCAACACTGCACATCATATTTCACCTAACTCCAAGCTTAACATCTTAATCAAAGTGCACAGGAATATGTTATATTTACACATGTAAAAATAAATGCAACATAACCATAAGGCAAAACACAGGGGAAAGGAGGAAAAGAAAAAACAAACAAACTCAAAATAATGGCGAAAAGATACTTTAATTAAAAAAAAAAAAGGAAAATGGGGAGGAGTCTTTCCTCATATTAGTACTAGACCATACTTCTATCAGGCTGTATTTTGCTTTTAAAATAATCAATAAACGGCTGCCAGACTTTGTAAAATTTGTTTTCTTGACTTTTTAGCAAGAATCTTATTTTTTCTAATTCCATATGCTTCATCACATCTGTCAAAAGATTTGAAAGAGTTGGGGGTGTTTTTTGTTTCCAATTAAGCAATATCAGTCTTCGTGCGAGTAGGCTGACAAATGATACCATTCTATGCTCCGTATTATTTTTCAATATACTCAAGTCAATAATTCCGAGAACTGCCACTAGTGGGTCTGCGCCAATTGGTCTTTGCAATATATTTGATAGCATCTGAAAGATACTGTGCCAGTAGTTTGATAACTTTGGGCAGCTTCAAAACATATGCCCCAGTGATGCTGGTGAAAGTCCACATCTGTCACAGGAGGGATCTATTGAAGGAAATATTTTGTGGAGTTTTTGTTTTGACCAGTGTATGCGATGTATTATTTCAAATTGCAGGAGGCCATGTCTTGCACATATTGAAGAGCTGTGAATTTGTGCCATAGCTGTCTGCCATTGTTCTTCCGTGATCTCCCCTCCTAGATCATCTTGCCAGGCTGATCTTAGATGATCCATAGTATCCGTAGTTATCAGATTTGAGAGTTTTTCATAAATGTAGGATATTCCTCCCTTCTTATGAGGATCTTGTATAAGTGTCAATTCCATTATGGACGGATTTGGGTGTGATGGATTATTCTGCATAACAAAACTCCATAACTGTAGATATTTATAGAACTGAGACCTCGGAATGCTGTATTTACTCTGTTTCTGTTCAAATGTTGGAAAAGTTTGGTCTATAAACAAATCTGAGAAGCTGTGAATTCCTTTTTCAAACCAATCATTAAATATAGTATTGGTAAATGAGGGTGCAAAGGCATGGTTTTTGATAAGAGGGCTTTGGAGTGAACCAGATTACCACCCGTAGAATTTTCTAACCTGGGACCAGATCTTGAGTGATTGAGAGACAATTGGGTTAGTTAATGATTCATGGTCAACGGCGGGCAGAGCTGAAAACAGCATGCCTGGAAGGGAAGAGGGGTAACAACAGATCTTCTCTGTACTCAACCATTGCGGAGGATTTTTTTGTAGCCAGAAAGCCATCATTTTGATGTTGCTCGCCCAATAATAAAGATTTAAGTTTGGCAGTCCCATACCTCCTATTGCTTTCGGCCTCTGTAGGAAAATCTTCCTTAGTCTAGGTTTTTTCTTGTTCCAAATAAACTCTGAGACTATTTTATCTACATTTTGAAAAAAAAAAGATTTTTGATACATATGGGAATACACTGAAATAGAAAAAGAAATTTGGGGAGGATGGTCATCTTAATTGTGTTAATTCGGCCTGCTAATATTATGGGGATATGGGACCATTTTTGCAGATCCTCTTTTGTTTTATCTAGTAATTTTAGAAAGTTTTCCTTATGAAGATCTGTAAAGATTTTGGTAACATATATTCCCAAATATTTAAACTGATTTGAGATCTTTGAGGCAATCAAATGTTATTCTGCATCAACTGATAAAACTGTCAAGAGGGAAAATTAGACGAGGTATTTAAAATATAATGTGGCCGACGCAGGTTGTCTGAGGATAGGCATCTCTTCACAAAACCGCTCCGATCTGGATGAACTAGTTTTGGCAACACTGTATCTAACCATGATGCTATTACTTAAAACAGTTAAATATCTGAATTTATTAATGATATTGTAAGGGGTGTGACTGAACCCAATTGCAGCACTCAAAGGCAGGAAGACAGCTGGTAATGACTTTTATTTAAACACAGAATAAACAGAAATTTGAGCTGACAAAAGGTATTCAGGAAAACAGAGACGCTGAGGCAGAACTCATGGTTGGGAAAGAACTTATCATTCCAAACTGGTAAGTTTCCTAACAAAATGAAAATAGCCAAAGTTGTGCCGCTGTATAAAACTGGGGATAGACACCACTTCACAAATTACAGGCCTGTTTCTTTACTTCCACAATTTTCCAAAATTTTAGAAAAACTATTCAACAATAGACTAGACAAATTCATAAACAAACATAAATTACTTTCTGACAGTCAATATGGATTTAGAGCAAACAGTTCGACATCACTGGTATTAGTAGAATCAATTGAGGAAATCACAAACGTCATAGATCACAAACTGCATTCAATAGGCATATTCATAGATTTAAAAAAAGCTTTCGACTCAGTCAATCATAACATATTAATCAATAAACTCAAACGGTATGGGATTAGGGGGTTAGTATTGCACTGGGTGAGTAGTTATTTAAGCAACAGAAAGCAATTTGTGAAGTTGGGGCAACATTCTTCGTCATGCTTGGATATTGTTTGTGGCGTCCCTCAGGGGTCAGTATTAGGTCCAAAACTCTTTATACTTTACATAAATTACATATGCAAAGTTTCAAAAATATTAAAATTAGTATTATTTGCAGATGACACCAGTATTTTTTGTTCTGGTGGGGATTTAAATGAACTACTGGGGAGGATCAATACTGAAATGTGCAAACTAAAAATGTGGTTTGACAGAAACAAATTATCATTGAACTTAAGTAAAACCAAATTCATGTTATTCGGCAACTGCAATACAAATACACAAGTGCAGATACAAGTAGATGGGGTGGATATCGAAAGAGTACATGAAAACAGGTTTCGTGGGGTAATAATGGATGATAAAATAAACTGGAAGTCTCATATAAAATATTTACAAAGCAAACTTTCCAGGAGCATTTCTGTTCTAGGCAAAGCAAAACACATTTTGGACCACAAATCACTCCACATTCTTTACTGTTCACTGATTTTACCATATTTACATTACTGTGCAGAAGTTTGGGGCAACACTTACAAATGTACAATACAACCACTATCCATACTTCAGAAAAGAGCCATAAGAATAATTCATGATGCTGGTTACAGAGATTCAGTATTCTTAAAATCACAAACATTCAAATTCATTGATTTGGTTCATTTTCAAACAGCGCAAATCATGTACAAAGCAATACACAATCTACTTCCTGGAAATATTCAAAAATTGTATTTTAACAGAGTTGGGGTCATAACCCGAGGGGGAGTCCAACTTAAAACAGCAGTGGGCACGTACAACATTAAAAAGTTTTTGTGTTTCTGTTTGTGGAGTGAGGTTGTGGAACAGATTGGGTGTGGAGCTCAAGCAATGTCCAAGCATGACCCAGTTTAAAAGGCGGTACAATTATATGGTTTTCAAGAAGTACAGGCAGGAACAAGGGCTTTAACAATCAGGTGTTCGCATAAAATATTTATGTATTTTCATATTTAATCTATTTATTTTCAATTTTTCTTCTGTATTTATTTAGTTTTTTGTAAATAGGTCTTGTTTAAATATGTATGTTGGGCAGACTGATTGTTAATTGAGATGTGGAGAAGGGGTAGGTTTAAATAAGCTATTTACCAGGAGCAGGTGAGAGAGAGAGAGGGGGAGCAGAATGCAGGCTGTGACAGATATGTAGATTAGAGCATTTGGTAAGATTTTTATCCTTTTTGGGTAATAATAACTTTTAACGCAGCATTGGCATCTCTCCCAAATGCTCCTATTTCTAATGCTGTATTTATCATAGCAAGGAGTGGTGGACCTAAATCACTCCAAAATGTCGAATGCACTTCTGGAGGTATGCCATCCAGACAAGGTAACTTAACCATCTTCATTGTATTTAAAGCAGTTTGGAGTTCAGTTAAGGACAGAGGAGCATCCAGAGCCTGAGCTTTTTCTAATGAGAGAGAGGGTAGCTTCAGTTTCTCTAAAAAGGACTCTCTCTATATATATATATATGTGGCTGTTGCCTTGCTGTCTGAAGCATATAAGTAATACTGAACAAATCTCTGATTTATATGGTCGAACTCTGAAAGCAGATCTCCTGTCTCTGATAGTATTTTTGCTATATCCACTAAGTGATCATTAGAGGTCAGTTTGCTTGCAAGCTGGCGGCTTTGTGTATTACCATTTATGTAGTGATTAGCCCCTGATTTGTTTATTGCGAATTCTGCCTTTTGTAAAAATTCCACACATTCCAAGGATCATCAACAGAGTCTCTATTTATAGAGATGAACTCTTTTAATCCCATTTTAAGTTAGTGACAAAAAGCATTGTCCTGCAACATAGACAGATTGTCACCTTAAACTTGGCAGCAGTAAGCATGGTGGTCTGAAAGACTCATATGTTTGATGTGTATTGTCATAAGAGATGGAATAAGCGTGGCTAATATAAAAATCAAATCAATTCTTGAAAATATTTTATGTGTGTTAGAATAAAATTTAAATTCTCTGGCTTTTGGGTTGTGGTTTTGCCAAGCATCATTGATATCAAAATCGGAAATAAGATACTGCAGTGCTCTAGTAGCTTGTGGACTGGAATTTGTCTAAACAGTCAAGCACCGTATTCATGTCTGTCCCAACAATCAGTTGAAATTCAGAAAGCTCTGCTAAAACCCCACTGAATGAATCAAGAAGTTTTGATCAAATATATTTGGAGCATAAACACTGAGAAAAGCCATTTTCTTTTCAATTATACATACACTCCATGAAAGTAATTCTTCCTTTATGACCCAGAATGATTATTTTTATGGATTAATATTACAAATTATTTAGTTTTTTTTGTTGCAGATGTAAAAGCTTTTGGTTTATGTAGATGGTTTTCCAATCTGCTAATGTCTTTTCTTAGGAGATGAGTTTCTTGTATCATGACTATATCTGCCTTATTTCTGGCTAGGATATCAAAGCAACAGGCATGCTTACTGGGGCTGTTAAGGCCAAAAAAAAAGACCCACTTAGATTTGGTCATCTCCCCCCATCCCTTCCTGATCTTAGCAAAACACCACCACCTGCCTCCCCCCTGTCCATCCAAGCCATAGCAACGACTGTCAGCTTTCCATTTCACATCCCAATAATAGCCTCTGGAAAGGTCTTGAATCATAAACTTTTATTCCATCATACATTAATATTCAGGGGTTTAACGTAAATCAAATGGGAAACCTGGTAATAATAATAACAGTAAAAAAACGAGTTAAATTAATTCCCACCCATTTACAATATACACTTGAAAGAGGAAGGCAGAGAAGAAAGAAAAGGAAAAAAAGACAAACATGAAGATACACATAATCTGCATATGAACCCAAGAGAAGACTTTCATGCACTCAAAGGGCTATTATTTTGAAACACAAATAATTTAAATGCATTTAGAATCAAGTATATCATTCCTGACATGTTAATAAACATGATTATAGTAAAAATAAATAAACAGTACTTGACTTCCCTCTCCTCTTTCCATAAAATGTGGTTGCCATATGCCATCCATCTTGGATGAAAAGGAATAGGAAGTTTCCAGCATGCCACCCTATCACATGGCATATCACTGGAAAGCCCAGGATGTTCTCTTTACAATACAGCTGGGATTGATAGAGTAGCTCAAAACACCAAGTTATACTATTTCTTGTACACAAGTGTGACTTTGGGCCTTTTGGTGGTGCAAAAAATAAAGATCAGGGAGTCACCAAACACATCATATCATATATATCCACAGCAAACTAAATGGCAATCTGGCCATCAGTTGCAGAGATATCTTACTCTGGAACAACATGATGGGAAGAGGAATGAAATACCTAATAGACATTGCCATCGATATTGATTTTCACCTTCCTTCATTCACATTCCTATCAATATGATACATTAATATGCACATGTCACTTTCTAAAACACTCTCAAACCTACATTACCCACCTCTTAACCCCACCCTCAGTTCAACCTCACCATGTCTGGCCACATGCCAGCATGCCAGGCTGCTGTCCTGACATCCTGACTTTCCTGCATCACTACACTGTCCCCAGAGCCAGACCTCTTTGCGACCAAACAACACACTTTCAGCCAGAACCTAATCCATTCAGACACCCTGGGCTTGTTGGCCCCTAGCCCTCTCACCTTGCACTCAAGACAGAGCCATCCAGCCTCCCTCATGGGTGCTGTCTGTCAGCCACACTGTGAAAGGCTTCTCATTTCAAGGCTACAAGAAAAGCCTCTTCAGCTCTAACTAAGAGAGGCAGAGCGATGAAGAGGGCACTCAGATAAGAGGAGAAACTGTGTGTGCGTTTCTATACTCCTTAGGCGAAGACCACAAGGAAAATATTTAACAATTACAAACAGCAAAAGCTCAGTTGATAGATACAAATGTGTAACTCAGTAGAGTGTTACTGTGGTGTGTGCATCAGTCCAGCCATTTAGTGTGTGTGTTTGTGTGTGTATGTGTGTGTGTGTGTGTGTGCGCGTGTGTGTGTGTGTGTGTATGACCTTAAGACCTACATGCTCAGTGACGCAATTGTCTCCCACCCTGCCACGTCCGCAGTCTATTAAACCTGTATTTGGTGTGTGTATACCTGAGTATGCCTGTGGGCAGTGGTGGGTGGAACACATTACATTTACTCTATTACATGTACTTGAGTATTTAAAAAAAAAAACAAAAAAAACTGTACTTCTAAGAGTAGTTGTTTTATAGAATACTTTTTCTATTCTGTTACATTGGGCCACACGAGTCTTGCTACTTTTATTGACACATATTGATACTTATTTTTAATATTAAGTTTTGTTTACAGGCACAACAGCTTGCCTGTCAGTGAGAGATAGACAGGTTTCCAGCCAATCATAGCATGGCATATTGAACAGCTATAACTCCTCATCAACCCTCCTTCAATTGAGTGACGACACAGTTCAGGATCATGGAAAATACACATCCCTGGCCCAACATTCAGAACTTGTATGCCTACCAAATGATGAAAAACAACAGTCATATCATGCGCTGCTTACTTTGCCAGCTGAAAACAGTGGATTTCTACACCCTCAAAAATTCCACATCGAATCTGAGAAAAAGTGATGGTAAGTATAGCCTACCTACCATACTCTACTGTGATGGCAATTCTAGTTAGCTAGCATTCGACGAGTTAGTCTGTCTGTTAAACAACTTAACTTTAACCAGAATGAAGAAGGATCTTTTTAAATAGCATTAACTTTATGCTTCAGGTCTGAGAATTTGAAATATTGACATCAACCGCTAACTTTGCACGGTTTGCCCGTTGAGATTTATTTATTTTTTGACATGATACTGCTGACATTCACTCTACTGGTATGATAGGAAATGATGCCTCATCCTACACTACTATTTTTGAGGAACAAACTAATTCCCCTGCCTCATGTACATAATAACCATGAATGCAAAGTTACAGAGAAAAATACTGTATGTTTTGCACTATTACTGAGTGTACTTCAGAAAATAATTGTATTTAAGCACACAATTTTACAAGCAATAGGATGCAAATGTTCTGCTATTTCAATGAGGCTTTTCTTTTTTTCATGTTGTTTGTACTGCTAATGCAAAATATAAAATGATATTATTGATATATGGATGTATTATTATTATTATTTTTTTTCTTTTTAACAGCGAGTTCCCTTTACCACCCCAAATGATGAGCCTCATCCAAAGAATGCAAAAATAAGTGACTTTGCCATGTTTGTCCCATGGGTAAGACAGCCAACCTTTGACAAGGCTTTCAAATTTTCGCGACATTTGCTTTAATTTTCTGGTTTGGGAGTTATACCAGGGAGCAAACTTTCTTTGCTTTGCGAACTTCTTTTTAAGAGGTGCTATGGAGTCAAGAATTGTTCGCAGTGAGCCTGCAGCGCTGTCGACGAGATGATCAATTTGGGAGACTTTAAAGTCAGTATGGGAAACCTCAGTTACAGAGGGTATTGAATTTAACGCCGATGGAATCACTTCCTTAAATTTTGCTACCGCACTATCTGATAAACACCTAGTATAGTAGCTGTTACTGAGTGGCGCGTAGTCAAGTAGACATGGCATATATTCTGCCATATATGAAGAGGGGAGACTCTCTGGAATCTGGCAATATAAGAACCATGGTGGGACATTCTGTCACTTCACAGTTGTCCAAAACATGTGGTTTGTGCCAGGCGGACATAATTGCCAGTATTTTTTTTCATTATTGCAAGAAAGGTCCACCAGGGCCCAGCGCAACTACGCTACGCCACTGGCTTCAATCATTGGAGCAAAAGGCAAATTCCAGAAATACTTTGTCAAACAAAGTTTGATGGAGTGTCGACCATATATTGATTTGATTTGATTTGATTTGATTTGATTTGATTCACACATCAGAATGATACCTATATCATTCAACAGATACATCACAAATTAGGATGTGTGAAGGGGACACCCCAAGTAAGCTACCCAAAGCTTTTAGAAGGGGGCCCAACATAAAACAATAAACAATAGACATAATACACAAATAAACAAACAACCCCAGACACTACATCAGTCCGATATTACCATAGGTAAAATTGTTCTGAACATATATTCAAGCATACATCCTCATCAGACGTATCGAAGAATACCAGAAGGTATCAAAAGGTATCAAAGACTATCAAAAGTATCAAAGTATCAAAAAGTGCCAAAAAGTGCCCCAGAGACTCCAAGATCGGGTGCCAACAAACAAAACATCAGCATCAATGATGTAGAAATTACAAGATCGGGTACCAACAAACAAAACATCAGCATCAATAATGTAAAAATTACAGGATACAAATCAAATAAGAACATCTGGGGCATGAGTTCAAGATTCCTCATATGTAGATAATAACTTCTTTTTTAGGTTCTTTTTGAAAAGAAAGACAGAATGTGACATTTTAATGTTATCTTCTAGCTCGTTCCATATCTGCGGTCCTCTGCTCACAATGCTCAAGCTGGTACATTTAAGCCTTCGTTTTTTCCCCATAATAAGATGTTTTTTCCTGGTTTCATATTTATGCAGAGGAAGGCAGACCGGAACAAGGTGACATAGTCGGTAGTTTAACCCATGAACAACCTGATACATCATACATGCATTATGAAAGACATTGCACTCAGCAAGCCTCAGAAGACCATACTTGCGAAAAAAAGGACCAGTTGAAGCACTACCACTGGACCATGACAAGACACGTATAACTTTCTTTTGGAGGATCTCTAATTTTTTGAGGTGACTAGGAAAGGTGTTGCACCAAATGATATTACAGTAATTTAAATGCGGCTCAAATAGAGATTTATATAGAGTAAGGAGTGCTGAAAGTGGAAGAAAATTCCTTAGTTTAAAGAACAAACCAACATATTTAGACAATTTTTTTGTTAAATCATCAATATGGTATTTGAAGTTTAAATATTCATCGATATGGACCCCCAGAAATTTTGTAAAATTTACTCTAACAATATCCTGCCCATTTATTTTAAGACAAACATGTTCAGCATGTTTTTTAATATTCTTAGAGCCAAAAACAATATAATTTGTCTTGCTAATATTGAGAGATAGTTTGTTGCATTTAAACCAAGTGTCCACTTTCTTTAGCTCCCTATTTAGAATTCCTTGAAGCTCAGGTGGACTCTTGTGCGACAAGAACAGGTTGGTATCATCAGCAAACAGTACTTTATGAAGGACACAAGAGGAATTTACAAAGTCATTAATATACAGGATAATATGGAGATATTTGCATCTTGAAAGCTGGACTACAAACGTGGATAGACAGGGAGAAACACACGCAAGCCTAAGACATGGTAAGATACGATATTCCTCACTATATGAAGTGACTGATAACATGATCTGTATAACGGATTGTAAAGAAATTTGTCAGGTTTCTATTTTCTAGACAATTGATCTATAAATATAGCGTGATGGGATGACAGCGCAATGATGTGTTTGGTATCATCGGAAAGCTCCGGTCCTGCGCTTTCAAGTGATATGCGTGGCATTTCTGTGTGACCACGATTTCGGGAGTAATCCATGCAAGAGTAATGTGTGTGCACAGCTGTATGAAAGCTTTGTTATACATAATTTTAGTGTAACTTTAGAATGTTTTTTCCTTGTGAAAACATTGGACTACCGTCAAGTGGTCTTGGTCTTGTCAGAAAGCAGTGGTTCCGCTGTTTCACATGATGTGAGTGGCTTCTCGCTATGACAAACGGTTGCGGAGAAAATCCATAGAGAAGAACAGGTGTGAATTTGGACGCACTTTGCGTCATTCAGGCCCAAAGGGTTAAATGTAAAGGAGGCAGCCACTCTCTGTGGTCAAATTACCCTCATTCAAGGGCATGGTAAAAATACTACAACCTCACTGCACAGTAATGTCAAGAAAAATAGTGGTTTTGAAAATACAAGAAGCTGCTAAAGCCAAACAGAGCTTGATGATAAAAAAGTTGAGTTCTGTGAGCCATGTTGCTACAACCACTGATTGCTGGACTGCCAAACAACACAGTTACTTGGGAGTCACCTATCACTGGAGATACCAGACCTTTTTTAGAAAGGTGCTCTGCTGGCTTGCAGATGCATGAAAGGCTCCCACATGTCCTTGCTGTAGCATTGGAGGATCTACATTCAGACCACCAAATCAGGGAAAAGGTGACCAGGACAACAGCTTACAGTAGCCTTTCAAGTTTATGGTCAGAGTAAGGAAAATGCCAGTGATGGAGAAGAGGAGAATGCTACAGATGACAAAGGTCCACTAGAAGGGATAGAGTATCAAGATGTCTCCGTTATTTTGAATGACGACACTGACCTTGAATATCAACTTCCAAGACATCATAATTGTGCATCCTGAATCTTCTCTCAACCACTGATGCCAGTGCTGCAGAAGTTTGCAGTGAGACGTACAAGAGGCTCTCTCGGCCTGCTTTTGCTAAGTGTCAAGCACTTTGGAACAAAACCAGTAGGTCCTCCATAGCATTTAAAACTGCGGAGCAAGAATGCAGACTACAGTTTCTTTGACCCAATGAAATGTGTTGGAGCTTCCTCTACTTTGCTGTGGAAAGAGTTCTCCGGATCCATCCATCCATCCGTCCAGCCATCCATTTTCATCTGCTTATCAGGGGCCGGGTCGCAGGGCAGCAGGCCAAGCAAAGCACCCCAGACATTCCTCTCACCAGCAACACTTTCCAGCTCATCCTGGAAGACCCCAAGGCCTTACCTGGCCAGATGAGATATGTAATCTCTCCAGATCCATAAGGAGAGAGGAGAGAGTGCCATCTGAAATGTATGCACAGCATTAAACATCAAGATGTAACTTGTTGGGGGTGGGAATGCTAAATGATTTTGATGCAATGAAAAATTACAGTTGCTGTCGTCAATTTGTAGACTAAAATATGTTTGAATTATGGTTGTTGCATGACAGTACATATAAGTACCTTGACAGCACCGCTTGCAATATTATAATTTCTATTTAACTTACAACTGATATCCTTTTGATATGCGTACATTACATACATTTACATGCTATGCTTTTAAAGAGTAATCAAGCAAAAAACATTAAAAATAAAAACAAGTCTCTCTGTACCTCTTTCAGAATCATTTTATATGTTTGTATGACAATTAAAATTTATTTAACTGAAATCACTGGTATTCCTGTAAACTGTGTTTTATAGGTTAAATCCATCAGAAGTGGGCTTTCTGGCAGAGTATGCTGCAGTAATGAAGCCAGTTACTATGGCCCTGAACATCCTCCAAGGGGAATCATCTGTCCACTGGGCTTTTCTGCTGCTGACTTTCTACCAGCTAGAGGAGAAGTTGAGAAGGCTGCAGCCAACCTGCAAAGTCTGTGGACCACTCGTTGAGGCCCTACAATGTGGCACCCGAAAGCGCTGTGGAGATGTCATGAAGGAGCCAGAGTTTATTACTGCTGCCAAAGTTCAGGACATGCTGGACCACAGAGGAGAGAATCTTAAAAGATGGTAATGTATCTTTATTAATTCACATGGGGAACATTTTGCTCCCCTTTAGACTAAAATTATATTTAAGAAAGATGTCAACACTAAAACTACTTAAAATATTTGTTTTTCCACAGGGCTAGATTACATCAAAGGTCACCTCAACATCAACATGGATAATTATTCTCCTGTAATAAAAAAGAAAAAGAAAAAACATTCTGATGAGGATGACTTCTTTGCATCCATGAACACAGAGAACTCAGAGGTCAGAGCTTGACAAGTACCTTGCATGTCCAACCACAGGATGTATGGATCTTTTGCATTCCTTTCCTCAAATCAAGAAGTTGTCACTCAGAATCAACACAAGTCTACCAGCATCTGCAGCATGTGAGAGATTTTTAGTCATGCAGGTGATCTGTTCACTGCCAAATGATCACGACTCGAGTGCAAGAATCTGGAGAGCCCGCTATTTTTAAAGCTCAACAGTCACCTTACAGAGTGATTATTCAAGACAAGATGAACATCAACCTTCCCTAGCATTCATGCAAAGATGCACTCAAAGTTGTGTAGACACACACTGACACGGTATGCACAAATGGACATACACAGAGAAACAGACTGACTTAGCCTTTCCTGCTGTTGGAGGATTTATTCAGTGACAGCTTTTGAAATGTTTAGAGATTTAACAGTGTTGTCACTTTACTATTTGCTTTATGTTCTATAGGATGTTTTGAAAAGAAGTGGAAAAAGTGTAGAAAAGCAATTAGCTAGTGTATAATTTCTTGTGGCAAGGTTGCATTAATTTATGTTGCACATATTATATGATAAAGATTTTATTTAGTGGAGTATGTTTTATCTTTTGAATGACTGCATCTCCTTCAGTGAGTAAAGATTTCTTTTATATGCACCGTGTCATTGAAGTTGTTCTGTAAATGGCATTTCAACATATGTGCAGTTTAGAATTGTTATTGAGTCCTGTTGATGAACATTTATTGTTATAGTTTGAAAAGATATTTCAAAATAAGTGAATGTTAGCCATTTACCGACAAGATCGTTTGGAAGATGCATAGTAGTTTTTCGTGATGTTTTTTTACTCTTACTTAAGTAGTTATTTCTATGACTACTTTTACTTCTACTTGAGTGAATATAATTATAAAGTAACAGTACTTTTACTTGTCTACATTTTTTGTTTACGCCCACCACTGCCTGAGCTGAGATGAGGTAAGGCTCTGCTAGAGTTATGTAGATGTCATATGAGGAATGATGTATGACGTGTGCCGTTCAGAGGAGCTAACTGCTAAAAGCCACCACTGCAACTAACAAACTCCACAAACCCATCAAACAGCTCCACCGTCCACAGTCAGACACACATGGCTAATTATTTTCTTCTGAATAACATCTCACAACTTACACCAATGGCTGACACTGCTTTGGTGTGATTGTTTTTGCCTGCAAGTGAAACATCCTGGTGCAGACTATTTACTGGAGTTATCCAGCCTGTCACTCATGCAGCATTTGAAGATAATTACAGGCATGGCCATTCTCAGCTTTCAATATTCAACAGTCCACCACTAAGATTTTTTTCATGTCCCATCTTGTCAACAAAAATGACACATAGATTTCGTCTTAGTCTTATTATCAAGATCTGTTTTTAGTTTGTCATCATCATTGATGAAAAATTTCGTAATAGTTTTCGCCAACAGAATTAACACTGCTAACATTATACCCATAGTTATTATTTGAGACATATATCCACCATTATCACTCAGAGCTGCTTCAAAAACAAGTCCCAGCTGTGATTTATCTACTCGTTGGTACAGAACTACAAACTGTATTTGTTTTGGTCCTGTGTTTGTGTGAAAATTAATCAGAATCCTGCAGTTACAAAAGGCTATTACAAAGCGAAGTCAAAAATGGAGAAAGGAAACTGTCCTGACAGATTGTTCAGATGTTAAAAACCATCAGTTTCCTGACAAAGCAGCCGCTTGTGGTCATCAAATAATGACTGCTCCCAGATTCTTGTACCATTTCCGAATGATCCCTGTCTTTCTATTCAAATCTTTTTTGAAAAACTGGATGAAATAATAGCTACATTTATCTGGAACACAAAAACTGCAGGGATTCATAAGATACACAAGGCTCTAAATTAGCCCTTATGAATTTTTACACTATTACTGGTTGGCGATCAATACCAAGCTGTTTGGCTTTCTACATTTAGAGATGGTATAGGCCCTGTCTGGTGCACCATGGAAATAAATTCAAGTTTGCTTGCCTGAACCATATCCTTTATGTCCTCCATTTTACCTGTGAAAGGAGACAACTGTCTCAAAACCCTGTGGTTCGGAACACTCTTTAAAAATTTGGTTCCATTTTGGCTTTAAAAAGGCACTCAGTCTCGCTCCCATCACTTCAAACCCTTTTTGTCACGCTGACACTGATGGCGCCAGCTTTTAAATGATGATGATAATTTTTTAAGGACCTTTTTGTAAATAATTCATTTATCTCTTTCGATGCTTTAAATAAACACGTTCCTACAATCCTACATCTCATTTCAGATAGTTACAGTATACAACATTTCCCCTCCTCCCACCAAACTGCCCCCTTGAGGAATGTTTATGGTCTTGAGTCAAACCTTTAAGGGCAGATTTAGAGTGTATATTATCCAACCCAGCTCATAAATCCTCTGTCACTGACCAGAGCAAGACTGGGGACAAGACCTGATGATGACTATTTCTGACAACATCTGGGATCTCAGTATTGGTCGCATTTATTCCTTGTCCACATGCATCCGCCACTGCCTGCTGCAGTTCAAGCTCTTTCACCATCTCTTTTTCACCAAAGCTAAACTGTCAAAAATGGTCTCTATCGCTGATGACAGTTTTCCTAGATGCAAACAATCTCCTGCAACAATGAACCACGTGTTCTGTTCAAGTAACGTATTACATAACTTGTGGACCTTTATAGTTGAAGTATACTCATTTATTAGAAAAAATAAAAAATAGATAATTGAATTTAAATGTGATTGCAGTTACGTCAATGTTAGCACAAAGGCTTGTTCTTACTAGATTGTGGATATAATTTCCTTGTCCCTCCTTCATGCAGTTGTTCAAGAAAGTCGTGATGTGTCTTCAAATAGAGAAGCTGAGATTTACTTTGAAGGGTTAACTTGGGAGGTATGTCTTTACTGAACATGCTGAGAAACTGTCCTAGCAGCTTAAGATTAATGCATTTGTGATGGTAATTAGACCTGTTTTCTAACCTGTCAATATCCCTTTTGTTTTCAGTGCAAGTAATTTATGGTCCTGGTTGTCTTTTTGTATAGTAATGTGAAAAACATATAAATAAAGTGTTCAATAAATAAATAACTGCTCCCTCTTTGAAACAAAGGATGAAGTAGTTTGGTGTTATAATGTCAAAGACCTTGTTTTTTTACTAACTGTAACCACTAAACCAAGTGCCTAACCCATACCATACCTTTACCATAGTTTATTTGCCAAGACCATAATCTTCCCCTAACATTAACCATATAATCTTTGAATTGTACAAATATTGTAGAAAGATAATTTTAGGGATATAAAACAACCTTTGTTGAGTGTAACCCAGGGTTTTTTACAGTTGATCCCTCCCACGTACTGCCTCTTTTAACTCTGTACTCCAATAACAGTTGAGCAAAGTTGGTACCCAGCAGGGCCTCTGTCAACATTCCCCTTCCTTGTTACACTCAGATATGCTATGTGCTATGCCCGTCTAAGTTGAAAGGAAAATCACATTTTGAAGATGGTTAAAGGATATGGCCAGGAGACATGTAAAAGTACCACTTAATACCCTGACCATGTGGAAGGCGCTGTGTATATTCTGGGGTTGAACAGAGTACTCAGCTGAAATGAGTGTCTAATAATGTACTTTTTATGCGTACAAGTACCATCTAAGTAAAATGTTTCAATATCTGAACTTGTGATAAAGGAAAATCTTTACCTGTTCAGTCTCTAACTATTGTCATCAAAAATGATCTGAAGATCAATCCTGTTCTGTAAATAGTTTTGTAATAACTGATATATAAAGCAACTTTTAAACAACCAAGATCAATTTCAGGCTTAAAATTACAGCTTCTGGTTAGGTTTCACCCACTTCCGTTTTGAACCCAACCCATGCTCAGTTCAAACTCTGCCCATACAGATATAGATAATTTAGTTGGTTGAACAGATAAAGATACACATACAGATAATTGTGTGCTGGCTCAACCCTAATTTGTTCCATTCTCAAAACTGAAAACAAATTTTGTCTGATGTAGAGAGTGGAATAGGCTGTGCTGTAAACCTCCTATCAGCTGACCATTAACACCATCACCAAGGACACCTCTGCTCAGTGTTGGTGTGTGTCCAGAAAAGCAGCAGTGTCTAGACTTTGGCTCCATAGAGTGGCACATCCCAGCTTGTATGATTTGATGACTTCATGTGTCTAGACAACCCTGTCACCTGCAAGAATGCTGAAAGGAAACTAATAAACAGGTCTGTGATAAGATGCAAACTCTGGTCTCCCCCAATCATGTCTGACTTGCTATATGCCCGTCAACCACCCTGACTGCCACACCCTTTCCATGCATCTTTTTATTTAAAGGGTGCACTAGTTTCTGCATTGACTCTAAATGTTGGCATTGGACATAAATTGTGAGGTACAGAAACACCCAGTATGGAAATAATTTTAAGGATAGTGAGCTGGTGTAGATGATACACCATATCTGCTACAAGTGGCTTTTGACATGCTTCAAATGATGCAACACCATGCAATACAACAAGTGTGTGTTGTACTCTAGGGATGAGGTTGAGTTACACTGTTTGACTGATACTGCAGACCACAACTCATACTCCATTCCCTCCCAAAGAGTAAAGCTCTGTCAAACTATGCAGCCCTGATTAAATATGAACCCAGATTCTGTTACTACATTGCCTCTTTCTCTCCTCAGATGTTTGCAGAAACATGTTTTATTGTACTGTTTAGGTGAAAAATGACAAGTCTGGTCTGGCTGGTGGGTGATGCCTGGTACTCTGTTTAACCGTATCTAACATGTCAGCAGGGTCACAACCTTCTCACTTAACTGTATAGTACGCAAATTTTTGACAGGTTTGGGTTATCTGAAATCAGACATGGCTGTTGTGCACTTTGAGGATGATGGTCACAAGATTTGACAGCTTTTCTTCTCCTTCTGCTCATTAATGAATGATTGTCACTTGCCATATGTACATGCTGCTGTATATCTGCTTGTTTGCTCACTTAACTTTGTATGTGTTTATTTATCGCATTAAAAATGACCTTGTTTTTACAGCATGATTCTATATCTATGAATTTCCATGGCTGAGAGTGGCTAACTCTATGACCAGTTTATCTACAGTTAATAATAGCTGCAGCTAGGGTGCAGCAAAATACTGGTTTCATGGTATACTGTGACATAAGAGTTGATGGTTATCATACCATGTATATTTGCTCATATACGATATAAAAAAAAATGCAACTGGACATCGAATCTTCCCTTCAGTTAAGTTATGTTCTAAGAGGATACTTTTTACACATACTTCCATTGGCAAAATGGTTTCAAATTCCAATTATAATAATAAAACGTTTGTTCAACCAAAATAACCCTTTCATTTTCATTCCTTTAAGGGTCACTCTGATAATATTATAAATTTTGTATACTGTGATACCCTGAAACTGCAATATTTTCTGAGACGGTTATCGTACCGTGAAAATCTTGTACCATTGCAACCCTAGCTGCAGCATTTTGCTAATACTTTGAACTTGTCAAGCATCTGACTACAGATCTGATACTATGATCTTCTGCAGACAACAATTTAACATGCATGAACACCAAATGTATGTAGATTAAACCCAAAGACCATTTACGTTTTGCTACAACACATGTAAAGTCAATGCCTGATGATGAAACGTGCCACTGTTAGCTAGCTACAGAGCTAATGTTTGCATTTGTGTCATCGTTGCATACCAAATTATTATAGAATGAACCCAGTAAATAAACTGCTGACTTCTGTTTGACCTCAGTATAGTGGTAGTAAAAAACCCATATGTACATGTGTTTAATGCTTCACTGTTCACTGCAGTAGTTAGCTGACATTTCACAAGTCTGAAATGTGTTTTTGTCCTGCCGCTTTCACTATATAGGAAACATGGCAATCAGTGAGCCTGAGAAGCATTTAATGTTCCACACTCAATTTTTTGACTGTTAGGAGCGCACCATCTGGGTACTTACAGTGCGCTGCATTTTGCCATACTTCTTACTTCGTACTTATACACTTAAAACAGCAGTTACTGTATCAGTAAAAAAGCATCTGATTTAAAACACAGCAGCAGACTTGCTAGGATAAAGAGCTCCTGACGGAAATGTCCTTTAAAGATGTGGTAACAAAAGAAAGAAAGACTGAAATCTATTCAGTGATTAAATGAGCAGCAGCTCTGATCAATCTGCATAACATTTAGAATTGACTGACCCAAATCCAAACTAGATAAAAGGCAGGAAAGACAATCTCTACTAAATTCGTTAATGGTAATCATATCATATGAAGGTTACGTGACCTCTCTGATCTCATGATCTCAAGCTTTGCAGGTGACTGCTAAACTAATTAGTGTTCTTCTGTGTGTGTGTGCGTGTGTGCGTGAGTTTGTGTGTCTGTATGTGTGGGTGTATTCAGCAGATCGATCGCAAGCTAATTTCAAAATCATATCAGCTCCTGGATTGCTTTTAAATGATTTATAAATGCAGTGTTTGTCCTGCTCAGTGTTATTGGTCTGACTGCAGAACTACATGAATTCACCTCATATGTTTTTTTTTTGTGTTTGTTGCTGCTTTACAACCCAGGGATAAATTGACTTCCATCATTTCTAAACATTTGACAGACCAGTCTTGTCCTCGTAAGCCATTAAGTCTAGAGAGCAAGAATGTGATTAAAAAAAAAAACAAACAAACAAACAAAAAACCTTAGTGGTACAAGTAAAAGAACACAGTGTTGACATGTTGTACAAGCAGCTTGCAAAATACCAATCTGCATTGAAGACTTCTTTAAGTTAACAGTTACACAGCTATATAACCTACTGTGAGAAAAAAAATTGAGTCATACCTGATGGAGCAATTAAATGTGCTGGTTGTCAGGAAACAGATAACACCATAGAGGACCATAGACGGAAGCTATTGCTCCCCACTCTGACTGTACTGAAGCTCCATCTACAGAAAAATTACAGGCTTAAAGGGATAGGTCAGATTTCTTTAAAGTGGGGTTGTATGGGATACTTATCCATAGACAGTATATTACTTCCAGTAGATGTAAGTTTGCATGCCCCCGATTTGGAGAAGCAAGCTGCAGTCTGACATGGAAGCTTAGTTTTGTAGTTTAGTTTTGGGGTCAGTAACAAAATGTGTTTTAGCCACCTAAAAAAAAAATCTATATCAGTTCAAGTGAACAATGTACTGAAAGTACTGTCACGGCGTACCCAATTGTAGACAGTGATTTCCAACAGGAAAATTAAGCAGTTATATCACTCTCTTCAAAGCTAGACTACATTAAGAAAAAATAGCGATTTAACATTGCTGAACACGAGCTGCTGGTCTGCCTCTTCTTCAATGAGTTGTTTTGTTTTTCTTTTTGTGTGACTTTGGTGTTTAAAAGGGTTAACCGATCGAAGTAGTGGTAGACCAGTGTTCAGTTCAGTCAGCTACTAACTTACTGTTTTGGTCAATGGAGACTGGTGGCTGTGACAATAGCAGATAGGAAACTGTGGCTAACAGCTTCTCCATCGGAGTGGGCTTCCTGACAGAAAGTTAAAGCACTGAAAATGCTTATACTATAACATACGCTTATACTGATATTGATTTTTTTAAGTGGCTAAAATGTGTTTTGCTGTTGACCCCTCCATAGCAGTACGTAACTTAGCTACCATGTCGGAATCCATCCGGCTTCTCCAAACTGTGGGAGAACCGACTGACATCTACTGTATGTAATTCAGTGTCTATGGATAACTACTCCATACAACCCCACTTTAAAATATCAGAACTATTTCTTCAAACATGTTGTCCATACTTCCTGATTTCTTCCGAAAGGAAGTTGATTCAACATGACACAACAGCATTGGTTGAATTTTAATTGTCACTGCTAGTTAGTTGTTCCACCTCTGTTTTGGGGAAAGAGAAGTAACAGCCTTTAAATGAAATTGTGTCATGAATCCACCATGGTCCTGAAGTAACAACCCAGCAGGTAAAAGAAGAGGGACTGATTTGATTACCTGCCACATAGGCTGGGTTTTACGGGAGGATCTGATCTGGGCAAGCAAAGCAGCCTTGAGATAGAAAAGGGTTCAGCAACTCTGCTGAAGTATCCTCTAAGCAAAATACCACTGCCCTTAACGTTTCAGTCCCAGGCAAACAATTGCGTCTTTGTGCTACATTCATGTATCTGCTAATCAGTCTCTTTATTAGCTTTATATATTAACACCTTTTTTTCAAAATAACATTGCTATTTAAAAAAACACAAAACTTTTTTTAATAGATATTTTTTGGCTTTTTTGCCCTTTATTAGAAATGACAGATTTTGTGTGAAAGGGAGAGAGAGAGTGGGGATGACATGAGCCTTTGGGCATGGGATGCATGCTATACTGTGTGAGCTAATGGGCACCCCATGAAGAAACTGTTGATGTTAATAGTTACATCTCAGATTTGTGATAGATAATATGCATCTATAACTTCATTAAAGAACTTTCTCCTTCACATTTTTTAGAGTGTAGTTGCTATGAGGACAGGGTCCAAAATTAATACCCACCAGGTGCAGAATTAACGTAGATATTTTGCTTGGCAAGTAAATCACAGAGGGCTATCCATCGCATTGATGGGTAAATTTTTGTCCCAAAATAGATGTAATAAAAAAACTATGAGTTTCTACTTTGTTTTTGGTGTCATTTAGGGATGCACTGCTCTCAAGCTCCTCTGCTGTCAGTGTTGGAGTTTCATAGACACACACATTACATACATGTCTTTACACGTCTGCAAACACTGCCGCAAGCTAATCCTCTAGAGCTCTCCCTGTTTTGCAGCAGTGTTTTACTGTTTACTCTTTACAGAACATCAGCTGATCCACTAAAATATCACTTGTTGCTGATACACTGCTTGCTACTGCAATGTTAATTTATAGCTGAGGATTATGAGTTGCGCCCATACTTATGACAGTAACAAAATACTAACACTGAGGCTCCGTAATCTGAACTTAAAAAAAGAGACTCTTCATTGCCTCCCACATTGTCAGCTACATTGCATTACAGTTTCACTCTTTCCATACTTACCTTTTAGAATAAAAGGCATTGGCAGACTGCATCACTGCTTACCAGGGAACTTATTCACATACTGTGGCCTCTTCATTAAGTTTGTATTCAACATAATACCATATTATCTCAATGAAATGTTCCAAAGCACATGTATATGTGACACAAAAAGGCAATTTATTATTTTGACCAGGAAAAAACATGCTTGGCTGGTGGATATTTTTATCAACCAGCCCCCTTGGTCAGTGAGTTAAAAAGTTAATTTTGAACACTGTATAAGAAGTTTTGGGAAATGATAACTGCCTATTCTCCCCGCTGATTTTGGGAAAAGGGTAGCAGTTACACCAGGCAGCACTGAGAGGCTCAGGAGGAGCTTCTACCCTCAGGCCACAATGATCCTGAATGAGGATGTTGCCTAAGACTGCCCAAGCATGTATTCATTATTAAAATAACATTTAATGCACAAATTAAATAAAATGACAGGATTACATTTCACTGGAATTGTATTTTTTATGGTTTCACATGTTAAATGAATTGACTGATTGAATGAATAATCAGTGATAAGATTTTTTTACCCGTCATCTGCCTTTTAAATGATCACATGGCTAAATTCCACTTAGCTGCTTTAGTTTCACACTTTCGTAGTGTCATGGTTTACTGGGACACTTAGAGAGGGTGGGTCCTTGTTAATATTTGTGTGGGAGCTGCAGCTCCCACACTATGTTATCTTCACTCTTTATTGTGTGGGAGCTGCAGTTCCCACACTATGTTATCTTCGCTCTTTATTTATTTATTAGTGGGAATGCTCATAGCAGTGGGAATGCTCATAGCATTCCCACTATTGTTCTTCTGTTCTTTATTATTAGTGGGAATGCTCATAGCATTCCCACTATTGTTCTTCTGTTCTTTATTAGTGGGAATGCTCATAGCATTCCCACTATTGTTCTTCTTGTCTTTATTATTATTTTTCTACTTCCGTCCCTTTTCTGACACCTTTCAACTCCTTCATACTTTATGCTATTAAAACCGTTCAACTATCAGAACGTTCAGCTCTTTCAGGAGATTGCTGCTATTACTTTTCAGCTTTTTAACTTTTATAGTTTTTACACTGTAAAACTTTTTTTAACAATTTTTTACAATGGAAGTCTATGGGAGAAATCTTCAAACCTACTTCTACTACTTTTATTACTACTTCTACTACTTTTATTGCTACTATTACTACTATTACTATTACTGCTACTATTATTACTATTACTACTATTACTTTTACTACTATTACTATTACTCCTACTTCTATTACTATTACTTTTATTGCTATTACTACTACTTTTAACACTATTACTACTACTATTATTGCTACTACTGTTTCTATTACTACTACTACAACTACTATTACTCCTATTACTCCTATTACTTCTACTGCTATTACTATTACTTTTACTACTACTACTTCTATTACTTCTGCTACTATTACTATTACTTTTACTACTATTACTTCTATTACTTCTGCTACTATTACTATTACTTATATTACTTTTACTATTACTACTTCTTTTACTACTATTACTTCTGCTACTATTACTATTACTTTTACTACTATTACTTCTATTACTTCTGCTACTATTACTTTTACTACTATTACTATTACTTCTATTACTTCTGCTACTATAACTATTACTTCTATTGCTTTTACTACTACTACTTCTTTTCCTTATACTACTGTTACCATTACTGCTATTACTATTACTACTATTACTTCTATTACTTCTGCTACTATTACTGTTACTTTTACTACTACTATTACTTCTACTTCTATTGCTATTACTGCTATTGCTTTTACTACTGTTATTTTTACTACAATTACTGTAACTACTACTATTATTTCCACTACTCTTACTATTACTTCTGCTACTATTACTATTACTGCTATTACTTCTCCTACAATTACTATTACTTTTACTACTATTACTATTGCTTTTACTACTATACTATTCCATACTATACCATTCAAGGATTCAAGTCATTCATGGATTATACCATTCAAGGATTCACATTAATTCATGGATTGGTTCAAGGATTCAATGCATTCTAGTATTCAAGGATTCAATTCATTCATGCATTGTATGATTCAAGGATTCAATTCATTCATGCATTGTACTATTCAAGGATTCAATTCATTCATGCCTTTCATGATTCAAGGATTCAGGTCATTCATACATTGTATTATTCAAGGATTCAAGCCAGCATTACAGTGTAGCGTAAGCTTTTCAAACAGCCTTCAAGAATTTCTCACATTCATTCATACATTGTATTATTCAAGGATTCAAGGAGGCATTGCAGTGTAGCGTCAGCTAGCTGTGGCATTCCCACCCGCAATTTCTTCAGAAATTGCATTTTCTAGTTATTTTTCTACTTCCGTCCCTTTTCTGACACCTTTCAACTCCTTCATACTTTATGCTATTAAAACCGTTCAACTATCAGAACGTTCAGCTCTTTCAGGAGATTGCTGCTATTACTTTTCAGCTTTTTAACTTTTATAGTTTTTACACTGTAAAACTTTTTTTAACAATTTTTTACAATGGAAGTCTATGGGAGAAATCTTCAAACCTACTTCTACTACTTTTATTACTACTTCTACTACTTTTATTGCTACTATTACTACTATTACTATTACTGCTACTATTATTACTATTACTACTATTACTTTTACTACTATTACTATTACTCCTACTTCTATTACTATTACTTTTATTGCTATTACTACTACTTTTAATACTATTACTACTACTATTATTGCTACTACTGTTTCTATTACTACTACTACAACTACTATTACTTCTATTACTTCTGCTACTATTACTTTTACTACTATTACTATTACTTCTATTACTTCTGCTACTATAACTATTACTTCTATTGCTTTTACTACTACTACTTCTTTTCCTTATACTACTGTTACCATTACTGCTATTACTATTACTACTATTACTTCTATTACTTCTGCTACTATTACTGTTACTTTTACTACTACTACTATTACTTCTACTTCTATTGCTATTACTGCTATTGCTTTTACTACTGTTATTTTTACTACTATTACTGTAACTACTACTATTATTTCCACTACTCTTACTATAACTTCTGCTACTATTACTATTACTATTACTGCTATTACTTCTCCTACAATTACTATTACTTTTACTACTATTACTATTGCTTTTACTACTATACTATTACTTCTACTACTATTACTATTTTTAATACTATTACTGCCACTATTGTTTCTATTACTATTACTATGACTACTTTTATCACTATTACTTTTACAACTATTACTTCTATTACTTCTGATACTATTACTTTTACTTTTACTACTATTACTTCTATTACTTCTGCTACTATTACTATTACTTTTACTACTATTACTATTACTTCTATTACTTCTGCTACTATAACTATTACTTCTATTGCTTTTACTACTACTACTTCTTTTCCTTATACTACTGTTACCATTACTGCTATTACTATTACTTCTATTACTTTTACTACTACTACTATTGCTTTTACTACTATACTATTACTTCTACTACTATTACTATTTTTAATACTATTACTGCCACTATTGTTTCTATTACTATTACTATGACTACTTTTATCACTATTACTTTTACAACTATTACTTCTATTACTTCTGATACTATTACTTTTACTTTTACTACTATTACTTCTATTACTTCTGCTACTATTACTGTTACTTTTACTACTATTACTATTACTTCTATTACTTCTGCTACTATAACTATTACTTCTATTGCTTTTACTACTACTACTTCTTTTCCTTATACTACTGTTACCATTACTGCTATTACTATTACTTCTATTACTTTTACTACTATTACTATTGCTTTTACTACTATACTATTACTTCTACTACTATTACTATTTTTAATACTATTACTGCCACTATTGTTTCTATTACTATTACTACGACTACTTTTATCACCATTACTTTTACTATTGCTACTACTATTTCTGTTACTTCTACTTCTATTACTATTACTTGTACTACTATTACTGCTACTATTGTTTCTATTACTATTACTACTACTACTTTTATTACTATTACTTTTACTATTGCTACTACTATTTCTGTTACTTCTACTTCTATTACTATTACTTGTACTACTATTATTGCTACTATTGTTTCTATTACTATTACTACTACTACTTTTATTACTATTACTTTTACTCCTGCTACTACTATTTATGTTACTTCAACTTCTATTACTATTACCTTTACTACTACTATTATATTAATACTATTACTTTAGCTACTATTACCTTTACTACTATTACTACTATTTCTATTACTATTACTACTACTACTTTTACTACTATTACTTTTACTACTACTACTATTACATCACTACTATTACTTTAACTACTACTTCTATTATTCCTATTTTTATTACTATTATTTCACTACTATTACTTTTACTACTACTTTTATTACTTCTACTACTATCAGTATTGTCTGTAAATTAATTTGCATAATAAAGCAAAAGAATGACATTTGTGGTTTTGGTGTACATATTACTTCTACTACTATCTCATACTTTTACTACTTGTACTACTATTCCTACTACTTGTACTACTATTCCTACTACTTCTACTACTATTTCTACTAGTTCTACTACTACTACCACTACTTTTACTACTTTACTAGCTTCCATTTCTGCTAGTTTTACACATTTCAGCGTCCACATTTTTCAGCATTACAGTGTGATGGATTTTTACTTCAGTTTTCAATTTCAGGCATTTTATGTGAGATTTCTGCATTTTCAGCAGTGTTTTTCAAATTATTTTCTGCAATGAGCATTCCCACTGCATTTTCGCTAGGAAATGCAATTTTTTCTAGTTATTTTTCTACTTCCGTCCCTTTTCTGACACCTTTCAACTCCTTCATACTTTATGCTATTAAAACCGTTCAACTATCAGAACGTTCAGCTCTTTCAGGAGATTGCTGCTATTACTTTTCAGCTTTTTAACTTTTATAGTTTTTACACTGTAAAACTTTTTTTAACAAATTTTTACAATGGAAGTCTATGGGAGAAATCTTCAAACCTACTTCTACTACTTTTATTACTACTTCTACTACTTTTATTGCTACTATTACTACTATTACTATTACTGCTACTATTATTACTATTACTACTATTACTTTTACTACTATTACTATTACTCCTACTTCTATTACTATTACTTTTATTGCTATTACTACTACTTTTAATACTATTACTACTACTATTATTGCTACTACTGTTTCTATTACTACTACTACAACTACTATTACTCCTATTACTTCTACTGCTATTACTATTACTTTTACTACTACTACTTCTATTACTTCTGCTACTATTACTATTACTTTTACTTCTATTACTTCTGCTACTATTACTATTACTTATATTACTTTTACTATTACTACTTCTTTTACTACTATTACTTCTGCTACTATTACTATTACTTTTACTACTATTACTTCTGCTACTATTACTTTTACTACTATTACTATTACTTCTATTACTTCTGCTACTATAACTATTACTTCTATTGCTTTTACTACTACTACTTCTTTTCCTTATACTACTGTTACCATTACTGCTATTACTATTACTACTATTACTTCTATTACTTCTGCTACTATTACTGTTACTTTTACTACTACTACTATTACTTCTACTTCTATTGCTATTACTGCTATTGCTTTTACTACTGTTATTTTTACTACTATTACTGTAACTACTACTATTATTTCCACTACTCTTACTATAACTTCTGCTACTATTACTATTACTATTACTGCTATTACTTCTCCTACAATTACTATTACTTTTACTACTATTACTATTGCTTTTACTACTATACTATTACTTCTACTACTATTACTATTTTTAATACTATTACTGCCACTATTGTTTCTATTACTATTACTATGACTTAGCCATTCTTTTCTGCAATGAGCATTCCCACTGCATTTTCGCTAGGAAATGCAATTTTTTCTAGTTATTTTTCTACTTCCGTCCCTTTTCTGACACCTTTCAACTCCTTCATACTTTATGCTATTAAAACCGTTCAACTATCAGAACGTTCAGCTCTTTCAGGAGATTGCTGCTATTACTTTTCAGCTTTTTAACTTTTATAGTTTTTACACTGTAAAACTTTTCTTAACAAATTTTTACAATGGAAGTCTATGGGAGAAATCTTCAAACCTACTTCTACTACTTTTATTACTACTTCTACTACTTTTATTGCTACTATTACTACTATTACTATTACTGCTACTATTATTACTATTACTACTATTACTATTACTCCTACTTCTATTACTATTACTTTTATTGCTATTACTACTACTTTTAATACTATTACTACTACTATTATTGCTACTACTGTTTCTATTACTACTACTACAACTACTATTACTCCTATTACTTCTACTGCTATTACTATTACTTTTACTACTACTACTTCTATTACTTCTGCTACTATTACTATTACTTTTACTACTATTACTTCTATTACTTCTGCTACTATTACTATTACTTATATTACTTTTACTATTACTACTTCTTTTACTACTATTACTTCTGCTACTATTACTATTACTTTTACTACTATTACTTCTATTACTTCTGCTACTATTACTTTTACTACTATTACTATTACTTCTATTACTTCTGCTACTATAACTATTACTTCTATTGCTTTTACTACTACTACTTCTTTTCCTTATACTACTGTTATTAGCATTACTGCTATTACTATTACTACTATTACTTCTATTACTTCTGCTACTATTACTGTTACTTTTACTACTACTACTATTACTTCTACTTCTATTGCTATTACTGCTATTGCTTTTACTACTGTTATTTTTACTACTATTACTGTAACTACTACTATTATTTCCACTACTCTTACTATTACTTCTGCTACTATTACTATTACTATTACTGCTATTACTTCTCCTACAATTACTATTACTTTTACTACTATTACTATTGCTTTTACTACTATACTATTACTTCTACTACTATTACTATTTTTAATACTATTACTGCCACTATTGTTTCTATTACTATTACTATGACTACTTTTATCACTATTACTTTTACAACTATTACTTCTATTACTTCTGATACTATTACTTTTACTTTTACTACTATTACTTCTATTACTTCTGCTACTATTACTATTACTTTTACTACTATTACTATTACTTCTATTACTTCTGCTACTATAACTATTACTTCTATTGCTTTTACTACTACTACTTCTTTTCCTTATACTACTGTTACCATTACTGCTATTACTATTACTTCTATTACTTTTACTACTTTTGGTGTACATATTACTTCTACTACTATCTCATACTTTTACTACTTGTACTACTATTCCTACTACTTGTACTACTATTCCTACTACTTCTACTACTATTTCTACTAGTTCTACTACTACTACCACTACTTTTACTACTTTACTAGCTTCCATTTCTGCTAGTTTTACACATTTCAGCGTCCACATTTTTCAGCATTACAGTGTGATGGATTTTTACTTCAGTTTTCAATTTCAGGCATTTTATGTGAGATTTCTGCATTTTCAGCAGTGTTTTTCAAATTCTTTTCTGCAATGAGCATTCCCACTGCATTTTCGCTAGGAAATGCAATTTTTTCTAGTTATTATTTTTCTACTTCCGTCCCTTTTCTGACACCTTTCAACTCCTTCATACTTTATGCTATTAAAATCGTTCAACTATCAGAACGTTCAGCTCTTTCAGGAGATTGCTGCTATTACTTTTCAGCTTTTTAACTTTTATAGTTTTTACACTGTAAAACTTTTTTTAACAAATTTTTTACAATGGAAGTCTATGGGAGAAATCTTCAAACCTACTTCTACTACTTTTATTACTACTTCTACTACTTTTATTGCTACTATTACTACTATTACTATTACTGCTACTATTATTACTATTACTACTATTACTTTTACTACTATTACTATTACTCCTACTTCTATTACTATTACTTTTATTGCTATTACTACTACTTTTAATACTATTACTACTACTATTATCATACTTTTACTACTTGTACTACTATTCCTACTACTTGTACTACTATTCCTACTACTTCTACTACTATTCCTACTACTTGTACTACTATTCCTACTACTTCTACTACTATTCCTACTACTTGTACTACTATTCCTACTACTTCTACTACTATTTCTACTAGTTCTACTACTACTACCACTACTTTTACTACTTTACTAGCTTCCATTTCTGCTAGTTTTACACATTTCAGCGTCCACATTTTTCCGCATTACAGTGTGATGGATTTTTACTTCAGTTTTCAATTTCAGGCATTTTATGTGAGATTTCTGCATTTTCAGCAGTGTTTTTCAAATTCTTTTCTGCAATGAGCATTCCCACTGCATTTTCGCTAGGAAATGCAATTTTTTCTAGTTATTATTATTATTTCGCCATTTTTCGTCGTCTAACTAGTCCTACACGACTTATCGTATCAACTTCATTTCAATGTCAAATTGTACATCCCCATAAGTAGATGTGTGCTATTACTTTTCTCATCTCTAACATATTCCAAAAATTTTATATCATTTTTTAAAGCATTAAAATTTATAATGGCATGTCAATGGGAGCAATATTTGAAAGCTCATATCTCAAAAACTAAAAGTGCTAAAGTGTTCAAACTTGACTGACACGTAAGCCATGTGGAACTGCTTCACAAATTCCAAGATGCAACCTATAGTGCCACCATGTGGTCAGTTATTACGTGTTTTGTATTTTGGCTTATAACTCATGAACCGTGAGGCCTATCCAAACAATGTTTGCACAGTGTATTCCTTGGATGGTATCAAGTAGACTGATATAGGCTACGCCCATTTGCGTCTTAAAATTTTTTCCGCCATTTTGATTTTTTTCAAAAATGCATTTTTTGCTACTTTTAGCACATTTTTCATCCAATCTTCATCAAACTTGATACATACCATATTTAGATGATCCCGAACACAGCTCATATCTTCGTTTTTTGGTATCACTTACCGTTTGTCTGTAATTTGTTATCAAACTTTTGAAGACTTGGCCTGATGCATTGAATGAGCCATATCTCTTCAATGCTGATTCGGAATGATACCAAATTTGAGAATCTTGTACATATAATGACAGTGCACCATTATGTAAAATTTGATACAATTCTACCCACAGGGGGAGCTACTGTAATGTTTTAACATGATATTTCTACAGTTCTGTTGTTTTCAGTGAAATGAAACTTGGTACACAAGTTCTCCATGTCAATGTGACAATGGCGAAACATGGTGCCAATCGCCCCACCTTGTGGCCATTGACGGGATGTGACAAATATGCTTTTCATTATATATGTTATAACATTTGGAAAAAAAATCCTGTTGAAGCAGCAGCTTGCAGTGGCAGTAGCAGTAGCAAAAGTAGCTGACAGTTTGCAGCTCCCACACGCAATTTCTTCAGAAATTGCAAAGTTTTCTAGTTTTTATATATTATTTCGCCATTTTTCGTTGTCTAACTAGTCCTACACGATTTGTCGTATCAACTTCATTTCAATGTCACATTGTACATCTCCATAAGGAGATGTGTGCTCTTACTTTTCTCATCTCCAACATATTCCAATGATTTTATATCATTTTTTTAAAGCATTAAAATTTATAATGGCATGTCAATGGGAGCAATGTTTGAAAGCTCATATCTCAAAAACTAGAAGTGCTAAAGTGTTCAAACTTAATTGACAAGTGAGCCATGTGCAACTACTTCACATATTCTAAAACGCTACATATAATGCCACCATGTGGTCAGTTATTACGTGTTTTATGTTTTGGCTTATAACTCATTAACCGTGAGGACTAGCCAAACAATGTTTGCACAGTGTATTCCTTGGATGGTATCAAGTAGACTGATATAGGTCACGCCCATTTGCGTCTGGAAATGTTTCCGCCATTTTGAATTTTTTTCAAAAATGCATTTTATGCTACTTTTAGCACATTTTTCATCCAATCTTCACCAAACTTGATACATACCATATTTAGATGATCCCAAACACAGCTCATATCTTTGTTTTTTGGTATCACTTACCGTTTGTCTGTAATTGGTTACCAAACCTTTGAAGGCGTGGCCTAATGCATTGAATGAGCCATATCTCTTCAATGCTGATTCGGGTCGATACCAAATTTGAGAATCTTGTACATATAACGACAGTGCACCATTATGTAAAATTTGATACAATTCTACCCACAGGGGGAGCTACTGTAATGTTTTAACATGATATTTCTACAGTTCTGTTGTTTTCAGTGAAATGAAACTTGGTTCACAAGTTCTCCATGTCAATGTGACAATGGCGAAACATGGTGCCAATCGCCCCACCTTGTGGCCATTGACGGGATGTGACAAATATGCATTTCATTATATGTGTTATAACATTTGGGAAAAAAATCCTGTTGAAGCAGCAGCTTGCAGTGGCAGTAGCAGTAGCAAAAGTAGCTGACAGTTTGCAGCTCCCACATGCAGTTTCTTCAGAAATTGCAAAGTTTTGTAGTATTAGTAACACCTGTGCAGTTGCTGCTCTACACTGTAAACCCCAATTCACTCACTCAACCTAAAATTCTTTGGAAACAACTTGCATTTAAAACTTTTAGTTAACATAAAGGTTTTGAGTACACTAGACACAAAATAAATGTCACGTGACCCTTGTCTGACAGGAATTGTATGTCAGTTTAACATAGCTTTTTTTGATGTTTGAGCATTTAATTCTATTCCATATGAAAATAATATATATTTTACAACTTTTCTTTTTAAATTCAGTCAAACTTTAAAAATGTATCGTGGTGAGCTTAGGTTTCTTGATTGCTAGAATAAGGCAATGAGATTAACTCTGAATCAGGAAATTCTCTTTATTTCCCCCTAGCACAACATAATGATAGACACTCTAATATCCACACAGGTGGGAGGTCACTAATTTTATATATGACTTAACTCTTGGTGTAAAATGTCTTTTACCACAGCATTAACTGTAATCCATTAGAACCATTGTGAAATACATAAACATTGATCACTGCGTAATGGGTAACGTGAATGATTTAGAACACATTTAAAAACATTTTTTGTCAGCTTATGGCCTTAAACACATTGTCTCATGGCATGCTGGGAAACTCCACCAACTTAATCCCAACACACCACAATATAATGCAAAATGATAGTGATATTTATGGGCCTAAAACTAATTAAGTAAGGCAAAATTTAGCTTTTTGAATTTTAATCAGTTTAACTCAAAACTCAAAAAAAAGTTGACTTAACATAAAAAATTCAGGTCACAAGGGATAAGTTTTTGTGGCAAGTGGATATAAAGTTTTTATGTCATTTTGACAGTCTGGGGCATTTGTGGAGACTTTAAAATTTTGTGTCATAGATGGATTGGGGTTTACAGTGTATTTGCATGCTAAAGATTGTCAGTAAAGGAAACAAGTATGAATATTTCTTGTACTCCTTTATGTGTATAATCCTCAAGAAGTCATTAAACTATATGATTCTGGTATGTGACGCTATGGTTGGCTTCCTTCTATCTGCACACACTGGTAGATTTCTACTGGCTGTTGGGCAGCATATTATGGTGTCATGTCTCGTGTGTGTGTTATGTCAGCACACAGTGGTGCAGTCATACTTGACTGGACATTGCCTGTGATTCTGCCTAGCCTTACTTCCTCAACCTGTCTACTTTACTCTTTCTGTCACTAACTCACTTGCACACACACACAGACACACACACACACACACACACACACACACACACACACACACACACACACACACACACACACACACACACACACACACACACGCACACACACACTGCTTTGGCTTTTTTCTTTGGCCCCTACATATCATTCTGCCCTGTGATAGCCCCCTCTCTGACTATGCTTTAATCTGCATGTCTTGAAGTTTTTTATCTTGTCTTCAGCTTCTGCAACAGTGCTTTTAAGCTTCCTCGTGTAGCTGTTTGATTTTTTTTTTTTTTGCACAGTTCCGAATATCGACCTTCTCTTATCAGGTGATGTCACTTTTGATTTTGTGCCAACAACTCTCTTATCTTATTACTTCACACACCAAAACGCTTGCTGTTGGCATATTCAGGCATTATATTTCCACTTGTCCAATTAGGAGGCAAGTGCGCTTTTAAATACAATTACACAAATGAGATGACCACCTACATCTGCAGGTGGTGAATAGTGGCAGCACATTTAGCCAAGGACTAGCAGATGTGGACATATTTTATTCCAAATGTGCTTTCTGCTTTCAAGCAAGGTGATAAAAGAGCACTGGCTCACCCACCTTGGAATGCTTTTTGCATAATTGGAGCCAAGATGGTGTCGGCGGGTTGTCAAGTCAGAATGTATTCAGTGATGTAGCTTGGCTGATGGACATCTCCATGATAAGAACTAACTGGTGGTCAGGAAAGGAATCACTCAATCTGGGAAGAGTTGAAATGATTTCCTTCTCATGTGGAAAAACAGAAATCTCACTTGTACCTCACTGTTCAGGTTATTCCAAGATCTCGACTGAAAAATCTGTAATTTCATTAGTGTTTCAGTCTACCTGTCCAGAGACAGTAAAACGAAATTAATCAATCAATCATTTATTTGTCACATGAAATCTTAGAATGTACAGCATTGCTGTAGGAGCTAAATCTGGTACAATGTCTCACGTCTTTGTGTGAGATTAATGTTTTTGTATATGATCCTTGACAAGTACATGAAATTAAATGAATAATTAAAACACGAAGATGACAGCTTTCACTGCCAGGGATTCAGGACTTTAAAATTACTTACACAAGGAGATCTGGGCATTAAACTGTATATTATAGTAAATCTTTTAGAGGGTGGAGAGGGTGGAGCTGTGGAGGAACAAGGGTTGGTTCTGACTACTGAGGTACAGCCTCGCAAATGACCTGTTACTCAGAGCAGCCATGCCCTTAATTGTGGTTAGGCCAACTATAGTTGGGTGGGAGGGGTGGTGGATGAGTTCAGTAAACAACAGACTTTCACCTGGGCCCTATTTCAGAAAAAGGATTAGTGAAAACTCTGAGTATGTTCAGCCTGAGATGAGGGAAACTCTGACTTTTCTGTTTTACAGAGCTAGTTCAGTGTAACCCTGAGTCAGTTACTATGGCAACAAAGTGGCAGGTTTGCTTCATCTAATGCCCAAACATTGCATGTCCTTTTGTGAATTACGTCGTGGATGCTGAGGCACCATTTATTAAGGGGCTGTGGGGCTAGTGCATCAGGAGCTAGTGATTAGATCTCGTTTGGATGTCTTATCGTTCCCAGAGGAGTGCCTATATGAAAGATACAATAGCACCTCACACTCTATCATTTATCTTAACAATCTGTTCCACCCGGATGTATCAAAATTTATACATCCTGGATTTATCGGAGAAAATTTTATGCACTGCCCTTTGATTCTTTGGCAACAATCATTTTCTTTATGACATTGGAGATACTGAACACATTGGCAAGGCATGTCAGACCATAAGAAAAGTGACTCTGGCTCTGAAAAGACTTTTGCCCATTTTTGTGGTTTTCCCTGAGCATAAATCAGGTGGGATCATGAAAGAGGAATTTAACAAAATTGCAGGGTTGTCAGTGTTAACAAGAAATGCATCTATGCGGATACATTATGGGTCATCTCATTAGTTAGCAGAGAAGGAGAAAGACCTGGAGCAAAGAGAATGAGCACAAATTAAGAGACATTTCAGTGCAGAAGAGGCTTTAGAAATGGTCATGCAGCCTTTATCTGCCAGTGAGCTGCAGGACTTACAGTACAGACCAAAAGTTTGGACACACCTTCTCATTCAATGCGTTTTCTTTATTTTCATGACGATTTACAATGTAGATTCTCACTGAAGGCATCAAAACTATGAATGATCACATGTGGAGTTATGTACTTAACAAAAAAGGCGAAATAACTGAAAACATGTTCTATATTCTAGTTTCTTCAAAATAGCCACCCTTTGCTCTGATTACTGCTTTGCACACTCTTGGCATTCTCTCGATGAGCTTCAAGAGGTAGTCACCTGAAATGGTTTTCACTTCACAGGTGTGCCTTATTAGGGTTAATTAGTGCAATTTCTTGCTTTATCAATGGGGTTGGGACCATCAGTTGTGTTGTGCAGAAGTCAGGTTAATACACAGCCGACAGCCCTATTGGACAACTGTTAAAATTCATATTATGGCAAGAACCAATCAGCTAACTAAAGAAAAACGAGTGGCCATCATTACTTTAAGAAATGAAGGTCAGTCAGTCCGGAAAATTGCAAAAACTTTAAATGTGTTCCCAAGTGGAGTCGCAAAAACCATCAAGCGCTACAACGAAACTGGCACACATGAGGACCGACCCAGGAAAGGAAGACCAAGAGTCACCTCTGCTTCTGAGGATAAGTTCATCCGAGTCACCAGCCTCAGAAACCGCAAGTTAACAGCAGCTCAGATCAGAGACCAGATGAATTCCACACAGAGTTCTAGCAGCAGACCCATCTCTAGAACAACTGTTAAGAGGAGACTGCATGAATCAGGCCTTCATGGTCAAATAGCTGCTAGGAAACCACTGCTAAGGAGAGGCAACAAGCAGAAGAGATTTGTTTGGGCCAAGAAACACAAGGAATGGACATTAGACCAGTGGAAATCTGTGCTTTGGTCTGATGAGTCCAAATTTGAGATCTTTGGTTCCAACTGCCGTGTCTTTGTGAGATGCAGAAAAGGTGAACGGATGGATTCCACATGCCTGGTTCCCACTGTGAAGCATGGAGGAGGAGGTGTGATGGTGTGGGGGTGTTTTGCTGGTGACACTGTTGGGGATTTATTCAAAATTGAAGGCACACTGAACCAGCATGGCTACCACAGCATCCTGCAGCGACATGCCATCCCATCCGGTTTGCGTTTAGTTGGACGATCATTTATTTTTCAACAGGACAATGACCACAAACACACCTCCAGGCTGTGTAAGGGCTATTTGACCAAGAAGGAGAGTGATGGAGTGCTGTGGCAGATGACCTGGCCTCCACAGTCACCGGACCTGAACCCAATCGAGATGGTTTGGGGTGAGCTGGACCGCAGAGTGAAGGCAAAGGGGCCAACAAGTGCTAAACACCTCTGGGAACACCTTCAAGACTGTTGGAAAACCATTTCAGGTGACTACCTCTTGAAGCTCATTGAGAGAATGCCAAGAGTGTGCAAAGCAGTAATCAGAGCAAAGGGTGGCTATTTTGAAGAAACTAGAATATAAAACATGTTTTCAGTTATTTCACCTTTTTTTGTTAAGTACATAACTCCACATGTGTTCATTCATAGTTTTGATGCCTTCAGTGAGAATCTACATTGTAAATAGTCATGAAAATAAAGAAAACGCATTGAATGAGAAGGTGTGTCCAAACTTTTGGCCTGTACTGTATCTGAAGGAGACACAAGCTTCGAGGGGGAGTCTGACATGGAATGCTCACTGAAGTCCTCCACTTTTGTGAGTGCCTCTGACCCTTTCTCTGAAAGTGAGGAGGACTGTGAAGATCCTGCCTATCCTAACAGTGAGTGGACAGCAAAGAATGGGCAAGTCTGGTCTCCATCTCATGCCAAGCTGCATTTTTATCTTTGGCTGTGAAAGCAGCCAGGTACATATAGACACAAACAGTTGTTCTTGTTTTTGAGTACAGCAAAGGCAGGAGGCCGTGTTTTTACTCAAGCCCCACACAAACACACACACACACACACACACACACACACACACACACACACACACACACACACACACACACACACACACACACACACAAACTCTTGGGGCCCCCTGGTAGTCACACGGCTCCATAATATTGCTGGCAAAAATACAAGAATATCATGCACTGGCCTACAATAAGTAAACGCTTGAATCTGGTGGAGTACAGTAAAAATGTCAAATATCACTACTTTTCTTCAAAATGAAATTCTGATATTACAGAATGCATGGTTTTATACTGCTATGGCAGTGGGATTTAAAAATGTGGTTTTAATAAAAGTCAATGAGGCATTTTTGGTGGGATTATCTGGCACAACATAAAATAATACTAATGCAATCAAATAAATTTTGTTGCTAATCTTTGACATATCTAAGACTCTAATCACCACCGAAGCCCCATCCCCTTACTATTTATTATATGAGAAATTATTATCTTTTTGTGGGTTTTTTTTTGTCATAAATAATGAAATACATAATGTAATTGAACTGGCATTTAAAGGGGTAAAATCCTGAAAATGAGTGAAAGTTTGGTAGTTTTGAGCAAGTTTAAAGTTGTTGAGTGATTTATGAAAAAAAAGCAGAAAAACATATTGATGTATGGTGATTTCATAGCATGTACATTTTTGCCACGAAGGGGTCCAGAGGGTGCAAAGTGTATCAAGAGAGTATAAATGACATGTGAGAGTTAAAGACATTGGATTTAAAACATTTGACTAAAAAGAAAAGTTCTTGCAAAGATTCATGCCACAAGCTGTAACACAGCCAAATGATTACCAAAAATAAAAATAAAAATAAAAAAGAGAAAAATGTACAAAAATGCCAGAGGAAGGCGTAAGAGTTAATGATCAAAAAATACAATTCAGTCTTCACTGTTACATCTGGAGCTAGACTTGTAAAGAGACACAAGACATTAGATGAATAAAAATAAGCTATTTGTACCAACACTGAGTCATTATTAAAGTCTGTTTTATTTTTGTTTGTTTGTTTGTTTGTTTTTTTTGCTTGTCATTTCATTATTTTATGATGATGAAAATTTCTCATGATGTGTAGGTATCATTAAAGCCCAACTCATGTCACAGCTGTTTCTGCCTGACATGCATTGATTGATTTCACCACTGATGGTAAATACAAATGACGCAGACATTAGGGAGCAACAGCAACAGCTGGAATGTTGGAATGTTATAAATAAAGGCTCATTATTCATACACTCATTTATCAAATAAGCCTAACGAGATCAGCAGTATTCTCTGCGTTGATATGAGTTCCTTAACGAAACAGTGCTTTCCCCTTCTAGGTTCTGCTTTTCTGAGCCCCGAAGGAGTAAAAGTATCCAATGTTTCACAAGAAAAAAGCGCCAATGAGAGAAAAGTCATAAGAAATAATCATAGTTTAGATACTCTATAATAGAAGATATCCCACCACAAGCTGCACCAGTAAAAAATAGTTAACACTTTCTGTCTCCTAATGGGCATGGTCATTTCAATGCCGCTTTGTTTGGAAGTGTAGTAAACGTGGGTGAATGAAATCAGACTAAAACAATACAACATTATATACACTACAAATATAATGTATTTTTCTTTATTCAGTCAGTTGTTGCCAGATGTTTCAGAATGTTTAGAAAGGTTGGGGCTTGTAAGAATGGGTTCAGTATTTACTTCAGTGACTATGGGGTGAAGGAAACAGTCATAATCTGTACTCACATTCACTTTTCCCATTGGAATTGTAGGAAAATTACCTGTAGGTTAATTTTGCACTCGTTTGGGCACCACCCTCTCAACGGAAAGTGACCGTAATCAAATTGATAACTAAATTGATCATTAATTTTATGGTACCCTTATCAATTATAAATCAGTCTCAATACCTAAGTTATGAGTTCTCTATTCAGTGATCGTAGTTTTAGTTCAAGGACACACATGGACAACGGCTTGGCGATAAATTAAAGTTTATTTGATGAAATGTTTAACAACTGAGGAAATTAATCTTAAATGGAGATGGGATGAAATTCTGTAAAATCACAGGAAGTGTAAATGGGTGGAAGCAACAGAAAACACTTTGGCGGTTATTTAGTTTGGCGATAGTGAGAAGAGTGTGTAACTTTGGATAAACTGCAGACGGAAAACTATGTATCTAACGAAACCTAAATTAAGATCCGAATAATTAAGTCTCCTATTCGACATCAACTCTTATCACAACACAGCGGCTGCATCAGGTGAGGGAAGGCTTGCCTACTTTCTTTGCAGCGTTGATCCAAACGGACATGTCTCAGGGGACCCCAGCCGTCGCTTACCACTCTGCTTCACTTCAGGCTCCCCGCGGGACGGTGCCAACGGGAACCAGTGATGTGCGACGGTCTGACGGCGAAGTCCTTCTGGTAGTCCTCAAACGTCCGTTACCTTGAGCTGCTGAAAGTCTTAGTTTGGCAAAAGAGGCCCTGCTTTGTGAATAATTTGGGCAGGTGGCTGGCCGCTGGACCGGATGGATCTTGGATGGAGTTGCAGGTCAAATAGAAGCTCCGTTATGGGAGCGTAGCTACCAGCTTATGATAAAGTTGAAACAATCTCGTTGTCCGTACGAGATTATTACTGAAGTTATCATTAATGCTCAAAAATAAAATTAATGCGATCGGTGGGCTTCGTCACCTCAGGTGGGATATTACTGGAGGCCAAAAGAAAAAGATAAAAAAGGAAAAACTCAGGACTAGCAAGCAATCCTGGTAGACGGAGTTTAATGTTGTCAATCACAAGGAGTGGGAAAAGTTACGCGGAGGCCGAGACTAAGAGCATAACGGGTAAAGCATAAAAATCTTACAAAAAGAAAAGTCAGAAAAACACAAGAAAAACAACAAAAAAAAAAAGAAAGAAACCGGAGCTGGAGAAAAAGAAAAAAGAAAAGAGAAGAGAGAGAAAACTGCCGAGCTATTGAGTTTTATCTAGAATTGAGTGGGCGTGTTTCACGCAAGGCGGGTCTCTCAGTTTAGGCATGACTTGATTTTTCCAGATCATATACTTAAACATTTTACATGCGATAGCCACATACTCTTCCCATTATGGTCAAAAATCGGCTTCATACCATCACATTTAGACATCATATATTCATTCTACGACATACATATATATCCTTGAATCAACAACAAAAGAACAAGAAGAAGAAGAAAGAAAAAGGGAAGAAAAAATGTTTTGTGCACAAACATTACCAATTAGTTTGCAGGTGCATTAACATACTAAGTGGGATAGCATATACTAATAACACTGGTTGATTAATCAAGTTACTATTCTTCAACTCAAACTGTGATAGCAATTCCTACGGGATTCTTGCATAACTATCGTCATAGGATAGCAGTATGATGCTACTTTTAAATGAGGGGTTACAATGTTATAACATGAGTAACATATATACTTTACATTTAGCAGACATATTACTTTTGGTTAACCACATAGCTTATTCTTTGCTTAGGAGTGTGTCTGGAGCTTTTGCCTCCCATAAAGGTGTGAAGTAACAGACAAAGGAAAAGAACTCAGAAGAGAGGAGAGAGGATGGGGGTGGTATTTGGTCCTGGAGACAACAGTCTGTGTGAATTGGTGTCTCTGCTGCTTTGATCTCAGCAGGTCAGTGACCTGGAGCCTGAAAGGTTGTGGAACTGACACCCAGGCCTCTTGTCCATATATTTGTAGTTCCTGTTTAGAAGGTGAAAAGTTCACAAGGCTGTTCCTCCTACAGAATGAAGAAACTCAGGGTCACTGCTGGTCTCCTAAGGGGGCGGGGCAGTGGCGAGTCCCATGCAACTCAGATACAGGAGATGAATCTAACCTGGGCTGTCTCAGTTTATCAGCAGTCACTGATTGTGTCTCAACATGCCCTTAGAGTTTTCCGTTTTCCTTCTGTCTCTCACTTGATTCTGTGCAGAATTGCTACTCATGACAGTAAGCCTTTGTATTTTCATTTTAGTTAGTGATCCCACAACCCTTTCTGTCTGCCTGGACTGTCTGCATTTAGGTCCTTCCCTTGTCGCCTCACCACTCATACCTGTGACATTGTGTGTTTTTTGAGATTTTCTTTTGTCTTTAACGATATTGTGACCCCCTTTAATGAAACAGGAAGGTGGGTGCTGAGGGTGCTGCAGCACCACCTGTTAATAAGGGGTGGAACAGCACAGTAAATAGTTGGCTATTTTACCATAACTCATGGGCTATCTAATCATTTGTTTTTAATTTTGAACAGCAAGGTGCCTGTCAGAAAGTATATGAAAAAAATGTTCAAAATGTGAGCATTTAATTAATTCCTCTTCTCTCACATGACAACGTCATCATGTTAGGCTAAAGTGCAAGGGTCTTGGGCCGGCTTATGGGACAGCTGACAGTAAACTTGGGAAGAAATTTGCAGTAGTGGGAGCCAGTTGATAACATTGAACAGGTTGAACAGGCTGAGAAAGATCATAAAATTTGCCAGGACAGTTTTGCAGCTAATTGTTAGATCCATAAAATCTCTTTGACATGAGGGACCTCCACTGAGGGAGCATTGTCATCGGGATGGAGTTTTATTGCAGGGGACAATGAGCGGACGTAAACATATGAGTTGCCCAAGAGAAGTGAGTGGCTTCAGCGAACAGACTATTCGATGTCTGCCACCGTTCAAAAGGAAGTATTAGAAATTTTGGTACATGTAGTCCACAGAAAAATTGTGTCTGAGGCAAGGGAGTGCACATTCTGTGGAATAGACCTACTGATGGATGTACGTCTGAGCAGTTTACCTGTAGCTCCTCAACCCCATCATGAGAACAAATGTTCAAAATGGAAGTTTTTACAAACCCCAAAAATGTAACATTTGTACCGTATTATGTAACAGATTTGTGGAAAATTCCCATTTGAATAATACTAAGGTTGAGGTAGTTAGGTTTAGGCACAAAAACCTCTGGGTTATGGTTTGGAAAAGATCATGCTTTGGCTTAAAAAAAAAAATACCTGCTTTAGGTGGCACAATGACTTCTTAGTGTGCAATCAACATACTCAACTATTAATATCTCCACTGAGCATGAAGGACACCATTAAAATGGTGCTGGAAGGATTTGACCCAAATCTAGCAGGGGAACTGGTTATGGCTGAAGCCTTATAGCAGAAAAAAATGGCATTTCATGTATGTATTATCATGTATGTGTGGAAAATGGTGCTAAAGAAAGTCATTGGAGTACAGTGAAATTGGTGAGGCTGGGCTTATCCACATGTCAAGGTACTATTGTGTGGGAGGCATAAAGAAAGTCTTATATCATGTACTTTATTTTGACATATAAGTCTCTGACGCAAGACTTTTCTCATTCCCCTCTTGCAACATTTTTTTTAAAAAGCCCAACCTTAAAACATATGGTGAAGTATTCCAGGTACAACTGACTCTATCAACTACCATAATTTTTTAGATTCCCAGCAAGGACTTGCTTCAGCCTTAGTCATTTCATTAATCTTATTTCAGCTGTCCTTTCTCCTCCATCCTTACATAACCTGCAGGTCAAATTCCATCATCAGAGGGTACCCTTGTAACAATACATTTGACATTTACAAGAATAATTTAGACAAGCATCTTCTGATCTGCCACCCTTGGTTAGGCAATTAAAACAATATGAATAAGGTATGGGAAAGATTTTAGTCATGTTAAAAAGATCTAACTTTGACTGCTGGTTGGAAACAGGGTGCAAACTGCAATCTCCACTGTCAAATCCTACAATCTGCCTGCCCCACAATCTGCCCCAGGCTCCTCCCTAGGAACCTGTTGCTACAGCTAGCTTTGCTTCAGAAAAGGAAAAGCATAATTAGTAGTGATTGCTTACCGCCTCATGGTTTTATGTCTCCATGCACCAGTCAAGTTTCCCCAACAGTTTCCATCCATGTCTGTGAAAACATGGATGCTTCACACACATCTTCCCCCCAACAGCAAAGATAATCTATACAATTAGCACAGTTTCAAGATTAGTGTCAGTATCTGACCAAATGTTTCTACTTCTGTTCCTGAGACACAACACTGAGTAATGGCCAGAAAAGTGTTTCATACAGAACATTATGATGTCACAGTGAAGCTGACCTTTGACCTTTTGGGTATGAAATGTCATCACTTCATCATTTTATCCTATTAGACGTTTGTGTGAACTTTCGTCATGATTAGTGTAAGAATTCCTGAGCTGAGTTTATGTAGGCCAATATATGCTGACTGTTGCCGCTATCACATGTAGTTGTCCAGCAGATGAAAATATCAATGGCCAAAATATCCAGTAGAAATTTGCCAAATAAATAAGATAAGATAAGATAAGATATCCTTTACTAGTCCCACAGCGGAGAAATTTCCAGTGCTACAGCAACAAAGTGGACAGCAAAGATAGGGAACAACAGTACAGATAATAAATAGTAGCAATATAAACAGTATATAAAAAGTATGAAAAATTAAAAGAGGAATATGTGGAGTATAAAATATAGAAATAATACACAATATATACACACTATATACAGTCTTTCCAAATGTGCATTATAGTGCAGTCTGTTTGTGTGTATATGTGTGTGTGTGTGTGTGTGGTCTACTGGGAGCACTGCTGGTTGTAGAGTTTGACAGCTGCAGGAAGGAAGGACCTATGAAAGCGCTCCTTCACACACTTTGGGTGAAGCAGTCTGTTGCTGAAGGAGCTCTCCAGTGTTCTCAAAGTGTCCTGCAGGGGGTGGGAGTCATTCTCCATCATGGATGACAGCCTAGCCATCATCCTACTCTCACCTACCACCGCCACTGTGTCGGGGGGCATCCCAGGACAGAGCTGGCCCTCTTGATCAGTTTATCAAGTCTCTTCCTGTCAGCTGCCGAGATGCTGCTCCCCCAGCAAACCACTCCATAGAAAATGGCTGATGCCACCACAGTGTCATAAAAAGTCTTCAGGAGTGCCCCCTGCACTCCAAAAGACCTCAGTCTCCTGAGCAGATAGAGTCTGCTCTGGCCTTTCCTGTGAAGTGCGGTGGTGTTATGAGTCCAGTCCAGTTTACTGTTCAGGTGAACACCCAGGTACTTATAAGATGTCACCATCTCGATGTCCGTTCCTTGGATGTTCACCGGTGTCGGGGGGGAGAGTGTTCGCCTGCGGTAATCCACCACCAGTTCTTTGGTTTTCCCCGCGTTGATCTGGAGGCGGTTCTGCTGGCACCAGTGCACAAAGTTCTGCGTCAGTTCTCTGTACTCTGTTGTCCCCGTCTGCGATGAGGCCAACGATTGCAGAGTCATCAGAAAACTTCTGCAGGTGACAGGTGGGTGTGTTGTATGAGAAGTCTGCAGTGTAGAGGGTGAAGAGGAACGGAGCCAGGACCGTTCCCTGCAGGGTCCCCGTGCTGCAGACGACCATGTCGGACACACAGTCCCGTGTCCTCACATACTGTGGACGGTTGGTGAGGTAGTCCAAAATCCAGTGTGTGAGGTGCTGGTCCATCCCGGTGTGCTCCAGCTTGTCCCTCAGCAGTGCAGGCTGGATGGTGTTGAAAGCACTGGAGAAATCAAAAACATGATTCTCACAGTACTCCCAAGTTTCTCCAGGTGAGAGAGAGCTCGGTGTTGGAGGAGGATGACAGCATCCTTCACCCCGATGCCAGGCTGGTAGGCAAACTGAAGTGGATCCAACGATGCACTCACCAGGGGGCGGAGATGATCAAGGACCAGCCGCTCCAGGGTCTGTAAATAAATGCATTCATTAATAGCATATGAAATTACCTAATATTTTGTGACCTATAACATTTGTTGCCAGGGCAGTTTAAAAATGAACTTACATTATGCAGACCAGATTTTCAGATATTAATTACAAACTGATCTATTTTTCCATTGAAGCCATACAGAGTGCCTCCCTGAGCATACGCCACATCCACAGTAGTCACAGTCTTCATTTTAGTGTGTTTGGAGTATTTAGGTGGCAGCATCATGGCTCATGCTCTCAAGTAAGACCTCCAACACAATGTGGGTCTCCCGGTAGAACCCTAAGTTTTGCTGCTGGGTCTTCAGTCTGCAGCTAAAATTTCAGCATCTGGTCTATTTTTTCCATAATGCACGGGTGAATCTGACAGGAAAACAAACTGATTGTCTGTTATGAAGGATATAAAGGCTATATTATAAATGATATAAATTATATGATTATGATAAATGATAAAATATGCACCCCAAGCTTTCATATTTTTGTCAGTTGTGTCTAAACAGAGAGCGAGATGTATGGACACACAAAAAGAATGGACAAACATAAGCAGATAGAGATGTGTTTTGAACAGAGCAGAGGAGCAGAATCTCTCACTGAGCAGCGCAGAGAAATCCACCTCTGGTGTGTACAGCCAAGTGACTGCTGACACACAGTTGCTCAACAACTGACATATCAGGGTGGTGGTGATGCTTGCTGCATCGAGTCCTTTTACCCCTTTGCCTCTGCAAATAAACCTTTGATTAGTCACTCTTCAGTAGGATGCTTCTTCAACGAGCTTATTTTGAAGTTTCACAACCATGTAAGTATAAGCCATTATATGGCTTTAGTCAATAAATAGATCCCCCCCTGCTTGTATACTACGACGAGGACAATAGTCCAATTAAATGGCCTAGTCGAGCTAATGTTACTCAGTTCAACTCACTCAGGATTTTTGCTGAACAGAACACAGCTAATGTGCATGACATCAGCTGACAGGAGGTAAACATGGACAGAGAAAAAATTGTATACACTTATTATATGATATTTTATATGTTTTCTATATTTAATATTAATTGCTTTCTTTAATGAAGCATCTCAGTGATAATATTTCACATTATAGTATTTGTATAACCAGAGTGACAATAAACATCATGAACCAACAAGATGAAAATCAGCATGTTAGCCACAACACAGAGGTCTGTTTTTCAAGAAAAAGGGATCTTTCATAGCCAGATGATGTTTTAATTGGACATGTTCGAAATTTAAAGGGAAAATTTGCAACTTTTTATGTGACTTTCCAGTCAGTATTTATGGTAAATGTAGTGTATTGAAGCAATAAATTACTTAGTGCACGCTATAGGCCGAATCACCATGACGTCACCCTGACAACAACAGTCACTTTTCAGGTGACAACTGGCAGTTGATGTATAAAATCAGGAAACTTGTTTATTTCTGTTGTCAGCCATAGCATTTAAATATATAGTTAAACACTGTGGTCTGACCTATCTGACGTCTCTGCTGTGCTATTTTATGTACTGTGGTGCTTTGCTAGCATCTTTTACCCCATTTTGACAGTCGTGTGCTGGCTTGGCTTGGGCTGTCAGCCCAGTGTGGCAGGGATTTGCATTTTGATTACAACAAGGCAACCTACTTAAAGTTGTCTTTATCTGATGATGGCTGGTCTTGAGTGAAGATGTTTAAACCAGCGGGCTGATTGATCATATGATGCCATTGGGCTCAATGAGACTTTTTTCAATAGACTTTAATTGTGAAAAACATATCCCCTCACTGAACTTGAATATAGCACATACAATAGACATAAATTTAGATATGATGCAAATTAGCAACATTAGGAGTAATTGGGCATAATAGTAATTAAACAAATTTTCCAGTCTCAGGTATCTGGGTTATTTTATTGATGCCACTATTGCTGAAACATTGAAATTCAAATGGATTTGAAATTGAATTACAACATATGTTTCTGTACAATCATTGCTGTTCCATCATCACAGTATTTCAAATACAGCTTAATACTGCAAAATCACTTTACTGCACAGTCCCAAGGGCTTCTTCTTGCTTGACATGTCCTTGCCTTGCATGCGGAGTGCCTGTGCTATTGATGTTCTAAAAGTAAGCAAGTAAGCAAAAGTAAGCTTTTTTCTTGGAACATCCAGTGAATCACAATCACGTCGATATAACAGCCAGCTGTTTACGGTGATCATATTGACAAAATGAAAAAAGCTTGATACCTTTGATAGTACTTTTTTTTCACCATATCTAGATGCGATAATATGCAATTAGTGTATAAAGAGCATCAACGCCGCCCATGAACTTGTTGCACAGGCTGATGATGCTTAGGCATTCCAGAGAAATCTTCTGTCTCAAGTTTCTGTCCCATCTTTTGACGTTAGAAACAGGCTGGGCACCTACAAAAGTGCTGGCAATGATCACCCCTCTATTGTCAAACCATTTGACTCCTCTTGTTTCTACGCTGTCAAGGACAACCTTTTTCTCTTCAAATGTCCCTCTTTCCTTCTTCTTCATATCAGTGTCTGTGCTAAAACTGCACCCTTGTAGGTGACTTTGCTGCACAGTCCCAAGAGCTGGTATTCCCTTGTTCGCAAGTGCAGCAAACAAATCCAAGGAAGAAAACCTGTTGTCAAACTACAATAGGTGATTGACAGCAAAATGAATGACATGTGCAAGCTTTAGGACAATGCTTCCACTTGCCCCAATGTCAGGTTCTCCAGGTACAGGATCAATTTTCCCTGTAAATATATCGAATGAATGCACCAGGCCTTTTGTATCACAAAGCACAAAGATTGTGTATCCCCATTTGTGTGGCTTCTTGCTGATGTATTGCTTTAGACTAGATCTACCTTTGAAAGGGACCATTTGTTCATCAATAGATCTTGAGGAAGACCCTGACATTTTTGGAGAAGTGGATCAACAATGGCCCTGATTTTGAAGAGCTAATCCTCATTGTTGGCTGCCATGTTGCTGTTGTCATTGAAATGAATGCATTTTTTTTTATTTCATTCCATCTGTCTCGGGACAATAATTCACTGGACCAGTACATTATTGACCTTGGTAAGTGTACAACACTCATGTACACTACAGTGCTCCAATTCATTTTGATCCAATTTGAGGGCAGTATTTGGATTTTCTTGCTTGCAATACAGATTACTTTGTTGTACAATAGTATCCAAAAGATCAGGGTCAAAAAAGTCCTAGAAGTACTGAATGGGCTATCTGGTTTCATCAGCATTAGGAAGAGCACCTTGCAAAATTGGAATGTCTTTTGCAGAGTTTTGTCATTGCACCATCTCCCACAATACCTTTTGCCGTCTTCTCCTTGCAGTAGCAGCTGATTGCCTTCTTGCGCCAGTGGTGCTGGTGCTGGTAGGTCCATCATTATTGCTGTTGGAGTCTTCATCACTGCTGCTTTCATCACCTGGTGTAGGTCTGTAGTCTTCATTGCTATCATCACTGTCACTGAGACAGGTGTCATCACTTTTGACTGGTGGAACCCTGGTTTGAAGTCCACCAGGTTGCTTCCCATAGAAAGTTGATGTGTCCATTTAGTTCTACCGAAAAATAAAGGGCAGAAATTGCATTTATATCCCAGCATGCTATTTTTATTCTGTTTTGCACATAAATCAATGTTGCACACATACTCTGCACATAGTTGTACATAGTCTATATTTCTATTTCTGCATAGTTATATTTTTTAACATAACATAACACCTTTTGTTCCTTTTTTTGCATGGCAGCAGTGTTGTTTCCTATAAACAGCCTCTTACTGTTGTGAATTTTCTCATCTGTGTTTCACTGTATCCATGTCTAGATGCTCGTCTTCTGAATGATATGGGATGATCTTCAGCAATGGAGCATGCTTCTCCTAATCAGCACAGAAAGGTGTTTATTAAAATGAACTCAATGAACCAAACATCAGATTTACAATCATATAAGGACTTATATACTTAAAAGCATTTGAAGTATCTGCACAGGAATTCAATTTTTTATGATACTGCACCTAAATACAATATTATTCATTTGCAGCCATTGCTGCCTAATGTCGCAAATACCCGACAAACCGAAATCTGCAAACTTTGACAGTTTTTGTCACATGTAGTCTATTCCAATATATCAGCAGTAGAAGCAACCAATAAGCTGGTATGTATCTTTATCTTAGCACAACTTTCCTCAAATTTGGACAATTTGCCGAGTTTAGCAGCCAAAATCCGTGTGATCTGCAGAGCGAACACTTCTGCTTTCATCAGCCGCATGTAGTTCACACTCGGACTGCTGGATGGCAGCAGAGTGCTTTGAATGTAATCCTTGGTCCATTCGCCACCTTGGTTGCAAACTGTTAGCAGTTTTACACTTGTAAAAACAAAGTTTATACAACATATAACTCACACTATAGGTCAAACATCAGTATATATCAGAATTTTCCATCACATTCCACCCTTTTTAGCATGTCAATGCTAAACCACACAGTAAAAGGAAAATTCTCTATTACCTTACTACTATTACCTTATGCCCTGTGAGTTCCAACTGTACCAGCCAAACGCCAGTATTCGGCCCTCCAACATGGGAGATGAAAACCCAGGCAGAGGTCACAGGTCACAAGCACAGGCAAGCCAAACATCCCCCTCCAGATATGGCGAGGAGAGGGTAAAAGACTTGTCTGTGTAACTACACTAACTACTAAGGGAAAAAACCTCTAGTACAACGAAGGCAGAAATCCCTTAGACATTCTAAGACTAAGGTGAATTGTAATCAATATAAAAAACATGCAAGTGAATATATGGAAGAAAAAATATAGTGTGTAAATAAGAAATTTATTTGTTAACTGAAATCAGACTACTGTCGAATATCTCTAATGATTAAAACATGTGAATGAAGTAAATAAAGTTGAAAAAGGAATTTCATGGTGGGAGTAACTCCTGGAGTCCATGATTCCATCTGCACATAGTGGCCTACAGCAGAGGACACCATGGAGGAAATCAAAGATCTCACACAGGGAATGACACAACAAACAACACTGCTTAGCACCAGTAGAAACACAGGGGCAAACAAATGAATCAGCGTTGCTTTTTATCCGCTCAAAGAAAACCAAGACCGTAAGTCGAAACCTGCATTCACTTCTGTGTCACGACTTTTCTCCAGATGCAAAAGGTCATTAAGATGTGTCATGTTATCAAAAACATCAGGTATATAAGTACAGCAATTGGTACCCACAATGTGATAACCCCCCCCTCCCCCCGCATAACGCTCAATTTTACTGAGATCTGCTATGTCCCATGTGAAGTAGCCTCGCCGCACAGCGTTAGCTATCTCTGGTTTAAGTCCATTCGTAAACAGCAGGCGCAGCTGGGATGTGTGTCTTTCACCCTGCTTCCCCTCTGCCTCAGCTTCAGTTAGTCCACCATACTCTACCACTGCTCGCTTCAGGCGATATAAGTATGCAGAGACAGACTCATCATCATTCTGCTTGACAGTTCCAACTTTCTCCCAGTCCAAGACAATAGAAAACGCAGTCTTTAGCTTAGCCAGCAGCTGTTGAATTATGTCTCTGTACTCCGCATTTGATTGATCATTATATCTGTAATGAACCAGTCTGGTGTTCACATGCGGTGGGAGCACACTAGAAACTTTGTGCCAGTCATTTTTCATGTGCAATGACAGCATCCGTCTCAGTTCATCAATGGTTGGTCTGTACTGCTCAATTAGCAGTTGCAGTTGCTGTCCAAATTTCTCACCACCTTCCATCATGCGTGGCAAATTTCCCATGGCCTTGCACATTTCACTGAAAAGCCATGGCCAGTACACGAGCTGTGTGTCACCGTCTCCAGCTGCAACTTCCAGCATCGGGAGCACTGAATGTCTCTGTTGGCTCATCCCTCAGCCTGTATGTTGCTCCAGCTCGAGTCATGGAGGCATACTCGGGGTGCAGGTGCGGAGACACCTCCCTGCTTCTCTGCGGAGCCTTTGTCTCTGCCGGCGGCGCTGGTGCAGCAGCTGCTTCACTCTGACCAGGTTCAGAGGGATCAGGATACGATGGGGTGGTGGTACTTCTTCTGGAACACTGGCACTCGGGCTTGTTAGGGGCTGATGGGGTTGTTGAACCTCTAGCGGCATCACACGCGTGTAGGGTGGAGCAGAGTCAAGATCCGAATCCAGCTTCAGACACTGCGCTAGGACACTCTTAGGGCCCTGTCTACACTTTGCCTCTGTCATCCAGCTCTTAAAAGCGGGCCAATCTACCTCAACCTCAGCTTTTCTACCAAACCTCCCTTTCATTCCCTTTCTCTCTAAATCTAACAGTCTTACTTCTAAAGCCTCCAATTGTTTTACACTCAAACTGCCTGTCCTTGGGAAGCAACACTCCCTGACCCACAGATCTAACTGGGCAACGCTCTGTTTCCCATAATTGGTCAACATGAATCTCACATTAGGAGCACCATAATCAGGCTCAACATTTCCCTCAGCGATTTTGCTATTCCCAGACCCCATGGTAATGAACTCTCAACGTCCGCGGTGAGCAGTATTCAATAAAAATCAAAAGGGAAAATTTTAGTAAATTAAATTAAATTAAATTAATTAAAATGTTTTATTTTTACAACACGCACAACTTACCTGAAAAACTCAATTCACTTTCTCTGTCTGTCCCAGTCTGACAGCAAATTTCTCTACTTCTCCTTTAACCCCCGACAGCTTACACTGTCTGCTTAGGTCCCAGACCTAACCGAGCTTGTTACTTTCCTGCACTTAGTTTTCCCAGAAAACAGTGCCTGCCAACCTTTAAGGTGGAAAGCTTCCCTTCTGCGCAGACCTTAAACTCACCAGGAAAGACAGCGAGGTGTTGACAGCCACCAAGATTCGTTGGACCCAACTGTGAGGAGCGTTGCAGCTCTCCGACGTCCGGCCCTCCTCTCAACCTTCCTTTGTGGGGGAGTTAGAGGAAGTAAGAGCCTTGGCTCTTGCTGTGCACAGTCTCCACACCTTCAGTCAGGAGAAAAAACCTGCTCACAGAAAAGGTCCCTTCATGGTCACCAAAATTGTGGTGGCAAAAATGTTTTTTGTCAGATCAATTAACAACTTAAAGAAAAGTTTTCACAAGTCAGCTGTCTTTCTTGAGTTTAATAAGCATTTGAATGGAACCACACACAGATACAACTGCAAGAACAGTTAGTCAGTGAGTGAGTGAAGATGTTCTTCACTCTGCCAGTCTTATAGTTTAGTCTATAGTCTAAACAAACACCAGTAGACAAAATATATGTCACCCAGGTGGTGTTGTCACTAGCAAAACATAACAGTTTATAAAAAATATCTGGTTTTCTGATCTGAGGGATCTTGGAACAGAAAAGGGGGTTAAGAGCTCTGAAATGTAAGGCGGAGCCAGACTGTGTAGGGATTTCAATCAATCAATCAATCAATCAATCAATTTTATTTATAAAGCCCAATATCACAAATCACAATTTGTCTCAGCTTTACAGCACACAACATCCCTCTGTCCTTAGGACTCTCACAGCGGCTAAGGAAAAACTCCCCAAAGAAAACCCCTTTAACAGGGAGAAAAAAATGGTAGAAACCTCAGGAAGAGCGACTGAAGGAGGGATCCCTCTTCCAGGATGGACAGACGAGCAATAGATGTTGTACAGAACAGATCAATATAATGAATTAACAGTAATCCGTATGACACAATGAGACATAAGGAGAAACAGATATTATATTAATAATATGATTATATATGTATGTGACAATAATGATATGTGTATAATAGTCCAGGTATGACTAATAGTAACAGCAGCAGTGGGAGGCATCAGGCAGGACCACGGCAGCAGCACAACCACGACACATCATCCAGGCACAGCTGCGGTACGAGTTAACCTGCGAGACAGTGGAGTACAAAGGCTCCGGAGAACAAGCCGAGTTAGTAACATGCAGTAAGCCCGGGTTAGAGAGATGCATTAACAGGACATGAATACTAGCAAGAGAGAGAGAGAGAGAGAGTGAGAAGGAGAGAAGGGGCTCGGTGTATTATAGGAGGTCCCCCGGCAGACTAGGCCTATGTCAGCCTAACTAGGGGCTGGTCCAAGACAAGCCTGAGCCAGCCCTAACTATAAGCTTTATCAAATAGGAAAGTCTTAAGTCTAGTCTTGAAAGTGGAGATGGTGTCTGCCTCCCGGACCGAAACAGGAAGGTGATTCCACAAAAGAGGAGCCTGATAGCTGAAGGCTCTGGCTCCTGTTCTACTTTTGGAGACTTTAGGGACCACAAGTAACCCTGCATTCTCAGAGCGCAGTGTTCTGGTGGGATAATAGGGCACTATGAGCTCTCTGAGATATGATGGAGCCTGATCATTTAGAGCTTTGTAAGTTAAGAGAAGGATTTTAAATTCAATTCTGGATTTTACAGGGAGCCAGTGCAGAGAAGCTAAAACAGGAGAAATATGATCTCGTCTCTTAGTTCCTGTCAGTACACGTGCCGCCGCGTTCTGGATTAGCTGGAGAGTTTTCAGGCACTTATTAGAGCTACCTGATAATAGAGAATTACAGTAATCCAGCCTAGAGGTAACAAACGCATGGACCAATTTTTCAGCATCTTTTAGTGACAGGATAGGCCTAATTTTCGCAATATTACGCAGATGAAAAAACGCAGTCCAAGACGTTTGTTTTAAATGGGAGTTAAAAGACAAATCTTGATCAAATAATACTCCGAGGTTTCTTACGGTAGTGCTAGAGCCCAGAGCAATGCCATCCAGAGAAACTATATCATCAGATAAAGAGTTTCTGAGCTGTTTGGGGCCAAGAACAATAACTTCAGTTTTGTCTGAATTTAACATCAGGAAATTGGTGCTCATCCAGGTTTTTATATCTTTAAGGCATTTCTGAAGTTTAGTTAATTTATCCGTTTCTTCTGGTTTTATCGATAAATACAACTGTGTATCATCCGCATAGCAATGGAAATTTACAGAGTGATTTCTAATGATGTTACCTAAGGGAAGCATATAGCGTGAATAGAATTGGTCCGAGCACTGAACCTTGAGGTACTCCAAAACAAACTTTAGTACGCGAAGATGATTCATTATGAACATGAACAAACTGAAAGCGATCGGATAAGTACGATTTAAACCAGCTTAGTGCAGAACCTTTAAGGCCAATTGAATGTTCCAGTCTCTGTAGCAGAATTTGGTGGTCAATTGTGTCAAATGCAGCACTAAGATCTAGTAAAACAAGTACAGAGATGAGACCTTGGTCTGAAGCAATCAGAAGATCATTTGTAATTTTAACTAGTGCTGTCTCGGTGCTATGATGAACCCTAAATCCTGACTGAAATTCCTCAAATAAGTTATTATCATGGAGAAAGTCACACAGCTGGTCTGTGACTACTTTCTCAAGGATCTTTGAAAGAAAGGGAAGATTGGATGTAGGTCTGTAATTGGCTAACACCTCTGGATCCAATGTGGGCTTTTTTAAAAGAGGTTTAATTACAGCTACCTTAAAAGACTGTGGTACATAGCCCGTTAATAAAGATATATTGATCATGTCTAGTATGCAGGTGTTAACTAAAGGTAAGACTTCCTTAAGTAGCCTAGTTGGGATGGGGTCCAATAGACACGTTGATGACTTGGATGAAGAAATCATTGAGGTCAATTGTTGAATAGAAATCAGGGAGAAGCAATCTAAATATGTATCAGCACTTATAGCTGTGTTTGAAGGCAGATTAATACTGTTAGACGGCAGGAGGTCATGAATTTTGTCTCTAATAGTTACAATTTTGTCATTAAAAAAGCTCATAAAATCATTACTGCTAAGGGCTAAAGGAATACAAGGCTCAATAGAGCTGTGACTCTCTGTCAGCCTGGCTACAGTGCTGAAAAGAAACCTGGGGTTGTTCTTATTTTCTTCTATTAATGACGAGTAATAGTTTGCTCTGGCATTGCGGAGGGCTCTCCTATATGTTTTTAGACTATCTAACCAGATTAAACGAGAATCTTCCAGTTTGGTTAATCGCCAATTCCTTTCAAATTTCCGCGACATTTGCTTTAATTTTCTGGTTTGGGAGTTATACCAGGGAGCAAACTTTCTTTGCTTTGCGAACTTCTTTTTAAGAGGTGCTACGGAGTCAAGAGTTGTTCGCAGCGAGCCTGCAGCGCTATCGACGAGATGATCAATTTGGGAGACTTTAAAGTCAGTACGGGAAACCTCAGTTACAGAGGGTATTAAATTTAATGCCGATGGAATCACTTCCTTAAATTTTGCTACCGCACTATCTGATAAACACCTAGTATAGTAGCTGTTACTGAGTGGCGCGTAGTCAAGTAGACAGAAATCAAAAGTTATTAAGTAATGATCTAATAGAGAGGGATTCTCTGGAAAGACCATGAAGTTATCAATCTCAATTCCATACGCCAGAACTAGATCGAGGGTGTGGTTAAAACTGTGAGTGGGCTTATGTACACTTTGACTGAAGCCAATGGAGTCTAATAATGTGATAAACGCAGTAGCGAGGGAGTCATTATCAGCGTCCACGTGAATATTGAAATCGCCTACAATAATAACTTTATCTGATTTCAGGACTAAACTGGATAAAAACTCGGAGAATTCAGATAAGAATTCTGAATACGGGCCAGGAGCACGGTACACTATAACAAATAGAAGAGGCTGCGAGGTTTTCCAGGTCGGATGTAAAAGACTAAGGACAAGGCTTTCAAAGGATTCATAATCTAGTTTAGATTTAGTGCTAATTGATAGACTAGAGTTAAAAATGGCTGCAACTCCCCCTCCTTGGCCGCTGCCTCGAGGAACGTGGGTATTATTATGACTGGGGGGAGTGGATTCATTTAGCATATTCATCTTGACACAGCCAGGTTTCGGTGAGGCTGAGTAAATCAATATGATTATGTGATATTAATTCGTTTACTAACACTGCTTTGGAAGATAAAGATCTGACATTTAACAGTCCACATTTAATTGTCCTGTTTTGTCTTTCTGTCACAGAAGAGGTTTTAATTTTTATCAGGTTATTATGTACAACTCCTCTTTGTTTGACTTTATATTTAAATAATTTAGGAGGTCGGGGGACAGGCACCGTTTGTATGACACTATGGGTGGGTGACTGCTCTAGAAGCTCAGAGAAGCGTTTTACACTGCGACTCTGATTCCTGGTCTCAACTCTGGGTTGTCACAGTTTTAGATCACTAATAAACTTGTCCAGGTTTCTAGATATGAGAGCGGCTCCATCCAAAGTGGGATGAATGCCATCTCTCCTAATCAGATCAGGTTTTCCCCAGAAGGTTTTCCAATTATTAATTAATAATTAATTACGGAGTCCGACATAGTTTTAGCATACTGACACACCGAGGCAACATTAATTTTTGTGACCTCCGATTGGCGTAACCGGGTGTCATTAACGCCGACGTGAATAACAATCTTACTGAATCTACGTTTAGCCTTAGCCAGCAGTTTCAAATTTGATTCAATGTCGCCCGCTCTGGCCCCAGGGATACATTTGACTATGGTCGCTGGTGTCGCTAACTTCACGTTTCTCAAAATAGAGCTGCCAATTACCAGAGTTTTCTCCTCAGCGGGTGTGTCGCTGAGTGGGGAAAAACGGTTAGAAATGTGAACGGGCTGGTGGTGAGCCGAGGGCTTCGGCCTGGTACTACGCTTCCCTCGGACAGTCGCCCAGTCTCCTGGCTGCACAGGAGTTACCGGAGGACCGCTAACAGAGGCTATGCTAAGTGGCTCCGCGCCGGCTACAGGGGACTGGCTAACTACCGCAGCTACAGTTTGACTCTCCATGGTGTGGAGCCGAGCTTCTAATTGACTAAGCCTCGCCTCCAACACAGAAAATAAACTACATTTCTCACATGTACCGTTATCGCTAAAGGAGGCAGAGGAGTAACTAAACATCTGGCACACTGAGCAAGAGAGTGCAGGAGAGGAAGCCATCGCTAGGTGCTAAGCTAAGGTAGCTAACAAGGCTGAGAGTGTGTGAGCAAGCAAAGGTGAATAAGACAGTCGTTTAAAGAAGCAGAGTGATTAACACTACAACTAGTGAGGTTTAAGAAGTGAAGTGGATGTGTAACGGCTAAAGTGAGGAGAAAAAGCAGAAAAGTAGCTGGTGAGAGATCGCTGCAGTAGCTGAGAGACACCAACACAGAAACACCGGAAATGACACAACACGCTTACCGCAGTACGTCAGCACGTTGAAAGTAATTAATAGAATCTTAAATTGAATTCTGTAGTGAATGGGGAGCCAGTGTAATTCAGCCAGGACTGGGGTGATATGTTCCCTACTAGAGTGTTTGTGAGAAGCCGTGCTGCCACATTCTGTACCAACGGTCAATGGGTGAATAGTTAAGTAGTCTAGGCGTGAGAAAATGAGGGAATGGATAAGTTGTTTAACTATGTTATTGGAGAGTACTGGTTTGAGCTCGGCAATATTTCTGATATGTAAAAAAACAGGATTTAACACCCTTAATGCACTGATTGAAGTTAAGATACGGATCAAAGATGACTCCTAAGTGTCTAGCTGAGTGTTGTAAGTAATCCAAGGTAGGGGGTGACACTGAGCAATAACCAGGACCTCTGTCTTATCTGTGTTAAGCTATAGGAAATTGGAAGCCATCCAGTCCTTAATGGCAGCAAGGCAGCCGTGCAGAGAGTCCAGGTTACTATGATTTCCAGGGCTAAATAAGATGTACAACTGAGAAACATCAGCGTAACGGTGGTATGATACAGAGGTGAAATTGCGGATAACATGGCCAAGGGGTAAAAGATACAAGCTGAACAAAATAGGCCCAAGGACTGAGCCCCGTAGGACACCATATGACAGTAGAGCAGTTGATGAACTGAAGTTGTCAACAGTGACTTTGAACTTTCTATTTGACAAATACGATGCAAACCAGTTAAGAGCAGTTCCACTTAGACCAACCCAGTTCCTGAGTCTGTTGAGTAAGATTGTGTGATCAACTGTATCAAATGCCGCAGTCAAGTTCAGTAAAATGAGAATGGTATGGTTTCCTGAGTCTGTACTCATCAAAATGTCATGTTTTTCTTAAAGTAGAGCAGTTTCTGTACTGTGATTCTTTCTGAAGCCAGATTGGAATAGATCAAATATGTTGTTTTCTTCTACTCTTTCAAGAAGTTGCTGTGCAACCACTTATTTAATATTTTTTTGCGATCAGAGGTATATTTGGATATTGGATAGTAATTACTGGGCAGTGTGGGATCTAAACTGGTTTTCTTGAGGAGTGGCTAGATACAGGCGTGTTTGAAGTAATCCGGGACCTGGCCAGAAAAAAGAGATTCATTAACAATTTTTAGAAGCCATGGGGTGATGACTTCAAAAACCTCTTTGAAAAAGGCAGAATATCCAATTTACAGGTACTAAGATTAGTATTGGACACCATGTCAACCAAATCCCTATGGTTAATGGGGGTAAACTCATCCAACACTGTGACGGAGAGCGAAAACTGTGAAGACAATGGAGGTAAGCTAATAGGAGTAATGGATGATTTGATGTTTTCTATTTTTTCAACAAAGTACTTTAAAAATGTTTCACAGTCATCTACAGATGTGGCAGAAACAGTAGCTGGAGCAGGGCTCACCAGTCTGTTGATGGTGTTAAACAGAGATCTTGTGTTGTGCTTTGAGGCAATGAGATTTGAAAAATAAGCAAGTCTCTCAGTCTTTATCAGAGCATTCAATGATGACATTATCTCTTACAATTGGAGTCGATGGACTTGAAGTTTAGTGGTTTTCCACTGCAGTTCGGCTCTTCTGCATTCTCTTTTTAGTTTTCTAATATTTTCTTTTATCCAGGGCCTTGGGTTTGAGGGATGACATGAACTAGCTTTCAGCGGGGCTATTTGGTCTGAAGTTCTCCAGCAAATACTGTTAAAATGTAGAACCATATTATTTACATTGTTGCACTGGGTCATACATTCATCAAGATGGTGGCAAAGTCTTTTTTTTAGAATCCAGTAGAAGAACCTTAGAATGACAGTAGAATCCATTAGAATGACCCAGGAGTGACAGAAATACAGTTTATGTCAAATAAAATCTCTCAAGCAAAGGGAGTTCATGTCTAAACCCAGTGTAAAAACTAAATCAAGTGTGTGGCCTCGCTCATGCCTGGCCAATTTTACATGCTGTTTTACATTAAAGGATTCACATATAGATAAAATCTTAGAAGTAAAATGATTATCAGGGTGGTCAACATGAATGTTAAAATCACCAACAAATAGAATGCGGTCATAACAACAATTGCAGAGATATAATCAGAGAATTCTGATTAAAAAAAAAACTAGTATTGGGTTTAGGAGGGCAATAAATGGCAATACAACACACAGAGATGTCAAAATTTAATCTAAAGATTCATACCTTGGTTTCTCCACTGGAATGAATGTATAGTTTAAATCTTTTTGTAGACAACTGCAAGTCCACCTCTTCTACCACTGAGCCTCTGGGTGTTAAAATACATGTAATTAGGAGGACATAATTCTGAAAATGCAGTTAAATAACCAGTTCTAAGCCAAGTTTCAGTTAAGAAGATAAGGTCTAATTTACTGGTTGAGATAAAATCATTTAGGATATAAGTTTTACTAGCCAGTGACCTAGAGGGCACAGCTAGCAGTATTTTTGTATGTTGTGTTTTTATAAAATGTTATTATGGGATGGAGGTTTGCTGCATTTACTCCACTACTCAAAGTATTTGCTTTGATGGGGAAAGAGTGAGGTGACCTCTTAGGGTAATGACGTCTACTGGTAATATGTACAGGAATACAGAGAGGTTGAACAGCGGTGTGATCATTCCACAAGGGGGAGCTGAAAGGGGTAAGGCTAAGATGTGTGCTGGGGGCTGGGAATGGGTGTGTCTGTGTTATTGACCGATGGATTGAGCTACTGCCCAAGATCAATGTCAGGGGAGGACAGTAGGTGGGGCTAGTGCTTGAGACAGAGGTCGTAGGTGATGCAGGCAAAGAAGAAGGGGGAAGTTCCGGGGTATGTGGACGGGATGTAAACAGTCAGTCGTGGAGAAGACTGTACGGCGTGCAGCAGGTTAGCCATGTGCTGGAGTCTATAGTTGGACCACTGGAAGAATATATCAACAACTGGCTGAGTACACTGCAATTTGAATTTTGTTTTGTTTTAGGAGGTGAATTTTAGGGATGCACAATATTGGAGGTTTGGTTGAAATCTGATATGCCAATATGTAACCGGTCATTTGACCGATAACCGATATTGATATATTGACTTTTTCTCTACCTAATTTTAATGATCATCACTTCTCTTCTGGAGTGGAATTAACGTCACATTACGCATGTATACTTTTAACGTGATGCAGTAGGAGACATGAAATAGAATGCTTTTCAATGTATGTAATATTCATTCATTGTGCAAAATAAGAAAAAGCATGTTAGTTGATTCTGATAGTTGTGAGATGAATGTGAAGTACTGTGAATACTTGCTATGCCATTACCCAGGAACAAACATTAATGGAGTGATGCAGTGATCAGCAGTAACATAAACAGATGAGACTGGCTGACCAACACACATGGCAGCATTAAACAGCTTAAAAGAATACTTGCATTTGTATAGCAGTTATTCACTGCGAGTTACCTTGGATTTGTGAAGAAAACTTTTTCTCACATGCCTCCACGGTGAATAGAGAATCAAAATAAGACAAACTTTTGGGATGAATTGCAGTAAACTTGGTCCACATTTTTAACAACAGCAAAACTATTTTGAACCACCGTATTTATTTCACACAAACTGTAAATTATAGGAGTTTATATATAAACACAGTGTGGTAATGTTGTAATGTACTTTCAATGTACACTCATTTTTACTGAGCTTGAGCACATCACAATGCAACCTCTGTGAGTTGTTACTTCCAGCTACTTTTTATTACAACTTAATTTATCCATATATTATGTGCTCTAACAGTGTGGGGTGCCACATGTCCCACTTTACTCAATACAATTTTGTTAACTCAAGAAATTTTTGAGAATGATGAGCTTTGCTAAAAAATGTGATTCATCTGCTCCTCTTTTCAGAAAATACAAACTGCTATCGATTTCTAATGTGAACATATACTAGACTTGTGTGTTCATGTGTCCTTCTATTTCTGCGGCATTGAGAGCATCCTGACATACAGCATGCTAGTGTGGTTTTCCAGCTGCACGGCTGCTGAAAGGAAGGCTCTCCAGAGGGTTATCAAGTCAGCCCAGAACATCATTGGTACACAGTTACCAGCACTTGAGGACTTGTACAAAAGCCGCTGTCTCCGTAGGGCCACAAACATAATTAAGGACTCTTCTCACCCAGGACACCAACACTTCTCACTGCTACCCTCTGGAAGGCGATACAGGTCTATGAGATCTCGCATTTCCAGACTTCTCAACAGTTTTTACCCAAGTGCTATTAAGATAATTAATCCATATTAATTCAGTACACATAATGCATACTGTGTATGCTCTGTGGCTGGGCCAGATGTGCAATTCAGTCTATACTGCTGCTGCTCTTATTTCACTGCACTGATTTTTATTATTTATTTATTACTGCATTATATATTCTCCTTTTTACACATAGTGTATTTTATGTGTCTCACTGTTGCTGGTTATTGATATTGTTTATTGTCTTTTGCTGGTTTTATGTGGTATAGCCCAGAGATCACAAAATGTTGTTGTACTGCTGTGCAGTGACAATAAAGGCATTGAACTGAATTCATTATCACCATTCAAAAAAACATCTGAAAAAGTTTTTATTAAGCAAAGATTTTTAATTTTTTTTTTTTTTTGGACCTCATTGTAATGCATCACATCTTGTATACATTCATTTCTGTATATCAGTTTTATATTACGACTTAGCCTTGACACCTTGAAGTTTGTCCATTGTTAGCTATATAGGGGAGATATTTCTATAAGCCTTTCTGGCTTCCAAACTCTTCTGCACAATATTTTAACTTTTTTGTTATTTTATTGTCTTTTGTAAATATATATAATGTGCAAATAAATTAAATTAAACTAAACTAACTGCACTCCACAAACACCTAGCAGCACAGGTGGCCCAGCTGTTAAGGGATGGGACTCACCCAGAATGGTTGACACAGGGCAGGACAGTCCTGATCATGAAAGACCCTCAGAAGGGAACCATCCCATCCAACTGCAGACCGATAGCCTGTCTCTGCACAACATGGAAGCTCTTGTCAGGCATCATAGCAGCTAAGACAACTAGGCATGTGATCAAATACATGAGCAAGGCACAGAAAGGAATTGGCATTAACACCAGAGGAGCCAAGCACCAGCTACTGGTGGACAGAGCAATCGCTCGAGAGTGCAAGAGCATGATGACCAACCTGTGCACTGCCTGGATTGACTACAGAAAGCCTATGACTCAATGCCACATACATGGATACTGGAATGTCTTGAATGTTCAAGACAGCTGAATGGTCAGGACAAGGTCTGAGCCATCAACATGTGCGCACTGCCAGTCATCAGATACCCAGCTGGGATCGCTGGCTAAAGGAGGAGATAGAAGCCACAGATATCAAGACAAGAAAGCTCCTCACCATGCATGGAGGGTTCCACCCCACATCCAGCACCCTGAGGCTACACACTAAGCAGAAAGAGGGAGGCTGAGGACTAGTGAGCATCAGAGCTACTGTCCTCCCTTCAGCTGTGCCTCAGGATCCTGTCCATGAAAGTCACAAATAGGATTCGTGACAAGGGACAACCCTGATGGAGGTCAACACCCACGAGAAAATGTTTAACTCTCAGCTCTCACTTTGGTCATACAGGGACTGAATGGCTCGTGGCAGCAAGCCTGGTACTCAGTACTCTCATAGTACCCCCCACAAGACTTCTCCAAGTTGACAAAGCACATGTAGACTGGATGAGCGAACTCCCACGACCCCTCCAGCAGCTTCGCAAGGGTAAAGAGCTGGTCCACTGTTCCACAGACAGGACAGAATCTGCATTGCTCCTCCTGAATCCAAGGTTCGACAATCGGTTGGAGACTCGTTTCCAGGAGTAAACTTCAGTAAACTTCATCCCCTTTTTTGAAAATGGGAAACACCACCTCAAACCTGACCTCCATGGGACACTGAAAAGGTGTGTCAGCCAAGACAGCCTTACAGTGTCCAGAGCCTTCAGCATCTCAGGGCAAAACTCATCCACACCCAGTGCCTCGCCCATATACCTGCCAGGTATGGCAGGTATGGCAGGTATATGGGCGAGAGTTCCCCCGAGTCTTCAGGCCCTGCCTCCTTCACAATAGATGTGATGTCCAGGTTAAGGAGGTCCTCAAAGTGCTCCTTCCACTGCTCGATGATGTCCCCAATTTGGGTCAGCACTTCTTTTTCTCTGCTGAGCACAACGTGAGACAAGCCCTGCTTTCCCCTCCTGAGGCGTCCAACAGTCTGTCAGAACTTCCTTGAGGCCATCCGAAGTCCCTCTCCATAGCCCCCCCAAACTCCTCCCACATCTGTGTTTTTGCTTCAGTGACCGCCACAGCTGCAGCCCTTCTGTCCAACTGGTACCTCTCTGCTGCTTCAGGAGACCCCTGGGCCTGCCAGACCTGAAAGGCCTCTTTCTTCAGCCTGACGGCCTCCCTCACCACTGGTGACCACCAGCGGGTTCTTAGGTTGCCGCCACATCAGGCACGGACAACCGTCTGACCACAGCTTCTAGCAGCTGCCTCCACAATGGAAGCTTTGAACATGACCACTCAGATTCCATTCCCCAACATCCCCCGGGATGCATGAGAAATTCTTCTGGAGGTGGGAGTTACAGCCAAAATAAGATGAAAAGATGAAGACATTAAACTCTATCTCTGCTTTGCTTGATATTGCAGCTTATGCAATCATGCAAATAAGTTGTGCTTGTGACAGTGCATAACAGCAGGCAGTGCTATTCTTCACACAGTGCTTGTCCTCTTGGGTGGCTGTGGCTCAGAGGGAGAGCGGGTCCGTCCACCAATCGGACGATTAGGGGTTCGATCCCCGGCTCCTCCAGTCCGCATGTCGAAGTATCCTTAAGCAAGATACTGTGCCCCAAATTGCTCCAGATGATGTTTCCATCGGTGTGTGAGTGTGTTAAAAAACTGAGTAGCAGGTGGCACCTTATACGGTAGCCTCGGCCACTGGTGTATGAATGGGTGAATGTGACTCTTGGAGAGACTTTATTATGAGGAGACTGATCACTAAAAAGATCTTCCATATAAATGAAAGAGAGTAGTTCATAACGGCAGTATGGCGATCGTACGCACATGTCCCGCCTCTTCCGCCACTCACAAAGTCAATTGTTAGGTGATTTTTATTGGTCAATCATGTTGTAGTGACGTAAGCCTGCGTAACCACCTTTATGACAGTTTGGTCAAGTTTCTGCATAGAGGACTCCGGAGGGAGGGACCATTGACAGTAGTAGGCAGGGTTATGGGGAAAGTGTGGTTGAAAAGCTACGCCTCGCCGCCTCGCTCCACCTGTGAATTTGCATGCCTCTCAGTCTGCGACCAGAGATAATAAGAGAACAGACTTAATCCATCGACCTCTGTTTACACGTCATCTCGACCGCTCCGCTGCAAAGATCCTTTGCACCACCTGTAGAAACCACAGGTACCTGGGTATGCGCTCGCTTGCTTCTGATTATTAAATACGCTGCGCTCCAGGGTTCCCCACCCCTCAAAACAAAGCTCACGCACCGGTGACGTCTTACGTTGTTGGAGCCGTATATTGAAACGGTATCGTGAATTTTCGCGTGCACAGTTGAATAACCTGAGAAGAAAAAAGTGGTTTTAAACCTTATTAAGGAACATAACTGGCAAGTCTTCTCATTGATTTGGATCAGTCTTTTTTGCTGATGCCATTCATATAGTTTGTATGTCCCAGCGAGCTCTGGAAGTAGAGAACCAGACCTTCACCCATTAATTTTGATAGGGCTTGGTCTTGTTAATTTCAAATAGCTGCCATGGCGCGTATCAAAGATGGTGTCGGAGTGTTACAACTTGCCTTAGAAGGACTTTGCTCGTAGAGTAGAAAACGCTTTGAGAGGTCAGACGACTAGACGACGAGAAAGGTGCTATACAAATGCAGGTCCATTTACCATTTGACACATTTCTATGTTTGACAATTCATAATCAATTCGTAAATTTAATGATCAAATTCAGTGCTGCGAGCACACATTGCAGTTATGTTTAGCTGCAAACAATGTTATGAGGCTTGTGGTCTACAGCCTTGCTAGAAGCTCTTCTTCTTAATTCAGCTAAATGCTAATGTCAGAATGCTCACATGCTCATAATGACAATGTGCTGATGTCTAGCAGAAAGTACTTTGCATGTTCATCTTAGTTTATTCTGACATACCAGGGGCGATTGCTCTGAGACAACAAGGGAGGCTGCACTTCCCCTAAAATGTCATAGAAGAAAGGGTCAAATATGCACTATTGAATTTACATTAAAAGAAGAATTTACATTGCATTAAACATGCGCTAGGATGCGTTTAACATCATGACCATGATGGTCAAATGTCAGCTGTTTATCACCAGTTTTCAAACGCGACCTCCCTGTCATACATTCTCGTGTCAGCATGGTGGACGCGGAGCCTCCAAGTATTCCAATGAGACAGCGCTTTTTCCTGCGAGACGGTTATTGGATAAATATGACAAAGTTGTCACTTCCAGGGAGGCTTAGCTTCCCTGGGACCTAATTGAAGTGTTTAAACTAGTGCTGTCAAAGTTTACGCGATTAATATCAACACGATTAACGCGTTAAAGAAATTTGTCTTAAATAGGCCTAGTACTAGTGTTTCTTGGACAAACATACCTGGCATAGTCCTTTTCAAAAGCTCTCTCCCTCTCACTTTACATCTCTCCTTGCTTCCCCTTTTCCACATGAGTGCTGTCTCTCTCTCTCTCTCCCACAGTGTCTTCTTCATATGGACTACTGCAGTGGAGCCCTGGTTGCAGCCTTTACTTTTTTTGTTAGCCTACATTGATAACAAATAGGCTACTTTTGCTCAGCCAATGAAAATAGTTTGCTGGATTCATTGACTTATATAAACTATTGACATTAAACAAGAGCATTTGAATGCCTTTTTTTGATTTTATATAATAATTCCATGATGTCACATTCCCACGTTATTGCAAATGGATGACATAAAGACGAAATTATTTGTGATTAACCACAGGATTTTTTTTTAAGTACAGGAGTAATTAACTTTAGAAGGAAATTAATCACAATTAATCTAGATTAATGGATTTTAAAATGTGAGATTAATTTGTTATTTTTTTAATCCTTTGACAGCCCTAGTTTAAACCCATTTGAAAAACTTTTGAGGTGTGTTTTGTTGTGGTTCTATGGCATCAGTTTGGTTAAAAAAATGGCTTCAATTAAATGTTCCTGTTATAAATTACTGCCTCGCTACAATATGACAAATTTTATGATGTAAACTTAAAGAGAGCTTCCCCTGTTTGAAGGGCCAGCAGCCGCCACTGTGACATACCTAGACTGCTACCATAAAGCCCTGACACAAGCATATCTGAAAATCAATTCACCAGCCTGGTCTTCAATGGAGGAAAGTCACTGGACACAAACAGGCTTTAGGAAACAAAAGGCTTGGCATTACTTTTTGTTAAGCTTGCAGCAATATATCAATTTCAAAGTGCGTCATGATATAAAGGTTGACAGTTATCATACCATGTACATAAACACATCTACGATATTGAAAAAAAAATGCAAGGGGACATTGAATCTCACCCTAATTTTAGTTATTTTTAAAGGGAAGACTTTTTACACGAACTTCCATTAACAAAATGGTTTCAAGTTCCAATTTTAATATTGAAACATTTGTTCAACCAACAATACCCCTTCCACTATCATTCCTTTAAGGGTAATTCTGACAGACTACAAATTTCCAACAGTGCAAACTGGGGAAGCAGGGTTTTACAGAATAGAGTGTCAACCCGATTACGTGTTTTTAGACATTTGTCTTTCTCTTTCACCTACTTGTATCTACACAATAGCTACATTTTTCATTTCTTTCTTTCAGCTTTGTTGTCCTTGTTTTTATGCCTCCACGCTGGCAAAAACCTTGGCCGAAGGCATTATGTTTTAGGGTTGTCAGTCTGACCTTATGGCTATCTAATCAGTTCATTCTGATGAACTGATTTTTTATAGGTGGTCATAGGTCAAAGGTCAAGGTCACTGTGTCCTTTTCTCTCATTCTCGTGAGCATGAAATGTCAAGAACACCTTGAGTGAATTTCTTCAAATTTAGCACAAAAGTTGATTGGGACTCGAAGATAAACTGACTAGATTTTACTGGTCAAGGATCAAAGGGGCAGCTGTGGCTAAGAAGGTGGAGTGGGTCGTCCACTAATCAGAAGATTGGCTGTTCTATCCCTGGCTTCTCCACTCCACATGTCGAAGTATTTTGGAGCAAGATACTGAACCCCAAATTGTTCCGGATTGCTGTTCCATCAGTGTGTGAGTGTGTTAAAAACTGAGTAGCAGGTGGCACCTTGTATGGTAGCCTTGGATGTGTATGTGAATGGGTGAATGTGACTTCTTGTGTAAAAAAAAAAAAAAAAAAATTAGATTAGATTAGATTTTGGTGGTCATAGGTTGAAGGTCAAGTCTATGTTGCCTTATCTGTCTCATTCCTGTGTACATGATATGTCAAGAATACCATGAGGGAATTTCTTCAGATTTGGAACAAATGTTCTCTTGGACTAAATAATTAACTGATTACATTTGGTGGTCAAAGGTTAAGGTCAGTCACCTCACGAAATGTTTTTGGCTATAACTCTAATGTTGACTAATGTTTAATATGATAAAATAATGAAGTGATCACATTTTACATCCCAAAGGTCCAAGGTCAGCTTCAGTGTGACATAATAATGTTCTGTATAAAACACTTTTCTGGCCATTATTCAACATCATATCTGAAAAACAGAACAGGGAAATATTTGGTTCAATGCTTAATTGGTGACACTAATCTTGGATGTCCAACTTGAAACTGTGCTGATTGTATAGATTTTCTGTGCTGTCGGGCGGACTGTCGGAGTAAAGCAGCTATGTTTTCACAGAGATGGATGTAACTGTAAGAGAAACTTGACTATTTACATTTCCAGTAAAAGCAATTAAGCTGAAGAGCATTCTTATGTCTTTGTACTTCCTGTGTTGTGCCTCTGCGCCTCAGCATGGTTAGGGAGAAACAACACAAAGTGTAGAAAGGGTAATGAGGTCATTTGTAGAATAGATTGACTGAGATAGCAGAAAGAGGAGAGGGTCTACAGCTCTGACTGTAAACAACATCATCTGTTTGAAAATTCAAAGCCAAGTTCAGTTGGATTTCTTCCATTTTATCCGCTCATTTCTGCTCACTCTTCTTCGCGTTACATACAAAAGATCAAAGTTAAACTTCACAGACACCGCACACAAACACTCTAATGTTTTATGTGAGGTCTTGGAGAGTGTTGTGTTCAGGGTGTATGTCCCTAAGGGTATTGATGGAGATGTCATCTAGATAAATGTCCCTATATACTGACCTTACTCTTTCTATACATTGAGTCATGGCTCAGGGCACAGCGTGGATGCTACAAAGAAGAAGTGGGAGGTGGGGCTGTTTTATGGTGCCTTTAGTGTCTCAGCTGAGTTGAATCCAGCTAGCAGAAGTGGTTTAGTCAGAGCTTAACTACATTAGAGCAGGAAAACTGAGGAGAAGCCTGTAAGAAATTAAATCTCAGTCAGAGAAACAGAGGACGAGAGATACATGTAAACACTAAGTGGACTTTACACTACAGTATACATTTCTGGAATTTTTTGACATTTTAGTCTTTGGGTTAACATGCACTTAATTGTAAACTTTTTTTTGCAAAAGGGAGCCAGATTTTTTTTATATCATTTAAATTTGAAACCCACCTTCCTTCAAGGTAACACAGCAAGATTTCTGCAGGAGAAACCTGATTTCTTAACCATATGAAGAAACATTTTTAATGCAACATGTGTTTTTGTTCCCATTTTTCACAGATTTTTACATGCAGTGCCTGTCAGCATGAAAACTTCATCTGCTCTGTGCAACGTACCACAGCTGTCACAAATAGATGAGGCGTGTATTTTTATTCGTTTCCACAATGCCTCTGGAATGTGTTGTGCTGCATCTGCTGGAACTACAACAATGGTATACAGTGGCTGGGGTCAGCTACAGCAGCTGCTTGGCTGCCTGTTGGAGATTTGCACTCTACTGAGTGTACTTTTCTAGTTGATCTTTCTTTTGATTCCAGTTCAACTGGAAAGAGTTATTTTACACACTTACAAGAAATGTAGTTATTAACTTTTATTCCTCTGCTCTCTCTGTCTTTGTCATGCAAATGTGAACTCCTGACATAAATCTATTCAGGCATATACACTGAACAAAACTTTAAATGCAACACTTTTGTTTTTGCCCTCATTTTTTACAAGTTTAAATCAAAGATCAAAGACTGTTTTTATGCACACAAAAGACTAATCTCTCACAAATTTTGGTTGCAACTTTGCATCCCAGAGATTAATAAAAATACAAACCTTGTCTGTTTTTGATGGAGCCTCAGCGTGTTCACAGAGCAGGTTGAGTTTTCCTGCTAACATGCATTGCATGTGAAATATAGATACAATATGATTATGAGAATGAATGTATTTTTAAATTTGACATGGATCAAAGATGTTAGAAATCTTTGATGCATGTTATTCATAACAGCACTGAACCGTACTGTGCTGACAGTGCAACACTGGTTGGCAAGCACTTTCAATACTGATTGACTTAGTAAAAATGTAACTCACATGTATCACGCAGATAGAACCGAATAAAAACACACAGTGAGGCTTATGATACTGCTGTAGCTACTGCCATTCCTGGTAATAAAAAAAGTCCTTCCAAGTCATCTGTCTAAAGTCCAAGTCAAGTCTCAAGTCATGAGTACCAAGTCAAAGTCAAATAGAGTCTTTCAGCAGTGTTAGTCAAAGCAGTCCCAAGTCCTCAAAATTGTGATGCAAGCCAGACCAAGTCATGTGACTCGAGCCCCCCACCTCTGCTGAGGAATCACAAATAGGTGACATTTTGTGAAATGGTGGACGTGGTTACAACAGTGCTGGTTCTACTTTGCTAACAGGACTTTTGTTTACCCATAGATGTACAGTAACTCTCCCACTATACAGAATGTGCTACTGAGGTCATTGCTCTGGGTAGTTTTTTCCAGGCTTCTGATTGGCCAACATCATCATCGGTCGAATCCCCACCTGTTGGTTTGTCATGCTCCTTACTTAGATAAACAAAAATTATCTACCCATCCATTCATTTTCAACCGCTTGTCCGAAGCCGATTCACGGGGCAGCAGGCCGAGCAAAGCTTTCCTGCCGTTCGTCTCCCCAGCAACGCTTTCCAGCTCTACCTGGGGGACCCCGTCATTCCCAGACAAGATATGTAGTCCCTCCAGCATGTTCTGGGTCTGCCAGAAACAAGATCTAAACAAAATCTATCGATCCAAATTACCAATGTGTATGGGAACTGAAAAAGTTGTGGGAAAAGCTCAAGCTTAAAATGTGACTGTTGGACCAAAAGGTAAAGGTAACAAAAGGTAGCAGGTTTTAGTCCACAGGTGTTCTCTGCTTCTTATATATTTGAGGGACATGCTTATCAGAGCTCATGAAAGGCCTCACAGCAGCTTTGATTTACCCTGTCATGTCAGCTCTCTGCATATTCCTTTTTAACTTTCTAACTTCTTAATTGTGGGCTTAGTTTGCGTACTCTTGTAGCCTTTCTGGTTAACAGCACTGTTACCAAGCTGTGCTTCGCCTTATGGAATACTCACTACAGTGCCTTTTGCACACTTGCAAAGAACTTTGGGTGGGTTATACATGGAAGTTAGACAGAAGTAGGCCAGGGTTGAAAGGCATGATGACAACATGATGGTAATTATTATGATATTCAGATTTCTATCTTTTCACATTCAGGTATCTTGAACGTGTGCAGGAGGATTGAATTCTCCTCAAGGATTTTAGTCTGTTCTGATTTTTTTCATGCTTGCTAATTATGCTCACTGGGAGAGCCATGAAATCTTTATTCTCCTGGTAATACAGTACAATACTCACATATATCCATTTTATGGGTTTTATTAGCAAAACCATTCTTGCACCTCTCTTCAGAGAAACCTCCTCAATGATTTGCTTGCAGAGTACTAACTACAGAGAATAGGATCGTGACATGAGATGTAGTGAGCAATGCAAAGCATTGTGAGCACGGCAGCTACAGTGGAGACCGAATTGCTGTTAGGCCTACATATTCTTAAAAGGAAATATTTTTACTGAACCTTGTGACCTAAGAGATTTAAATATGTTGGACTTAGACAGATTTTCATGGTCAAAAGTTGAATAATGGAAAGCCTGAGAGCAGCAGCACCAAGCACAGAGAGAGAGAGAGTGGGGAAGAGAAGGTTGAAGTTGAACTAATGTCTCTGAAACTTATTTAGAACACTGTTTTGTCACTTTATAGCCAACTCAAAACCTGTGATATTTTCTATCAAGCTTATCTAAACCACCTGACTGCATCACTAGTTCGTACTTTTAATTTGACAAAATAGCTTATCTCCGTAGGGAATGTTGCAATTGCTCTTTGACCAGTTCATTCTTGTTTTTTGTCTCCATTGAGAAAGCGTGTCCTAAAGTATGAATTCCCAGAATGCAATGTGCCATGACGTCATTGACTATTCTCTATAGGCATATGAAAGTTGTTGTCTCTAATTTGAAACAGTTTAAAATAGAGCAGCACTGTTCCAGCACTCTTCTACAAGGGAATAATTTACCAAGCATTTTTTTCTGTGATGGATTGTAAGAAAGGTGTTGAGCACAGATGACTGAGCACATTACAGGGACAGAGCTAAATACCTTTTAGCAAATGTGAACACAGCCTGTGTTGGTAGAAGGCAGCTGACTGTCATCCATAGAGGGAAACCTTGCAGCCAAGGCAACCTCCATATGTCTTTTTATACACTTTTATTCAGCGTTTCTTGTCAAAGTAATAAAAAAATATATCATCAGAGCTAACAGGACAGGGCCACTGACTCAGTGCAGAGCCTCAGGGAGAAGAGGTCAGTGGTAAAATGATCTCTCAGGAAAGCTACCGCATTGAACACTTCCTGATGGTGATGAATTATTGCACCTTATCTGAGCTTTTTTTTCTTTCTGTGGAGTCATTAATGCATAATGTTATGCCAAAAGGAAAAACAGATGCAAAAAGAACTGTTAGGGGACTTCCATAAGCAGCTTCTTAAATGGCAGTGGCACTTAACTTCTGATAACTATGCTCCAGTGGTTTTGTGCACTTCATGAGACTACCCGCTACTGTGAAGAGCCCTTACCAAGCATTATTCACTGTATCCTGGCTAACTGCCTGCTCAGACTACTTGCAGTATAGGAGGCACTTCCACATGCAATTTGCCAAATTCCTGCTAAGGCATTAGTGACAAAGCTGAACAAAAATGTAGCCCACATCTTCTCACCCTCTGCTGCCAGGTATTTTGATTCTAATGCAAATGAGCTAATTTACGTCTATCATACAGTATAAGCAATTGCAGCACAAGTAAAGCTGTTGCAGAATGGACCCTGCACATAACAGTGTCTGACTGTCAGGTCTGATTGGTTCCACTTGTCTACTAAATGTCTACTCCTACGCTTTACAGTATAAGACAATACAGTGCATTATATTCCAAATGCTCTCTGCTGAATTACACTTTACAATGCCTTGAAAGCCCTCTGCCACTGCAAATGACACCTTGATAAAATGATGCCAAGACCAGAGGCAGGACTGATAACCCAAAGTATGCTCAATTGTTGATCAGGAAGTGAGGGGTGAAAAAACGCAAGGAGGTGTAATGCTGATGAGTAATTTATGGACTGATATTCATAGCACTGCACTGGAGAAGAACGTTTGTCTAAGCATCAGTTCACATAAATTACCAAAAACATATTCCCTCACTAACCTTAGTTCTAATGTCACGTCAAAACAATGAACTATTGGAGATAAGCTGGCAAACAGCTCTGAGTAGAATTACTGCTTCACATCGCCAATTTAGGTTGTTCTGATCTGTCTGGATGCTCCCTGCACACCTACTAGTAAAGGTTTTGCGGACACACCCAGATGAAAGGAGACCAGGAGCTGGCCTTAAACAGGCTGAAGGGACTAATATGTCACCTGGTGTGGGGATGTCTCGGGATCTCACAGGAAGAGATGGAGAACATTGCCATGGAAAGGACATCTGGGCTACCTTGCTTAGCTTAATGCCACTGTGACCCAGTCCTTGAATGGCTTCAATTTGCGATGGTCTCGGAGTTGAATGATTACATTTAAATAAATCAGCAGCTGTATCTCTTTCCAAAAATATAGTTCTTGTTACTTTGGATAATCCAGGTTTTCATTTGGACTGTTTCTTTGGTAGGAAGTGGTTCTCATGAAAACACACAGCAAGGTCTGTGAACAGTTTTTCTGTCCCTGCACCAGAGACATTGTGTTTTTGGGTTGGTCACATGTCTGTGCATCCATCAGTCCCATTCTCTTAAACACAATATCTCAAAAACGTCTTGAGGAAATTAAAAAAAAAATTGGCACAAACATTCACTTGGATTCAATAATGAACTGATGAATTTTGGTGGTCAAAGGTCAAAGTCAATGTGAGCTTGCATCCGTCTCATTCTCGTGAATGGGATATCTTAAGTATGACTTTAGGGAATTTCTTTAAATTTGGCAAAAACATTCCTTGGTACCCAACGATGAATTGATTAGATTTGGGTGGTCACAGGTCAGAGGTCAAGGTCACTGTGAGGTTTTCTATCTCTTCTTTTGAAAGTGATATCTCAAGAACACCTTGAGGGAATTCTTCACATTTGGCATAAACATTCACTTGGACTCAACACCAAACTAATTAAAACTTGGTGGTCAAAGGTCAGAGGTCAAAGGTCAAGGTCAATTATGACAACACTTCACACAGATGTCTAGTAGGATAAAATGATGAAGTGATGACATTGTCAAAGGTCAACTGCACTCTGACATCATAATACTCTGCATAAAACACTTTTTTGGCCATTTGTCAGTTTCCTATCTGCACAACGGAGGGAAAGACATTTGATTTGATACTGAATTGATGACACTAATCATTAGTGTCCATCTTGAATCTGTTTTCACAGACATGAATGTAAATTGTAAGAGAAAATTAACTGGTGCACAGACATACAAGCAAAGGGCAGTAACTCTAGTCTCTCTTTGGTCTGTTGTCTGTTAGGAGCCTGTCAACCTTAACACCTTTCTGTAGTCACTGCCACTTGTTTGCCCTCTAATAAGTTGTGACCAGTGTGGTTGACACCTTTGCTACTGTCATCCCAAGGCCAAGAGATGTCCAGCAGTCATCCTTTTGCTTCCCCTATGGACACAGTTTCACACTTCTTCTGTGAGCTCTGCATAGTGGCCACTTTCTGGAGGCACTCACAGCTGAGGAGCATTCACATTCGGACTGAGTGTTAAAATCTGTTTGTCTGACTTTGTGACTGTCACAGCCAGATCACCACAGGGGCCACAAATGTCTTGAAAGAATGGCATAGGCATCATAGTACCATGGTTATCATTCCCACGGGTGTTCTGAAATGGTTTTTCAAAGGTTGCCTCACATTTCTCCTGCAGCTTCTGTTAGCAACTCGTGGGATCTGTTGAAGAAAACTATATCATTCTATGTACCATCCTGCAGACAATGAAGCCAGGCTCGACACAATCAGTCCAAAGAAGATGGCCATAAAGTCTTTGTACAGAGCACACCTGAGACTCCCTGAGCTTTATCATCCAGAACTATTGCACTGCTGTAAAATGTAGGGAAAATACACAGATAGATGGCACTGAGATGTTGCCTTATCTGAAAAAAATAAATAAATAAATACATAAAACAACAGCTGCAGTCAAGCAGAATGGTCATTTTTAAAGAAAGATGTGGACCAGAAATAGGTCAGCATTGATGACCTATCCATATATAGAGGAGATCCCCCACTTTCCTTTTTTTAGCATCATACCTTGTATGTGTGAGCATCACAGAGCTGTCAAGGAACTATATTCCTGAACTCTTACCATTTTAATGCATAAAATGTGATTGCACATGTTGAAAGCATAATCCGTCAGGTGGTATTTCTGATGCCTTCCTGTTAATATCTGTAAATCAGCTTTTTAATGCCGATGGCAGCCCTCTTTCAGTAGCATGTCTTAACACCAGGCAAATATCTTTGCTACAATAAATCAAAAGCTCCCATCTCCTGGTGACACCCTGCTGTTTCAAAGATAGGAAAGTTTAGATGATTATGATTGCTCATGACCCAAGTTTTAACCCACTCTGGACAAAATTTGGCACAAATTATTTTAAGATGCTGCTAAAACCCTGATAGATGAGGCCCTGGCAAGGAAACAAATTTGCATCATACTTAAACACACTTGTCAGCGGAGCAGCTGCGGTGAAAGGCATTGCAGATTTTCTCAACTCTCTCTGGCAGTACAGATGATCGAAAGCGCTGACACATTTGCCACAGGCAGATATGGCTCAATCCTCTGTTTTGTTGGGGGGCTCTGGCCTCCTTCACAACTGCCCCTCAATTGCTAGTTGGGCTCTCTGGGACATCTGTATGTAAGCCAGACACTTATGTAGCCTCTTAAAACTTAACAGTCTGGCCGTCTGGCTGTTCAGGCCTTACTCAGACTGACAGCATCTGTCTCCTAAAGCATTCGGCTCCCTGCAGAAATCAGACCTTCAGCATGTCAAGGTACACCCAGCCACTGTATATGTCTCCTGGCTTGTCTTAAACACACCACACCTCTGCTTTGCTCTGTCATTAGCTTTGTTTAAACTCATTTCAGAGTGTTAGCTTGGTTGTTGACAGCAGATGCCTCTTGACATGCATGCACAGTGAGGAGTGACATGCCTTAAAGGATACACTTTTGTCTGTCATAATCATAACACATCACCAGTTAATGTATGGAAGACCTTTAGGTGGATTTATGAGAAATTAATTACAAACCTGTTCCTTGTATCCATTCTCATTACCGCCCTCTCAATATTTTAGTTATTAGTCTTGTCACACATCTCCTTGACACTCTGGATTTGTGTAGCCTGAGAGGTCAGGTGCTGGAGCAATCCTGACATATCAGGACATTAAATCTGATTTAGCATCTGTCACTGCCCTACAGTGCTTCCACTTTCTGTTTTCTCAAGCGCATCGAGGAAAATACAGTTTCATCCGCAGTGTCTGTCTCTGTCACATCCACTTTTACAGACATTTCCATGTCCACTGTTCTCTCCCCTTTTCTGCCTCTCGTTATTCCGCTCTTCTTTTACACTTCACTATTTTAATGGTTGATTCCTCCTGCTGTTATTATTTCAGCTGTATGGTCTCTATCAAATAGCTTATGTCTGTGGCAACTTGTTTAAGTCTTTGTGTATCTAACTTTAGAGCAAGGAATCTCTGGATATAGATATACGTGTATGTTTGCATGTATGGATGTATATTTGGATTTATGGATGTATGTTTGATTGTATGGATGTATGTTTGGATGTATGGATATATGTTTGGATGTATGGATGTATGTTGGGATGTAAGGATCTATGGATGTATGTCCTTTGCACATCTTGAGAACTGTTTATTCACTCAGTGGGTGCATTTTCTTTTTTTTTTTTTAATTGTTCAATAAGACGTTTACAAATTGAGTAAAGACATGTACATAAACAGACAAGCCGGGATTATACAAAGTGAGACCAAGACAAAAGACCAAAACAACAAATAAGACACAAACAAATATCAAAGAATGCATGAGTTGAGACTATTGGGTATGCAGTGAACAATGCACGTGTGGTCGAGGTAATGGGTGTTTGTACATACTGTATGTACATATATATTCCTCCTCCCTTTTTTTCTTGCTTACAGAAAGACAGAAAGAAAGAAAAAGTACAAAATAAAAAGATAAAGGGAGAGCAGAAGACAATGAGAAGAGATAAAGAAAGATATCATTTGTGTGTGTGTGTGTGTGTGTGTGTGTGTGTGTGTGTGTGTGTGTGTGTGTGTGTGTGTGTGTGTGTGCGTGCGTGCATGTGTGTGAGGGCAATAAAATAAATAAGTTAAATGAATGACAATAATAATAATGATAATAATAATAATAATAGTAATAATAATCATCATCATCATCATCATCATCATCGTCATCATAATAGCCAGGATGGAAGTTCAAAGCTGGATAAGAGCAAGACCTTTGATAGTTCAGGACACCTGCATTAAAGATTGACAATGAGACAGATGCTCATTCATTTATGTCCAAATCTTTACTAGGCCATGCTGTTCTTTGGAAGCATGGTCACTAGGGGTGTAAAGATCCATCGATCTGGATCGATACATTGTTTTATTGATCAACAATCTAATCACATAGATGCAAAGTGGAAACATCGATCATATCGTCATCTTTAGCATAGGCTTTTATCTTGAAGGTTTGTGTTACTGTCAAACAGCGGCAGGCAGATGGTTAGCAGCCAAGAGAAAGACGATGAGGATAACATTATTTACTCGGGAATAAATCAGCATAGTGGAAATATCATGGATTTCGGAGAAAATAAGGATCAACAGACAGCACATGGCGCATGTAAACAATGACGTTACGAGACAGAACACAACGTGACGTTACCTGCCTGGACGAGTATCTCACTCCGCTAGCTTCTTGCTTTAGCAACATTAGCCGCTCTGTTTTGACAATGTTCGTCTGAAAAACCGTGCATGCAGACTGAAATTCAACCGAGCTGTTCTGTCGGGAGATACAGTGACTTAAACCAGCAGTGAGTAAGACAAATATCACTGCTGCATGTCATTTGTTAAGCTATGAGAGGAAGAAAAATGTCCGCTAGCCGCTAGGCTAATTAATGCAATGGAAACATGCCAAAGCTAATAATAAGAAGAAGCTTTATTGTCACTGCAATAAATACAGTGAAATTTCGTTCGGCGCTCTCTTGTAGCAGCTACAATGTCCTTGTCATAAAATATACTGGGGGGGGTCATGGTTCTTGCAGCAGTCTCTTCACAGCCATGGGGAAGAAGCTGTGTTTCAGTCTGTTGGTGCGGGCTCAGCTGTCTTGATGACCCGCTGCAGTTGTTTCTTTTCAGATGCAGTGCAGCTGGCATACCACACCATACAGCCATAGGTGAGGACACTCTCTATTGTGCAGTGGTAGAAGTTTTCAGCAGAGGTGGAGGGAGTTTGTTCCTCCTCAGTGTTCTCAGAAAGAAGAGATGCTGCTGGGCCTTTTTGATGATGTGGGTGGTGTTCACAGTCCAGCCCAGGTCCTCCGAGATGTGCAGGCCAAGAAACTTAAAGCTGGTGACCCGTTCCACTTCCTCCCCATTGATGCTCAGGCCTGAGCACAGTGTGGTCCTCGACTTCAATAATGACTTCTTTTGTCTTCTTGGTGTTGAGGTTGAGGTGGTTGTCACTGCACCAGGCTGCCAGTGCTTGGACCTCCTCCCTGTATGATGTCTCATAACCGTTGTTGATGAGCCCCACAACGGTTGTATCATCCCCAAATTCGATGAGGGTGTTGGAGCCATGAGTAGCGACACAGTCATAAGTGTACAGTGTGTACAAGACTGGACTCAGCACACAGCCCTGAGGAGCACCAGTATTGAGGACGATGGTGGAGGATGTGGAGGTACCCATTCTGACATGCTGGGGTCTGTTAGTCAGGAAGTCCTTGATCCACAGACAGAGGGAGGTTCCAAGTTGTAGTGTCTGCAGTTTGTTGATGAGTCTGCTGGGGCTGATGGAGTTAAATGCAGAGCTGAAGTCAACAAACAGCATCCTGATATATGTGTTGGGGCTTTCAATGTGGCTGAGAGCGGTGTGGAGGGCGATGGAGATGGCGTCGTCTGTGGATCTGTTGGACCTGTAGGCGAACTGATGTTGATCAAAGCCAGGTGGGATGTGGGCCTTGACATGCTGTAACACCAGTCTCTCCATACATTTCATGATCACCGGTGTCAGGGCCACAGGCCGGTAATCATTCAACCCTGTGATGGCAGAGAATTTGGGCACAGGGATTATGGTGGCAGTTTTCAAGCAGGTGGGGACTGTGGCTTGCTGCAGTGAACGGTTGAAGTGAATACTGCAGCAAGCTGGTGAGCACATGATTTCAGCACCCTCCCTGGTACTCCATCCGGTCCTGGTGCTTTCCTGGTGTCGATGCCATGCAGGACTTGCAGTACCTGATGTTGTTGGATGGTGGGGGGCTGGTCGTGCTCTGATGATGTCAGCTGTGTGTCCTCTGCCTGTCTGTTGTCCTCTTCAAAGCAGGAGAAAAAGGTGTTAAGCTGGTCTGGGAGAGGAGTGTCGGTGGAGGGGGGGGTGTTGTGACATTGTTTGTAGTCAGTTATATTCTGTATGCCTTTCCACATGGAGCGAGGGTTGTTCTCCCTAAAGTTGGCCTCTATCTGCTCTCTGTACTTTGTTTTTAGCAGCCTTGATGCCTCTGTTCAGGTCCGCTCTAGCCTTCCTGTAGGCTTCCCTGTCCCTTGACCTCAGTGCTGAATCCCTGGCCTGGAGTAGTGCTCTGACATTGGTGTTAAACCAGGGTTTTTGGTTGGGAAATGTTTTCACCTGTTTCCTTGATGTTACATTATCCATGCAGAAACTGATGTATGATAGTACAGAGGAGGTGTGGAGTTCAATGTCTGGGTCTTCAAAGAGCTACCATATGGTGTCCTCAAAACAGTCCTGCAAGGATAGTGTGGCCTCCTCAGTCCAGCACTGCACTGACTTGTACTGTGGCTTAGACCTGCAGATGAGGGGCTTGTAAGCTGGTGTCAGGAACAGGGAAAGTTGGTCTGAGTGTCCGAGGTTGGGGGAGTGGCGGGCTCTGTAGGCTCCTGAGATGTTGGTGTAGACCTGGTCTAGTGTTCTGCCCTTCCTTGTTTGAATGTCAACATTCTTGTAAATTCTGAGGAGCACAGTCTTTAAGTTGGTGTGATTAAAGTCTCCAGCCACGATGAAGAAGCCCTCTGGGTGTTTGTTTTGTTGCCTGGTGATGCTGTCATGCAGCCTGCTCATAGCTAGGTTAGCATTAGCTCGCGGGTGGATATACACGGCAGTTACAAACACTTGGGTCATTTCCCTGGGCAAATAAAAAGGTCTGCACTTCAACATTAGAAACTCCTAATAATGGACTTCCGGTGGAGCAAGACGACAAGATGGCTGCATAAGCTCGAGCTCCCAATAGCAAGCTAAAACCAACCCCCCTAAATTCACTATTGCTGAACAATTCATAGCAGAATTTTACCTTGGAATTAATAGGCGAGTAACAACAAGAAGTCGAACGAACATTCAAGAAGGGAAGAATTCACCGGAGATGGACAACACCCAGAGTGCTAACGACAACCCTGTGGAAAACATGTGCTCGGTGCTTCAAGGTATCAGTAAGGAAATACGCGACTTCAGGGCTGAGCATAAAGTGGATTTAGACGCTCTCAAAGAAGAATTTAAGGAAGACATGAAAAATGAACTCAAAGATCTCCAACAGGAAGTTTATCAAAAACTTTCTGCCAATTCCGCTCGGATCCAGGCCAACGAAACCAGGCTGAATGAAGCAGAGGCACGGATCGATGAGACAGAGTCCGCTAACATGGCCATGAAGGAGGCGCTCATTAAGTCCATGGAAAGACAGAAAACAATGCAGGAAAAGCTGACGGATATGGAGGAGAGGTCGAGGCGGAATAACATTCACATTTTCGGCGTACCCGAAGGGAAAGAAGGTAACTCCGTGCCTGACTTTGTGGAGCAACTTCTGAAAAGCGAACTTGCACTGACAGCGGACATTAGCCTGCAGATCCAGCGTGCACACAGAGCTCTAGCCCGCAAACCAGAGCAGAACCAACCACCCAGGTCTATAGTGGCAAATTTCCTGGAGTTCAATACCAAAGAAGCAGTATTGAAAAAAGCCTGGGGAAAGAAAATCATGATGGAAGGGCGACGCCTGTCATTTGACCATGATTATGCCACAGAAGTTATTCAGAAGCGCAAGGCATATACGGGGATAAAGAAGCTCCTGAAAGAGAAAGGAATTCGTTTCCAGACTCCGCTGGACAAGATGCGCATTCATTGGGACTCGGGAACACGTACATACGAGAGCGCTCAAGACGCAGCGCAGGAGCTGAGGAAGAGAGGCTATTCAGTGGAAATACCAAGCAGCAGTGCCGCGGACCCGAGCCAGGAGATGGAGCGGCTTCTCCGGGCCCCGACATGGCAGCGAGCAGGGGAGATGAGCACAGACGCTGCGCGGCGCGCGAGGGAAAGACTACAGGAGTTTGAGCGGACCCCCTCCAACTAATCTTTACTTTTTACCTTGTCACGGTATGTGAAACTCTGGCCCCATAAAGAAACTAACGGTGAGAAGTAAATTTTTTGACTGATATATTCTGCCTGTGACGTGAGCCTTAAACCGTCATATCCGCACGTCATTCTTTATCATTTATTATTTGATTATTTAACACAATGAGTAGCAACAGACAATCAATACGAGTTTGTTTTAATTTAGCGGGATATCTTCTTTCCATTCAAATAGGATGGTTTTGACAGGGCAGTTACTTTATTTTTATCATAATGTTTTTAAACATATATATTTGCATTTTTCTTTCCTCTACACTGGTATAAGGGGCCAAAATAAGTTAGACCAATGCTAAAGACTTCATTTGGAATAAAAATACACGCTATCGGATGACGATGGACTGCTAGGATGTGTGAAATTGCGTGTTTCACCTCTAGCGAGGGGCCCTCCAGGTGGAGGATCTCCCCTCTGCCTACCAACGGGGACTTAGGGTGGCGAAGAATCACCCCAACTTGGGAGTCAAATGTTTTTTTTTTTGTCTTTTTCAGTTAGCACATGTTGTCCAGATGTTCAGGACTGTGTAGTTTCAAGTTGTCTGGAAGCTGAAGAATGTAACACGGGATTGGATCATTTAAATGCCATGTAATAATATAAAACTGGTGTCTCTTAATGTAAATGGGATGAATAACCCTGTTAAGAGGAGCATGGTCCTGGCTAAACTGAAAAAAGAAAAGGCTCAAGTATTATTTTTGCAGGAAACCCACCTGCCTCAACAAGAACATGAAAAGTTAAAACGCTTTGGTTTTAGGAATACATTTTATAGTAGCTACAGACCCAGCCAGAAGAGGGGAGTGGCTATCCTCATCTCAAATGCAGTTCAATTTGAATGTCTTAAAGAAGTTAAGGACAATGAAGGGAGATTTGTATTAATTAAAGGAAAGCTAGAAAACACAATGGTGACAATGATCAATGTATATGCCCCCCCAGAAAGCACTAAATGTTTTTTCAAAACTCTGTTCGACACTATTGCTATAGAAACTGAAGGTATATTGATATGTGGAGGAGATTTTAACGTGGTCATGAACCATAATCTGGATACCACAAGCCCCAAAAGAAGCAAGAAGCATCTAACAAAGTTTATTAACACATCAGTGCAGGAAATGGGACTAATCGATGTGTGGCGAGAACTCCACCCACTAGAAAGGGACTATACGCACTATTCAGTACCCCATTCTGTTTACTCCAGAATTGACTACTGTTTTATTAATACAAGTGAAATCCACAGGGTCACAGAATGTAAAATCGGGGTGGCAGATATATCAGATCACAGTGGGGTCAGTTTGACAATGCACCTGAATAATAGGAAAATAAATACTGTATAGAGGCTAAATGTGGGCATCCTGAACAATCAGGCAAATGTGGAACAGATAAGAGAAGAAATAAAAAGGTATATAAAAGAGAACGATAACGGGGATGTAAACCCTGCAATTCTGTGGGACGGTATGAAGGCAGTCATTCGGGGGAAACTAATTGCTTTGACAACATCACAAAAAAAGGCTCGACTAGCTATGTATAAAAACAAAGTAGAAAAACTGCAAGAATTGGAAAAGAAACATAAAAATGCAGAAAATCAGTCCGTATTACAACAAATAAAGAAGGCAAGGGAAGAGATAAATGAGATGCTTAGGACAGATATAGAAAAGAGGGCAAGATTTGTAAGGCAGACATACTATGAATCAGGTCCAAAAGCAACAAGGCTGTTAGCTAGACGACTGCGAAAACAACAGGCCGTTAACACAATTCATAAAATAAGGAACCCTCAAACCAACCAACTATCACACGAACCAGATAAAATAGAAAGAATATTTGAAGAGTACTACAAGAACCTTTATTCTAAACCATTATCAGCTGATGAAAAAACAATAAGAAGCTTTCTTGACACACTTGACCTGCCATCTATTGGTGAGACACAGAATGACACTGTTATGTCACAATTCACAGTGAAGGAGCTAGAAGCTGCAATTAGCAGGTTGAAGACTAGCAAATCACCAGGCAGTGATGGGTACCCTTCTGAATGGTACAAGACCTTTCAGAAGGAGCTAACACCTTTGCTTCTACCCTGCTTTAACTGGACCCTTAATGAGGGTAGGGCTCCTTCATCGTGGAAAGAAGCGATTATTACTATTCTACCCAAAGAAGGCAAAGATAAAGAAGACTGCAAAAACTATAGGCCGATTTCACTTTTAAATGTAGACTACAAACTATTCACATCAATTATTTACAAAAGACTCGAGGCCTTAATTGATGAAGATCAAACCGGCTTTATTAAAGGTCGCCAAACACATGATAATATTAAAAGAACCCTCCATATTCTAAACAACGCCCAAAAAAGTGGTACAAGTACAATTCTGATTAGTTTAGATGCTGAAAAAGCATTTGATAGTGTTAGTTGGTTATTCTTGTATGAGGTACTAAAGAGATTTGGCTTCAATGAAAAGGTAATTCAATGTATTAAAACTATGTATCAAGAGCCCACAGCTAGGATCAGAGTAAACGGAAGCCTGTCTAATTCGATTCAGTTGGAGAGGGGGACAAGACAAGGTTGTTGTATGTCTCCCACTCTTTTTGCTTTATATGTCGAGCCTTTAGCACAGGCAATAAGGCAGAGTGGGGACCTGCAGGGTGTCACTGTAGGAGGGACTGAACATATCATTGGCCTTTTCGCGGATGATGTCATAATTTTTCTTGAACAACCAGACATATGTTTCTCACACCTAATGTCTCTTTTAGAAAAGTATGAATACTATTCAGGGTACAAACTGAATATATCAAAAACACAAATTCTCTCGTTAAATTATTCTCCATCCCGTCAAATAAGAGATGCATATAATTTGAAATGGAATTCTAAAACAATGAAATATCTTGGTGTAACTCTGAGTAAGACACCCCCTGACATGTTTGAAAACAATTATAGTGAAATTGAAAAAAACATCCAAAAAGATTTTGAAAGGTGGTCTACCCTCCCATTAGACTCTAGTGCTAGAATACGGACAGTCAAAATGAATATTTTACCTAAACTGTTATATTTGTTTCAAGCCCTTCCAATTAATATCCCCCAAAACAAATTTATAGCCTGGGATAAGATGATTTCTAGATTCATTTGGAATAGTAAAAAACCAAGAATAAAATTTACGACACTTCAACTACCTAAAAGTAAGGGGGGGATGGCTTTACCTAATCTCATAGACTATTTTTATGCAGCCCAACTTAGGTATCTGGCCTGTTGGTGTAGACCTGACTATGAGTCTAAATGGAAAGAAATGGAAAGGGAAGTACGGGGCGTTCAAACCCAGATACTGGTGGGGGATAGACACTTGGCAGGAGCCTTGAGACATATTATGAACCCAATAGTAGCATTCACACTTGAAATATGGAGTACTGTTGTAAGAAAATATAAACCTAAGAGGGATATATGCAATCTGAGGTGGTTTGCGTATGATCTTAAATTTAAGCCAGGAACGTATGATCCAGCATTCAAAGAATGGGTACAAAAAGGTGTGACAGCAATATGTACAGTATCAGAAGGTGGACAGTTACTAAGTTTCCAGGATCTAAAGACAAAGTACAGTCTCGAAAACAAAGACTTTTATAGATACTTACAGCTGAGAGACTATTTCACAAAAGAGATAAGGCCAAATGAAACTATAAATAAGGTGATTGGAGTAATTATCGACTCATACAAACAGAAGGGGTCTCGGCCTATCTCTGCTTTTTATCGAGCCTTGGGTGAGAGCAGGAAAGAATCAACTCTTCATATAAAAGCAAAATGGGAAGCAGAACTAAAAATCCAAATACAAGAGGAGGAGTGGTACCATATGTGTGAGACACAATGTACATCAACAAATTCATCAATATTGAGGGAGTTCTGCTGGAAGAACCTGACTCGCTACTTTATAACACCAAAGATAAAATCTAGGCAACTTGCTATACAACAAGACTGCTGGAGATTATGTGGGAGCGTGGAGGCAGACCACGCACACATCTTCTGGAATTGTACAAAAATGAGGTTATATTGGCAAAATGTTAACTCAGTTGTAAAAAATGTTTTGGGATATGGAATACCAAATACCTGTCCAGTGATGTATCTTGGGAATATTGAGAAAGTTATAATGAAAGAAGATCTGTACTTGACTAAAGTATTACTCGCAGCAAGCAAGAAAGCGGTCACAAGAAACTGGCTCAACGAGAACGCTCCAAACCAGGAGCAGTGGTTGGAAATCGTCCAGGAAATCCTTGTTATGGAAAAATGTACATATCTGTTGAGACTCAAAGAGAACACGATTGAAAAAAACTGGGAAAAGTGGATCATTTATTCGAGACACCAGGATATCAACTGAACGAAGGCTAAATGGAATAATGGACTGTACAGCAATACCTCCAGACTGTTTGTTAGTGTTATTATTGTTGTTCTAACAGGTGACCTGTTTGCTGTATTGTTTTTGCCTATAAACTTGTGAAAACTCAATAAAAATTTAAGTTATAAAAAAAAAAAAAAAGAAACTCCTAACAATGGGTGATTAGCAAAAAACAACTGACAGGTCTCTGACCCTTGACAGTTATTACTGAGCTGAATGTTACACTTTTTACACTTTTTCTTGAATGGTCCTGTTGTTAATCTGTTTTATGGCTGTTGGGAGACGTTTTCCTTCAGGGCTTTAAGCCAGATATTCCTGAAATTTTATGAAAAAGATGATGTTTTTTTTCTTCCAGAAAGGTTTCTCTGTCAGAAAGCCCTGAACGTTAGCTTATCCCATTAGCTTTTTTATTTGTGTCAGTGGAATCAGTTTAAAGTGCACTTTACTGAATTTATTATTTATGTGTTTAGGTGTTTTATGGCCAAAAATAAAAAAGAAAGGGGTGTCAGCTTCTTCTGGAACAGACTGTGTTAAATGGGCATTTAATATCACCTAATATCGATCGCAGACCCCTGAATCGTATCGAATCGAAATCATATCGTGGCACACTTTGTTATATTGGGAAAATATTGTATCGTTGTTCATAGTATCGATATGATATCGTGTCATGATGAAACTGGAGATTTACACCCCTAATGGTCATTTCCTATTGGTCAACTACAGGAACATTTTGGAGACATGCTTTAATGGCTTAACTTAAAAAGTCAACCGCATTTTGAGATGTTTGAAAAAACCCTAATTGATTTATAGCCACATTTTGAGAAAGACCATTGCAAAAACTTGTAACTTGTGGCGCCCCCTATCAACCAATTTTAAAATAATTTAATACACAGGATCCATAATTATTGAACATACCCTACAATGTCAATGTCAATGTCAATGTCAATTTTATTTGTATAGCACAATTCATTACGAGTAAACTCAAAGTGCTTTACATTTAAAAACAAGAAACAACAATATAACACGGCACTGGAGTCCAGAAAAAGTCAATCATAAAACATCAACACAATCATAAAACATCAACACAATCATAAAGAAACCCCTGCCCTGTCACATAGCCACACATGTAACCGACTGTACCAGAAACAGTGCAGCCATATGATTACACAAACACACACAATCGCACACACACACAGACGCCACACAGACAGTACTTAACTATAAGCCTGGGAGAACAGAAAAGTTTTGAGTTTGGTTTTAAATATGGACACAGTAGTGATGGACCTCAGGTCATCAGACAGCTTGTTCCAGAGAACAGGACCACAGTAGCTGAAGGCCCCCTCACCAGCCCTGGATCTAATTTTGGGTACAGCTAGAAGAGCTCTGCCTGATGACCTGAGAGACCTGACCGGGGTGTATGCAGTGAGCAAGTCAGAAATGTATTGAGGAGCCAAACCATTAAGTGCTTTGTAGACTATTAGCAGGATTTTGAAGGAGATTCTGTGTTGTACCGGGAGCCAATGAAGTGATTTCAGTATTGGAGTAATATGGTCAAATTTCTGTGTACGTGTGAGGATTCTGGCTGCTGCATTTTGAATGAGCTGGAGCCATCCTACTGAGTGTTTGGATAATCCTGTGAATAGAGCGTTACAATAGTCTAATTTGCTTGAGATGAAGGCATGACCCAGTTTCTGAGAGTGAGTTTGAGTCATGAATGCTCAAAGTTTTGATATATTCTTCAGGTGGTAGAATGCTGTTCTGGTGATATTAGTGATGTGATTGTCGAAATTGAGATCTGTATCTAAGATAATGCCAAGGTTTCTGATTTGCTCACTGCATTTCAGAGACAGTGATGCCAAGTGAGACGAGATTATTTGTCTCTGGCTTTTTGGACCAACTAACAGAATCTCAGTCTTGTCTGTATTTAGCTGTAAAAAGTTTGTTGGAATCCAGGAAGTAATATCTTCAATGCAATTAATCAATTTATTGACAGGACTGAGGTCATTGGAGGAGAGTGAAATGTATAATTGTGTATCATCAGCATAAGAATTGTAGGATATGTTATATTTGTTTATGATAATACCAAGCGGGAGCATGTACAGATTGAAGAGCAGTGGACCAATAACTGACCCTTGTGGGACCCCAGAGAAGATGTTTGATTTGACTGATTTGAAACTGCCGATAGAAACAGAGAAGCAAGCTCTGTAATGATTGTACAATCAATTTCTGATTTATAATCTGATTTTTGTTATTGCATGCCCATTTTTTTGCATCTGTGATTCCCCCTAGTGGTTAACATAAATGAAACTTTTAGAATATGTTCCTGGTGCCTGTCTTGTCTGCAAGTTTTGTAAGGATTGGCCCAAACGTTGTGGCATCATTTGCTGAGCCACGCCCCTTTTAAAGTTATTTGGTAAATATTATTAAAACATGGATATTAATAACAGTTGGTCAAAAAGTGTTGGTCATAAAATTCTGAAAAAAAAAAAATCTCAAATCATTCTGCTGAGATGAACAACAAGATAATGGATATTACTGTGAGCTGACCGTTAAACCGTTCTGAACACCATTTGAAACATGTGACATCTAGTATTAACAATGTTTGTGGCAATGGTGGTTGCAATTACATGAAGATTTTGGAGATGTTTATGTTAATTAATTTTGCATTTTTTTTATAATACAGAGTGATGGGCTTCTGAATTCACTATAGGTTGCAGAGCAGCAAAGATATGTCGCAATTCAGTGGATGTGCTGAAAAACTTTCAGCTCTGTAGGACACACTGGTTATTTATTATGATTTTTTGAAGTGTGGAATGTGAAATGTCTTGAAATTTAGATTTAATGTAATAAGCCATGCCCCTTTTAAGCAGTCATTTTCAAATTTTGTGCATCAACTGAGACATGACCCTAATGATGCAAGCCAAGTTTTGTACAAATATGTCTAGCTGATTACGAAATATCAACTTTTGGCATATGTAGCACCCCCTATTAGTTGATTTGAATCAAACGTTCAAGGTATGATTCAGATACTTATGTCGACATTTCCTACAAGTTAAAAAAGGTGTTTTTAAAAAATTAAATATGGCGGACAATCCAGTGGGCAGACCTTTAGAGTTCTTAAGGCTTTTGTAGAGCCCCTTCACCTGATCATGTGTGTTGACTTTCAAGTCAATCTGACATATGGTGTGAGGGTGGTGGCCTTTCAAAACCAAATTTTCCTTGATCTTAATTATTTCCTTACCTTAATTAGCCACTATCTGGCCTGTTGGCATTATATATCTTGAGCAGCATTTTCACACAACTTCCAGTCATTGGTGAAAAATTTGTGTCTCAACGTTGTACTATCTCACGGGAATTTGCAAAAACATTTCTGAATAATAATAATAATTAAAGCTGCAAGCAGCATTGAACGGGCCCTCGCACCTTTACGCAACTCGAGCGCATTGGCAGGACGCCGGCCCACGCCACCTCTCATTGCTGTCGAAGGCAGACCCCTCACGCAGGAATTACATGTCATATCCCTCAAATCATACGAAGATATGTCATTTTGCCAGTAGGTGGTGCCGTACTAATAACCAAGTATTGGCGTAAAGATGTGTTCAGGGCAGGACTGTCATCAAGCCTGTGAAGTTTGGGGAAGATTTGAACATGTATGGTGAAGTTGCGAACCAGTTATAAGCAAATTCAAAATGGCGGACTTCTTGTTGGGTTTGGAACATGGCTGCAAGAGGCTTTTTTATACGTCTTTCAGTGATGCAAGTGCGTACCAAGTTTCATAGATGTAGGTCAAACCAGCATCGGGGGCTGCTTCTTAGAAAATTTGTAGGGGGCGCTGTTGAGCCATGTTGGCACATCAGAGGTGACAAATCACATCACACAACTCACATCGGATACTGTCATATGTTTGTCAAATTTCATGACGTTACAAGCATCCCTTACCCCTCAAAAACAACTTCGTGTTTTATGGCGAATAAGGCATTGCCATGGTGACCAAACGTCACTAAGCTTTACAGCTGGCCTCAGGAGGGACTCCACATCACGCTCGCCAAATTTTGTGCGAATCGATGAATTTTCATTTCACTTGATTTTTCTCTGATTTTAGCGCCCCGTATTGGCTAATTTCTGCCATATTTGGGACAGAGCGTCTGGATGACGTCTGTAAGAAGTGAATTGAGTTTGACATTGATAGCTTTTCGTGAAACAAAAATATGCAATGGTATGTGTTTTTTAGCTAGCAGAAAAAAAACTGTTTATTTTTAGCTAGCGCATTTTTTGGAGTAGCAAAATTCTTTTGATAATTTTTGGTCACGCACGTCTGGAGATTGTATGTGCAAAGTTTCGTGAAGATGGACCTTAAACGCTAGGAGGAGTTCGAAAAAGTAGGTTTTTGATGTATACTGACTTACAAAGACAAATATGCAGTGGAAGTGGGCGTGGCCTCTGTCAGAAGATGCAAGTCTATTTAGGGAACACGTGGATATAAAGTTTATGAAGATGTGATTTAAAATGTGGAAGTTACAGGCCAAAATGCATTTGCATCCGTTATAGCGCCACCTAGTGGAGTACACACATAATTTTTTTTAGGGTTGGTCTGTGTGCTATTCTTTATATACCCTGTAAAATTCACAGTCCTCAGCGTAATATTTGAGCTGAAATAAATGTTTGTTGATTATCTTATAATAAGCCACGCCCACTTTGACCAGTCATGACTTACTTCAAGTTATCGGCTCAGGAGTGACCTAGCATCATACCCACCAAATTACGTAAAAATCGGTGCAGCCATTTATGAGATATAACTTTCCCATATTTGCAGCGCCCCCTAGTGGCCAACATGAGCCAAATTTGGCTCAGCCTTTCACAGCCACATGGCAAGCAAGGATTTGCGATTTGGTGTTGTTAGCATGTTTTATGACCAAAATATGCCACAGTTCGCCTTTTTATAGCTAGCTAGAAAAATTTATTAGTTAATAATTTGCGCAAATTTTGACCAATCAAAATTCCTTCGATAACTTTTGATCAGGTCCAGCCGCAGACTCTACCTGCCAAGTTTCACGCTGAATGAACAAAACCCCAAGGAGGAGTTCGAAAAAGTAGGTTTTCCAGTTTTCGCGATTTTGCGCAAAAAATGTATAGGCGGAAATGGGCGTGGCCCCGCCCAGGTGATTCAGCACTATTCAAGGAATATGTTGGTATGAGGTTTGTGAATGTGCGACATATGGTCTGGGACTTATAGCCCAAAATATGTTGAAAATTAGTAGGGGGCGCTACTGAGCCATTTTTTTGAAAATTTTCATGAAACCCCTACCATATGTAAATTTTCACCACTTCTGACAAGTCTGTGAAGTTTCATGAGTTTTCGAGCAAGTTACGGCCCCCAAAAAGGCAGTTGATTTCGGTTAATAATAATAATTAAAGCTGCAAGCAGCGTTGAACGGGCCCTCGCACCCCACGCAACTCGGGGTCTGGCGCGGCCGCCACCGTGTCGCCAGAGGTCGACCGGCAGACGAGGCGCTGAATGTTCGCCTCCTTCGGACAGTGTAGGAACCAATGCGTTGCGACTTCCCGTCTCCACTGGGTGGCGCTATGACTCTGACTCCTGAGCGTCATGTGGGTGTGTTCATGCCAGGACTATTATCATACATGTGAAGTTTGGAGCAGATTCGACCATTAGATCCCATGTTATAGCAATATCGTGTTTCATGGTGAGACATCAAGTGTCGACGCCATGTCACAGCCACACCGTTCCATGCTGAGCAATTCTCTTAATATGTTTTGATCACACACTTGTGTAGATGGTACACACCAGTTTTGGAGTTAATTGATTCATTTCTGGAGGAGGAGATCATTAAAATACAACACGTGGAAAACGCCAAAAATGACTGTAAATTTCAAAATGGCCGACTTCCTGTCGGGTGTGGCCTATCTGTGCAAGAGGCTTTTTTGTGCGTCTGGACACGATACATGTGCATACTGATTTTCGTGCACGTCGATGAAAGTTGTTATGGGGGACGCTGCACTTTAAGGGGCGTGGCCAAGCCATACGGCCACGCTTATTGATGAAACTCATACTATACATTCAGGTCTGGACTGTTAACAAACATTTGAAGTTTGGTGAAGAATGGACAATGTATGCCAAAGTTATACTAATTTCGTGTTTTATGGCGAGACATCAAACTTCGCCGCCACTTGACGGCCAAACCGTTTCATGATGCAAAAATCTGCTCATAAGTTTTGATTACACCTTTGTCTAGATGGCACACAATGATTTTGAAGTTGTTCTGATGCATCCTGTAGGTGGAGTTCATTAAAATACAACACGTGGAAAACGCCAAAAATGACCATTAAATTCAAAATGGCTGACTTCCTGTTGGGTGTGGCCTATGGGTCCAAGATGCTTTTTTGTGCGTCTGGGTGTGATACATGTGTGTACCAATTTTCATGCATGTCGGTGAAACGTGCTACGGGGGCTGGTGTTTAAAGGGCGTGGCCATGTCATTTAGCCACGCCCCTTATGAAATTAATATCATATGCTCAGGGCGAGACCAGTGACGTACATGTGAAGTTTCAGGCAGATCCGACCAAGTACACCAAAGTTAGAGCCACTTCATGGGTTTCGGCGAAACGTCAACCTTCGCCACTCCGTCACGGCGAAACCGTTTGACGAGACATTATGATCTTCACAATATAGCATGGCCAACATGTTAAGGCCTTTCTGACCAAATTTGAGTTGAATATGGTAAATGTGGTCAGAGCAGCACCTCAAAGTGTAAAACATGGTATTTCCTGTTGCCAGCAGGGGGCGCTATGACAATTACTGAATTTTTTGATGTAGACGTGTTCAGGGCGGGACTATTATCCATCATGTGAAGTTTGGTGCAGATAGGATCATCTACACCAAAGTTGTAGTAGTTGTAGTATAATTTCGTGTTTTTTGGCGAGATATCCAAATTGACCCTTCCGCAGCGACCGCGCCCTTCGACGTGACGAAGATCTTTTAATAACTTTTGATCCCACTGTAGTCGAGCACGCACAGGTAAATTTTTAAGTCAATCCGATAAAATCTGTAGGAGGAGTTCGCTCAAGTACAACGTGTGGAAATGGCCAAAAATGACCTTATTTTGAAAAAACAATTCAAAATGGCCGACTTCCTGTTTGGTTTAGGGTGTCGCTCCAAGAGGCTTTTTTGTGCGTCCCGGGATGATACATATGTGTACCAAATTTCATACGCCTAGGGCAAAGTTAAAGCAGGGGGCTTCGATTTTGAAAACTGTTAGGGGGCGCCATTGAGCCATTTTGCCACGCCCCTTTGTAACGACCATAAAATATCGAAATTTTCACCAGACGTGACGAGTGTGCAAATTTTCCTGACTTTTTGGGCATGTTCAGGCCCTCAAAAATGCGATCAAAGGTTTAAAAGAAAAATAATAAGAATAATTTTTATGATTTCAATAGGGCTCTCGCACGGTTCGTGCTCGGGCCCTAATTAAAGCTGCAAGCAGCGTTGAACGGGCCCTCGCACCCCACGCAACTCGGGGCCTGGCGCGGCCGCCACCGTGTCGCCAGAGGTCGACCGGCAGACGAGGCGCTGAATGTTCGCCTCCTTCGGACAGTGTAGGAACCAATGCGTTGCGACTTCCCGTCTCCACTGGGTGGCGCTATGACTCTGACTCCTGAGCGTCATGTGGGTGTGTTCATGCCAGGACTATTATCATACATGTGAAGTTTGGAGCAGATTCGACCATTAGATCCCATGTTATAGCAATATCGTGTTTCATGGTGAGACATCAAGTGTCGACGCCATGTCACAGCCACACCGTTCCATGCTGAGCAATTCTCTTAATGTGTTTTGATCACACACTTGTGTAGATGGTACACACCAGTTTTGGAGTTAATTGATTCATTTCTGGAGGAGGAGATCATTAAAATACAACACGTGGAAAACGCCAAAAATGACTGTAAATTTCAAAATGGCCGACTTCCTGTCGGGTGTGGCCTATCCGTGCAAGAGGCTTTTTTGTGCGTGTGGATGTTATACATGTGTCTACCAAGTTTCGTGCATATCAGTGAGACGTCCTATGGTGGTTATTTGTGTGAATGGGCGTGGCCAATCCATTTAGCCACGCCTATTAACGAAATTCATAACATATGTTCTGGGTTGGACTGTCAATATACCTGTGAAGTTTCACACAGATCTGACCAAGTACAGTGAAGTTATTGCCACTTCCTGTTTCATGGCGAGACGTCAAAATTCAACCTCCCACAACTGGCGTGCCCTTTAGATTCTGCGAGACCTTTTAATAACTTTTGATCAGGAAGTGTTCTAGATGGTAATCGGTAATTTTGAAGCCGTTCTGATGAATTCTGTAGGAGGAGTTCGTTAAAATACGATGCGTGCGCGACACCAAAAATGACCATGACATTCAAAATGGCCGACTTCCTGTTGAATTTAGCCTAGAGGTCCAAGAGACTTTTTTGTTTGTCTGGGGGTGATGGAGATGTGTACCAATTTTTGTGCATATCGGTGAGACGTCCTATGGAAGTAATTCATATGAATGGGCGTGGCCAAGCCATATGGCCACGCCCATTGACGAAATTCATATCACATATTCAGGGCTGGACTGTTGACACACATATGAAGTTTCAGGTGGATATCATCAAAAACACCAAAGTTAAGGCCATTTTTATGCATTTTGGCGAAGGGTCGACTTCGCCGCCCTCCGGATGGAACGCCGTTTGACGACAGTCAAAATTCTTCATCATGGAGCATTACCAACATGTTGAGGCCTTTCTGACCAAATTTGAGTTGAATATGGTAAATGTGGTCAGAGCAGCACCTCAAAGTGTAAAACATGGTATTTCCTGTTGCCAGCAGGGGGCGCTATGACAATTACTGAATTTTTTGATGTAGATGTGTTCAGGGCGGGACTATTATCCATCATGTGAAGTTTGGTGCAGATAGGATCATCTACACCAAAGTTGTAGTAGTTGTAGTATAATTTCGTGTTTTTTGGTGAGATATCCAAATTGACCCTTCCGCAGCGACCGCGCCCTTCGACGTGACGAAGATCTTTTAATAATAAATTGATCCCACTGTAGTCGAGCACGCACAGGTAAATTTTTAAGTCAATCCGATAAAATCTGTAGGACGAGTTCGCTCAAGTACAACGTGTGGAAATGGCCAAAAATGACCTTATTTTGAAAAAACAATTCAAAATGGCCGACTTCCTGTTTGGTTTAGGGTGTCGCTCCAAGAGGCTTTTTTGTGCGTCCCGGGATGATACATATGTGTACCAAATTTCATACGCCTAGGGCAAAGTTAAAGCAGGGGGCTTCGATTTTGAAAACTGTTAGGGGGCGCCATTGAGCCATTTTGCCACGCCCCTTTGTAACGACCATAAAATATCGAAATTTTCACCAGACGTGACGAGTGTGCAAATTTTCCTGACTTTTTGGGCATGTTCAGGCCCTCAAAAATGCGATCAAAGGTTTAAAAGAAAAATAATAAGAATAATTTTTATGATTTCAATAGGGCTCTCGCACGGTTCGTGCTCGGGCCCTAATAATAATAATTAAAGCTGCAAGCAGCGTTGAACGGGCCCTCGCACCCCACGCAACTTGGGGCCTGGCGTGGCCGCCACCGTGTCGCCAGAGGTCGACCGGCAGACGAGGCGCTGAATGTTCGCCTCCTTCGGACAGTGTAGGAACCAATGCGTAGCGACTTCCCGTCTCCACTGGGTGGCGCTATGACTCTGACTCCTGAGCGTCATGTGGGTGTGTTCATGCCAGGACTATTATCATACATGTGAAGTTTGGAGCAGATTCGACCATTAGATCCCATGTTATAGCAATATCGTGTTTCATGGTGAGACATCAAGTGTCGACGCCATGTCACAGCCACACCGTTCCATACTGAGCAATTCTCTTAATATGTTTTGATCACACACTTGTGTAGATGGTACACACCAGTTTTGGAGTTAATTGATTCATTTCTGGAGGAGGAGATCATTAAAATACAACACGTGGAAAAGGACAAAAATGACTGTAAATTTCAAAATGGCCGACTTCCTGTCGGGTGTGGCCTACATGTGCAAGAGGCTTTTTTGTGCGTCTGGACACGATACATGTGCATACTGATTTTCGTGCACGTCGGTGAAAGTTGTTATTGGGGACGCTGCACTTTAAGGGGCGTGGTCAAGCCATACGGCCACGCTTATTGATGAAACTCATACTATACATTCAGGTCTGGACTGTTAACAAACATGTGAAGTTTGGTGAAGAATGGACAATGTATGCCAAAGTTATACTAATTTCGTGTTTCATGGTGAGACATCAAACTTCGCCGCCACCTGACGGCCAAACCGTTTAACTGTGGAAAAATCTTTTAATAACTTTTGATCACAACCTTGTCTAGATCACACACAGTGATTTTGAAGTCATTCTGATTAATCCTGTAGGAGGAGTTCGTTAAAATACAACATGTGGAAAACGCCAAAAATAGCATCAAAATTCAAAATGGCCGACTTTCTGTTGGGTATGGCCAGTGGGTCCAAGAGACTTTTTTGTGCGTCTCGGTGTGATACATGCGTGTACCAATTTTCGTGCATGTCGGTGACACGTGCCGCAGGGGCTGATGTTTAAAGGGTGTGGCCAAGCCATTTGGCCACGCCCATCAACGAAATTCATATCACATGTTCAGGGCTGTATTGTTAACACACATGTGAAGTTTCAGGCAGATATGACCAAGGACACAGAAGTTAATGTCATTAAAGCCATTTTCAATGCGTTTTGGCGAATTTTCGACTTCGCCGCCCTCTGGGCGGAACACCGTTTGACGCCTAGTCACAATCTTCATAATGTAGCATTACCAACGTCTTGAGGTCTGTCTGACCAAATTTGAGTTGCATATGGTGAACGTGGTCAGAGCTGCACGTCAAAGTCTAAAAACATCGCTTTTCCTGTCGCCAGCAGGGGGCGCTAGGGTAATTACAAAATTTCTGCATGTAGACGTGTTCAGGGCGGGAATATTATGAATCATGTGAAGTTTGGTGCAGATCGGACGATTGATGCGAAAGTTATAGCAATTTCGTTTTTCATGGCGAGACAAACTTCAAACTTCGCACTTCGCCGCCAAAAAGCCGATTCCGTGTTCGACGGGTAGCGGATCTTTGAATAACTTTTGATCACAAACTTATCTAGTTGGTACACGGCGATTTTGAAGCCGTTTTGATTAATCGTGTAGGAGGAGTTCGTCAAAATATGACACGTGGTAAAACGCCAAAAATGGCCGCTAAATTCAAAATAGCCAACTTCCTGTTGGGCTTGGCCTATGGCTCCAAGAGACTTTTTTGTGCGGCTCGGCATGATCTACATGTGTACCGATTTTCGTGCAGATCCGTGAAAATTGATGAGGAGGGCGCTGTTTATAAGGAGATTGCTCTTTAATGGGCGTGGCCTAGCCATTTTGACCCGTCCATTGCCTGTGCGGCTCGGCATGATCTACATGTGTACCGATTTTCGTGCAGATCCGTGAAAATTGATGAGGAGGGCGCTGTTTATAAGGAGATTGCTCTTTAATGGGCGTGGCCTAGCCATTTTGACCCGTCCATTGCCGCGAACCCTAAAATACGTAAATTTACACCGCGACTGATGCGACCGCCAAATTTCAGGAGTTTTTGAGCATGTTAAAACCTCCAAATAAGCGATTTACTTTTGTCGTAATAATAATAATAATTCCTTCAATTTCAATAGGGTCCTCGCACGGTACGTGCTCGGGCCCTAATAATAATAATAATAATAATAATAATAATAATAATTCCTTGGATTTCAATAGGGTCCTCGCACCGCTTGGTGCTCGGGCCCTAATAATAAATCAGGACAAACAATAGGGTTTCAGCCCTTCGGGCATTTTATTGAATAATAATGCATCATATTTTAGTTGCTGTATTTTGTGAGTAAAATCTGAATCTGAAGTGTAATGAGTAACATTTTTCTGTCAGGTAAATGCAGAAGTACTATGTTTACCTTTGAAGCACAAGTACACAGTAAATACGACAGACAATGTTGCCAGTGCAAACACTGAATGTTTTGATAACTTCAGTGAAGAGGATGGGGATTTTTATTACAACGTAAGTAATATCTGCTGACTTATGTTTAACACACACCATTATTCCCTCACTGGAGCAGCAGCTCCAGTCTCTTAGCCTGTCTGCGGCAGGGCAGCCTTTAGTGCTAATAGGCTGCTACTTAAGATGTGTAACTAATCAGATTTTGCTGTGGGTGGGACATTAAGTGAGGCTACAGAGTGGTAACTAAGGCAGAGAGAGGCATTAGGATTAGAATTATATAGTGCATTTTTCAATCAATTAATTTTTTGGCTATCAGATATATGTGTTTATAAATAATCTAAATAACAATTGTATATATATATATTTTTTTTTTTTTTTTTGTTTGTTTGTTTTTGTTTTAAAAAGGTTGTGACCAAATCATGTGCTGGTGCGACCAACCTGAGAGTTAATCTTAGTTCCAGTTAGTCTGGAGCCCTGAACAACATACATTTCATGAGTGTTTCTGACTGCAAGTACTCATGGCATAAGTTTGTTTTTCAGGGGCTGATTTAGTGGTTTGGGAGCCCCAGGTGAATGCAGACTTGCTTAGCTTTCCTGCCTTTCTCTAAATGTGAATGATGGTATTGGCCAACACATTCTCATCCCAAGTTGTCACGTCTGTGCTTTGTCAGCCTTTTACATTTACATATTATATGCTAGGTATCCTGTGTCTGTTGTTGATATTCTGGGACACTGCAGCCAATGCCAGGATGTCAACAATAGCATGTGGTTAGGTTTAGGCAACAAAAGCACATGGTTAGGTTTAGGCAACAATAGCATGTGGTTAGGTTTAGGCAACAAAAGCACATGGTTAGGTTTAGGCAACAAAAACACGTGGTTCGGTTTAGACAATAACAGCACATGGCAACCAGTGCTGGCACGTTTAGGCAGCAAAGCATGTGGTTAGGTGCCAGCAAACAAACCCCGGGCCAAAGTGTGGGGTTTGTTGGTTGTTTGTTTGTTGGTTTTAGCATTTATTTAACCACCATTGTTTTATTGAGATCAAAGATCTCTCTTGTAAGGGCGACCTGGCCAAGAATAGCAGCATCACAAAGTTCCAACAACAGATAAAACATACATAAAAGCACATAGATGTCAGTGACATGAAATGATCAGAAAAAACACTTGCACACACACAGCCTTGACGCAATAGATTTCACCGTGGTTTTAAAATATTCACCGGTAACAGTAAAACTATTAATACCATACTGTAAACGTATTTTGCAAGTAAAATCTGAATCTGCATGGTAATAAGCATGTCTCTGTTAGGTAAATGTTGTACGTTTTGTACGTTACTTCAGGGTACAGTGCGTTAGAACAGCTACATTATAAAATATTTTTCATATTTCCAAACATCATAATAAATCTGTAGCTGTTTGGGGCCAGGGTGTATTGGACCTAAGAGGGCGAGTGTTAAGTTGTTTGTATGAACGGTTCTCAAAAAAACTGCAAGTAGCAATACCATGGGTCAAGCACTTTGAACAGGCACTTTTTAGGCACTGCAGTAGTCAGAATTAAATGTTCCTCCATCCATGTAATAATTATGATGTTTGCAGGTACGATTCCTGACATAAACTGACTGACATAAACGCATCCAAATAAAACACAGCTTTGCACACATTGTAGGAAATGCAAGGTAATAACAAAGGTAATTATTTGTTCCTGTGTGTTGATCAAGTGCCACAGATCAACAGAATAACACTTATAATTGGTATGTTTGTGTTAGGGAAATACAACAGTGGAAAACAGCGAGACTCATTTTGCCATGTATTTCTTCCCATGTTTCTGTGAATAGATGCAACAATTTAAAGTTGAATTAGCTGCCTTTGAGAATAATTTGAAATATTGCAAAACAAGTCAACAGATTTTATTTTAAACACATAACTAAATGCATTAGAAGCATCAGACTCTTTGCAGGCGTACACCATATTCACAGTACATATTTACACAAAGCACAGTATATTAACAGTGCCGGTCAAAAGTATTCACTCCCTTGGCATTTTTTCTATTTAGTTGCATTTTAACCTGTAATTTTGTAATTGGGGACGAGTGGGCGTACATGGACGAGGTGCAGCGACTAGCAGAGTGATGTGCCGGGAACAACCTGACCCTTAACACCAAGAAAACTAAGGAAGTGGTCATAAACATCAGAAGGCATAGAGCTTACCCCACCCCTCTCCACATCAACGGTGACAGCGTGGAGAGTGTTCTCACCTATAAATTCCTGGTGATTCACATATCAGAAAACCTCTCCTGGTCTGCACAAATCCACTTCTTGAGAGTTCTAAGAAGGAATAGAGTTGAGGAGAGGCTACTAACATCATTCTACCGCTCCACCATAGAGAGTGTGCTGACATACTCCATCACGGTATGGTACGCAGGCTGCACAGCAACAGACAAAAAAAAGCTACAGAGGGTGATTAAGACAGCAGTAATAACCATCGGCTGCCTCCTGCCCTCCCTGGATGATATCGCCAGCTCTCGTTGCCTCTCTAGAACAAAAAAGATCATCCATAGCCACCTCCATCCCGCACACCACCTGCTCAGCCTAATGCCCTCCGGGAAGCAGTACAGGAGCATAAAGAGGAGGACAAACAGATTAAGAAACAGTTTCTTTCCATGGGCTGTCAGGACACTCAGTACCCACATGATGATGTGAACTCTGAACTGTCCTTAGAGTGCAATACTTACTCTTTCATAAGAAATAACCAGTGCAATGTATCACTTCCTTTATTATTTATTCCAGACAAATCTAGATTATTTTTTATACTCTCTGACTGAATGATGTTTGTGTGTGTGCTCTCCTTGCTTTTTTTTTGTTTGTTTTTTTATGTTTTATGTTATTCTGTTTTTACTCTAATGCACCTTACAAATGTAGTAAGCAAGAATAAAGAATAAAGACTATCTTATCTTATCTTATCTTATCTTATGTTAAAGGAATAATTTCTTCTTTTTTTGTTTGTTTTTGTAATGGACTTACACAAAACAGTCAAATTTGGTGAAGTAAAATGAGAAAAAAATAAAAATGTTTTAAAATTAAAAACAAAATTAAATGAAAAGTGGTGCTTGCATATGTCACAGTTTAACAATTCTGCCCAGTCTCCCAGTTCCCAGTCGGTAATTTTCCATTCACCCTGGTTTTTCTGCCTCAGCGCCTCATCCGGGCAACTCAGTTCAAATGTTCCTCATTACTCTCACTTAATACATATACACCAGCCTCATTGCTAGATTTTTCTTCACCACTCATGAAAGACACTCCAGCAATTTATTCTGGACTGATTTCTTGTTGCTGAACCTGCTTGCCTCTGACCTACCTGCTTCGTTCAAGGTAAATGCACCAGCCTTCTGTCCCTGACCACGAGACCTGTTTTTGCATCCTTGGTTCCTCTTTGCTACAGTGTGAGTGTTCCAGTCTGCTTATCTATAGTTTCCTGTGGCCAATAGATTTTTACACAATCACTGCTGTGTGTGCATCTTGTGAGTATATACCTGCTGGCTTCTAAACCTCTTCTGCCTCCACGACTTCATCCCCTGCCTGCTCCAACATAGTACTGTTGCCTGTTATCATTGAACCGATGTGTGCAAGATCATAGACATACACACACACACACACACATATATATATATATATATGTGTGTGTATGTATATATATATATATATATATGTATATATATATATACGTTATGATGTACGTGTAGCAAAAAAATATATATATATCTCCAATTAATTTTTATCGTAGTATTCAGGCTATAATTGCTGGACTCTTGGTAGAGGAGTGTGTATTTGGCTGACATGAACTGGATTACTGATGTGGTGACATTTAATTCATCATCATAAAGAATTGTAAAAATGTTTGTCAAGCATGGATTTGGCCTATTGTCCTTGGTTACTTGTGGAAACGTCCCCATGTCATTTCCATAATTTGACCAAAAGTGCCACACACCTTTGTTCTTCAGCATTAGATAGATGTATAGACACAGTCTCCATGGTAACATGGGAATGAGGTCCACCCCAAATCTGACCACAGTTCTGCTGATCAAGGAGTATCAACATAGAGAGAACCACCCAACCACCTCAACTTACCCCTTTTGACACAAAGGAGCAGTGTCTCTACTCTAAGTGCCCTCTGGATGTCTGAGCTCCCCACCCTGTCTCTAAGGCTGAGCCCAGCCACCCCACAGAGGAAACTCATTTCAGTCGCTTGTATCCATGATCTCATTCTTTCAGTCACTACCCAGAGCTCATGAACATAAGTTAGGGTTGGGATGTAGATGGACCAGTAAATCTAAAGCTTTGCCTTCAGGCTCACCTCCCTCTTCACCACGATGGAGCAGTGCAGCACCTGCATCACTGCAGAAGCTGCACCAAACCGCCAATCCATCTCACGCTCCATTCTACCCTCACTTGTGAACAAGACCGAGAGATACTTGAACTCCCTTGCTTGAGGCAGTAAGTCTCCCCCAACCTGGAGGGGGCAATCCACCAGTTTCCAGCAGAGAACCATGGCCCCAGATTTAGAGGTGCTGACTCTCATGTCAACTGCTTCACACTCGGCTACACACTGCCCCAGTGAAAGCTGGAGGTCACGGTGTGATGAAGCCAACAAAACCACATCATCCACAAAAAGCAGAGATGCAATTCTGAGGTCCCCAAACCAGACGCCTTCCTCCCCCTGGCTGCACCTTGAGATCCAGGATACAGGATTGGTGACAACGGACAACCCTAGCAAGGACCAACATCGCTGGAGAACGTGTTTGACTTTATGCCAAGTATGCAGACACAGCTCTCACTTTAGTCATACAGGGAGCAGTGAGCCCGGTACCCTGTATCCTCCACAAGACCCCCCGAGGGACGTGGTTATAAGCCTTCTCCAAGTCCACAAAGCACATATAGACTGTATGGGCAAACTCCCACGACCCTTCCAGCAGCCTGGCAAGGGTAAAGAGCTGGTCCACGGTTCCACAGCCAGAAAGGAATCTGCCTTGCTCCTCCTGAGGTTCGACAATCGGTCAGAGCCTCCTTTCCAGCACCCTGGAGTAAAGTATATCCAGGAGGTTGAGCAGTGTGATACCCCGATAGTTGGAGCACACCCTTCAATGTCCTTTTTTGAAAATGAGAACCACCACCCTGGTCTGCCACTCTGCAGGCACCGTACCCAACCCCCACGCGACACTGAAAAGGCGTGTCAGGCAAGACAGCCCAACAATGTCCAGAGCCTTCAGCAACTCAGGGAGAATCTCTGACTACCTCAGCAGCAACCTCTGCCAGAGATATGGGTGAGAGCTCCGCCGAGTCTTCAGGCCCTGCCTCCTCTATGGTGGACCTGATGGCCAGGTTCAGGAGTTCTTCAAAGTGTTCCTCACATCACTTGACGATTTCCCTTGTTCCGGTCAGCAGTTATCCTTCTCTGCTGAGCACAGCCTGAGACAAGCCCTGCTTTCCTTTCCTGAGGGGTCTAACGGTCTGCCAGAATTTCCTTGAGGCCATTCGAAGGTCCCTCTCCTTAATGGTTTTATTATCAAATCTGCGGCCGTGTGTCAGCAGAGCTGTCAACTGATCACCACCTGGTGGTGTGTTGGATCAGATGGCGAGGGAGGCTGCCGGACAGACCAGTTAAACCCAAATATGTAATGAGGGTGAACTGGGAAGGGCTGGCTGAGGCCTCTGTCTGTGGGGTCTTAAACTCCCCCCTCCAGATAAATTTCTTGTGCATCCTGTTGGTCGGGGGAATCCAACATGGAATCCAACTGGTCCATGTTCAGAGAAACAGCAGACAGGTACCAGTTGGCCAGAAGGGCTGCAACTGTGGCGGTCTCAAAAGCAAAAACCTGCGTGTGGGAGGAGTTTAAGGAGGTTATAATGGCTTTAATTGTCCTTTTTAAATTAACCTTGCTGTTAGCAATGTGTGTTTGACCAGCAAGTATTTAAAGCTATCGTCTGATTCATTTAGCCACTTTGTCTGTGGGCTTGGAATGCTCCTTTATGAAAGTGAGTTTCATTTGTTCTTGTATTGATGTTAAGAAACAGTACAGAGCAGAGCTGTGAACCAGGTTCCATAACTGTCTCCCATATATTGGTTCTCCTATCACAGCTGCTGGCTCACATCCTGATCAATGGGGTTTTAAATCTCTAAGATAAGATAAGATAAGATAAGATAAGATAAGATAAGATAAGATAAACTTTATTGATCCCACACTGGGGAAATTCACATGTCACAGCAGCTCAAAGTACAGACAGAAAGTCAAGAGTGGACAGTGTATTTTAAAAAATTAAATAAAGATTAAAATAGAAAATATGTATGTTAAAAATATACAAAAAAATATATTTTAAAAAGTAAGGCACTTTGAGAATGAGTATTAACAGAATTTACAGTTTATATACATATATACAAAAAATATTTAGATGAGGAATATTGCACAGAATGTGTAGATAAACAGAGTCTAAGCAGTCATGCAGCAGACATGACAGTGCTACATTTGGTGTTGTCAGATGTTGCTGTTGAAGAGTCTGACAGCTGACGGGATGAAAGACCTGCGGTAGCGCTCCTTCTTGCACTGTGGGTGCAGCAGTCTACTGCTGAATGAGCTGCTCAGTGCACAGAGAGTCTCATGCAGGGGGTGAGAGGTGTTGTCCATGATGGATATCAGCTTTGCTAACATTCTCCTCTCACCCACCTGCTCGATGGTCTCCAGAGGACAGTCAATGACCGATCTAGCCCTCCTGACCAGCTTGTTTAGTCTTTTTCTGTCCCTCTCCGTGCTTCCACTGCTCCAGCAGACCACTGCATACAGGATGGCAGAGGCTACCACAGTGTCATAAAAGGTCCTTAGCAGTGTCCCGCACACTCCGAAGGACCTCAGCCGCCGCAGCAGGTGGACACGACTTTGGCCCTTCTTGTACAGGACGTTGATGTTTGTGGTCCAGTCCAGTTTATTGTTTAGGTGAACACCCAGGTATTTGTACTCCTCCACGACCTCAATGTCCAAACCCTGGATGTTCACTGGGGTTGTCTGGGGTGCTTTCCTACGGAAGTCGATCACTAACTCCTTTGTCTTGCTGGCGTTGATGTGAAGGTGGTTTATCTCACACCAGTTGACAAAGTCCATGATGACCCCCCTGTACTCCAGATCATTCCCCCCTGACACACATCCAACAATGGCTGTGTCATCAGAGAACTTCTGGAGGTGGCAGCTGTCCGTGTTGTGTCTGAAGTCCGATGTGTACAGGGTGAAGAGGAATGGGGCAAGGACTGTCCCCTGTGGAGCCCCCGTGCTGCAGACTACCACATCAGACACACAGTCACCAAGCCTCACATACTGTGGTCTGCTGGTGAGGTAGTCGATGGTCCACGCAGCCAGGTGACGGTCGACTCCAGCTCCTTCCAGCTTCCCCCTGAGCAGAGATGGCTGTATTGTGTTGAAAGCACTGGAGAAGTCAAAAAACATGACCCTCACAGCACTTCCAGTGTTCTCCAGGTGAGCCAGTGTTCGTTGGAGTAGGTAGATGACAGCGTCATCCACCCCAATGCCTGCCTGATATGCAAACTGCAGGGGGTCCAGTTCTGTTCTCACCAGGGGTCGGAGGTGGTTGAGTATGATCCTCTCCATGGTCTTCATCAGGTGGGAGGTCAGGGCTACAGGTCTGAAGTGGTTGGGCTCCCTGGGGTGTGCAGTCTTTGGTACAGGAACCACGCAGGAAGTCTTCCACAGGACAGGAACCTTCTCCAGACTGAGGCTGAGGTTGAAGATGTGCAGAACCACCTCACAGAGCTGAACTGCACAGTCCCTCAGCAGTCTGGAGCTGATGCCATCCGGACCAGTAGCCTTTCTCGCCTTGATCTTTGTGAGCTCCCTCCTCACCTGATCAGCTGTTATGGAGAGGCTGCAGCGGGGGGTGGGGGTGACTGAGTAGAGGAGGGAGGTGTGAATTGGAGGGGGATTAAAAGGTGTGGGGAGGGTGCAGCTGATGTCCTGAAGGAGGGGGAGGAGGTGTGCCGGGGAGGGTGAGAGAGCCCTGGGTTTGCGCTTTGGTGGGTGGGAGAGGGATCAGAATCAAACCTGTTGAAAAACAGGTTCAGTTCATTCACCCACCCCCGGTCTCCAGACTCTGGGCCCCTCCTGCTGTTGTTGCTGTGGCCAGAGATTGTATTCAGGCCTCTCCACACCTCCCGTATGTTGTTTTGTTGAAGGCGCTCCTCCAACTTCCTCCTGTAGCTGTCCTTGCCCCTCCTTATTTCGCTCTTAAGGTCCTTCTGGACCCTCCTCATCTCATCTTTGTCCCATGATCTGAAAGTCCTCTTCTTCTCATTCAGTAGCGCTTTCAGATCAGGGGTCACCCACGGCTTGTTGTTGGAGAAGCACCGTACCTTCCTGGTCGGTACAGTGTTCTCCACGCAGAAGTTTATATAGTCCGTGATGCAGTCGGTCAAGCTGTCTATGTCCTCTCCATGTGGACTGCACAGCACTTCCCAGTCAGTTGTACCAAAACAGTCCCTCAGTGCCATGCTGGTCTCCTCAGACCATTGTCTCACATACCTAGTGGTGGGGGGTTGTCTGCTCACCACAGGTTTGTAAGCAGGGGACAGATGAACCAGGTTGTGATCCGAGCGGCCCAGTGGGGGGAGGGGTGATGAGCTGTATGCATCCTTGATGTTTGCATACAGCAAGTCCAGTGTTTTGTGGTCCCTGGTATGGCAGTCCACATACTGAGTGAATGTGGGAAGGGTGGCAGACAGGGAGACATGATTGAAGTCGCCAGAGATGAGGATGAGGGACTGGGGGTGCGATGTTTGGAGCTGAGACACAACAGTGTGTAGTAGCTCACAAGCTGCTGCAGCATCGGCCGACGGCGGGATGTACGCAGTTATCGCGATAATCTGCGAGAACTCCCGCGGGAGGTAGTATGGCCGAATGCTAACAGCTAGCAGCTCGATATCCCTGGTGCAATGTTGCTCTTTAACACTGATGTGCCCCGGGTGACACCATCTCTCATTCACATACATCACTATCCCCCCTCCCTTCCTCTTACCGGTCTCCTCTGCTCTCCTGTCCGCTCTGAAAAGTTGAAAGCCGTTGAGAGCAACGTGCGAGTCTGGAGTTAATCCATTCAGCCAGGTCTCCGTGAAGCACATCATGCTACACTCCCGGTACTCCCTCTGCAGTCTGGTCAGCGCCGTGAGCTCGTCCATCTTATTAGGGAGAGATCTTACATTCCCCATAATAACGGACGGTATAGATGGCTTGTACCGTCTTTTCCGCTCCCGACGCTTGGTTCCAGCTCTGCATCCCCGTCTCCTTCTCCGTAACTCCTTGGGGATCTCCGGTCTCTCGTTGGGGACTACGCGAGTTTGGCACAGCGCCAACAGCTGATCGCGGGTGTAAACAATAGATCCGTGGCTGAAAGGGTCTCCAAAAGTTGCCTCAAACAGTCCAGAAGTGAGAAAGAGACATAAAACAAATCTCAGCAGTTTCACATTCGTTGCTGAATGTGAACGAGTGAGATTGGCAAATATAAAAGCAACTAAAAACACTAAAAACACACTTGAAGGACAGAAAGGGGTCGGAGCTGCTGTAACAGGCTGCCACTCAGGCGGCGCCATCTTGGCCAAAAAACCTAACACTACCCTAACACTTTGACACAATCTAACTTTTAATGAGAACTCAGAGAGCCTTTTAAAGACAGCCAAACAACCCAGTTGAGGGCATTTCATCATTTAACATAACAGCATGGTACACGAACTTTAGAGCAAAAAGAAAAAAAAAAACAATCTCTCAAAATTAACATTGCAAAGGTGATTGTCATGTCACAAAACAAGTTTGCGATATATTTGAGAGTGCTGTACAAAGAAAAGCTAAATATATAACCGTATATATAACCGTACACACCTCAGATCCAGTGCACTCAGAGTGTGAGCTGCTCCTATCTGAACATCAGTTTAGGGTCCTAAGGGCCAGTCGAAACACATACAAAAAGTCTTTCATTCTGTAGCCAGTCAGGCATTGAACACAGAATGATTGCATCAGGGAACACTTGCTGTTATACTGTATATTTTGTTTGTGTGTGCAGCGTTATGTGCATGTGCCTTTGCTTTACTTGAGAGACACCAAGGACAGATCTCCACCGAGGTGGACAAAACTAATCTAAACCAACCTAATCTAAGGTAAAGTTAGCAACAATGGCTGGCAAACACAAAGCATTGAGCAGCTAAAGAACCAGGTATTTTTTTAGAACTTGGTAGAGACCACACAGAGCTAAAATAAGAGTTAATGTTGGACTCATATTCTTCAGGTGTCAAGAAACACTAATCCTAGAGTGCTTGATGTGCCATAAGATAAATTTTTGCTTACATGTTTGCCATAACAACTTCATATGCAAATGTAAGATGCTTTGTTATGCTCCTGCACCAGCGAAAGCCATAGCTGAGGCATTGTGTTATTGGGTTGTCCATCTCATCTTCGTGATCACAATATCTCGAAAACATCTTTGGGGAATTTCCTCGAATTTGGTACAAATGTCCCCTTGGACTTAACGATGAATTGATTAGATTTTGGTGGTGACAGGTCACAGGTCAAGGTCACTGTCTGTTTTATTCTTATTACTGTGATATTTCAAGAGCACCTTGAGGGAATTTCTTAAACTTTTGGCACAAACTTTCACTTGAACTCAACAATAAATTCATTTGATTTTGGTGGTCAAAAGTCAAGGTCGCTGTGACCTTGCATCCATCTCATTCTTTTGAACGCAATATCTCCATAACACCTTGAGGGAATTTCTTCAAATTTGAGACAAATGTCCACTTGGACTGAGGAATAAACTGATTTGAATTTGGTGGTCAAAAGGTTAGAGGGCAAGGTCACTGTGACCTCACAAAACATGTTTTAGGCCATAACTAAAATTCATACACTAATTATGACACAACTTCACACAAATATCTCATAGGATAAAATTATAAAGTGATGTCAACTTCACTGTGACATCATAATATTCTGCATGAAAGACTTTTTTGGCCATTACTCAACGTCATACCTCAGGAAAAGGAGGGGAGACATTTGGTCTGATACTGAATTGGTGACACTCATCTTGGTTGTCCACCTTGACATGGGGGGATGATGTGTGTGAAGCATCCATGTTTTCACAGACATGGATGGAAACTGTAAGACAAACTTGACTAGTGCGTGGAGGCATACAACTGCAAGGTGGTTATTTTAGTTTTCAGCTTGTTGTGTAATTACTCTGCCACCAAGTGGCCGAAAAAACAATCAACAAAGCTTTAAGACTCAGGGATAAAAAAGGAGTGTTTACATTAATGTCATACACTTAAACCCAGAAGATACGCCAACGTGGACAACATTAATAGAACAGATTGAATTATGTAGTATTTGTTTGCAGCCTGTTTCAGATGTTCAAGTTTCTCTAAGGTGATTATCATATATTTACTGTATAAAACAAAACCAATAGCTGCGTGGAAGTTAGGAAATCAGTCACAAAATGGATGTTATGCTTTAATAAACCATAACCATGATTCAGCTTTATATTACTTTTGACTAATAGTAACGTAAAGCTTAACCATGGTAATGGTCCTTTGAATATGTTGAACAAAAAGAATATAAATGATATGGATCCCCACATTAAAAAAACATAACAAAACAAAACAATCCTTTTCATCCTCTGAGCTCATTAAAAGTGACACTGACTGCTTGGGGTGGTTTTTGAAAGTACACCCTGATAATCCAGCCTCCCACTGGATCTCTACACAGCCTAACAGGCCTGCACACCATCCACAAGTAGTTGCTTTTGATAAGCACAGAGCTCTGGCTGCTAACACAGCCATCAGCATTAAATCTGGCCATGTCTTCCAAGTGATCTCGGGTTAAACACTGCACGCAGGCCAGTGAGGAAGATGAAAACACTTGCCAGCTCACCGCAGAGAAAAGCTCACCTCTGCTCTGCCACTCCATTTTCTCCAGTTGCATCAGAACACTGATTGCTGAATGGTTTGGCGGGGCTTCTGGGTGTGTATGTGTCTCATTGTGTGTGTGTGCGTGTCAGTGGTTGATGTCCCACTGCGTGCAGGAGTAAATCCTCTTATCCTTAACCAGGCTGACGTGCTTGCTCATCATTCTCTTTTATCAAGACCTCTTCTTCCGGGCTCCCTCCTGTTGAACCCTCAACCCTGAAGTAAATGCTGCAGCATCTCCTTTCCTGTGTACTTTGGATTGCTTTAAGAATTATCTCCAGAAAGCTCTCAAAAGCTGCACACTAGAAGAAGCAAATGCAAACAGTTGATGTTACATTTGAATTCTTTAACCTCTTTTCACTCGGTTAAATTCACTTTCTTAATTCATCATAATCAGTATTTGCTGGCTTAATCTGCCTTGCATGCATTATGTGGTTGAGGGAGAATGTTTCCTGGATTTGTCCTTCCTCTGTATATTCCTGACAGGAAGTTGAGACATTAATTATCCATAAGCAGTCACTTCTCTTTAGCCTTGCTGAGCTGAAACCTGTGGGGTTTTTAAAACCTGTCACAAACACTCACCTTCACCATGCTTGGTGGGTGTGACTGAGTTGTACTGGAGAAACAATCCAGCAGCTAGCTATCAATCTCAAGCACACACAGCAGTCTGTACCTGCTCTTAAACTGCAGGATTTGGGCATTGGCCAGTACTTCATTGCTAGCCCGCAGCTGTTTTTGCAACGCCATGGCAATGACAGGTTGTCCAGCCATTTTGATTTGTCACCAGGCTCAGACCATGGACCACAAAGTGGTAATATGATGAACAGAGAGCTGATATAATACCTTTGGGGCAGTTTGAGAGAACAAGCAGGCCACTCTTTTCCCCAGCATTTTAAAGATTTTATCTCCCTTTGCCAATACAGAGGTTTTTCATGGAGCTACTGTTGTTTTGATATGCAGGACAAGAAGAGTTTGGTCAAATGGAAGCAAGAAATGTTAAAAAATGTAATGAACTATTAATATGTGCAGGCATTTTAGAGGTCATTTTCCTTAAATTATTACCATACTTCCTTTTGCAATTGATATGATGTGACTCATAAGACCATAGCAAAATTAAAACTACCACAGAAATGTTCTTGAAGTGTCTTGACTAACTGCTTCTTGTTTATATTTGTGTCTGCCTGCTTTCAGGTCTACTGACTATGGCACCACCTACACCAAACTCAACCTGGTGCCAGGGACAACTATTGTGGTGACCAGCTTCTATATCTGCCCAACCAACAAGAAAAAGGTCTGTGTCTGTTTTGTCTATTGTCATTTTTAGATGAAAAATGGCAAAGTTTGTACTAGAGTGAGCTAGAGATCTGAATGGATATTGACAGTGGCAGACTGGGTAGGAATTACAAGACATCTATGAGATTTGAAAAAATGAGATTTCAAAAAAATTATCCACTTTAACTTAAAACAAACTACTGCTTTAAATTAGACGGCATTAATGCAAAAATAAATCTATTACTATAAGAATATTGCATCATTCATTCATTTCTGTAACTGCTTATCCTGTTAGGGGTTGCGGGTGTGCTGGGGCCTATCACAGCTGACATTGGGTGAGATGCGGGGTACACCGCTGGGCAGGCTGTCAGACTATTGCAGAATATTGCATTATCAGAGTAAAAATACCCCTCTGAACCACCTTAAAGGTGGCTGTGGCTAAGGAGGTAGAGCAGTTGTCTACTAATCTGAAAGATGGTAGTTTGAAACCTTCCGCCTGCAGTCTACATGTCCAAATGTCCTTGGGCAAGATAATGAGTTCCAAATTGCTCCTGATGGCTGTGCCATCAGTGTGTGCATATGTGTAATTCTTTAGCTGTAGATCAGGTGGCATCTTATTAGGAAGCCTCAGCCACCAGTGGGTGAATGTGTGTTTGTGTGTGTGTGTGTGTGTGTGTGTGTGTACGTGTGTGTGTGTGCATGTGTGTGTGTGTGTGTGTGAATGGGTGAATCATGCCTGTGTTGTAAAGTGCTTGAGTGGTTTCTAAGACTAGAAAAGTGCTATATAAAAGCAATCAATTTCACTTAAAGGTGCACTTCACCTAAATCCACTTAAACTATCTTCAGATTACTTAAGACTTTGAATTGATTAAGGCTCTACATGTAGGATTTGAAAATGTATGATTTTGTTGTCACATGTGGGCATATAAAAATACCCAACCTTGTCGCCAGGTAAAACTTTGATATCAACGGTTTAGTGAAAAACGTAAGGGTATACTTGTGGTTATGGCAAGTAAACTATCTTCACCCCCACCCTGACCTTCACACCCCATCTTTCAGCTTCTGCATTAGCACTGAATTTTAGCATTCCATGTAAGTTGTGTGATGCAGAGTCATCCAAAATGAACAAATTTTTTTACTGTAAGCAATCCCAGTTAATTTACAGCCAATCGCCAACACTGAAATACTGTATTTGTGAAAAACGCTCCATTTGAAGTAACAGGATGGAGGCCCTAAACAGTATGCTGTTGTTTTAAATTACATGACACTGCAGTAACTTTTCGAAACTGGGTGTTGCATGGTGAATTTGGACCGCAGTCAGAAGTTTGATAGAACGTCAGTCTTGTAATTCAAACATTAGGCTAGTGCTTTTTATTTGACAGTCAGTTTTCTTTCAGAAAAATATAAATAATTTGTCATCAGCTCCCGAAGACTTCATCAACATTGATTGGGGCAACTAATGATTGATTGACTTTAACTTTAAAGTAGACGATCAATTAAGTCTTATTTCCTGGCCAGTATCTTGTTCATATTGCCAAGAATGTTTGATATCAAATTGATGCTCTGTTTTAATATGGTTTTAATATGTCAGAGACGGACATTGAAATTGCTTAGTCAGCCTATATTTGTGAGCGTTTTATGTCCATTTATTCTGGTAATGTTAATATAATGGTCTGCCTCTGAGGAACAGCATTTTCATTAATTATACATCGATACATTGATATTGGAATTTTTTACTTCCTAATATCGGCATTGGCCCCAAAAATCAAGTATCAATGAGGCTATAATCTCAGGTGTTGTCATGTTTGGTAAAGGTTGGGGGAAGTCTCTGAAAATCTGAATTTAAGAATTTTTGTTTACTGCCATAGTTCAAAGTAGACACGAGTAGGCTGATTTTGTTTGCTACTCAATATCTCATGGGCTTATTTCTCTGGGTTGTCCAGCAGGACGGTAGCAGTATTCATGTTGACACTGCACTTTTAAATAAATCTATTTAATATCAGTCTCTTCTAAGTTATTATCACTTTTTGTGAATTATATTCATAAAAATGCATATTTTAAGCCGATGTCTGTAGCCCACAGAATTATAAAGTTCTAATGTGAATTATATTAAAGACCAATATTTTAGACAAGTCTACAGTAATATATTAGGATTACAAAAACACCCTAAACAAAATGTTACTGTAAACATTATAGTAACATGACTGAGCGGCAGTAGCTCAGTCCATAGGGACTTGGCTTGGGACGAAAAATAAGGAGTGTGGACTGGTAGCTGGAGAGGTGCCAGTTCACCTCCTGGGCACTGCCGAGGTTGCCCTTGAGCAAGGCACCGAACCCCCCCAGCCGCTCGGGGCACCTGTCCATGGGCAGCCCCCTCACTCTGACATCTCTCCATTTAATGCATGTATAGGTCCCGTTTGTGCATGTGTGTGTGTATTTCGGACCTGTGTGTATATGTAAAAAAACAACAACAGAGTGTAAACATTGAATTTCCCCTTGAGGGATTAATAAAGTATATAAAATTAAAAAAAAAAAATTAAATCCAAATAATCACAGAAACATGCTGTTTAATTTTAAATAATAGTAGATCATGAACATGTTAAACAGTATGTTTACTGTAAATTACAGTATATTGCTGGCATCAATATATACCATATTTCTGTTTTACAGTGATAGGTTGTAAAGTCATTTTGTGTGTACACTGTAAAATTACAGCATTTTGCTGACGTCTGTGCTGCCAACTTTTTACTGTTTTTTACAGTGAAATTATTTACAGTGTAGGTATACTGGATTAAAAAATACACTGTGACAGTGCATACAAAATATTCACCTACACCCCACTGGTCCCACTCAGGTACGCTAAGAATGACTGGGCTGGAAGCAACGCAATGCATCAGTTTTCCCTGGAACTATTTAAAAAAAAAAACAAAAAAAAAACATCACACATAATTTGAAAAATGCCATAATCACATTTAGATTCTACAGCCTTTAAACCTGACAAATAACATTTATGCAAATGCTAAATGTTTATCCTTTCTTTGGCTGGGATGTATTCTGGCTTTTACTTAGTGGCAGTGCAAACAGTAGTGCAAATGTGGTGCTGCTACATTCTGCTGATCTTTTTATGAACTTTTCCCAATCTTTTGGTATTTTTAAACTACTTTGGTATTCCACATACAACACCCTTTGGCCACATGCACCACTCCTACGCACATTCCCGTATTTAAGCCACAGGCAGCCTCTGAACACTAGTTGACCGGCATCAAAAAAGCTGAAGCAAGAGCCAAGAGGTATAGAGGTACAGCAGGTAACTTAAGCAGGGATACCTCTCGACTGCCAACTGGTGTGGCTCGTCTAATTGGCAGACGTTATTGTCGAGGTCCAGGGTTCTTCCAATTGATGAAAAGATAGAGAGAGATTAGATGTAGTCACTTTTCTCACTCTCTGCTCTAGTCACATGTGCACACAATCACACACACACACACACACACACACACACACACACACACACACACACATGCAATGGTGGAGTGCTAGACTGCATAAGAGTCTTTAATTGCATGAGAATGGAGTCATCCTAATTTCCCTCAGGGACAGATAGAAAGAGAGAGGGCGAAGAAAGTGACTGGCAGTGTGTGTGTGCTGTAACAGTAGGGGGTCTGGTAATATGAGCTGGGCATCTAGCTGCTGCTTAAACACACCTCCAGGACTGGCAGGAGGGGAGTGATGGATGCTCAGGTGCTTTTTGCTGGAATCGGTGTGTGTAGATGTCTGTGTGCGTTATTGCTGTTTTTGTGAGAGAAGATGTGTGTTGTGTAAAAGGTATAGATAGATAGATAAATAGATAGAAAGAACTTAATTCATCCCCAAATGGAAATTCAACTGTCTAGTAGCTCATAAAATCAATAACCACACTTTCCCCCTCCAACAATAGTACAGTGGTATTAAAGTAGACATAAAATAAAGATAAGTTTTAAAAAAGTGCATAAATAGAAATTTAAAAAAAATAAAATAAAAAATTGCCCATTCAACAGTCCAGGCCAGTTGTGGCTAAGGTGATAGGTGTACGTGTGTGACTGGATTTAAGAGGTGTTAAACAGTCTTATTGCCATGCAGATGAAGGATCTCTGCTCTGCTCTGCAACGCAGTGAGATGAGCCGACTGCTGCAGCTGCTCCTCTGTCACTCCAGGATGCTGTGGAGAGGGTGTCGGCTATTGTCCTTTATAGCTTTCAGTTTGTTCAATGTGCCCCTCTCCACCACAGTTCTTAGTGGGTCCAGTCTCCTGCTGAACACTGAGCCAGCTTTTTTAACCAGCTTGTCCAATTGCTTGGTGTTTTTGTCCATCAGGCTGCCTCCCCAGCACACTGCAGCATAGAAGAGTGCACTGGCCACCACCGTGTGATAGAACATGGTCAACACATCAAAGGACCTCAGTGTCTGCAGGAAGAACAGGCATCTCTGCCCCCTCCTGCAGAGGGTGTCAGTCCAGCTTATTATCCAAGAGGAGAATATTTGTAGGTGTGCACCACCTCAATGTCCTCCCCCTGTATGGAGACTGGTTGAAGGTGTGACCTCTTTCTTCTGAAATCCACCACCATCTCCTTGGTTTTGGCTATGTTCAGGTGGAGACATCACTTACTGCACCAGTCTCTGAAGGCATCCACAAGGTCCCTGTACTCTTGCTCCTAACTGCTTCTGATACAAGCCACAATAGCTGTATTGTATAGTATTTTTGTATGATTCAGGACTCTGAGTTGTACTTAAAGTCCGCTGTGTATAGTGTGAACAGAAGCGGTGCTAAAACAGTTCTCTGTGGAGCACCAGTGCTGCTCCTGACCATCCCGTAGACACAGCTTCCAAGCCTGACATACTAAGGCCGGTCCGTCAGGTAGTCTGTAGTCTATCCAGGACATCAGGAAGCGATCTACTCCCATCCTCTCCAACCAGTCTCTCAGTATGGGGGGCTGGATAGTTTTAAAAGCACTTGAAAAGTCAAGGAAAAGGATCCTCACACAACATCCTGGCTCCTCCAAGTAGGTGTAGGCCCGATGCTGCATGTAAGGAACTGCATTTTCCACTCCAATGTGTTCCTGATGCAAACTGGAGGGAGTCCACTGTATCAGTGACCTCTGACCTCAGGAAACAGAGGACCAGGCACTCAAGGGTCTTCATAATGTGTGATGTTAAGGTGTGTCGGTAGTCATTTAACTTGACCGGGCGAGACAAGATGTTTTCCACTCCACCTGGACTTTGCCTGTTCGAAGGCTCCTGTTGAAGATCCACTGAAGGGCCTCTGCGAGCTGGGCTGCACGGTCTGTCAGGAGCCTTGGACACACTCCATATGGGCCTCCTCAGCTCCGCCCTTACCTTGTCTGCTGTAAAGGACAGTGGAAGTTGGCCTTGGGTGGTAGATGTTGTAGCTGTAGCTGCAGTAGTGGGGGAGGGGCTACCTTCAGGAGACAGTGAAGCAGGAGCAGCAGCAGCAGGTGACACTGTGGAAGGGGGGATGGATGCAGGGGTAGGATGAACACTGCTCTCTCCTTTAAACCTCTTAAAGAACAGGTTGAAGCTGTTGGCTTTAATAACCTGGCTATCCATAACCTTGCTATTCTTCTTTGAATAGTCTGTCATGTTCCTCATTCTCTTCCACATCTCTCTGATGTTGTTCTGCTGCTGCTTACTCTCCATCTTTCTTTTGTAGTCCACCTTTGCCTGTCTCAGCAGTTGTGGGCTGTGTGTGTGGACTTTGTTATTTATCAAACACTTTGATCCCTCTTACTAAATATCAGTATGCTGTCATGTGTTTACTTCCTTCCTCTCAGTGTCCAAATTAAGAGCGATAACATTCATTAGTTGCCCCTACAGAGACGCACACAGGCACGCACGCACGCACGCACGCACACACACACACACACACACACACACACACACACACACGTAAGCACAGTTTGATCAGTACTGCAAATCACATCAGAAATAAGAAAACGGTCTGTAAGCTCTGTGAGGGGATTACACACATTGTGAAAGGATCACATAGAAAAGGTGTGAGGGCCTCGGGTAATCAATAGGACTTGAGGCAATTACAGAGAGGTGAGTCTTCAGGCAGAGACATTGTCACCCTGTGTTTCTCTCTCTTCATCGCTTCATTGAGAGCTCCATCAAAGATCTGCTTAAGACCCTTTGCAGGAGAGGGCTCCTGAGGACCCTTGACACATTTCACCGCCAGTTGAGTCGTAAATAAACTTTGAGACTGCAGTCTCAGCGCACTCTCCCTCAGCAATTTTCTTTAAAACTTGTGTCTAGAGGGCCATTAGCTGGGCAAGTGTTTGTACAAGTCTGTTTCCTTGTTGAGTGCTCAGTGTGTGGTCTAAATAAAGGTTCAAATGTATGTTAAGAGTGATTTTAGACCAAAAAGCCTTTTCCTAATGGTTCTCATTTGTTGGAACTTTACCAGCCATAAATAAGTCTGGATACATGTCCACAAAAAGAGACCAACAATCAATAAAGTATAATAAATAATTGTATAATTATAATTATATTAGAGTAATAAATCAATAAAATATTTCTGATTTTGATTCTGATTCAATCATATAGCAAATGTTCCACAAATCTGTACTGAATCATCAATTTCACTAACTAAATCAGTAGCTTTTACCGAGGGATGCACAATAATATCAGCACGTCATCGGTATCGGCAGATATTGGCTTTAAAATGAACTAAGAGAATCGGCCGACATGCTATTTCTTATTTTGCACAATGAATGAATATTACATACACTGAAAAGCATTCTATTTCATGTCTTCATCTGCAGATCAGTTATCGGGCAAATAAGTTATATATCGACATATCGAATATTGGCAAAAAATCCAATATCGTGTATCCCTACTTTTACTGTTAAGGCTCTCAGTGGTGACTGAGGCACTGTTTACACCTGGTATCAACACGCATCCTGGGTCTAGCCAGTGTAACAGCAACAACAGGTAGTTTGACTCAGATAAGCAAAATGTCAGATAAGTAACTGTAACAGAGCAAAAAGTGCACTTGTTGCTAAACTATACTTGTAAATTTTATTTATCATTTAAAATGTCTGTTGAGTATTTGTGAATTTTATCTCTCTGAGTTATTTCTTTTTTGTTATTTGTTATTTTTTAATGTTTCCTGTGGAAACAACCTTGCTGTACATCGCCTCCTCTATACATCCTGGGTTTCCATAGCCCCCCCTGTTTGCCCCTCACAGTGCTGTTTTGCTACTTTTTTACTTACTTTATTATTTAAATTAAATTATTATGTAAATTGAGCAGTTTATGTTGTAATCTTTGGTGCATACTGTCGTTTTTACTGTCACCTTAGCCAGCTGTTCGTGTTGTTTTGACCAATAATATAAGTTTTGTAGACGTTTTTCATGTAGCTTTTTACTTCCATTTGCATTACAGCGAGCTGCCTTGTGTCATACAATTAACATGGTGCTGCAGTTTTTAACATCCAATTTCTGGTGTAAAGTGCTGTTATTCTGTATTTTTAGGACCAGGGGTGTAGAGATAGGTGTCCAAAGGCCAATTAATGTGCCATATTGTCTTCTGCAGGAATGTTTTTGTTTGTTTAACGCAAGAATTTTTGCTGTCTCTGTGAACTTTCCACCCTGCACTCTGTTTTGTGCTTTGCCTACCAAATGTCAATGTTTTTCTTTTTGAATGCAGTTTTTTTTTTTATTTTGAGCAAATGCATTGTTCTAACTTGAATTAAGTGTTTTACAATAAATCCTGATAGCTCTTGGACTTGAAGGAGAAATTGTAATAGAATGTAATAAGACAGTGCCGTTTTGCATTGCTGGGGAGCAGAGGTGCAGCAGTAGGTGTCCAGAGGGCAATTAATGTGTCAAATTGTCTTCTGCAGGAGAAAACCAAGGCTCAAGGAGCGAGAGGGGGTGTACTCCTGGAGGAGGTCAGAGAGATGGGTTGGGGCAAGATTGTGGAGGGCTTTGAAGGTGAGCGGAGGGTTTTTATAATCAATCCGGTACTGAACAGGGAGCCAGTGTAGTTGGATGAGAATGGGGGTGATGTGGTCAGGTGATTTGGTGCAGGTAATTATCCAGGCAGCAGAGTTTTGAAGCCTGTTAAGAGTTTGGTGGGAAGGCCAGAGAGTACTGCATTACAATAGTCAATAAGAGATGTGAAAAATGTATGGACCAAGACTTCAGTGCCGGACTGGGACAGTGATGGGTGGAGTCTAGAAATGTTGCGGAGGTGAAAGAAAGCAGTCTGGGTAATATTTTTTATGTGTGGTTTGAATGAAAGAGTGCTGTCCAGAATGCCACTGAGGCTCTTAACGTGGCTGGAGAAGGGTAAAAAGAAGTTACCGATGATGTGAGGGACATGGGTGCTTTGGATTTTCGCCAGTGTGTTTTGGGAACTGATGAGTAGGGCCTCAGTTTTGCTGCCGTTGAGCTACAGAAAGTTCCTGCTCATCCAACTCCTGATGTCCTCCAGTCAGGTGGTGAGGGAGGGTTGGTATTTTTAATGTTTCTGAAGGAGATAGTCTGATGCTCTTTCACTTTGGATAATGAGGCATGAACCTCAAACAGCACAACTTTATGATCAGCAATGAGGAACTTGGTGGCAGAAAGATTACAGGGATAGATAGATAGATAGATAGATAGATAGATAGATAGATAGATAGATAGATAGATAGATAGCTTTTATTGTCATTGTACAAAATATACAACGAGATTATAGCAGCCAGGAATGGTGTTACCATAATATAAAAAATAAAAGAATAAAAATAGTTAAAATATATATTTAAAATATACAAGATATACAAAAAGATACAAGAAATTTCAAAAGGTGCAACAGTGCAACGACAAGCCCACAGTACAACAGTGCAAATGTAACAGGAATGACAATAAATAAAAGATACAGCAGAATATTGCAATTTGCCCTTTAGTCGCAGTTATTGTCCTTGTGTGATTGGGGGGGGGGGGGTCAGCGTGTGTGTGTGATAGATGTAGAGGGCAGAGAGTCAGAGTGGTGTATGTGTGTGTTCAGTGTGGTGACTGCTTGGGGGAAGAAGCTGTTTCTGAGTCTTTTGGTTTTGGTTTTGATTGACCTGTAGCGCCTGCCAGAGGGCAGCAGGTCAAGCAGATGGAAGGCAGGATGGGTACTGTCCATGGTGATTGCCTGAGCTCTGCTCAGGCAGCGGGAGGTATGAATGCCCTTCAGGGAGGGAAGGGGACAGCCGATGATCTTCTCCGCTGTTCTCACAACCCTCTGGAGCCTCTGCCGCTCTGCTTCAGTGCAGTGGGAGAACCACACTGTGTTGCAGTACAGCAGGATGCTCTGAATGGTGGACAGGTAAAAGGTTACCAGCAGCTCCTCACCCACATTGTCCCTTCTGAGCACCCTCTGGAAGTGCAGGCGCTGCTGGGCCTTTTTGATGATAGCTGTGGTGTTTGCAGTCCACGAGAGGTCAGCCAAGAGGATGGTGCCCAGTAGGGTGAAACTATGGACCCTCTCCACACATTCACCATTTATGTAGAGGGGGAGCAGGTCCGACCTGTGCCTCCTGAAGTCCAGGATGATTTCCTTGGTCTTTGTGGTGTTTAAGATCAGGTTATGAGCCTGGCACCACTCAGACAGATTCAGGACTTCATCCTTATAGGCAGACTCGTCCCCACCCGTGATCAGTCCTACCACCGTGGTGTCATCTGCAAACTTTGCTATGGTGTTACTAGCGTGGACAGGTCTGCAGCCGGCGGTGTAGAGGGTGAAGAGCAGAGGGCTCAACACACAACCTTGTGGGGAGCCCGTGCTCAGTGTGCGGGTGGAGGACAGGTGGGGTCCAAGTTTGACTGTCTGTGGTCTGTTTGTTAGAAAGTCCTTGATCCACGAACAGGTGAGAGGATGGAGTCCCAGAGCAGACAGTTTGCTGACCAGGATGTCGGGGATGATTGTATTAAAAGCTGAGCTAAAGTCCACAAAGAGCACCCTGGCATAGGTGTCTCTGTGTTCCAGATGGCTCAGCACGGTGTGGAGGATGAAGGATATGGTGTCCTCAGTTGATCTGTTTGCTTTATAAGCAAACTGATGGGGATCGAGGGAGGGGGGGAGGCAGTCTTTGATGTGTGATACCAGTGCAACGGATTAAATCGAGTGTGTGACCCTTGTTATGTGATGGGAGGTTGACATATTGTGTAATACTAAGAGGAGTGAGATTAAATCATTGGCAAAAGACTTGGATGGGTCATCAATGTGAATATCCAAGAGGGTGACAGTAGGGGACATGGCACATACAGATGTTAATAGTGTAGTAGAGTTCAGTGAGAACAACAGTTGAGGGCTTTGGTGGTCAGTAGATGGCAACAATAATGATGGATTTGGGACCTGTGAGTTTTACTGCTAAGCATTCAAAAGAGGAGTGATTGGGAACGGTAACAGCAGTGACTTTGATGGTCTCATGATACAAGAAGTATTGAGAACACAATAGGCACATTCACACATGTACTTTAGAGCTGTCGATGGATCAACCAACACCCAATAATGGGTGTAAACAAGCTCTGAAGGAGAGTGTCCTCCCAAGAATAATGACAGAATCAGAGTTGTGAGGAGATAAGAATGAATGGAAAGATGGATGGATGGATGAGTCAACAAAACATCAGACTATAACACAGGAGACCGCTATTTGCTTCCTGTTAATGTTGTTAGTTTTAAGGCAAGACCTTGATTGTTCCCCATAGTCTTTCTGTAACTCAAACCAAGTTGTTCTTGTGCCTAAACCCAATCAAGCTTTAACCCAAGAATTATCACATCATAAAAACTTGTTTATTTTTCAGAGGTAATTTGGAAAGCACAGACAAACAATGTAGTCCTATTAATCTGGTTCCCAGATAAGAAAACGCTTGTGTTTTTAAAGTGCATGGACCAACCACATATTTTGTTGTTTAATTGGAGGATTTGTTGGACTGAAAATGTCAACAACAGCTTGTTTATGTATAATAGTGATTTCCAACTTGTACATGTACATCAGGGTTACTCCTGCAGTTACTAGAGGGTGCTTAAAAAGATTGTGTTGTAGCTTAAAAAAAGAAATCATACAAGAAGAAGTCAAACTGTTACAAAAGCTGGGGTGGACAGGGAGCAGTTCAAGGAAAAAAAAAGTTTTGTTTGTTTTGCTTTGGTTTTTTTTTTTTTTTTTTCAGGTGCGGCAAGGCTGAAAATAGGATAGTGGCGTGAATTGCCACAGGGCAGTGCGCCCAGGAGTGGCGAAGTGTGTCTAGCCATTACCAGTGTGGGTTCTACATTGAAAGTAATAGGGCCGTATTGAAAGATGTATTTCTTGACATGTGTTCGAAATAATATTCATTATAGTTTAAACACCCTGCAATTCATGGATTAAGTTTCACTTCTGTAAAAAAAAAAAAATCTGTTATTGGACAAACTTAAATAGCCTTTGTTAACAGAGTAAACTATTATGTCGGACCAAGGGATGAGTAAACACAGGTATGAGTAAAAAGGGATCAAAAACAAGAACACGGGATAGAAGAAGAAGAAGCTTTATTGTCACTGTAATAAATACAGTGAAATTTTGTTTGGTGCTCTCTTGTAGCACCTACAATGTCCTTGTCATAAAATAAACTGGGGGGGGGGAGTCATGGTTCTTGTAGCAGTCTCTTCACAGCCATGGGGAAGAAGCTGTGTTTCAGTCTGTTGGTGCGGTCTCTCATGACTCTGAGTCTGCCAGAGGGAAGGCTGGTGAATAGAGAGTGTCCTGGGTGGGCGGGGTCATTCCGAATCTTTGTGGCCCGTCGGAGGAGATGGCTGGAATAGATCTCCTCTAGGCGTGGAAGTGGGGAGCCAATGATCCACTCAGCCGTCTTGATGACCCGCTGCAGTTGTTTCTTTTCAGATGCAGTGCAGCTGGCGTACCACAGGTGAGGACACTCTCTATTGTGCAGTGGTAGAAGTTTTTCAGCAGAGGTGGGGGGAGTTTGTTCCTCCTCAGTGTTCTCAGAATGAAGAGATGCTGCTGGGCCTTTTTGATGATGTGGGTGGTGTTCACAGTCCAGCCCAGGTCCTCCGAGATGTGCAGGCCAAGAAACTTAAAGCTGGTGACCCGTTCCACTTCCTCCCCATTGATGCTCAGGCCTGAGTGCAGTGTGGTCCTCGACTTCCGGAAATCAATAATGACTTCTTTTGTCTTCTTGGTGTTGAGGTTGAGGTGGTTGTCACTGCACCAGGCCGACAGTGCTTGGACCTCCTCCCTATATGGTGTCTCATAACCGTTGTTGATGAGCCCCACAACGGTTGTATCATCCGCAAATTTGATGAGGGTGTTGGAGCCGTGAGTAGCGACACAGTCATAAGTGTACAGTGTGTACAAGACTGGACTCAGCACACAGCCCCGAGGAACACCAGTATTGAGGACGATGGTGGAGGATGTGGAGGTGCCCATTCTGACATGCTGGGGTCTGTTAGTCAGGAAGTCCTTGATCCACAGACAGAGGGAGGTTCCAAGTTGTAGTGTCTGCAGTTTGTTGATGAGTCTGCTGGGGCTGATGGAGTTAAATGCCGAGCTGAAGTCAACAAACAGCATCCTGATATATGTGTTGGGGCTTTCAATGTGACTGAGAGCGGTGTGGAGGGCGATGGAGATGGCGTCGTCTGTGGATCTGTTGGAACTGTAGGCGAACTGATGTTGATCAAAGCCAGGTGGGATGTGGGCCTTGACATGCTGTAACACCAGTCTCTCCATACATTTCATGATCACCGGTGTCAGGGCCACAGGCCGGTAATCATTCAACCCTGTGATGGCAGAGGATTTGGGCACAGGGATTATGGTGGCAGTTTTCAGGCAGGTGGGGACTGTGGCTTGCTGCAGTGAACGGTTGAAGATGTTAGTGAATACTGCAGCAAGCTGGTGAGCACATGATTTCAGCACTCTCCCTGGTACTCCATCCGGTCCTGGTGCTTTCCTGGTGTTGATGCCACGCAGGACTCGCAGTACCTGATGCTGTTGGATGGTGGGGGGCTGGTCGTGCTCTGATGGTGTCAGCTGTGTGTCCTCTGCCTGTCTGTTGTCCTCTTCAAAGCGGGAGAAAAAGGTGTTAAGCTGGTCTGGGAGAGAAGTGTCGGTGGAGGGGGGGGGGGGGTGTTGTGGCATTGTTTGTAGTCAGTTATATTCTGTATGCCTTTCCACATGTAGCGGGGGTTGTTCTCCCTGAAGTTGGCCTCTATCTGCTCTCTGTACTTTGTTTTAGCAGCCTTGATGCCTCTGTTCAGGTCTGCTCTAGCCTACCTGTAGGCTTCCCTGCCCCTTGACCTCAGTGCTGAATCCCTGGCCTGGAGTAGTGCTCTGATATTGGCGTTAAACCAGGGTTTTTGGTTGGGAAATGTTTTCACCTGTTTCCTTGATGTTACATTATCCATGCAGAAACTGATGTATGATAGTACAGAGGAGGTGTGGAGTTCAATGTCTGGGTCTTCAAAGAGCTCCCATGTGGTGTCCTCAAAACAGTCCTGCAAGGATAGTGTGGCCTCCTCAGTCCAGCACTGCACTGACTTGTACTGTGGCTTAGACCTGCAGATGAGGGGCTTGTAAGCTGGTGTCAGGAACAGGGAAAGATGATCTGAGTGTCCGAGGTGGGGGGAGTGGCGGGCTCTGTAGGCTCCAGAGATGTTGGTGTAGACCTGGTCTAGTGTTCTGCCCTTCCTTGTTTGAATGTCAACATTCTTGTAAAATCTTGGGAGCACAGCCTTTAAGTTGGTGTGATTAAAGTCTCCAGCCACGATGAAGAAGCCCTCTGGGTGTTTGTTTTGTTGCCTGGTGATGCTGTCATGCAGCCTGCTCATAGCTACGTCAGCATTAGATCGTGGGTGGATATACATGGCAGTTACAAACACTTGGGTTATTTCCCTGGGCAAATAAAAAGGTCTGCACTTCAACATTAGAAACTCCAGGTCTGGACAGCAGTGTCTCTCAATAACGGCAGTGTCCGTGCACCAACTGTTGTTAATATAGACGCACACACTTCCTCCTCTCCTCTTACCGGAGTCCGATGTGCGATCCGCCCGGAAGATCGTACGTCCTGCTAGCTTCACGGCTAGGTCTGGGATGTTTTTATGCAGCCAGGTCTCTGTTATCACCATGATACAGCTGTCTATCCGGTTGTTAACGTCCTGTAGTTTCATCTCGACCATCTTGTTAACCAGGGAGCGGACGTTGGCGAGAAAGATGCTTGGAACCGCTGATTTGTGCGGAGCGGCAGTTAGCCTAGCTCTGATGCCGGCTCGTTTGCCTCGTTTCCGGCGTCTTTCGCAGCGCCGCCGTCGCCTCCTTTTTGTCCGCTCTTGCCGGCGTATCCTCTCCTGGAATGAGTCGAACCCTTCTGGGGGGGGTCCAGCCGGTCCAGATGAAGAGTACTAGACTGAATGGTACTGCAGATTTACTGTGAGCACCTCAGTGATTGGCAATTCAGAAAGCTTCAAAGGGAAAGACAAGATATTCAGATGTGGTCACATTATTCTCAGAAAATTTTTTTTTTCATAACTCCCCAAAAAACAACTTTAATAAAACCTGGATAATATTATCTGAAGCAAATTTGCATTTTTTTTCTCCAGAAGTGACGGCACTGAAAGTGATTATGAACAAATGATGATAAAAGCAGTCCAACAGTAAGAGAAGCCACTTTGTTAATGGCAAATGATCAGGGGGTGAATAAACCAACAAGTTTTTTTTGTGAAAATTAATGGTTGATCACACCATGGAAAAACTAATCAAAAGAACTTTCAACTTAGCTCATACACATTATGACATCAAACCCTCCATTCATTAGTCCTTTGCTGAGACTTTGGGACCAGTTCTCTTTAATACGGGTTAAAATCACATCAGTCCTAATACCAGTTTTGCATTAGTTGTGCAAGTACATGCAGTTTGCAAAACTGCAAAACAAAAAGCTAGGATGCAACTTTTTTGTTTTCTGTCTCATGCACTTTTTCTTCTTCTTTTTTTTAAATAAACAAATTAGTTCAAATGAACTTTTATCTTTTATGTTTTAGGTTATTTTTGAGATGTTATAGGTTACAGATTACTAATCTGCATAAAACACTTCTCTGGCCATTATTGAATGAATGTTATATCTCAGGAGCAGAAGGGGAGATTTTTGGTCAGATACTAAATTGGTGACAATCATCTTGGTTGTCCACCTAGAAACTGTGGTGACTGTATAGATCTTCTGCGCTGTTGGGGGGATGATGCGTGTTAAGCCTCCATGTTTTCACAGACATGGATGTTAACTGTAAGAGGAAATTGTCTGGTGTGTGGAGGCATACAACCGTGGGGCGGTAGTTCTTGTCGTTATTTTTTTTTAAACTGCCCATCATGGGTCTGACAGTGAACCAGAAATATTATGCTAAAACTAAGAGCTCACATGTGACCCTAACGACTCTGCCTGGGTTCCCACGCACACAGAGTTTGAAAGCCTGCAACTCTGTACCAGTCGGTTAGAACTGAAGAAGCTTCTTGGATGAGAGGCGAAACGTCTTCAAGAAACACAAGCAAGTCCAGTTGCCTACGATATAGCACTTAGCACAACCAACCAAATAGCATGCTTGACATTTTTAACTCTTGCCAACATATGGAAAATTAGCTTCCCTTCATTTTTCTCTGTACAGTGATATTGTTGCTGTAATTTCATACCCCAATCCCAGCATGCCTGTTTTTTTTGTTTTGTTTTTTTTTTTTTTATATGTGTGTTTGGGGTTGAATTTCAGTTACATTAGGTCATTGTCAATGTTGGGCAATTCATTTACCTGTTTTTTTCAAATCAGGCTTTCAAAAAGTCCTTATACATTCTGAAGTGCTTTTTCATTTACAGATGCAGCCACTTCAAATTTCCCAGGCCTTCCGAAAGCCAGCCGGTTTTTTTTATAGATTACAATAAGCCACCCAGCAGTATTTAAGTTATTAAAATGACCACCTTTATCTGCTACAGCATCTCTGTTATAAACACATTAGTTATTAAGGGAGACCTAAAATTTTGTTACAATTGGCCCTGGTCTCCCCTGTCTGAAAATACTTAGGTCGTCACTCAGAATAATGAGAAATGTTCTGAAAATAACTTGGTGAATGAAAATAATTACTTGAATCATTTTGAAAAAGTTGCTCAGTAAGAGACTCACTCAGTGTGATGATGTATGTGACAGTGGGGGGGGGGGACTGGTGCAGGACTCCTGCACCAGGTCTCCTCGTCTCAGAGCATTGGGTAAATCTCTCAGAATAAGGAGAGACTCTGGAAATAACTCAAAATAATGACTTAGTATCTGAAAACAGTTACTTATGTCATTTTGAAAAAGTCTATTTTAAGAGACAGAGTCATTTTTGAGATACTAACTGCATAGCTTAAAATATGAAGTAATTATTTTAGTCTCTAAGTCACTTTTCTGGAGGAAATCTGGCACAGAGCCCCCGCTGTGTTGTGGCCATAGCTTGTGAAGGCGAACATAATTCATCTGTCTCACCTTAATATCATGACTTTGAAAACACGTATGTGGGATATAGGAGTTACACATGAAATGGAGGATATGGAAAAGCGACCACTTGAAAGCTACCTGCGCGTGTGCGTATTCGGTCATACAGTAATGCAGTGTAAACGCTGGAGACACATGCGCGTGCACACATGCACACTCACATGCACAAACACCAAATGACTCGCTTTAACAAATTCCATTAGATTATAATATAAATAATTGTGAAATATCACTTCCATGAATCTGATTAGACAGACAGCGGCAGATCAATGAGGTGAAGCTGTGTTGTGTGCGGCAGGCAGAGCATGTGCAGAGCGCTGTACAGTCCGAACGTCAAAATAATAATTAAAAAAGAAAAGATCTATGTGATCATTTCCAATATTCACAAGCTGTTTTTTATCTAACGAAAGATTTTGTTTGAGTCCATATTTGTTGACATATAGTCTTTGAAAAACAACATTTTTGCTGAGGTTAAAAAATCCTCATCTTTTGCACATTCTGTACACGGAGTGGGGTGGTCTAACAGCAATAGCACAGTAATGTATATATATTACTATATGACATTATTATCATTACCACTGCAGATAAACTCAGCCGCTAAGACTAATGATTCAAACACAGTTTTGTTCTCGCTGTACTATCGCTCGGTTCCCAGCCATATCACTTTAATTTTTGTGCAATTCTTTTGAATAACAAAATGCTGAAGCATATTATTTATGACCTGTGATATGGTAACCTGATCATCATTAAATATGCTTTGTGTGGGAAGTAAACTGCTTCAGCTTCCACACTCACTGCTCCTCCTGGTGGATAGACAGACCATTGCAACTGGTTTCTACAAATTAAACTTAGGGGCGTTACCACCCGGCCTCGTATTCTCTACGTCATCGCGGGGGATCTACGTGCCCGGCCAGGTGACGACAAGGACCTGTCACGGATCGGTCAGGGCTCTACCATGGGCCAAACGGAAATTTGAAGTGGCTGCATCTGTACACTGCTCTCCCTGTTTTTAGGGCCATTTCAGAGTTGCTGACACTTAAGATATGAAAGCCTCGATGTATCCCCCTTGGCTCTTTTCTGTGTGATTAATCATCAATAATTCAGTCAGTTAACAGACATACTTTAATGGAGCACTTTGCTCTCAGCCTCTGGGGGTTTGATCAAGTGATGGCCCATCCATATTTTAAGATATTGGCTGTGTGAAAACACTTGAAAATAAAAAGTTAAGATGATGACTTCCGGTGGCACGTACAATTTTGGACCTAGAGTTAACCTTGTCATGCTTAATCAGACAACATCAAAGTAATCCTACTCTTGATAGAGAAAGAGCAGTATCTAAAGTTAAAGCTGAACTTAATGCATTAATTACTAAGAGAGCCAAATTCTTTATCCACAGGGTGAGACAGACAGAATATTTAGATAGTAGTAGACCGAGCTCTCTCTTAGCAAGTAAACTTCGAAACAATGAACAGATACTCAAATCTCTTCAGTCCTAAACAACGAAGGAATTCTTTTATACGATCCAGTGCTCATTAATCAAGAATTTAAACAATTCTATAAGAATTTGTATACATCACAATTGCAAATGTCAAGTAAAGAGTTAGATGATTTCTTTGTTGGACTGAATTTACCTCAGCTACCTGTTAATGATGCTGATTGTCTAAATTCTCCAATAACAGATGGTGTTCCACCTGAATTTTATCTCCAGTTTTGGTCTGATTTAGGACCAATACTGTTAGAAATTATTAATGTAGCTATTAACGAGGGAAGCTTTCACAAAGATATTAATACCGCTATTATATCTCTTATATTTAAGAAGGGGAAAGACCCTAATCTATGCACAAGTTTTAGGCCCATATCACTTATAAATTCTGAAATTAAATTGTTTGCTAAAGTTATGGCTTGCCGTTTACAGAGGGTACTTTCTCTACTAGTTGATTATGATCAAACAGGTTTTATGAAACCTGCAAACGATGTGGGCTTCGTTAATAATTGGAAAACCTTCTGGGGAAAACCTGGTCTTATTAGGAGAGATGGCATTCATCCCACTTTGGATGGAGCCGCTCTCATATCTAGAAACCTGGACAAGTTTATTAGTGATCTAAAACCGTGACAACCCAGAGTTGAGACCAGGAATCAGAGTCGCAGTCTTAAACACTTCTCTGAGCTTCTAGAGCAGTCACCCACCCATAGTGTCATACCAACGGTGTCTGTCCCCCGACCTCCTAAATTATTTAAATATAAAGTTAAACATAGAGGAGTTGTACATAATAACCTGATTAAAATTAAAACCTCTTCTGTGACAGAAAGACAAAACAGGAGAATTAAATGTGGACTGTTAAATGTCAGATCGTTATCTTCCAAAGCAGTGTTAGTAAACGAATTAATATCAGATAATCATATTGATTTACTCAGCCTCACCGAAACCTGGCTGTGTCACGATGAATATGTAAGTCTAAATGAATCCACTCCCCCCAGTCATAATAATACCCACGTTCCTCGAGGCAGCGGCCGAGGAGGGGGAGTTGCAGCCATTTTTAACTCTAGTCTATTAATCAGTGCTAAACCTAAACTAGATTATAAATCCTTTGAAAGCCTTGTCCTTAGTCTTTTACATCCGACCTGGAAAACCTCGCAGCCTCTTCTATTTGTTATAGTGTACCGTGCTCCTGGCCCGTATTCAGAATTCTTATCTGAATTCTCCGAGTTTTTATCCAGTTTAGTCCTGAAATCAGATAAAGTTATTATTGTAGGCGATTTCAATATTCACGTAGACGTTGATAATGACTCCCTCGCTACTGCGTTTATCACTTTACTAGACTCCATTGGCTTCACTCAAAGTGTACATAAGCCCACTCACCGTTTTAACCACACCCTCGATCTAGTTCTGGCGTATGGAATTGAGATTAATAACTTAATGGTCTTTCCAGAGAATCCCTCTCTATCAGACCATTACTTGATAACTTTTGATTTCTGTCTACTTGACTACGCGCCACTCAGTAACAGTTACTATACTAGGTGTTTATCAGATAGTGCGGTAGCAAAATTTAAGGAAGTGATTCCGTCGGCGTTAAATTTAATACCCTCTGTAAGTGAGGTTTCCCGTACTGACTTTAAAGTCTCCCAAATTGATCATCTCGTCGACAGCACTGCAGGCTCACTGCGAACAATTCTTGACTCCGTAGCACCTCTTAAAAAGAAGTTCGCAAAGCAAAGAAAGTTTGCTCCCTGGTATAACTCCCAAACTAGAAAATTAAAGCAAATGTCGCGAAAATTTGAAAGGAATTGGCGATTAACCAAACTGGAAGATTCTCGTTTAATCTGGTTAGACAGTCTAAAAACATATAGGAGAGCCCTCCGCAATGCCAGAGCAAACTATTACTCGTCATTAATTGAAGAAAATAAGAACAACCCCAGGTTTCTTTTCAGCACTGTAGCCAGGCTGACAGAGAGTCACAGCTCTATTGAGCCTTGTATTCCTTTAGCCCGTAGCAGTAATGATTTTATGAGCTTTTTTAATGACAAAATTGTAACTATTAGAGACAAAATTCATGACCTCCTGCCGTCTAACAGTACTAATCTGCCTTCAGATACAGCTATAAGTGCTGATACGTATTTAGATTGCTTCTCCCTGATTTCTATTCAACAATTGACCTCGATCATTTCTTCATCCAAGTCATCAACGTGTCTATTGGACCCCATCCCAACTAGGCTACTTAAGGAAGTCTTACCTTTAGTTAACACTTGCATATTAGACATGATCAATATATCTTTATTAACGGGCTATGTACCACAGTCTTTTAAGGTAGCTGTAATTAAACCTCTGTTAAAAAAGCCCACATTGGATCCAGAGGTGTTAGCCAACTATAGACCAATATCCAACCTTCCCTTTCTCTCAAAGATCCTTGAGAAAGTAGTCGCAGACCAGCTGTGTGACTTTCTCCATGATAATAATTTATTTGAGGAATTTCAGTCAGGATTTAGAGTGCATCATAGCACCGAGACAGCACTAGTTAAAATTACAAATGATCTTCTGATTGCTTCAGACCAAGGACTCGTCTCTGTACTCGTTTTACTAGATCTTAGTGCCGCATTTGACACAATTGACCATCAAATTCTGCTACAGAGACTGGAACATTCAATTGGCCTTAAAGGTTCTGCACTAAGCTGGTTTAAATCTTATTTATCCGATCGCTTTCAGTTTGTTCACGTTCATAATGAATCATCTTCACGTACTAAAGTTTGTTTTGGAGTACCTCAAGGTTCAGTGCTCGGCCCAATTCTATTCACGCTATATATGCTTCCCTTAGGTAACATCATTAGAAATCACTCTATAAATTTCCATTGCTATGCGGATGATACACAGTTGTATTTATCGATAAAGCCAGAAGAAACGGATCAATTAACTAAACTTCAGAAATGCCTTAAAGATATAAAGACCTGGATGAGCACCAATTTCCTGATGTTAAATTCAGACAAAACTGAAGTTATTGTTCTTGGCCCCAAACAGCTCAGAAACTCTTTATCTGATGACATAGTTTCTCTGGATGGCATTGCTCTGGGCTCTAGCACCACCGTAAGAAGCCTCGGCGTAATATTTGATCAAGATTTGTCTTTTAACTCCCATTTAAAACAAACGTCTCGGACTGCATTTTTTCATCTGCGTAATATTGCGAAAATTAGGCCTATCCTGTCACTAAAAGATGCAGAAAAATTGGTCCATGCGTTTGTTACCTCAAGGCTGGATTACTGTAATTCCCTATTATCAGGTAGCTCTAATAAGTGCCTGAAAAATCTCCAGCTAATCCAGAACGCGGCGGCACGTGTACTGACAGGAACTAAGAAACGAGATCATATTTCTCCTGTTTTAGCTTCTCTGCATTGGCTCCCTATAAAATCCAGAATTGAATTTAAGATCCTTCTCTTAACTTACAAAGCTCTACATGATCAGGCTCCATCATATCTCAGAGAGCTCATAGTGCCCTATTATCCCACCAGAACACTGCGCTCTGAGAATGCAGGGTTACTCGTGGTCCCTAAAGTCTCCAAAAGTAGAACAGGAGCCAGAGCCTTCAGCTATCAGGCTCCTCTTTTGTGGAATCAGCTTCCTGTTTCGGTCCGGGAGGCAGACACCGTCTCCACTTTTAAGACTAGACTTAAGACTTTCCTTTTTGATATAGCTTATAGTTAGGGCTGGCTCAGGCTTGTCTTGGACCAGCCCCTAGTTAGGCTGACATAGGCCTAGTCTGCCGGGGGACCTTCTATAATACACCGAGCCCCTTCTCTCCTTCTCTCTCTCCCTTGCTAGTATTCATGTCCTGTTAATGCATCTCTCTAACCCGGGCCTACTGCATGTCACTAACTCGGCTTGTTCTCCGGAGCCTTTGTGCTCCACTGTCTCTCAGGTTAACTTGTGTCGCAGCTGTGCCTGGATGGTGTGTGGTGTTGTGCTGCTGCCGTGGTCCTGCCTGATGCCTCCCACTGCTGCTGCTACTATTAGTCATACCTGGACTATTATACACATAACATTATTGTCACATACATATATAATCATATTATTAATATAATATCTGTTTCTCCTTATGTCTCATTGTGTCATATGGATTACTGTTAATTCATTATATTGATCTGTTCTGTACAACATCTATTGCTCGTCTGTCCGTCCTGGAAGAGGGATCCCTCCTTCAGTCGCTCTTCCTGAGGTTTCTACCATTTTTTCTCCCCGTTAAAGGGGTTTTTTTGGGGAGTTTTTCCTTAGCCGCTGTGAGGGTCCAAAGGACAGAGGGATGTTGTATGCTGTAAAGCCCTCTGAGGCAAATTGTGATTTGTGATATTGGGCTTTATAAATAAAATTGATTGATTGATGAAACACAGATTCTCCTCAGATAATTTACGTAGATTGCTGCATATTATACAGGCTGCACCGGATATTCTGTCTCCCTGTGCTATACTTTCAGTTGATGCTGAAAAAGCATCAACTGAAAGATAGGCTGGAGTGGCCCTTTTTGTGGTATACAATGCGGAGAATGGGATTTGGGGAAAAATTTATGAATATGTTGAAGATTCTGTACAAGAATCCTAGTGCTGTGGTTTTGACAGGAAACCAGTGGTCACCCAGATTTTCAATCTAACGTGGTGCACGGCAAGGTTGCCCTGCCTCTGCATTACTGTTCGCAATTTCCTTAGAACCACTAGCACATAAGATACAAATTTCCGATGCAGTAAAACAGATAATAGTAAAAGATACTGTTGGGGATGTCTCTTTTTCTTCTTCCTTGAAACAGTAACCAATCAGCATTAAGACAAACTCCGCATGTTCGTTTGATGAAGAATAACAGGAGAGTAGATGGTCTCAGTTAACTTCTAACTATTCCAAAAATCAAAAAGATTACGAGATACAGAGCTCTGTGTCCAACTTCACGTCCCTGTCTGCAACAGGTGCCGTCAGTTCATGAAGTCTGACTCCTAACTTTCCCTGGACACTTTAATAAGGCGTTACAGTTATGAAATGTGCACGCAAGATGATTGGCTGTTTTTCCACTGCAGTTCCACTCCCTCCTTCTGACTCCGCCACGCCTTACTGCTTTTACGTCAACTGCTCCTGCAAAGCAAGGTCAAACGAAAACACGCACACTGCTAAAGTGTGCTTCAGCGCATCAGCTGTGTATGAGAACTTGTTGTCAGTGATTTACAAGAAGGCTCACTATCCTAGGACATTCTGTGCTTATAAGGTATTTGTTATTGTCTTGGTGTTCTTTCTTATCTCTGGGTGCTGGCGCCTGCAGCTCTGTCTACTACACACACAGTAATTGTCCACTACAACTAAGCTTCACATCCTCTGCATATCACTCATTTAGAGAATGGATACAATGATCAATATATAACCTTTTTACAATAATCCAACAGTCCCTCTTTTGGCCTCTACTAAGAGGCCACTTTTCAGTAAGTTTAAACTCCCTCTTTTGATCTCAAACACTTGAGATCACATCTTCTTCTTCTTCCTCTTCCTCACCTGGGAGTGGCTCTCTAAGCAGAGCAGTGGTTTCCTACTGACACATTTGGTATGGGGGAGGGACTGGCTGTTTCTTTTCAATAGCAGACACAGTGATTCTCTCACACAATGACCTTATACATGGAAAACAACAACAGCCACACGATGCTAAGCAAGCTATCATCCCCACGAGAAAGAGAAAGACTGATACTATCAAACTACGCCATTTTCCACTCCACCGAGGGGGTTACTAATACCTGAGTGCTCATGCATTTCCTCAGACAGTCCGCTGACTGCATCTCTAGTCCCATTAGCCAATCTGAGAACGTTGTAATGGACATAATTAATTCGGTCAACATTTTTGTTCGGAGTGATTGGGAACAGAGCACTAATTATGGGGATAGTATCTCGCCTAATTCTTGTCCTGTACTGTTCCTAAGGAGACAAGTGTAATTATTTATTTTGGGAGTGAACGTTGGAGGTATGGTGTTATTCTTAGTCGGAGGAAAAATTGAACTCAGCATCTTACACCCCTGTGGGTCTGGACTCATGGTCATATTCATCATACACTGGAAACCGGTGGGGTCTTGATCTGGAAATAGAGGTACAGGTGTAGTAAACAATGTGGGTCTAGCTGAAGAGCATGCAACACAATTGGACATAGATCAAATTGAAACCCTGTGCTCTGTCCCATTGTATACATCAATTCCACACCCCCATACCGCGTTAGACAATTGTCTGAGGTGCCCCTTTTATGACGTGGCATTTCTCTCTCTCTTAGGGATCTCTCATGATATACTAATGATCGCACAATAACACAAGCTATTAGAAAACTTTGCAATTTCTGAAGAAATTGCTTGTGGGAGCTGCAAACTGTCAGCTACTGTTGCTACTGCTACTGCCACTGCAAGCTGCTGTTTCAACAAGATTTATTTATTTATTTTCTCTTTTCCGAATGTTATAACACATATAATGAAATGCATATTTGTCACATCCCGTCAATGGCCACAAGGTGGGGCTATTGGCACCATGTTTCACCATGTTGTGCACACTGACATGGAGAACTTGTATACCAAGTTTCATTTCACTGAAAACAGCAGAACTGTCGAAACATCATGTTAAAACGTTACAGTAGCACCCCCTGTGGGTAGAATTGTATCACATTTTACATAATGGTGCACTGTCGTTATATGTACAAAATTCTCAAATTTGGTATCATTCCGAATCAGCATTGAAGAGTTATGGCTCGTTCAATGCATCAGGCCACGCCTTCAAAAGTTTTGTAACCAATTACAGACAAACGGTAAGTGATACCAAAAAACGAAGATATGAGTTGTGTTCGGGATCATCTAAATATGGTATGTATCAAGTTTGGTGAAGATTAGATGAACAGTGTGCCAAAAGTAGCAAAAAAATGCATTTTTGAAAAAAAATTTCAAAATGGCGGAAAAAATTTTAGACGCAAATGGGCGTGGCCTATATCAGTCTACTTGATACCATCCAAGGAATACACTGTGCCAAAATTGTTTGGCTAGTCCTCACGGTTCATGAGTTATAAGCCAAAACATAAAACACGTAATAACTGACCACATGGTGGCACTATAGGTTGCATTATAGAATATGTGAAGCAGTTCCACATGGCTCACCTGTCAATCAAGTTTGAACACTTTAGCACTTTTAGTTTTTGAAATATGAGCTTTCAAACATTGCTCCCATTGACTTGCCATTATAAATTTTAATGCTTTAAAAAATTAGATAAAATCATTGGAATATGTTAGAGCTGAGAAAAGTAAGAGCACACATCTCCTTATAGGAATGTACAATTTGACCTTGAAATGAAGATGGTACGACAAATCGTGTAGGACTAGTTAGACTACGAAAAATGGCGAAATAATAATAATAATAATAATAACTAGAAAAAATTGCATTTCCTAGCGAAAATGCAGTGGGAATGCTCATTGCAGAAAAGAATTTGAAAAACACTGCTGAAAATGCAGAAATCTCACATAAAATGCCTGAAATTGAAAACTGAAGTAAAAATCCATCACACTGTAATGCTGAAAAATGTGGACGCTGAAATGTGTAAAACTAGCAGAAATGGAAGCTAGTAAAGTAGTAAAAGTAGTGGTAGTAGTAGTAGAACTAGTAGAAATAGTAGTAGAAGTAGTAGGAATAGTAGTACAAGTAGTAAAAGTATGAGATAGTAGTAGAAGTAATATGTACACCAAAAGTAGTAAAAGTAATAGAAGTAATAGTAATAGCAGTAATGGTAACAGTAGTATAAGGAAAAGAAGTAGTAGTAGTAAAAGCAATAGAAGTAATAGTTATAGTAGCAGAAGTAATAGAAGTAATAGTAATAGTAGTAAAAGTAATACTAATAGTAGCAGAAGTAATAGAAGTAATAGTAGTAAAAGTAAAAGTAATAGTATCAGAAGTAATAGAAGTAATAGTTGTAAAAGTAATAGTGATAAAAGTAGTCATAGTAATAGTAATAGAAACAATAGTGGCAGTAATAGTATTAAAAATAGTAATAGTAGTAGAAGTAATAGTATAGTAGTAAAAGCAGTAGTAATAGTAGTAAAAGTAATAGTAATTGTAGGAGAAGTAATAGCAGTAATAGTAATAGTAATAGTAGCAGAAGTAATAGTAAGAGTAGTGGAAATAATAGTAGTAGTTACAGTAATAGTAGTAAAAATAACAGTAGTAAAAGCAATAGCAGTAATAGCAATAGAAGTAGAAGTAATAGTAGTAGTAGTAAAAGTAACAGTAATAGTAGCAGAAGTAATAGAAGTAATAGTAGTAATAGTAATAGCAGTAATGGTAACAGTAGTATAAGGAAAAGAAGTAGTAGTAGTAAAAGCAATAGAAGTAATAGTTATAGTAGCAGAAGTAATAGAAGTAATAGTAATAGTAGTAAAAGTAATAGTAGCAGAAGTAATAGAAGTAATAGTAGTAAAAGTAATAGTAGCAGAAGTAATAGTAGTAAAAGAAGTAGTAATAGTAAAAGTAATATAAGTAATAGTAATAGTAGCAGAAGTAATAGAAGTAATAGTAGTAAAAGTAATAGTAACAGTAGCAGAAGTAATAGAAGTAGTAGTAGTAAAAGTAATAGTAATAGCAGTAGAAGTAATAGGAGTAATAGGAGTAATAGTAGTTGTAGTAGTAGTAATAGAAACAGTAGTAGCAATAATAGTAGTAGTAATAGTATTAAAAGTAGTAGTAATAGCAATAAAAGTAATAGTAATAGAAGTAGGAGTAATAGTAATAGTAGTAAAAGTAATAGTAGTAATAGTAATAATAGTAGCAGTAATAGTAATAGTAGTAATAGTAGCAATAAAAGTAGTAGAAGTAGTAATAAAAGTAGTAGAAGTAGGTTTGAAGATTTCTCCCATAGACTTCCATTGTAAAAATTTGTTAAAAAAAGTTTTACAGTGTAAAAACTATAAAAGTTAAAAAGCTGAAAAGTAATAGCAGCAATCTCCTGAAAGAGCTGAACGTTCTGATAGTTGAACGGTTTTAATAGCATAAAGTATGAAGGAGTTGAAAGGTGTCAGAAAAGGGACGGAAGTAGAAAAATAATAATAAAGAACAGAAGAACAATAGTGGGAATGCTATGAGCATTCCCACTAATAACTAGAGAATGCAATTTCTGAAGAAATTGCGGGTGGGAATGCCACGGCAGAATAGCTGACGCTACACTGCAATGCCTCCTTGAATCCTTGAAAAATACAATGTATGAATGAATGTGAGAAATACTTGAAGGCTGTTTGAAAAGCTTACGCTACACTGAAATGCTGGCTTGAAAAATACAAGGCATGAATGAATTTGAATCCTTGAATAGTACAATGTATGAATGAATTGAATCCTTGAATAATACAAGGCCTGAATGATTTGAATAGTAGTAAAAGTAACAGTAATAGTAGCAGAAGTAATAGAAGTAATAGTAGTAAAAGTAAAAGTAATAGTATCAGAAGTAATAGAAGTAATAGTTGTAAAAGTAATAGTGATAAAAGTAGTCATAGTGATAGTAATAGAAACAATAGTGGCAGTAATAGTATTAAAAATAGTAATAGTAGTAGAAGTAATAGTATAGTAGTAAAAGCAATAGTAATAGTAGTAAAAGTAATAGAAGTAATAGTAATAGCAGTAATGGTAACAGTAGTATAAGGAAAAGAAGTAGTAGTAGTAAAAGCAATAGAAGTAATAGTTATAGTAGCAGAAGTAATAGTAATAGTAGTAAAAGTAATAGTAATAGTATCAGAAGTAATAGAAGTAATAGTTGTAAAAGTAATAGTGATAAAAGTAGTCATAGTAATAGTAATAGAAACAATAGTGGCAGTAATAGTATTAAAAATAGTAATAGTAGTAGAAGTAATAGTATAGTAGTAAAAGCAATAGTAATAGTAGTAAAAGTAATAGTAATTGTAGGAGAAGTAATAGCAGTAATAGTAATAGTAATAGTAGCAGAAGTAATAGTAAGAGTAGTGGAAATAATAGTAGTAGTTACAGTAATAGTAGTAAAAATAACAGTAGTAAAAGCAATAGCAGTAATAGCAATAGAAGTAGAAGTAATAGTAGTAGTAGTAAAAGTAACAGTAATAGTAGCAGAAGTAATAGAAGTAATAGTAGTAATAGTAATAGCAGTAATGGTAACAGTAGTATAAGGAAAAGAAGTAGTAGTAGTAAAAGCAATAGAAGTAATAGTTATAGTAGCAGAAGTAATAGAAGTAATAGTAATAGTAGTAAAAGTAATAGTAGCAGAAGTAATAGAAGTAATAGTAGTAAAAGTAATAGTAATAGTAGCAGAAGTAATAGTAGTAAAAGAAGTAGTAATAGTAAAAGTAATATAAGTAATAGTAATAGTAGCAGAAGTAATAGAAGTAATAGTAGTAAAAGTAATAGTAATAGTAGCAGAAGTAATAGAAGTAGCAGTAGTAAAAGTAATAGTAATAGCAGTAGAAGTAATAGGAGTAATAGGAGTAATAGTAGTTGTAGTAGTAGTAATAGAAACAGTAGTAGCAATAATAGTAGTAGTAATAGTATTAAAAGTAGTAGTAATAGCAATAAAAGTAATAGTAATAGAAGTAGGAGTAATAGTAATAGTAGTAAAAGTAATAGTAGTAATAGTAATAATAGTAGCAGTAATAGTAATAGTAGTAATAGTAGCAATAAAAGTAGTAGAAGTAGTAATAAAAGTAGTAGAAGTAGGTTTGAAGATTTCTCCCATAGACTTCCATTGTAAAAATTTGTTAAAAAAAGTTTTACAGTGTAAAAACTATAAAAGTTAAAAAGCTGAAAAGTAATAGCAGCAATCTCCTGAAAGAGCTGAACGTTCTGATAGTTGAACGGTTTTAATAGCATAAAGTATGAAGGAGTTGAAAGGTGTCAGAAAAGGGACGGAAGTAGAAAAATAATAATAAAGAACAGAAGAACAATAGTGGGAATGCTATGAGCATTCCCGCTAATAAAGAACAGAAGAACAATAGTGGGAATGCTATGAGCATTCCCACTAATAATGATAATAATAATAATAATAAAGAGTGAAGATAAGCTGCAGCTCCCACACAAATACTGCAAATAGTCCAATATACCACCAACGTTGTTCTCTCCACGATCTCATGGCTAAAAGCAATTCCTCCAATCAGTTCTAGGCAATATCTATCCTTCGTACTCTGGTCAAAGCGTTGATCCAGAGGAGCGTTAAACCTTCTTACCACATCCTAGGCCTGCACTTCTGCGAGCTTAAAGTAATTATCTGACCTAATTCTCTTAGGGAACCCATGCATTGGAATGTACAGATTAATCAGAAATTTGACCACCGTTTTTGCATCCTCTGATTTTGCAGATATGGCTTCTGGCCAGCCAGTGTATGCATCCACTGCTACCAGAAGATACCTGTACTCGTAGCCAATGATAATTTGAGAGGCTTCTTGCTGCTCGGTTATTAACATATTTACATCGCAAGCTGGCAACAAATCATATTCTGTTTTCCCTGTCTGAACCATCATATACTGTGGTTTGTCCCCAGCTTTTTCCTTGCTGCTTCACCCGCTACTTCATTACCTTTGGAGACGACCGTTCCCATGTGGTCGTGTCCTTTACATTTGATTATTGCCACTTCAGCAGGTTTCATTAGTGCTTCAACCAATTTTTTCATCTCTTTTTCATGTTTGATAGCCAGTGGTTTTGCCTGCAAGTCTTCTCTCACCCTGGTGTCTTTCAGGACCCTTTCTTCGCGCCATGTTTATTCCCTCATGTGTGAACGTGATGTGTGGTGGATTAGGATTTTTTATTTTTCATTTTTATTTTTTGATGCTGTGTGTTGTCAGTACCGTTAGTGCGTGTCCAATTACTATGTGTGTCACTTTCTGCAAAGTGTTGTCAGTACCGTTAGTGCGTGTCCCATTACTATGTGTGTCACTTTATGCAAAGTTTTTCTGCCCCTGCCGCGTGTCGGGTGCATGGTGGGTGTCTGTCCTCTGTTGGGTCTAATGTGACGCTTGCATACATTATCGTCTTATCGTCCTATCATCCTCCCCCTTTTTCTGAAAAAGCACACCAGCAATGGTGTGTGTTTTTTCAGAAATATCTAGGAAGAACGGTAGCTTGTGGTCTGGGATGGCTAATTCAGTGGCGCTGGATAGCGCCTGCTTAAAGGTAATGAATGAGTTTTCTGCCTTGGTGCTCTGAGGGAGAGAAATCAACATTTGGAATCTATGTGCGAGTCCAATGGGTGAGTGAAACCAATTTTTATATATGGGACCCAAATTTTTAGCTTGAGGTCTAGCATGAACAGCCAGTGTTATGTGCGGGGAGGCTACCTCCGCCACCTCATACCACGCATCTGGTCAGGCGCAAGGTCAACAGCCGCAGCCCCACCCTCGTTCCCTACTAAGATACAAGTCGAATTAACATCCCACAATCTCCCTTCTAATTCATCATAAAAAGCTTGTTGCTAAATTTCGTCCCTGTCCCTATCGTAATAGAGCGTTACGTGGAGGGGATCAGGGGGAGGTGTGTAGGGGTGAAGTGTTTGGACCCAAGGACACCACAACTGATCGAGGGTGTTGATGCCTGGTTTGTCTTTGGTGTCTGGTTCGAGGAGACCCCAATAGATATCAGCCCAATGTCCTTCAGCCGTGGGGGAGGTGTCTGCTGACAGCAACATCTGAGAGGAGGACTGTACCATGGACAGCGAACAGTTCACCGTGTACCCACTAGGAAAAGTCACAATTAGTCCATCTGGACTGCATCAGACTGAAGCTCCACATTTCACCAACACATCGCGTCCCATCAAATCAACTGGGCACGAGAGTGAGGAGATATATTGATGTTTGAAAGTCTGTCCAGCCTCTGGGCGGGCCTTGATAGCCGCCCCGGAGTGGGCCGTGCCATCCTCCCCTGTGTGCACCTCTGTATCCTCCCCTTAGTGGACCTTGTCCAACATCTGCATTGCAGGAACAGCTTTGCTGAGGACAATCCCTCTGCCAGTGAGTAGAGTCGCCACACAAGACACACCCAGTGTTCTGTGGGTTCCGTCTGGGTCTCCCACGACCCTTACTTCTCCCCCTAAAGCCTCCCGCTGCGCCCATGGGACCGCCCCAAATGAGGGGGGCGGGGATCTACCCACTCATGGATCGGGTAAAGATCCGGAGTTCCTGAGAGTGGTCCAGGCGGGGGCTGTTGTACCATTTGATTGGCTGATTTTTTATCTGTCTTTTTGGCCTCATTAATCTTACTGCGAGCTTCATCCAACTGCAGTTTTAGGAGTTGTACCTGAGCTGATTCCGTACTGTCCCTGTCCTCTGCCTGTTTAGCTCTGTGGTTTTTTTTTTTCATATGGTGTGTAACGTGTTTCTCCCATTGTTCAGTAGAACAGCCTGGGATGTACCGGGTGTACCCCGGTCACCTCCACCCATGTGTCTTCACATCTACTCAAAAATGTGGTGATGTTTTCATCAGGTTTAATGTTGAAGGTTAGCGTGTGCATTGTACCGGTGAGAATAGGAAATTTCTGCCGCATAGCCAGTCCAATATCTGTGGCATGGCGCGAGAAAGGTTTTGAATCTGGTTCATCATTTATTTTAGCCAGCATTTCCACTTCCATTACCTCCCAGCAAGAGAGCTGTTTTCCCAATAATACTCTCCAGTCTCCCAGTGCCAATTTAAATCCCACTGTTTGTTTACAAAAACGTTCCATCCATGGTCTGCCACCCTCCGTGGGAGGGGGCATTTTATCCAGGATGCAGTTCATTTCAGTGAAGGAGAAGGGTTGATATAGCCTACTTCTCCCCCATGTGAGCCTTATCTTCCCATACTGATCCTTTACTGTCACTGGTGGACAATAACCCTGCTCACTACATTCCCTGTCAAATTCACCTTCCATGTTGTAACTTTAACACCTCTTTATCTCAACACACACTATCCAACCGGGCTCCACACGCCCTCCTTGTCCAATACACAATCATACAACAAACCACCAACTCTTTCAACCAAAACAAAAACACAATACAACCAAAACGCAAGCTCTTTCAACAATTACAAAAACGCAATACAACCGAAGCACAAGCTCTTTCAACAATTACAAAAACGCAAGACAACAAAACATAAACTCTTTCAACAGTTACAAAAAGCAATGCAATAAAACACAAATTCTTTCAACAATTGCAACCCGTTGCAAGCCGGCACACCCAAGCTTCTACACCAACTTCCTGGAGTGGTGCGGGGTGCCTATGGCCCGGCGGCAACTGGTGTTTATCTTAAGGTGAAATTACACAGCTTCCTCCCTTTATTCCCCACAGAGCCCGGCTGCCGCTCGGGCGCTGATAGAGCAGGAATTCGAGTCACCTCTACTAGACTCTACACAACTCTCCCACCCCGTTAACATAGCTGGCAGTCGGCAAGCCACCCACAATAAAACATCAGTCACGAGACCTGTGGTCCCCCGACCCACGAAGCATCTTTTAACTTAAAAGATAGTGCTTGTGTTGAGGATCACAACAATACGTCGCTCCTCTGGCGGTGAACTCTATAATATTTATGCGTTTTTACAATCGACACAAGGGCCTCTCACCCACTTTACTCTTCTTCTTTAGGAAATTAAATTTTGTCTTCCTTCTATTTCTAAAACAGAAAGAATTCCTGGGCCTTTCACCCGACTATGTTTTCTGTTTAGGAATTAAATTTAGGATTTAATTTCTGGGCCTTTCACCCGACTATGTTTTCTGTTTAGGAATTAAATTTAGGATTTAATTCCTGGGCCTTTCACCCACTATTCTTTCAGGCGGGACTTTAACCCTCTGTCAGGCGGGACTTTAACCCTCTGTTAGGTGGGACTTTAACCCTCTGTCAGGCGGGACTTTAACCCTCTGTTTGGTGGGACTTTAACCCTCTGTTAGGCAGGACTTTAACCCTATATTATACCAATCCCCAATTATCTCGTAATCTTCTTAAAATGGCGCCTTGCCAACTCAGTGACAAACAGTTTTGGATTATAGGCCAAATAGCAGTACTTTGTATGAAACCAGGCGTCTGCTTTACCTTTTTCAATGAGGCGCCTCGTTTGTCACCGCGTTTTCAGTTGCCTTGTGTCTCGTCCAGTCCGACGATTGACCACTACCTTCCTTCTTCATCACGTCGTGGTCACCAAATTGTTGGAGATGTCTCTTTTTCTTCTTCCTTGAAACAGTAACCAATCAGCATTAAGACAAACTCCGCATGTTCGTTTGATGAAGAATAACAGGAGAGTAGATGGTCTCAGTTAATTTCTATTTATTCCAAAAATCAAAAAGATTACGAGATACAGAGCTCTGTGTCCAACTTCACGTCCCTGTCTGCAACAGGTGCCGTCAGTTCATGAAGTCTGACTCCTAACTTTCCCTGGACACTTTAATAAGGCGTTACAGTTATGAAATGTGCATGCAAGATGATTGGCTGTTTTTCCACTGTAGTTCCGCTCCCTCCTTCTGACTCCGCCACGCCTTACTGCTTTTACGTCAACTGCTCCTGCAAAGCAAGGTCAAACGAAAACACGCACACTGCTAAAGTGTGCTTCAGCGCATCAGCTGTGTATGAGAACTTGTTGTCAGTGATGTACAAGAAGGCTCACTATCCTAGGACATTCTGTGCTTATAAGGTATTTGTTATTGTCTTGGTGTTCTTTCTTATCTCTGGGTGCTGGCGCCTGCAGCTCTGTCTACTACACACACAGTAATTGTCCACTACAACTAAGCTTCACATCCTCTGCATATCACTCATTTAGAGAATGGATACAATGATCAATATATAACCTTTTTACAATAATCCAACAATACCAATCATAAAATTTCGCTTTATGTGGATGATTTGTTACTGTACATGGATCAGATGCCAACTACGCTTCCTAATGTTCTAGATATTTTAAGTAAATTTAGCGCTATATCAGGTTATAAGATTAATTTAAATAAATCATCTCTTTTACCTCTGAATAGATCTATGGAAGCCCTAAATCTGAATACAGAAATACAAATTGTCCAAAACTTGAAGTACTGCGGGATCGACATTTACGCCTCATTAGATAAAATAGTAGCAAAGAATCTAATATGGTCTAATATAGTAGTATCTATGGCAGGACGCATCTCAGTTATTAAGATGAATATTCTTCCAAGGGTCAATTTTTTAGCCAGCATGGTGCCTTTATTACCACCAGATGGGTTCTGGGACAAACTACAGATCAGAATTTCGAAATATATTTGGAAAGAACAATACCCATGAATCAGGCACACAGTATTACAGTACGGCAAAAAAAGTGGTGGGCTTAATGTGCCCAATTTTGAGTTGTATTATTATTCATTTACTCTCAGAGCGTTGAAAAATTGGTTGGAAGAAAGATCGAATGTATCCTGGGTCAAAATTGAAAAAAATATAGTTTCACCACTTAAACTTGAAGATCTGTTGTTCTCTGATATACCTCTGTCCACAAATTTGGACCAATTATTGGCCAAGCGGTGAAGGCGTGGAAACATGTAGAGAAACTGTGTAAATGGGAGGTAGACTGGCATAACAATACACCAATTTTTCGAAACAAATTATTATGTATTGGAAACCAGCCAATTCTATTCCAACAGTGGCAAACCCCCTGATATAATAAATGACAATGGTTTAATGTATTTTCAAGATTTGAATCATACTTACAATTTACCAGGCTCTTCTTTCTTTTTTTATTTGCAGCTACATACAGCCATGCGTACATATGGTGTACCCTGGAATCATCCTCTGCCAACGCATCCAATGGTTGAGATCTTACAGAGTTTAAAGGGCAGCAGTGGCCTTACTTCACACATATATAAAAAGATGCAACAGGGGTCACTCGGTTATATTGGCATTACTGCAGTATGGAATGCAGATTTGAAAAATTATGGTCAGAATATTGATTGGAAAAGAATTAGGAGCAATATTTCTCTAACATCACGTAACTATAATCACCAGTTGATACATTATAAAATGATACATCGGTATTATCTGTCAACTAGGAAGTGATGCACTATATCTTCTTCTTTTTACACTTGTAAGGAGCACCTGTAACGAAAACAATTTCCCCTGGGGATCAATAAAGTATTTCTGATTCTGATTCTGATTCTGATGTCAGTTGAGAATGATTCCAAGCCCAATATGCTCTTTATGTAACCAAAAGACTATTGGTACTTATGTGCACATGTTTTTTGAGTGTACTGCTGTCAACCAATTTTGGAGTCAGGTGACTAACATAATATCTATGGAGTAAGACAGCTTCCAAAAAGATGTATCCATGATTCTAACCATTCGTATTCGTAATGTTAAACATTTGTATGTCAATAAAAAAGTTGTACACAAAATTCTGCTGTCATATGCATGAGTCTGAGAAATTGTTTGGGTTAGGATTGTTTTTATGTGAGTATGAATCTAAAAGATGTGAGTGCAAAGTCTTGTGAATACAACTCTAATTTCTACGACTACGAAGTCTTCACTGTGAATACGAATTCAAGTTTGTGGGTACGAGTTGAAAAGTGTTCAAATGACGTCACATAGGTCACAGGGGAAATTAATCGAACCCCGATTGCTCCGAAAGCGCATGCGCAGAAGCCAAAGATGGCTCCAAGCGCTGCACCCAGGGATGCAAGTGAAGCATCACAGGTAAAGTCAATAACACATCCAATATTTATTTATTTATTTCATAAAATTGTACTGTTTTAAATAATATACAGTTTATGGACGTACAGACGTACTGCTCAGCTTGCAAGCTAACGACGTGCCGGTGACCCACAGTTAGACCCACGAGCATTAATGTTAGAAGTCGGCTTACCTGCAAAATATGAAAAAACTAAACTAAACTAATTTGAGATATAATGTTGACCAAAATACGGCTTTCATTGGTTTATAAATTGTGTCAATTGTCGTATATTTCTGCCCATCGTTTGCCTTACTGTAAGTTAAGTCCGGTTTCAGTTCTTCTTTGCTAACTCTGTTCTCGGTCTCGTGCATTTGTTTACAACGAAGCCAGCGGGGAGTCAATCAGTGGATCGATGGATTATCATACACACATTATGACGTGTATATATTTGTAGTCTTATCTGTCATAAATAAGAGATTAGGGGTTATGGGGCGTGTTTGTGTCGCTGTGTCGCGGTGCCGCAGAGACAAGAGCTGGGACACCGGGTTATATTCTACATCTAAAGAGTTACAAGTCGTTTATTATTTAACCAGCACAAATGACAATGGGAAAATGACTTCAGAGTAATAGTGCAGCACTATTACTCTGCAGCACAGCGACAGAAACACGCCCCATAACCCCTAATCTCTTATTTATGACAGAGAAGACTACAAATATATACACGTCATAATGTGTGTATGATAATCCATCGATCCACTGATTGACTCCCCGCTGGCTTCGTTGTAAACAAATGCACGAGACCGAGAACAGAGAAGAAGAACTGAAACCGGACTTAACTTACAGTAAGGCAAACGATGGGCAGAAATATACGACAATTGACACAATTTATAAACCGATGAAAGCCGTATTTTGGTCAACATTATATCTCAAATTAGTTTAGTTTAGTATTTTCATATTTTGCAGGTAAGCCGACTTCTAACGTTAATGCTAGTGGGTCTAACTGTGGGTCACCGGCACGTCGTTAGCTTGCAAGCTGAGCAGTACGTCTGTATGTCCATAAACTGTATATTAGGGTTGGGCGATAATACGGTAATAAGGTATCCCGCGGTATCTAAAAATAGCAACTGTATCAGTTTCATTTCCGTCATTTAAAAAAAATCTGCGCATATAGGCCTGTAGGGGCCTAATATAATATTAAATATAATTTATTTAATGCCTAATGTTGCAAGCCAAGCCTGCTCCTTTAAGAAGGTGGCTTTGTGGGTAATGTGTGTGTGACGTAGCGTGTCTAGCCGCATCCACGGTGAATAGCTGAATGCCGATAGAGGGAAAGTATAAGTTACCACTGTCAGTGAAGCAAGAGTCAGATGCATCACAGAGAGGCTCTGTATTAAGTCTGCTGCATCGCTGGAATAAAGCGACCCGTTCTCCACCGCAGAGTTGGTCCGGACTCTTTGTAAGCTTGTTACCAGCCACGAGCCAGGCTAAGCTAAGTGAGCTAGCGATTTACCAGTGGCCGCCCAACTACGGTTCAGGGCCTTGAGACTGGAGAGGTAACACTAAATAATGAGTGTTTGTCCAGCACCTATGTAGGTGTGGTTGAGTTTTCAATTTAATACTGTTACAATTTAAAACTAATAGTAGGTTATAACGATTCTCTTGACTGTTGTCTGGGGAGATGACGGCTAATAAAGTTTTTGGACGTGACGTCACGTAACAGCTCAGAAGTGAGGAAGAGAAGAGAAGATGGCAAGCAGCACATCGAGCGAGTTGGTCCCTAAAAAACACAACTTCTGCAGTTTGGCAGCATTTCGGGTTCTCACCAAATGACACGGGAGAGCCGACGAGTGTCGACGAGGCTGTGTGCAAGATTTGCATGAAGACGGTGACAGCGAGTGGAAATGTGATGGAGCCAGGAGTTTTCCTCTGATGTCGAGGGGTGCCCGAAAGTTCCTGTGCGTGTGCCACAAGCTCTCCATTTTCGGTTATGCCTTGTTATTATTTATTGTTCTGTTTTTCTTATTTGATAAGCCCTAGTACTGGATGCTGTAGAGCTGTGCTTTTAATTTATTTGATTTATGTTGATAGGTTCTAAAAATAAACCAACGGACAGTACCCATTGCGGTCTCATTATACGCTGTATAGCACACATTTTCGTTACTGCCTTTGTTATTTATTGTTACTTTTTTATTATTTGACAAGCCTATAAGTATTGGATGCTACAGGGCTGTATTTTAATTTAACTGATTTGTGTCGATGACTGTGCTGGAGGTGGACTGTAGCCTACGGACAATTTGTTATTTTCATTCTGGTTGACTGCTGTATCTGCACTTTTAAAACATTTGTTAATAAAAGTTGTTAATGTTGTACATGTTTTGTTGTCATTTTTTCTGTATTTTAAGGCCTATGTAATGTTTGCTATTCTGTTTCTGAACGGTATAGGCGCAAGCCCACATTATGGCGACTCCCTCTGAACTCTATAAAGTTATTGTTAATTAGTCACGGTAATACCAAATACCCCGGGAAAATGTGGGGAGGGTTTAACGGTATCAAAATCTGAATACTGCCCAACTCTACTGTATATTATTTAAAACAGTACAATTTTATGAAATAAATAAATAAATATTGGATGTGTTATTGACTTTACCTGTGATGCTTCACTTGCATCCCTGGGTGCAGCGCTTGGAGCCATCTTTGGCTTCTGCGCATGCGCCTTCGGAGCAATCGGGGTTCGATTAGTTTCCCCTGTGACCTATGTGACGTCATTTGAACACTTTTCAACTCGTACCCACAAACTTGAATTCGTATTCACAGTGAAGACTTCGTAGTTGTAGAAATTAGAGTTGTATTCACAAGACTTTGCACTCACGTCTTTTAGATTCATACTCACATAAAAACAATCCTAACCCAAACAATTTCTCAGACTCATGCATATGACAGCAGAATTTTGTGTACAACTTTTTTATTGACATACAAATGTTTAACATTACGAATACGAATGGTTAGAATCATGGATACATCTTTTTGGAAGCTGTCTTATTCCATAAATATCTGGTATTATTAGGGTGCAAATACCATGCCTCCCAAATGTTGTACTGTTAAATGACGAGTCCTCACTTAATTTATTAAATTGCCAGAGACGGGTTCTTTTCGCTGGCTTAACGGCAGCCAAAAACATCCTCATTACAAGGTGGATTCCCGCTCATATTTTACGTATTAATCGGTGGATATCCTCTTTTCATAATGTATTAGTATTAGAATTGTCAATTTCATCCATAAACAAAGCCAAAGCAGAAACATTAGAGACCATCAAAAGAGCTGCTGAACAAGTATTATCATTGATGTGACCCATGACTGTAGATGAAAGTATTAATCAATATGTTCGTGGATGAATGAGTGGGTACACGCTGAGTATATGGTACAATATTAATATGAATGTGATTATATGAGTTCCAATGATTGCAAACAAAAATCTCTTCTCACTCTGGGAAAAACGGCAAAGGGGGGTAGGGGGTGGGGTGGTCGCCAAGGGGATGACTCACTGGCCCCCCTGTTTTTGTTTTTTGTTTTCTCTTGTCTTATGTACTTAATTATGTATAATTTGTGTTATCAGGGAAAAAAAAAAAACAATAAAAATAATTGGTCACAAAAAAAAAAAAGTTAAGCTAGTTGCTTATGTATATGGCTCCCATACTAATGCCCCTGATGGGCTGCATTGAGCTGTAGGGGGTCAGCAAAAAATGTTTTCCTTCCTCTTGACATAAAAATAAAAACATGCACCATGAAGTGACCCTTTAGTGCCATTTGACATGCGTTCCAGGGCTGAAAGCTACACTGGCAAAACATCAGCACATGAACCAGCCATTCCCATGTTGTTTCCTCCTCCTCCTCCCCCTACAGCCATGTCATCTGAGAAGTAGTCTTTCCTTAATCCTCTGCCCAGACTCTGATCTGGGACCTGTGCACAGACTGATAAGTAAAATAGAGCATATGATGCAACTGTGAATCAAAGACGATTGAAGGCAAGGTTAGACCGCAGAAGCTAGCACAAATACTTGCTGGAGGGTTATTAACTTTTGGTTCCACTACAGAGGTTTGGTCCACCCACGCAGTCATATGGAAACTGTGTTCTTCTTCAGACTCTCATGCTTCATTTTAAACATCAAGAAGACTGGTGTTAAGGCATGACGCTCAAGTGAGAGAGCCAGGAAGCAACTGACTTTGAACAAGAAAGAATCGTTTAAATTTTCACAAGTCACGGAGAAAGGTTCAATATCAAACTTTACTTTAAAAGACTGCAGATGTGAGAACAAACAACTCCCATAGTTTGAACAGTTTACTGCATTTGACAGACTAAGTATTAGGACATACTATTTATTTTTATGACATAATATATAGTATGGTAGTACGGAAATTGGAACGCACAGAATGTCACCTTATCAGTGTTCCCTGTATCAGCAGTACTGAGGGTTATGATGTAACCCTAGCATGTCTGCACAGGTGGAGCCTTCTACTTGGCTCGATTGTTAGGGGTAATACTCTCCTTCACTGACAAGCATTTGCCCACTGAAATTTGTATAAACGTAGATGGCCAATCAGGAAGTGCTTACCTGAATATGTGCAGACCCTAAAGTGCAAATAGAAGAACTACGGTTATAATATTGTGTTGGGATTCACTGGACCACAGATGATTTGTCATTTGTTAAAATCTAAACTGGACATGTGAAGGGTTTTCCCCCAGAGATGGAGAGACCTCATGTTCTTTGTTCTTTAACAAAGACAGTTACCTGACACCCATGTCAGCAGGATGCCCACCTCACACATCTTTGAGAGACAAGTCTCAAAACGTGATTGGTCAGTACTTTTACAGTGTCATGTGACTCTGTGATGTCACCAGGCACACTGTAGAAGTTCTTCTGCCTTCACTACAGTCTCTCTCTTGCTCTTGGGGCGGCTAAGCCGCTTACACCTCTTCCCTTCTGGGCCCTGGACCAGCCCGGATGTGCTCTTCGCCCTGAACCATCAAGGGGGGAACAAATGCTCTACAGAGTTTTGTTCCTTTTCTCCTAAGACTCTCATGCCCCCGCTCAAGGCAGGCGCATAACTGATACCACAGAGGTTAGAAGGGAAAACACAAGGTTTGCAACTAACCCTCCCAGCGATAAGGAGAATCAAGTTGAGTTAGCACCCCAACGTCTAACCCCGAAGGACCCCGAGTAACCGGATTCCTCGGATCTGCACTTTTGGAACAAGGACACAACAAAGACTGCTTCTAGAGCCACAGCTCTTTCCAGCATTCTTCACCGGCTAACAAGGACAGCATGCCTCAAACCAATTCTTCCCTCCATCCATTCAGGATTTGGTAATGTAACAACTGGGCATAGCTTTATCACAGCTGTACAGGCTAAGCAAGACTGTTTAACTTGTTGTATGTGATTTAATGCTATTTATTGAGTTATTGTTATGATTGTCTGCAATTAGGTTATTGATTAGTTGGTTTTTACCAAAGCAAAGTCATGTTTAGTTTGCTAATGCTGTTCACAGACAACATCTTGCATGTAACTAAACATCTTCTGCACTAATACAGACCCTTTGTAACACAAATCGCATTCACATAGACTCACTATACGCAAATACGCTTTCAACGGAGCTACACCCAAACAGGCAGCTCAAAGTTCCCGCTTCTTTTCCTTTGTCTTTGTCCTGACCACACGGTCGGACAAACACCTCCCCCGATCTGAAGCCAGCCTTGATTCGGCCATCTTGTAGTTTTCTGTTGTCAGCCATTTTGTTCTGTAGGCCAAACGGCCCTTCGATTACCACACCCGTCTTTGTCTTTCTCTCTTTCTCGCACACACACACAGACACACATCTACACGTATACACACACACACATGCTTGTATATAGTTAGTTACGATTTGTGTGTTTTGGTTTTGCTTTGCTTTGCTTTATGAATAAATATAATTTTGGAATCGTACCTGCTGTCTGCTTAATGTTGTACAAGAGCGAATGAATAGCCAACCTCTGCTACGTCAAGAACTCCATAATCCTTCAGGCTTTATTATTAATTTGGTTATGATTATTAATTTAATTATTAATCAAAATCCCAAATTAATAGTTTAGTTAACTTTATGAGACTGATATCATTAACTGGCCCCACGAGGTGATTTAATGTTAATTAAGTCACGTTATTTAATATAATCAATTATTATTACTAATAATTGTTATTTATTTCTGATAGCCAATTTAATACCTAAATCGTAGATTCCCTACATTTATGGTGCCGCGGTGTGAAACCTATTAATGTAGATTCCCTACATTAATGGTGCCGCCGTACAAAGCCTATAAGTGTGGATTCCCAACAATTGCAATTTTTGTTGCTGAACATGTAGGTGTATTGTGACCACTGGTAAGTCAGGTGCAACACAGCTGACATACATCCAACCCTTTTCATCTATCCGGTGTCATTCCAACAATCATAGACACTGAAAAGGAGCCTCATATGTCCAAAAGGTGGAACCATATGATTGGACAGGGCCACAATGCTGCCATTTGCATGTCCTTGTCACTCATCTCACTGAACAGGGCCACTGACACTGCCACGCTGCGTGTAGAGTGTACATGAAACCATAGCTGGAGGATCTCTTCGTGCCTGTTTGTAGGCTTGGGAGATGCACTCATAAAGCCATCTTACCAGTTAATTAAAAAGCTTATCAGTTTTTTTGCTGAAAAAAGTGAACTGCTGCAGCTGAAAACGGGGATGACGACCAAAATAATGAGATGCTAACGTTCCATAGAACTGTGAGAAACAGTACAGTTGTGTAATAATTTTACATGCAAAACATTTCACATTAAACATAGTTATTGGCAATGTTCACCTTGAATATGCTTAACATGCCCTCCACACTCTGCTGTTGCCATGTTACTTTGGCCACTGTCTCTGACAAAACATATTCCATCCACAATGCTTCTGCTCCAGGTCCCTGCAGAGCATCGTAAATCCTACTGCCACAGTCTGTTCAGATTATAGCATAAAACTAGATGTAATAATTTTTGATTTAGCATTGATTTCAGCTATTGGCCCATATGCCCAGTCCAGCTAGGCTCTTTTGTCTTCTTGTACCACAGCAGAGGCCCACAGGCAAGCAGTGTTGCTCTCAGCCCTTCACATGCCAGGCCTAAATGGACTGACCTGACCAGGATGCACCAATTCTGATCAATAGACAAAGAGCCAGAGACATTGACTCACAGTGCTATCTGTCTACCCCTGGAAGGAGACAAGGCTCTGTATTATCCATCATGCAGCTTTTGTAGGCATGTAAATGCCACCCTATGATTGTCTCTGAATTTTTGAGTTGTATGTGTTTGCTGCTGTCTAGAGTTTAATGGGGCTTGGTTAATATTTCAGTGTTGCTGAAGTAGACTGAACAGAGAGAAATCCAAACAGGAGGGGAGGATGAAACCAATATTTGTCAGCTTTTTTTGTGTCACACAATGCATCATGAAATTTTTTAAAGAACTTTGTCATTAAAGATAATTTGAATTAGCATTTGTATGCTGCAAAGAAGCAGCCACTGCTATCAAAAAAGCTTTGACATACAACTTTAACTGGCCTAGTTGTTTTTAAATGTGGGGTGTCTAAAAATAAATATGATTGTTGCTAACCCCTTTATAATGTCTCTTTCTGATTAAAGTGAGCCAACTGTAGCACCACAAGATTAAGTACTGACATCTCACAAAGGCTCTATGTTGAGAGAACTGTCACACAGGCAGCCAATATCAGATTTTTAATATAGAGCCAATATACTGTATAGGCCCATTTACAGACCGACCAACAGCACTGATGTGGTAAGGTACGCAAAACTATCAAAACCAACAACACTATCCATTATAACTGGGTGGATGCTTTCTTTTACACTTCTCTCTGCTTCTATCCATCTTTCCACCTCCACCCATCAAACTCTCTTCCCATGACTCATGTTTATTTTTCAGAGCTCCCTGTGCTTTTTTGTTTAACTTGCTCCTTAGCATTTTACTTGCTCCATGTTTCGGTTACTATCTTTGTGTCATCTTTTAGCCAGTTTCCACCGCAGGTACTTTTTGAGGAACAATGTCGGGAAGCCAGGAACTTTCCAAAAAGTCAGGGACCTCATGATTTTGACTCAAGGAGTTACAGTCTGAACTACGTTCCTTTGCCTAATATCCACCCAGATTTGCTAGAAAACCAGATTGTATTTCATTGTTTCGCCAGCAAGATGCAGCGATCTTACAACAAGTTTGCTGTTTACAATGAGCGCTGAGTAAAACACTTTACTTCAGACTACTTTAACAAGTTTTTAACTTAATACATTTTTTGGAATTTGAGAGTTTTGGTAAGATACAAAGACACACAAACAAAGTTAAAACCCAATTCTCAATGGGTCTTGAGCCAGTAAGACCAAATAAAGTGGTAAGACCTGTACCCATGGAGTCACACAGAACACTTCTCCACATCAAACATTTGATCTACCACTGTCACCGTCAAGCCACGACAACAAGGCAAGATGCTTATAACGTTAATGTTATCATGTTGCAGCTAACATAGCTAACATTATCGTAACCCAGTAGTCATGTCCACAGGCCACCTTCTATCAAGATCAACATCATTCCCAACTACAGTCAAATTTTTGGCATTTTCTGCATCACAAAGCATCTGTAAAGCCCAGTTCAGACCAAAGATTTGCGACAAGATGAGTTAAAACATGCAACTACTTCCAATGCACTGTTGTGCAAAGTTCTAAAAACCACCAATGCAACTAGATTATCTATAGATCTCTATGCAACACCTCTCTGTTGCTCTCTTTCCGTTCTGATTTCCAGCTTTTCAGGCTTATTTTTTGGCTGAATATAATTTGTAGCATCTTAGAATATGAATGAGAATAGTGATAGTGAGATACTGGCAAAAGTTGCATTTGTAGTAGTGATGAAACAGCAAAAAAACAGAAACAAAATGAGCATCAGATGGACCGATTCATTATCAGTATGCCACAATAATAAAAATAACCAGTGCCAATTAATCAGCCAGTAAAATTGTGCATGCGGGCAGGGCATAAGCACATACAGCAAGCAGCAGCAGCGTCCCAGTATCCGACACCAGCACGCATGAAGACAGAAACAGAGGGCTCAGCAGGCACAGAGCACCTGCCGCAGCAAGCAAACATGCTGTCAGCGGTAATTTTGACTTGACCAGGGGATTTCACTACAAGCCGATTGGCTGTTGAAACAGGTGATGTGCTTTTGAAACATGCCACTACTTCCAATGCGCTGTTCTGCAACATGTGGCGGCTGTGGCTCAGAGGTAGAGTGGGTTATCCACCAATCGGAAGGTCAATTCAAGGGGCGGCCAATTCACATTGCTGCAACTTCTCTATGTAATGTTCTAAAACAGTCTCGTCTCAAAGCAAATCTTTGGTCTGAACTGGACTTAAAAAAAAAACAAACTGTATGACTCACCAGAATGACTCAGGGCTAAACATCACTTGGATGTGTCTTGTTTGAGATAGCCGGTGGTACCATAACAGACTGCTATCCTTGATATGGAGACACCACCAACATCTTACTGTCTCATGGGTAAAATTTTGGAAGACAAGAGATTCCTCCTCAGAACAGAATTAGCTTATAATGTCAGGCTGGTTGAGGATGTTAGCTTCACCACAGATTATAAACCAAATGTTTTACTCTCTTTAGTTCTCACCACTTTCAGAATGGCTCTTCTCCGGGTATTTTATCCATTTAAGTAATCCTGAACTCCAGTTCTTCTGTCAAAACTAAAAGTAAGGTGGACTAGCACCTTATGCCATCTGGGGACACTGGCAATGCAACGTATATCTATGGCTTAAAAATAATGCAATATTTTTAGGCTATGTCATGATACACAATATCTATCATGATTTTTTTTAAATGGGTTTTTTGAAAATCACTGTAGACTACTAAAACACAAAATTGTTAAATGAAGTACAATACAAAAAAGTTAAATAAAGTCTTAACTAAAAAACACAATTAAATAATTAAGTACTTTTCATATTAACAATTAAGTTAAACAAACTATTGTTATGATTAAATAAGCCAAAGTGGAACCACTGGTGCATAAATTTCGAAACACCCGACTCATGTCTGGCTGGAAGTCTTAATGTTTTTGCTGTGAACTTGAAGCTTTTGATTAACAACTCTTTTTAGCTGTTAAGGTAAAGTTAAGGCGGCACCATTAAACTTGAGGATTTATTTAATGTGAGCTGGAAACACATTAACAGCTCTCCACTTCATACATTAATAGTATTTTCAAGTCACAGTGGTGCTCCATGGTCACAAAAATAGTTGCAGTCTGGAGCCCTGCAGATACAAAAACACAAACTGCTCACACTATAATTAATCTCATTGTGCTTATCTGTTATTGCTGAATCACTGTATCCAAGCAAAATAAAAGATACAAAGACACATGCTTCAACCTGCTCAAACACTGTCTCTCGGGTTAAAGTGATCTGGATGTGTGATGTATTATGTTCGTGAGTCTTCTCTTTATGTTTGTGTGTCTGTGAGAGGAAGAAAGACAAAAGAGAGAGTGAGAGAGGTGAAACGCAAAAGTGAGTCTCATGCCGGTGACTTACAAATTTAATTGGCTGTAAAAAAAATAATGTCAGTAAACGGAACAGTCATCGAAGAAAAAAAAAACCTGCTTTACAGTGCCAAGCACACCAAGCCTAGCTCAACAAATCCTACTGACAAACAAGCAAACAGAGCTGAACCATGCCAGTGATGTCACCAGCTAGCTTGTTGAAAGATGGCTATGCCTGAAGGTGAAAACATGAAATACAATCTAATTCTTCAGCAAATGTAGGTGGGTAGCAAGTTTGATTGCTGTGTCATATCTTGCCTAGGGTAAAAATCAAACAAACAACAGTCATATTGTTCAGTGTTTCATCTCTTTAACACCATTTTTGTTGTGTATCACTTTCTCTTCCCACTTTTGTATTTTGATTATTTCCATTTTTTTGTTTCCTGTATTTCTTTACTCCCCAGACATTTCAGCTGTCTTTCTCTCTCATATATAGTGACTTCAATCCTGCACTAACCCCATCATAAATATTAACACTGCAGTAGGTGCTATTTATATTGCAATTGCCCTCCCTTTTCCCCTTCTGTCTTTTCTTTTTCATTCTACTGCCTTCTTTTTCTATCTCTCCCTCACTAACTGTGAACGAAAGCCTGTGAGCCAGACACTGGAGATTGATTGACACTGAGTGTGCTCCTTTAAGAGCAATGAGAGTTTATAGACAATTGACATGAAAAAGGAGGTAGAGATGGATGAATTGTGTCAGTAATGCAAGTATTATAATTCTGCAGTCTTGCGTATGTTGTGTGTGTGTGTGTGTGTGTGTGTGTGTGTGTGTGTGTGTGTGTGTGTGTGTGTGTGTGTGTGTGTGTGGTGTGCGTGCTCTTACTGTGAGAAAAGACAGGAAGATGGAGTGATAAATAACGTGGTCAACAAGTAATATGCTGTATTTGGTGTCGCTCCATATCACTGCCTCTGTCACAGTGCTGTGTACAGAGATTGGCATTAGTGCACAAGCATTTGCACCCAAACTATAAATTTGATGACTTACATTTTGTGATTAGTATGTTGTGTGTGTGTGTATGTGTGTGTGTGTGTGTGTGTGTACTGGTGATTGATAAGAGCAAGACTTGTAGCCCTCTCTGATGATTATTCTCTGCACTTCGTGCCAACCACATTATATAGGGAACATGTAGAATAGCAGCAGACAGATTCCGGTTGGCCAGAAGGGCTGCAGCTGTGGTGGTCACTGAGGCAAAAACCCGGGTGTGAAAGGAGTTCGGGGAGGCTATGGAGAAGGACCACTGGTCTCAAGGAAGTTCTGGCAGACCGTTAGACGCCACAGGAAGGGAAAGCAGCACTTGTCTTAGGCTGTGCTCAGCAGAGATGGAGAACTGCTGACATCGTTGAGCGGTGGAAGGAGCACTTTGAGGACCTCCTGAACCCAGCCATCACGTCCACTATGAACGAGGCAGAGCCTGAAGACTCAGGGGAACTCTTGCCCATATCACTGGCAGAGGTTGCTGAGGTAGTTAAAAAGCTCCCGAGCGGCAAGGTGCCAGGTGTGGATGAGATTCGCCCTGACATGTTGAAGGTTCTGGACACTGTTGGGCTGTCTTGGCTGACATGCCTTTTCAGTGTGGCATGGAAGTCGGGTACGGTCCCTGCAGTGTGGCAGACTGGGATGGTGGTCCCTATCTTAAAAAAGAGGACTGGAGGGTTTGCTCCAACCACTGGGGTATCACACTGCTCAGCCTCCTGGGGTAAAGTTTACTCCAGGCTGCTGGAAAGGAGGGTCCGACTGATTAGTTGAACTTTGGATTCAGGAGAAGCAATGCAGATTCCATCCTGGCTGTGGAACAGTGTCTAGCTCTTTACCCTTGCAAGGTTGCTGGAGGGGTCGTGGGAGTTTGCCCATCCAGTTGTGCTTTGTGGACTTGGACAAGGCTTATAACCGCATCCCTCTAAGGGTCTTGTGGGGGGTACTGCGAGTGTGCGGGGTACCGAACTCGCTGCTACGAGGCATCCCATCCCTGTATGACCAAAGTGAAAGCTGTGTCCGCATACTTGATCGTAGTCAAACATGTTCTCGGTGGGTGTTGGCCTCCACCAAGGTTGTCCATTGTCACCCATCCTATTTGTGATTTTCATGGACAGGATCTCAAGGTGCAGCCAGGGGGAGGAAGGTGTCTGGTTTGGGGACCTTTTTGCGGATGATGTGGTTTTGTTGGCTTCATCACACCGTGACCTCCAGCTTTCACTGGGGCGGTTTGTAGCCGAGTGTGAAGCAGTTGGGATGAGAGTCAACACCACCAAATCTGAGGCCATGGTTCTCTGCTGGAAACTGGTGGATTGCCCCCTCCAGGTTGGGGGAGACTTACTGCCTCAAGCAACGGAGTTCAAGTAGCTGTGGGTCTTGTTCACGAGTGAGGGTAGAATGCAACGTGATGTGGATCGGCAGTTTGGTGCGGCTTCTGCAGTGATGCAGGCGCTATGCCGGTCCGTTGTGGTGAAGAGGGAGCTGAGCCGGAAGGCAACGCTTTTGATTTACTAGTCCATCCATGTCCCAACCCTCACCTATGGTCATAAGCTCTTGGTAGTGACCCAAAGAATGAGATCGCAGATACAAGTGGCAGACATGAGTTTCCCCCGTGGGGTGGCTGGGCTCAGCCTTAAAGATTGAGAAGCTCGGATTCTGGGGTGCTTTCTTCAGCTTGCTACCCCCGTGACCTGGCCCCGGACAAGCAGATGAAAATGGATGGTTAGGTGAAGGCAGCAAAAGCATGTGGTTAGGCTTAGGGAATACAAACACGCGTAAGTTTAGGCAACAAAAGCACATGGTTATATTTAGGCAAAATAAGCAGGTGGTTAGGTCTAGGCAATAAAGACGTGTAAGATGAAAATGGATGGTTAGGTGTAGGCAGCAAAAGCATGTGATTAGGCATAGGGAATACAAACGCGTAAGGTTTAGGCAATAAAGACGCATGTGTAGGTTTGGGCAAGAAAAGCACATGGTTAGGTGTAGGCAATAAAATCAAGTGGTTAGATAAAGGCAATACAAGACATGCCGAGGTTTAGGCAATTAAAGCATGTGGTTAGATCTAGGCAACAAAAGCACGTGGTAAGGTTTAAGTAATAAAAATGTGTGTAGGTTTAGGCAACAAAAGCACATCGTTAGGTTTAGGCAATAAAAGCATGTGAGTAGGTTTCAGCATTAAAAGCACATAGTAAGGTTTAGGCAATAAAAGCAGTTGGTTTGGTTTAGGCTATAAAAGCACATGTGTACGTTTAGGCTATAAAGTACATGGTTAGGTTTAGGCAAAATAAGCAGGTGGTTAGGTTTAGGCAATAAAAACATGTGGTTGGATGTAGTCAATAAAGAACACATGGTAAGGTTTAGGCAACAAAATGATGTTGTTAGGTTTAGGCAATAAAAGCACATGTTTAGCTTTAGGCAATAAAAGCACATGACTGGATTTAGGCAACAAAAGCATGTGGTAAGGTCTAGGCAACAAAAGCGCGTGGTTAGATTTAGGCAATAAAAACGTGTGTAGGTTTAGGCAACAAAAGCACATGGTTAGGTATGGGCAATAACAGCACATGGTTAGGTGCAGGCAATTAAAGCAAGTAGTTAGGTTTAGGCATTAAAGCATGTGGTTAGGTTTGGGCAACAAAAGCATGAGGTTAGATTGAGGCAAAAAACAAGTACGTAGGTTTAGGCAATAAAAGCATGTGCGTAGGTTTAGGCAATAAAAACGTGGTTGGATGTAGACAATAAAAGCACGTGGTTAGGTTAAGACAACAAAAGCAGGTGGTTAGGCTTGGCACTAAAACCATGTGGTTTCATTTAGGCAACAAAATCAAGTGGTTAGATTAAGGCAATAAAAGCACACACGTAGGTTAAAGGATAAGTCCAGTATTTTGCACCTTGAGCCCCATTCCTGGGTTGTTTAGTTAAATTATAGTGGTTAAGACCAAAATCTTGACAATTGCTCCTTCACTGAGAATTTGAGGGAATTTGGCTTTCCCCTGCCTGGCTTAACAATGCTGTCTATGGCCATGTGTAAATCTGTCCTAAAATCACCTTAAACATTTGTTTTTAAAGCCATGAAACTCAACGCGTGGTCAGTGGTGTTCGTTGATGTTCCAACCCATGCATTGATTTTCTATAGGAAGCCTCATTGTCCGTTGGTAGTAATTCGCCACGGGAAACGGAAAGGGGGTTGTTTATGACAAGGTTGTAGTCACTGTAGTCTTTTAGCTCAGCGAAAGTGCCGGCTCGACAGTGCTGTGTGCGCTCCTCCTCTTTGGAGGAATTCTCCTGCAGTCGCTGACCACACAAAACTTGCCCATTATTACTCGCTTGTAAACAACTTTCGCAGTACGATGCCTTTGAACACAACACCAACATTCTTCTTCTGCTTCTTTCTGTGTCCCATTACATTGCAATGGTTTCCTGCCGGTTGGCGACACTCACATAAAGGAGCATTATCGCCATCAAGTGGGCTGGAGTGTATAACGCGTCAGGGTCAAATGAATGATTGAGCGGAAGTTTACATACGGGTGTGAGGCAACTAAAAAAATAGTTCCACAATCGAGATGAATAGCGAAAACACGGATGGAAACCACAGTTTGCTACGATTTTTATGTCGGAACATCAACAAACACCACTGACCACTCGGTAAGTTTCATGGCTTTGAAAACAAACGTTTAAGGTGGTTTTAGGACAGATTTACACATGGCCATAGACAGCATTGTTCAGCCAGGCAGGGAAAAGCCAAATTCTCAGAGAAGGAGCAATTGTCAAGATTTTGGTCTTAACCACTCTATTTCACCATAAACAACCCAGGAATGGGGCTCAAAGTGCAAAATATTGGACTTCTCCTTTAAGTAACTAAAGCACGTGGTAAGATCTAGGCAACAAAAGCACATGGGTAAGTTTAGGTAATAAAAATGTGTTTAGGTTTAGGCAACAAAAACACATTGTTAGGTTTAGGCAATAAAAGCATGTGAGTAGGTTTAGGCAATGAAAGCACATGGTTACGTTCAGGCAATAAAAGCAGGTGGTTAGGTTTAGGCAAAAAAAAGCACATGTGTAGGTTTAGGCAAATAAAGTTCATGGTTAGATTTAGACAAAAAAGCATGTGATTAGGTTATGGCAACATAATCTTGAGGTTAGATTTAGGCAATAAAACAAGTACGTAGGTTTAGGTAACAAAAGCACATGGTTAAGTTTAGTCAATAAAAGCAGGTGGTTAGGGCTAGGTAATAAATGCACATGTGAGGTTTAGGCAAAAAAGCATGTGTTTGGATGTATGTAATAAAAGCATGTTGTTAGGTTTAGGCAATAAAAGTATGTGGTTAGGTTAAGGCAGCAAAAGCACCTGGTTAGATTTTGGCAGAAAAAGCAGGTGACTAGTTTTAGGCAATAAATGCACATGACTAGTTTTAGGCAACAAAAGCATGTGGTTAGGTTTAGGCAACAAAAGCGCAAGGTAAGAATTGGGCAATAAAAGCGTGTTTAGGGTCAGACAACAAAAGCACATGGTAAGGTTTAGGCAATAAAAGCAGGTGGTTAGGTTAAGGCAATAAAAGTACATGCGTAGGTTTAGACAACCAAAGCAAGTGGTTTGCCTTAGGCAATAAAAGCATGTTGTTAGGTTTAGACAACAAAATCAAGTGGTGAGATTTAGGCAATATAAGCACATGTGTATGTTTAAGCGTTTAAAGTATGTGGTTAGGTGTAGGCAACAAAAGCACGTGGTCATGTTTAGGCAATAAAAATGTGCGAACGTTAGGCAACAAAAGCACATCGTTAGAATTAGGCAATAAAAGCATGTGTAGGTTTAGGCAACAAAAGCACATGGTAAGGTTTAGGCAAATAAAGCAGGTGGTTTGGTTTAGGCAATTAAAGCACATGCGTAGGTTTAGACAACAAAAGTACGTGGGTAGGTCTAGGCAACAAAAGCACGTGGTTAAGTTCAGGCAATAAAAGCATGTGAGTAGGTTTAGGCAATTAAAGCACATGGTTAGCTTTAGTCAATTCAAGCATGTGGTTAGGTATAAGCAAGTAAAGCACATGTTTAGCTTTAGGCAACAAAAGCAAGTGGGTAGGTTTAGGCAACACAAGCACATGATTACGTTTGGGCAATAAAAGCATATTGTTAGGCTAAACTAAAAAATTGTCATAGCTTGGCTTAACATTTAGACAGGAAGTGAATACTGGGCTCCTGAGTCAAAGTCTGGTGTTTGTTGAACCTATCCACCACCCCTCTTGCCCACCCAGAGATCCTTTCCAGCTCCTTAAATAACATTGTTTTTAGGCAGCATTTCAAAATGATGCTATCTGGCAGCGTTATAAACTGATGCTGCCTAGCAGCAACACATACTACTGCGAAAAGATGTCTTTTCTTGTCTGTGCCTGATGTGGAAATCACTGAGCATCAATATATGATAACTTCAGAGTGAGAGCAGGTTGGTCTTGAGTGGCTGCAAGTGCTGTTTCCATCTGACCTTTTCATCGAACGCCCTGTTTTGTACTCATATCTATTGCTTACTTTAAAAGTGCCGCAATGGATGAGGAAAAGATGATTCTGATCCTTCTTATTTCACTACAAAAACCTAAATAAGGTGTCAGCTGGCTGGAGGAAGCTCGCCAGGGAGCTGAAAGTTTCTAGTAAGCTAAATGGCTATTGCTATTAACAAGCTAGGCTACCTGCTGTTGGCTATATTGTTTGCCATTCCTATTAAATATCACAGTATAAAACTTGTGTTTTCTCGTTTAAAAAGTAAGTTTACAAATGTAGGAAGATACTAAATAGGCTCCTCAACCATCCTTTAAATTCTTATGTCTCCAGTCTGATCTCGAGGGCACAGCTGAGAGCAATGTGGTTTGTTTACACGACACAACATAAGTGCCTATTTAATGGAATCAGTGTAAACAGTCAGACACTTGTTTGCTGTTAGGCAGCTGTGGCTCAGAAGGTAGAGCAGGTTGTCCACTCATTGGAAGAGCAGTGGCTCCTTCAGTCTGCATGATGAAGTATTCTTGAGCAAGATACTGAACCCCAAATTGCTCCTGATGGCTATTCCATCAGTGTGTAAAAACTGACTAGCAGGTGGCGCCTTGTATGGTATCCTCAGTCACCAATGTATGATTGTGTGTGAATGGGTGAATGTGACTTGTAGTGTAAAAAGCACTTTGAGTGGTCTGAAGATTAGAAAGGCACTATACAAATGCAGATCTATTTACCATTTTCCCAGTGTCATTATATTCTACTCTGGAGCAACTACTGATTCAAGTACAACACCTGGTAAAATTCGGTACATAATACAATGGGGTGCAGTGTGTGGCTTAATATCAAACCAGTCTGAAAATGTTCACACTTGCCCAACCGTAACCCTCACTGCCTGCCTCATGACGTTATTCATACTTAACACTTCCAGTGTACAACACAAGTCTCTAAACCAATGCTGCGATAACTCTGATGACATCACTATGGCATCATCAGGGGATATTTTCTCAGACTTGAAAAAAGGTCCTCCAAAGCCACTGAGTTTTCTCTGTACCCTTTTGCTATCTTCCAGCATCTCTTACTTAATTTTGCATTTATCTCTCCACGATTCCACGGAGTGGGGGAGAACAGAAACCCATAGTGAAAGAGAAAGAAAGAGGCAAAAAGGAGGGTTGGGGGGAGGGCAAGATCTGAAACTGGAAAATTGATCTTTTTCTTTGGGACTTTTCCTTTGACTGTAAGTGGCACTGAATATAAATTGATAAATTTGCCAGGCTGTACTTGCTATGACACCCAAGGCAAGCTAGGAATACGATATGGCTCCCCAGCATGGATACAGAATAGGCAGAGGAGATTTTAGAAGAAACTGTGTTGGAGCTAAATTATATCTGCTTTTATATGTCACTCAGACAGACTGTTGAGGGGCGAAATCCAGAAGCTCCAGAGGCTAAAATTAAAATGATTTTTTGCTGACAAACTAGTATTTACTATCTATCCCTCTAAAGTTCAAATATAGAAAAAACTGAGCAAAAATTATAATCACCTTTCAGATGCACTAATTAAAGGTATTTCTTTTCTTTTTTGTATGTTTTAATAATTTTCATAATGGTTCATTTGCAGGGTTAATTGCCAATTTACCTACATAACAGTATATATCATGAATAATGATCACGTAGTCTTTTTTTAATTTTTTTTTTATGAACAATCATTTATTGTTAAAAAACAGGATAAAGTTTTATTAACAAAACTGAATTAGGTCTTTGACCCACTGTACAACCATGTTTATTTGCAATGAGTCCCAAATTGTTTTTCTCTGAAAAACAAAGCCGAACATTGCACCTGTGGAAAAACTCCAGTGGTGTGTTGAGGAAATGGCATCATTAGTGATCTCAATCTGTACCTGTGGTTATGTTTAAGCAACAAAAACAGTTAGGTTTAGAAAAAAAATGCCATGGTTTGGCTCTACATTAATACAGGAAGCAAACACCGGGCTCCCCAGGTTGAAGTCTGGGGTTTGTTGGACCCATTCACTTCCCCTCCTGCCCGCTCTGTAGGGACTTTCCAGATCCTTTGTTACTGGCAGCCTTATGAACTGATGCAGGCCATTTATGTATCATACTACCATGACAGGTGTTGTCTGGTCGACCAGCGGCATATCTTAACACCACAAAAAATGACCTTTCGTTTGTGTTACAAGGTTACACCACCTAGCTGCATATCATACCACTGCGAAAGATGGCTTTTGGCATCAGGTGTGACGCCCAAATCACTGACAAAGCCGCGGTAATTGATGACTGAGAACAGGCTGCAACACCTGCACTGCACTTACTTAAAGTCTTTTTCAGCTGTCAGACACGATGGCTGTCTGTACTCATGCTGAGTAAATGCTAATGCTAACTTAACTGAACATTTATTCTCCTGTTCATCCTAAACACCTTTCTTGTGTGGGCGTCTGTGTCTTTGTCATGGTGACACATTTGGAGTAATCTGTTCACAAAATGACACAATTCAAATACACATTCATGCAATCATATACAACATAAACAGTGTCAATGTTAGAGGAATCTTAGTAAGGTTGTTTAAAATGTTAAAATGCTACAGACAGCACAAAACACCAGCAGTCAGTCTGTTGCCAAGCTGTCAATCAATTCAGAGCTGCTTTGCTACCTTGCACAGTGTCAAATAGATGATACTTTATTTTGAAATGGCATTTGAATGTGTGGGCCTCATAAAAGTGAAAAGGTTTACATATTGGGCTCAGACAACAGATGACATGTTCCATGAGACTGTACATCTGTTGGAAAGGCTTTCCAAGCTTATTTCCTGCGGTCTATCCTGATTAGGGTTGGAAAGGGGCGGAAAATTTTTGGTAAATTTCTGGTAAATTTCCAGAAACTTTCCATGGGAAGTTAAGCTGGGGAATTTTGGAAAATATTCCAAATTGGAAACTTTCCACAAGAATTATGGGAATTATTGGGAATTTATGGGAATTATCTGGAAATGTTGGATAATTTCAACAAACTGTATCATATCCAAACATAAATATCAACATTTTGTTTTGTCATAAGTAGACATCGATGCAAAATAAAGCAATTAAAAACATGACATTTCAACAGATTTATTTCTGAGTAGAACTTTAGAACTTTAATTCTTGTACTGAACAATTGATTCTTTCTAGGGATGCACATTTTAAATTTTTTTTATGACCGATAACCGACGCCCTTTAACTGATTAATAACCGTTAACCGATAAGATTTAAATGCCCTGTTGAGTGGTTACATGCTGCGACTCCGACATTCCGCCATTCCGCTATTCCGACACGCAAACGTCCCACCATTCCGACAAGGCTTTCCATGTAAGGAAATGTGCGTTACTCCGAGTAAGTCACTGACTCGGCGCTGTCCGTTGCTGAACTGCAGATTTACAATGACAGCAAATAGTTAGATTACTCATCTAAAATGTAAAAAAAGCTACAAGATTTAGATATAATTAACAGTACTGTAGGCTTCAATCGTCTCCTATTGCTTTTTAAATTATGTCGAGAGCGAGCGCGCTGGTGATTTCTTTAATTGTGTGTTCTGATTAATTTCCAAAATAAAGTTTTAGCTTCTGAAATCCGATTTCTAAACAGTTCTGATGGAGCTTAATGTTTTTCTGGATGATGCGGCTTCATACCGAACCATTTCACTGTAAACCTGGACGACCCGCGGCGTGTCTGGAGATAAAAAATAATATTCAATGTAACGCCGGTTTTGTGCCACATGCGTAAATGCGCACAAAGATACACACCCTCCCCTACTGTACAACATGAAGGCAACTGGAATTAATCAGCGACTTAAGGTGTCATCTGCAGCGCCGTCATTGATATCGGTAATATTAATGTTGCATATGATGCCAGCGTGCATGAAGACGCACGTCATTGTCATTGCCCACACAGAACTCCTTTTTGCTCTCTTCATCTTCGCTGTAAAGTGGACTGTGGCGGAAAGCACGTGATGGCATGTGTTGCACCTGTCGACACGCCCCCATGAGTTGATTGACTTACGTAGCTAAAAGACAAAATTAACCGATAGTATTAATCGGTCAAAGTTCCTGTTATCGGTTAACGGTTAAACGGTTAACCATGTGCATCCCTAATTCTTTCATTGAACAAGAAAAACATGAATGTTGAGTAAAATATTACTAATAAAGTTTATCTTATCTTATCTTATCTTATCTTATGTAGTCTGCAAGCTCAAATGTGTGGCTTCAATAGTTTCATGCTTAAAGTGTGGCCTCAGTACTTCAGGGTTGTAGAAATCATCAGTGCACGTGATGGAGGAATGTACAATGCATGTAGGGGGTGTGGCCTCAATAGCCCTGCAGTAAGCACAACACTACTCTCTCCTCCCATCTAACTGGATTTGTTCAGTATGTGGACTTTCCCACCAGGGAGAGTAAGACACTGGATTTATTCTATAGAAATGCCAAGGACGCCTGCAGTGCCTCTGCTTGGAAATGCTATTCTTGGAAGAATAGCCAGGTTATGGATGGTGATGTGGACAAAGCCAACAATTTCCACAATTACCTGTTCTTTAACAGGTTTGATGGAGGGGGCAGTGTTCACCCTAAACCCTGCATCCATCCCCCCTTCCACAGTGTCACCTGCTGCTGCTGCTGCTGTTCCTACTCCACTGTCACCTGGAAGTAGCCGCTCCCCCACTACTGCAGCTACAGCTACAACATCTACCACCCATGGCCAACTACCACTGTCCTTTACAGCAGACAAGGTGAGGGCAGAGTTCAGGAAACTGCGTACAGGGAAAGCTGCGGGCTGGGATGGATTGTGTCCAAGGCTCCTGAAACACTGTGCAGCCCATCTAGTGGAGCCCCTTCAGTGGATCTTCAACAGGAGTCTTCAAACAGGCAAAGCACCGGTGCAGTGGGAAACATCTTGTCTTGTACCGGTTCCCAAAGTGGGGCGTCCGGCCGAGTTAAATGACTACCAACTGGTGACTTTAACATCACTCAATCATTATGAAGACCCTGGACCGCCTGGTCCTCCGTTTCCTGAAGTCAGCAGTCACTGATGCTGTGGACCCCCTCCAGTTTGCCCCTCAGGAGCACATGGGAGTGGAAGATGTGGTTCTTTACATGCTGCATCGGTCCCACACCTACTTGGAGGAGCTGAGATGTTGTGTGAGAATCCTTTTCCTTGACTTTTCAAGCGTGTTTAATACTATCCAGCCCCCCATACTTAGAGACTGGTTGGAGGGGATGGCATTAGATCGCTCCCTGACCTCCTGGATTACAGACTACCTAACAGAGCGGCCTCAGTATGTCAGGCTGAGAAGCTTTGTCTCTGGGATGGTCAGGAGCAGTACTGGTGCTCCACAGAGAACTGTTTTAGCACTGTTCCTGTTCACACTCTACACAGCGGACTTTAAGTACAACTTAGAGTCCTGCTGCATACAAATATCCTCTGATGATACAGCCATTGTGGCTTGTATCAGGAGCAATCAGGAACGGGGGTACAGGGACCTTGTGGATGCCTTCAGGGACTGGTGCAGTAAGTGCTGTCTCCACCTGAACACACCCAAAACCAAGGAGATGGTGGCGGATTTCAGAAGAAAGAGGTCACCCCATCAACCAGTCTCCATACAGGAGGAGGACATTGAGGTGGTGCACACCTACAATTCTGGGTGTCCTCTTAGATTATAAGCTTGACTGGTCCTCTAACACTGACGTCCTCTACAGGGAGGGACAGAGCTGCCCGTTCTTCCTGCGGACGCTGTGGTCTTTTGATGTGTGTGTGGAGATGTTGACCATGTTCTATCACACAGTGGTGGCCAGTGCACTTTTCTACGCTGTGTTGGGGAAGCAGCTTGACAGACAAAAACATTAAGCGTTTGGACAGGCTGGTTAAAAAAGTTGACTCAGTGCTCTGCAAGAGACTAGACCCACTAAGAACTGTGGTGGAGAGGGGCACATTGAACAAACTGAAAGCCATAATAGACAATTGCAGACACCCTCTCCACAGCCTCCTGGAGTGACAGAGGAGCAGCAGCAGCAGTCAGCTCATCTCACTAGATTGCAGAACAGAGTGTTTCTTAAGATCCTTCGTCCCCACGGCAATAAGACACACTTACACACATTACATTAGCCACAACTGGGTGGACTGTGAAATGGACAATTTTTAATCTAATCTCTATTTGTGCATGCATTTTAATGTACTTTATTTTGTTTTTTGTCTTTTATGAGCTGCTGAACAGCTGGATTTCTCCTTGGGAATAAATAAAGTGTTGTCTGTTCTATTCTTCTATTCTAATGTGTCCATGTAGATGACCTGTGTTGTCTTTCTGTTCCTGCCACTGTCATTTAGCAGGAGCAATTGTTTATGACTTGAAGAAGTGAATAGAAGAAAAAGAAATCTAGGTACAAGATCTATATAGTGCATTATAGGGTCACTCGTTTGAAAAATACATGCCTTCCTGCGCTAATGTTTTGTGATTTATTTACCTTATGTGAATTTTCAGAGCTTGCATTTTTGGGGTTTTTATGAGTAGATATCTTGTATCAAGCTGTGCATAATCTAACTATTTTTGTTTGTTTTTACAATTTTACCAAAGAAGTCCTAATGAAAAGTGTTAACATCGTGTTCTGTGGATTATCCAGAGTAACAGACATTTCTGTAAAGAATTAAGAGTTACTTTGATTTTTTAATTTTTATTTATTTTTTTTTTACTTTTTTTTAGGTTCTGTGACACTGCAAGCAAAATTATGTTATTCTAGTTTACACTGGGTGGTTACAGAAATCCCTGAGACTTATGTATGTCAAAATCTTAGAGTCATGTTGCTGGCCACTTGACAAATGTAGGTCAATTATTTACTCTCTTTCAAACACACAGAACATAGCTGCTAAATGCTCCACTGTATTCGTCAACTCATTGTTAATTTTTTGATTCTGCTTTTTGGTGCTGGGGAAGTTGTGTACAGTGAGAATATCATAACTTTCTTACTGAAAACTGAAAGCTTTTTTTGCAGCTGCAGCTGGAAGCAAGGCTGATGAGAGCTGTGACGCTGAACCAAAATAGTAAAGTTGAGAGCAATAAAACCAAATTAATAAGCTTAATAATGCTAAATCGTCCAGTCAAGCAGAGGGGAGCTGCAGGGTTGGGTAGTAACTCTTTGTGATTTACCAGATGAGATCCATTTCACCTTACAAGTAGTCATTTGATCTGTTGTTTTTTTGTAAACTACAGTGGCAGGCAAAAGTTTGGGCATCCCTGGTTAAAATGTGGTGTGAATATTTAAGTGAGCAGAAGATAAACGGATCTCCAGGAGACATGAATTTAAAGATGAAACATGCTTTTCAACATTTTCAGTGAGATTATTGAATTTATTTTTGTGTACAATTTTAGAGTGAAAAAAAGGAAAGGAGCACCATGCAAAACTTTGGGCTACCTCAAGACCTTTGAGCTCTCAGACCTCAATTAGCTTGTTGGAGCTATGCCTTGTTCACAATCATTGTTAGGTAAGGCCAGGTGATGCAACTTTGCCTCCTGAAACCTTGTGCCAAAAATCAGCAGCCATGGGCTCCTCAAAACACCTGCCTAGCACTCTGAAAACTCAAATAACCCTAACCCACAAAGCAGAGTAGGTTGTAAGAAGATGGCAAAGATTTTTTCAGGTAGCTGTTTCCTCAGTTCCTCAGTAATGTAATTAAGCAATGGCAGTGAAAAGGAAAATTTTCTGACAGAGCTGCTCGTAGGATTGTTGGAGAGGCAAATCAAAACCCCAGATTGACTGCAAAAGACCTGCAGGAAGATTTATTAAACTCTGGAGTGGTGGTGCACTGTTCTGCTGTGCAGGGCAACCTGTATAAATATGACCTTCATGGAAGAGTCATCAGAAGAAAACCTTTCCTGTGTCCTCATTACAAAATTCAGGTGTTTGCAAAGGAACATATATCTAAACAAGCCTGATGTTTTTTGGAAATAAGTCCTGTGGACTGAAGTTAAAGTAGAACTTTTTGGATGTTATGAGCAAAGGTATGTTTGGAGGAAAAAGGGTGGAGAATTGAATAAAAAGAACACCTGTCCAACTGCTAAATACAGAGTTGGATAAATCATGCTTTGGGCTTGTGTTGCAGCTAGTGGCACAGGGAACATTTCACAGGTAGAGGGAAGGATGGATTCAGTTAAATACCAGTACATTCTGGATGCAAACATCACACCATCTGTAAAAAAGCTGTAGATGAAGAGAGGATGGCTTCCACAACAGGACAATGATCCTAAACACACCTCGAAATCCAGAATGAATGACCTCAACAGGCGCAAGCTGGAGGTTCACAGTCCCCCGACCTAAACATCATCTGTGGATAGATCCCCAAAGAGCAGTGCAAGAATCTCGCAGAACTAGAGGCCATTTGCAGGAAGAAAAACCCACCCTGGATCCAGAGGTTCTTTCCAACTACAGGCCCATTTCCAATCTTCCATTTCTGTCTAAGGTCCTGGAACAAACAGTTGCAGCACAACTTCAGGATCACCTCAAACATGACAACCTTTTTCAGAAGTTTCAGTCTGGTTTCCGCTCTGGCCATAGCACAGAAACAGCCTTGGTCAGGGTCACCAATGACCTTCTGATGGCAGCAGATACCGGTTCCCCATCTCTACTCATCCTCCTGGGCCTAACAGCTGCCTTTGACACAGTTGACCACAACATCCTCCTCCACCGCCTGCAATACACCATTGGTCTCTCGGAAAACGCACACAGCTGGTTCACCTCATATCTGACCGACAGAACCGAGCACGTTGCCCTGGGCAAAGCAAGGTCGCACACCCACAACGTCACCTGCGGTGTCCCTCAGGGCTCGATGCTGGGCCCCACCCTCTTCACCCTCTACCTGCTCCCCCTGGGCAATCTCATCAGCAGGCATGGGATAGCCTACCATTGCTATGCTGATGACACACAGCTTTATTTAAGGACAACCCCCACTTCTTCTGCTCCCCTGCCAACATCCACACTGACCACCTGCCTGGAGGAGATAGAGGCGTGGATGAAGCTCAACTTTCTTCTGCTGAACAGCTCCAAGACAGAAGCCATCCTAGTTGGTACACCACATCAGCTCCGCTCTTCCACCATCACCAGTATCACCTTCTCTGGCCAAAACATCCCCCTTTCCACATCTGTCACCAACCTGGGTGTTAAAATGGACCCTCAACTCACCTTTGACACCCACATCAAACACCTCTGTAAGACATCATTCTACCACCTCAGGAACATCGCCAAACTCCGTCCAACACTCACCCTGGCAGATGCAGAGAAGCTCGTGCACGCCTTTGTCTCCTCTAGGCTGGACTACTGTAATGCACTCCTCATCGGGATCTCTGGCAGGAGCATCCAGAGACTGCAGTACATCCAGAACAGCACTGCCAGGATCCTGATGAGGGTCCACAAATATGATCACATCACCCCCCTTCTGAAATCTCTTCACTGGCTCCCTGTCCCACTCAGAATTGAGTACAAGGTCTTCCTCCTCACCCACCAGTGCATTCACGGACATGCCCTCCAATACCTCAAGGAACTCCTCACCCCCCAGACCTCCTCATGCACCCTCCGTTCTGCAACCAAAAACACCCTCCACGCCCCCAGAACCAAGCTCCGCACCATGGGTGATCAGGCTTTTTCCTCTGCAGCTCCAAGGCTGTGGACCGCTCTCCCTGACCACCTGAGGGCCCCACAGACTGCAGATGCTTTTAAACAAGACCTAAAAACCTATCTTTTTACAAAAGCATTTTGCTAAATGTCTTTTATAGGTTCTCCTTTTAACTAAATCTTAAAATTTTATCGTGTTATTTTTCTGCTGTGTAGCACTTTGAGATTGCTGAAATGTAAATTGCAATACAAATAAAATTAATTGTTATTATTATTATTATTATTATTATTATTACAAGAATTGAAAGACTCTGGCTACAAAAAGTGTTTAGTGGCTGTGATACTTCTTAAAGGGGGTGCCACTAAGTACTGATCATGCAGGGTGCCCAAACTTTTGCTTCAGACCCTTTTCATTTTTTGTTATTTTGAAACTATAAAATTCAATTCAATTCAATTTTATTTATAAAGCCCAATATCACAAATCATAATTTGCCATAGAGGGCTTTACAGCATATGACATCCCTCCCTTTGACCAGTAGGGCCCAAATATTTGCATGTGACTGGATTAATTAGTGCACATTAAGGGTTACGGAATAGCAAAGAAGCCAACACAACTACACCACCACTGGGAAAGACTGCTGAAAATTATAGCAAATGAAAATTTTGAAGATTTTTACTGTAATTTTAACTTTCATTCACATCACTTTACCTTAATTACAATGACATGGTAAAAAGTGGAAGGAAAAAAGATTGTTTGCATGATTCTGTTCAAATAGATCTAAAATGAAAACCATAATAGCTAGAACATTCATTTTTCTAGCAGCAGAAAGCTAAAGTTTCTGTCTCCCCCCATCATCAGGTCATTACCTTACGTTACCTTACCTTACATGTAGTGCAGACATACAATTTCTCTGTAATTCTGCCAGACTTACCATGTGCACTGCCACGTAATGGCCACGGAAAGTCATTGTTTGCGTAGTCTTGTATATATATTGATCTAAAATGAAAACTATGATGGCTAGAACATTCACTTTGTTGCAGCAGGAAGCTAAGGCTTCTGTCTTCCGTGTCATCCATAGTACATTCGTAATAAGGTAACTGCGCTATACTGAGAAAGACTGTGGTGAGTTCTGTTTGATCCACAGTGCCACAACTGGGTGGTGGATCCTGGGGCAGCTGTGGGCCATACACAGCACAGACAATACCTGCAATGAACTCCTGAAATTACATTCTGGGGTAATCTGAAAGAAGCTTATTTCTGTTAATTAATGTCTGTTGGTGAGTCTGTGCCTGCTGGAAATTATAGGATCTGATTGTTAATTATGTTCAAGGCCTAAAAGGTGACACAAGAAGAAATACTACATGGGGTTAATTGATAGCATCTCAATCGCCAGGATTTTTAAATTAAAATTGTTAAATCAGTAAATACTTGTTTTTAAATTCCTTTTATGAATTTATGAATTGCCTTGTCTGTTTTTTGTTAATTATGCCTATTTTCAGGTGAAGCACTCAGTGCTTATAATGCCCTTACTATAAAGCAAAGCTGCATTTCTTGTATGGAAGGTGCTATACGAATATTACTTATCACTATTATTTATATTATGTTACATGTGATGCAAAAAAGGGGCAAATGTGCCTTTGGTGCCACAGGAATGAAAAATGAATCCATCACAACACCATTTCACCCTGTTCATAAAAATGAGCTTATAAAATCAGAATCAGAATCAGAATCAGAAATACTTTATTGATCCCCAGGGGAAATTGTTTTCGTTACAGGTGCTCCTTACAAGTGTAAAAAGAAGAAGATATAGTGCAAACAACTGTAGAAAAAAGATATAGTGCAAAACGAAGTAAAATATAAGAGATATAAGAAGATAATTTACAAAATATATATGTAGAGACCACACAACATAATTTACAATATATACAGGAACCTTATATACAGACTGAACAATGTAGTCAGTTATTGCATGGATTATTTTGGAATAAATATGTAATAATTTATTATGAGTTGGTGACAGTGGTGAAACAGTCCAAGGGCAACTCAGAGGGAGGAGTTGTACAGTTTGATGGCCACAGGCAGGAATGATTTCCTGTGGCGCTCAGTGGTGCATTTTGGTGGTATGAGTCTCCCACTGAAAGAACTCTTGTGTCCAACCAGCACATGGTGGAGTGGGTGTGAGACATTGTCCAAGATAGTTCGCAGTTTAGACAGCATCCTCCTCTCTGACACCACCACCAGAGAGTCACACGCATTCCCACAACGTCACTGGCCTTGCGGATCAGTTTGTTAAGTCTGTTGGCGTCCGCCACCCTCAGCCTGCTGCCCCAGCACACAACAGCATAGAGGATAGCACTGGCCACCACAGACTCATAAAAAATCCTGAGCATAGTCCGGCAGATGTTGAAGGACCTCAGTCGCCTCAGAAAATAGAGACGGCTCTGGCTCTTCCTGTAGAGGGCGTCAGTGTTCTTAGACCAGTCCAGTTTATTGTCAATGTGGACCCCCAGGTACTTATCCTCCACAATGTCCACACTGACCCCATGGATGGAGATCGGGGTCACCGGTGTCTTGGTTCTCTTCAAATCCACCACCAGTTCCTTTGTCTTTGCCACGTTGAGCTGCAGATGGTTCTGCTCACACCATGTGACAAAGTTATCCACAGCAGCCCTGTACTCATCCTCATCACCCTTGCTGATACATCCAACTATGGCAGAGTCATCAGAAAACTTCTGAAGATGGCAGGTCTCAGTGCAATAGCTGAAGTCTGTGGTGTAGCGGGTGAAGAGGAAGGGAGAGAGGACAGTCCCCTGCGGGGCCCCGGTATTGCTGACCACTCTGTCTGACACACAGTGTTGCAAGCGCACGTACTGTGGTCTACCAGTCAAGTAGTCCACAATCCAGGACACCAGAGAGGCATCCACCTGCATAGCTGTCAGCTTGTCACCCAGTAGAGCTGGACGGATGGTGTTGAACGCACTGGAGAAGTCAAAAAACATGACTCTCACAGTGCTCGCCGGCTTGTCCAGTTGGGCGTAGACGCGGTTGGGCAGGTAGATGATGGCGTCCTCCACTCCAAGTCGGGGCTGGTAGGCGAACTGGAGGGGGTCCAAGAGTGGCTGGACCATGGGCCGGAGCTGCTCCAGGACAAGTCTCTCCAGGGTCTTCATGATGTGAGAGGTCAATGCCACGGGTCTGTAGTCCTTGGAGCCACTGGGACGCGGCGTCTTTGGCACAGGAACGAGGCAGGATGTCTTCCACAGCATGAGGACCTTCCGGAGACTCAGGCTCATGTTGAAGACATGCTGAAGTACTCCACATAGCTGGGGGGCACAGGCTTTGAGCACCCTGGGGCTGACACCATCAGGGCCTGCAGCCTTGCTTGAGTGGAGTCTCATCAGCTGTCTTCTCACATGATCGGTGGTGAAGCACATTGTGGAGGTTTCAGGCGGAGGAGGGGTGTAGTCCTCATGATGAGGAGTGTGGTCAGTCTGGCTACTGGGGGAGGAGGTGTGAAGGGGGCTCACACTGGAGGGTATAGGGGTGTAAGCAGGAGGGGTGGGGGAAGGTGGAGTGGCTGTTGGTTGCACAAGACAGTCAGCAGAAGAGTCAGTGGGGGGGTGGGCGGGACCAGCAGTGTCAAATCTGTTAAAAAACTGATTCAGTTCATTGGCCCTGTCCACGCTGCCTTCAACTCCTCTGTTGTTGTTGGTCCTGAAGCCGGTGATGGTCCTCATTCCACTCCAGACCTCCCTCATATTGTTCTGCTGGAGTTTCCACTCCAGCTTTCTCCTGTACTTCTCCTTAGCCTCTCTGATCTTCACCTTCAGTTCCCCCTGTATCGTTCTCACCTCCTCCCTGTCACCAGCTCTGAAGGCCCTCTTCTTGGCGTTGAGGATGGCTTTGATGTCCTTTGTTACCCATGGTTTGTTATTTGGGTAACAATGGACGGTCCTGGCTGGGACAGTGGTGTCCACACAGAAGGTGATGTAGTCCGTGATGCACTCTGTGAGCCCGTCAATATCCTCCCCATGTGGCTCACAGAGTGCCTGCCAGTCTGTCACCTCAAAACAGCCCTGCAGTGTCTCATAAGCCTCCTCTGACCACCTCCTCACTGTCCTCATGGTCGCAGGCTGGCTCCTTACTAGGGGCACATAGCAGGGGTTGAGATACACCAGGTTGTGGTCTGATCTACCCAGATGGGGGAGGGGGAAGCAGCTGTATGCGTCCTTGGTGTTTGCATACAGCAAGTCCAGGGTTCTCCCTCCTCTAGTGGGACAGCTCACATACTGTGTAAAGTTCGAAAGTGCTGTTGCCATGGTGACGTGGTTGAAGTCACCCGAGATAGCTATGAAAGCACTCGGGTGTTGAGTCTGCAGACGGGCTACGGCGGAATGAATGACGTCACATGCCGACGTCGGGTTGGCAGAGGGGGGGTGTAGACGGTCACCATAATCACATGTGAAAACTCCCTGGGCAAATAATACGGCCTGAGTCCAACAGCAAACAGTTCAATATCCGGGCGACAGATTTGTTCCTTCACAGTAATGTGAGCGGGACTGCACCACCGGTTGTTGACAAGCACGGCAAGCCCCCCTCCTTGGCGCTTACCGCTTTCGGTGCAGTCCCGGTCGGCCCGAACAGTCTGAAAGCCGCTGATGGAGACGTTGTTGTCGGGAATGTCCTTGTGTAGCCATGTCTCTGTAAAGCACATCAGACTACACTCCCGGTACTCCTTCTGACTCCTGGCAACTGCTGTTAGCTCGTCCATTTTATTTACCAGTGACCTCATGTTACCCATGGTGATAGAGGGGAGACCCGGCTTATATATCCTCTTCTCCATAAGCCTCCGTTGTCTCACCCTTGCTCTTTTCCGCTTCTGTTTCATTCCTCCCCTGCATCCTCTGTGAGTTTTCCTCCAAATTTCAGCCGGTATCGCTGATGTTCCAGCCGCCAAGCCGACCGGCCTCAGCGCGATCAGCTGATCTCTGGAGTAAACAATGCGGCCATGGAGTTGTTGCACAGTGGTGCCGGGTCCGAGTGAAAGTAGTAAATTAAGAGTGAAGAAATAGACCAGAACTCTCTCAATCAGCATGTTTAAAGAGGGCAAAGCTTTGGAATATTGGTCGTAAAATACAAAAACAAGTAATAAGGTATTAAGCAAAAAAAAAGTAAGAAATTAAGTAAAACAAGCAGGGGCGACCGCAACAGGCTGCACGCACGGTTGGCGCATGCGCACTAAAAACTAAATAAGATGAGATAAGATAAGATAAGATAAGATAAACTTTATTGATCCCACACTGGGGAAATTCACATGTCACAGCAGCTCAAAGCACAGACAGAAAGTTAAGAGTGGATAGTGTATTATAAAAAATTAAATAAAGATTACAAATAGAAAATATGTATGTTAAAAATATACAAAAATATATAAAAAGTAAGGCACTTTCGAGGATGAGCTGTACAGATTTTTTTTTTTAAACTGTACAAAAAAATGTACACGAATATTTACAATATATATACAAAAATATTTATATGTGGAAATATTGCACAGAATGTGTAGATGCACAGAGTCTTAGCAGTCATGCAGCAGACATGACATTGGTGTTGTCAGATATTGCTGTCAAAAAGTCTGACTGCTGATGGGATGAATGATCTGCGGTAGCGCTCCTTCTTGCACTGTGGGTGCAGCAGTCTACTGCTGAATGTGCTGCTCAATGCACGGAGAGTCTCATGCAAGGGGTGAGAGGTGTTGTCCATTATGGATATCAGCTTTGCTAACATCCTCCTCTCACCCACCTCCTTGATGGTCTCCAGAGGACAGTCCAGGACTGAGCTGGCCCTCCTGACCAGCTTGTTCAGTCTTTCCCTGTCCCTCTCCGTGCTTCCACAGCTCCAGCAGACCACTGCATAGAGTATGGCAGATGCACAGTGTCATAAAAAGTCCTTAGCAGTGTCCTGCACACTCCAAAGGGCCTCAGTCGCCGCAGCAGGTGGAGACGACTTTGGCCCTTCTTGTACAGGACGTTGGTGTTTGTGGACCAGTCCAGTTTATTGTTGAGGTGAACACCCAGGTATTTGTACTCCTCCATGACCTCGATGTCCAAACCCTGGATGTTCACTGGAGTAGTCTAGGGCGCTTTCCTACGGAAGTCAATCACTAACTCATTGTCTTGCTGGCGTTGATGTGAAGGTGGTTGATCTCACACCAGTTAACAAAGTCTGTGATGACCCCCCTGTACTCCAGATCATTCCCCTCTGACACACATCCAACAATGGCTGTATCATCAGAGAACTTCTGGAGGTGGCAGCTGTCTGTGTTGTGTCTGAAGTCCGATGTGTACAGGGTGAAGAGGAAGGGGGCGAGGACTGTCCCCTGTGGAGCCCCTCTGCTGCAGACTACCACATCAGACACACAGTCACCAAGCCTCACATACTGTGGTCTGCTGGTGAGGTAGTCTATGATCCATGCAGCCAGGTGACGTCGACTCCAGCTCCTTCCAGCTTCCCCCTGAGCAGAGATGGCTATATAGTATTGAAAGCGCTGGAGAAGTCAAAAAACATGACTCTCACAGCACTTCCAGTGTTCTCCAGGTGAGACAGTGTTCGATGGAGCAGGTAGATGACAGCGTCATCCACCCCAATGCCTGCCTGATATGCAAACTGCAGGGGGTCCAGTTCTGTTCTCACCAGGGGTCGGAGGTGGTTGAGTATGATTCTCTCCTTGGTCTTCATCAGGTGGGAGGTCAGGGCTACAGGTCTGAAGTGGTTGGGCTCCCTGGGGTGTGCAGTCTTTGGTACAGGAACCACACAGGAAGTCTTCCACAGGACAGGAACCTTCTCCAGACTGAGGCTGAGGTTGAAGATGTGCAGAACCACTTGACAGAGCTGAACTGCACAGTCCGTCCAGACTCTGAGCCCCTCCTGCTGCTGTACATAGTTCAAACATATTTTTGTTTGAGTTTATACATCAAAAAAATCTTTTGGATCAATATGGTTTGTATTTTTATTTTGTAAAATCTGATAAAAAAAATTGTCTTTTTTTAAATGACAACGTTTTAATAATTTTATCAAGTATTGTGGTTTCCTGATTTTCATAACTTTTTCGCTTGGGTTGTACAGACTTGGGATATGAAGTATTTTAAGATATTTCAAGAAACTCCATCACAATAAGCAGAAATACCAATGTAGGCACTGATGGACCATTTCTGTTGCAGAGTTCAGAGGGTTAATAATGCATCCCCCATGCTGTTTTCTGTCTCTTTCAATAAAAACACCTTAAGTTACCCCATGCTGGCTATTCTACCTGTTGGTTGCATGACTAGTTATCTGGATTTTAAAAAGTCTGTATCTGTATCAGGGTGATCTGATTCAGTGTTACTTTAAAAACGGCATAAAAGTGAGGCGGATTAAATGATCCTGCATAGCAAAACATGGGACTTTAAAATCTGGCCTAAATAGCAAACGTTTTCCTCAGAATCACATGCATGCTTCACAGAAACTCTTATATGTGTATCTATGTCTGTGTGTGAACACCAGACAGGACTTTCACCTCCCAAAGCCTAGAGCAGATACTCTAAGCAGCCCTGTGACAGCTGCATGTACAAGCTCTGCTACAAAATCCATGTCAGCTAAGAGCAAAACTGTCGCAGCTGTTTGAGGAGCATATACGCTAGTTTTTAAGTTTTGGTACCAGGGAATATGATCCAAAAGGCACTTTAATCAATCAATCAATCAATCAATCAATCAATTTTATTTATAAAGTCCAATATCACAAATCACAATTTGCCTCAGAGGGCTTTACAGCATACGACATCCCTCTGTCCTTTGGACCCTCACAGTGGATAAGGAAAAACACCCCCCAAAAAACCCCTTTAACAGGGAAAAGAAATGGTAGAAACCTCAAGAAGAGCAACTGAGGAGGGATCCCTCTTCCAGGATGGACAGATGTACAATAGATGTCATACACAACAGATCAGCATAATAAATGAACAGTAATCCATATAACGAAATGATACAATAAGGCCCCAAAAATCCTTGTGGAATTTTCACACCCCCTCACACCTCTGATTGAAATTACACACACAAATCCAGCTCAATGTGCTGAACAGAAAAACCTTTTCTGTGGATTGCATTTGGACCAAGCTTACAGAAGCTCGCTGATATCTCACTGTGTCTTCAAGATATTGACCAAGAACTGAAAGTGGCGTGGCTCAGCATATAAACAGACCTGACTCCCTAATGATTCATTGAAGGGAAATACAGTGACCAGGCATGTGTGCCTTGGTATTGTCTCACGTTGTCCATTTTACGTCCTGCTATGCTTTTCGGCATGCTCTTTTTGGTCAGTAGGTGGTAGTATTTTGTCATGATTTGTCTGGGGACCAGTGTTGTGCCGAGTGGTGCCTGCATGCCAAGATCTGCATTCATCTCACAGGATCGCTCACAGCTTCAAATGAAAACTATCACTATCACTTTAAAAGCAATGTAAGTTTACCTGTGGGGTTCATCGGTGCTGAAAAATGATCAAGAGTCTATAGTTTATGAATGTTTAGAATCAGTAGTGTGTTAATAATAACTATTCATTAACTATTAATAGCTAATAATAATACTGTTGTAGTGGTCCCAAATTAGTTTTTGTTCTCTTTTAAAGACAACTGGAAAATAACTTTGCAAACAACTTTTTAACTCATAAAATCCCTTTGTTTTGTCAGTGTCACACAGGCAACTAATACAGTCAGCTTTCTTAACAGGTGGCTGTGTTCAAACTAAATACTTGCAAAAGACATCCTGCAACAACAGATTGATGCTTAAAATACAAATCATTGATTGAAATCAAACACTTCAACCAGAATCAGCGCATAAAATGTTTCATGAGTTTAAGGCAGGAATGTCAGTGAATCAGTTTGCACTGATTTATGAATGAATCAATGTGGGTGATTCTTACAGTATCTGCAGTCTACAGCTGCCTTTTACTTTATGAAGAGCCTCTTCAATTAATGAAATCACTGCAGCATCTGAAGGCAACAGGACTGACATGATGAATCCGCAGCCTCTGAGAGGTGGTGCTCCAGAGCACAGTGCTGTTCTGCACAGCCATTAACTGCTTCCCTTCATTAAATCACCTGACAGTGACACCAGACTGCCACAGTATAACCATACAGACCTCTACACACATCAGACTGATCAGTTAGAACTCTCGTTGGCATAACAGGACATACAATGGACAGCCTGAACAATCATACTATTGTGGTCTGAGAAATGTCTGTGCCAGCTTTTCCCTTGCCTTGAGTCTGCCTGTCAGGAGGTCAAGGATTCACATGCACAGTGAGGTGTTAAATCTCAGTTCCCTGAGCTTTATGACCAGCCTGGTGGGAACTAAAGTGTTAAACACTGAACTGCAGTCAATTAACAGCAATCTCACATAATACCCTGTCTTGTCCAGGTGACTCAGGGTAGTGGAGGATGTGTGCTATGGCCTCTAATGTTATCAGCTAATATACTACGGCTAACTAGCTCCACTGTTGGATATACGAGCAATGCTTTATTTGATTGTTTGTGTCTCCCTCTTGTTTCTCTCTCTTTACCAGGCTGGTGTAGGGAATCTACATTTTTAGGCTTCACACGACGGCACTATAAATGTTGAGAATCTACATTTTTAGGCCTCATCAAGGGGCAACATAAATGGTGGGGTTTATAATACTATGTCTCATCAAGGGACACCAAATATGTAGGGGTTCTACAAATAGTATTATAAAAAGCTGGGATACTACTTGTTGGACAACTAGTAGGTCTCACACAGCGGCACCATAAATATTGGAAACAATTCTTGGCGTAACACGGAGGCACTATAAAGGTTGGGAACAACACTAATAGGCCTCATCAAGGGCCTGACCTTGTAATAGATCTCCAACTTAAGTATCAAATTTGCTATCAGAAATAATTAATAATTCTTAGTAATAATTATTAATTATGTTAAATAACATGACTTAATTAACATCAAATCACCTCATGGGGCACCATTCCCGAAAAGGGAAAAATGATAGCCAGTTAACGATATTAGTCTCATAAAGTTCACTAAACTATTAATTTGGGATTTTGATTAATAATTAAACTAATAACCATAACCAAAATTAATAATAAAGCTTGAAGGATTTCAGAGTTCTTGACGTAGCAGAGGTTGACCATTCATTAACTCTTGTACAACATTAAACAGACAGCAGGTACGATTCCAAAATTATATTTATTTGTAAAGCAAAGCAAAACCAAAACACACAAATCCTAACTATATACAAGCATGTGTGTGTGTGTATACGTGTGTAGGTGTGTTTCTGTGTGTGTGCGAGAGAGAGAGAGAAAGATAAAGGTGGGTGTGGTAATCGAAGGGCCGTTTGGCCTACAAAACAAAATGGCTGACAACAGAAAACTACGAGATGGCCAAATCAAAGCTGGCTTCAGATCGGGGGAGGTGTTTGTCTTACTGTGTGGTCAAGACAAAGACAAAGGAAAAGAAGCGGGAACTTTGAGCTGCCTGTTTGGGTGTAGCTCTGTTGAAAGCCTATTTGTAAGTGAGTCTATGTGAATGCGATTTGTGTTGCAAAGGGTCTGGATTAGTGCAGAATAGAGTTGGGTGGTATTCAAATTTTGTTACCGTTGAACTTTCCCCACATTTTCCCGGGGTATACGGTATTATCGTGACTAATTAAAAATTACTTTGTAGAGTTCAGAGGGATTCGCCAAAATGTGGGCTTGCCCCTATACCGTTCAGAAACAGAGTAGCAAACATTACATAGGCCTTAGAATACTGAAAAAATAACAACAAAACATGTACAACATTAACAACTTTTATTAACACATTTTTTTTTTAAAAAAGTGCAAATACAGTAGTCAACCGAACAGAATGAAAATAACAACAAATTGTCTGTGGGCCACAGTTCACTTCCAGCACAGTCATCGACACAAATCAGTTAAATTAAAACACAGTCCTATAGCATCCATTACTTATAGGCTTTTCAAATAATAAAAAAGTAACAACAAATAATAAAGACAGTAACAAAAATGTGTGCTATACAGCATATCCCAAGACCGCAACGGGTACTGTCCGTTGGTTTATTTTTAGAGCCTATCAACGTAAATCAAATAAGTTAAAAGCACAGCTCTACAGCATCCAGCACTAGGGTTTATCAAATAAGAAAAACAGAACAATAAATAACAAGGCATAACCAAAAATGGAGAGCTTTTGGCACACACGCACAGGTACTTTCGGGCAACCCTCGACATCAGAGGAAAACGCCTGGCTCCATTACATTTCCTCTTGCTGTCACTGTCTTCATGTAGATCTTGCACACAGCCTTGTCGACATTCGCTGGCTCTCCCTTGTCATTTGGTGGGAACCCGAAATGCTGCCAAACTACAGAAGTTGTGTTTTTTTAGGGACCAACTCGCTTGATGCGCGGCTTGCCATCTTTTCTTCTCTTTCTTGCTTCTGAGCTGTCACGTGACGACGTCACATCCAAAAACTTTATTAACCGTCATCTCCCGAAACAGCAGTTGAGAGAATCATTATAGCCTACTATTAGTTTTAAATTGTAACAGTATTAAATTGAAAACTCAACCACACATACATAGGTGCTGGACAAACACTCATTATTTAGGCATTAACTAAATTATATTTAATATTAGATTAGGCCCCTACAGGCCTATATGCGCAGCAGATTTTTTTTTTTTAAATGATGGTAATGAAACTGATACCATTGCTATTTTTAGATACCGCGGGATACCTTATTATTGTATTATTGCCCAACCCTAGTGCAGAAGATGTTTAGTTGCATGCAAGATGTTGTCTGTGAACTGCATTAGCAAACTAAACATGACTTTGCTTTGGTAAAACCAACTAATCAGTAATCTAATTGCAGACAATCACAACAATAACTCAATAAACAGCATTAAATCACATACAACAAGTTAAACAGTCTTGCTTAGCCTGTACAGCTGTGATAAGGCTATGCCCAGTTGTTACATTACCAAATCCTGAATGGATGGAGGGAAGAGTTGGTTTGAGGCGTGTTGTTCTTGTTAGCCGGTGAAGAAGGCTGGAAAGAGCTGTGGCTCTACAAGCAGTCTTTGTTGTGTCCTTGTTCCAAAGGTGCAGATCCGAGGAAGCTGGTTGCTCGGGGTCCTTGCAGAGTTAGACATCGGCGTGCTAACTTAACTTGATTCTCCTTATTACTGGGAGGTTAGTTGCAAACCTTGTGTTTGCCCTTCTAACGTCTCTGGGTTCAGTTATGCTCCTGCTTTGAGTGAGGGCACGAGAGTCTTAGGAGAAAGGGAACAAAACTCTGTAGAGCAATTTTTCCCCCCCTTGATGGTTTGGGGGCAGGGGTCTCTGAGCAGGTCCACAGCTCAGGATGAAGAGCACATCTGGGCTGGTCCAGAGCCCAGAAGGAAAGAGTTATAAGCGGCTTGGCTGCCCAAGGGCGAGAGAGAGACTGTAGTAAAGGCAGAAGAACTTCTACAGTGTGTCTGATGACATCACAGAGTCACATGACACTGTAAAAGTACTGACCAATCACGTTTTGAGACTTGTCTCTCAAAGAGGTGTGAGGTGGGTATCCTGCTGAGATGGGTGTCAGACAACTGTCTTTGTAGAAGAACAAAGAACATGAGGTCTCTCCCTCTCAGGAGGAAAAGCCTTTACATGTCCAGTTTAGATTTTAACAAATGGCAAATCATCTGTGGTCCAGTGAATCCCAACACTGGTCATTTTAAAACCAATAAGCTGAAACACTAATAAGTCATCAGGAGAGTAAGTTTAAGTCAATTCACAGAACTGTGGCATTAGTGCTGGCTAATTTGAATTAGCTATAGTTAATAAAATCTGCAAGACAGAGTTGTCATTTTAGTTGGCAAAATCAATGGTCTCTAACTGGAACTGCCTTTTTTTAATTTGGAGTGATCAGTGTTCCACAGTTATTGTAAACTCCCCATATGTCATGCGGGAATGAACAGCAGGTGTCGCAACAGTAACTAAAAGCACAGGGCTTAGTAAATGGTCAGTTTTTTAGTGATACTATCCTGATGAAGCCAAAATGTCCTAACATGGCTAGAAAGATGAATAAAAAAATCATATAATGTGAGCACCAGGACAGAATTTAGGGCTAACACCCTCTAAACAGCAAATATAAATGCATCTGTGTCATGATTTATACGTTGACATTCACTGATGTTGTAAATTATAATACTAGGCCTTATCAAGGGGCACCAAAATGTTGGGAATCCACACTTATAGGCTTAGTATGGCGATACCATTAATGTAGGGAATCTACATTAATAGGCTCAAATTGGCTATCAGAAATAATTAATAATTATTAGTAATAATTATTAATTATGTTAAATAATGGGACTTAATTAACATTAAATCACCTCGTGGGGCACCATTCCCATAAAGGGAAAAATGATAGCCAGTTAATGATATCAGTCTCAAAAAGTTCACTAAACTATTAATTTGGGAAATTGATTAATAATTAAATTAATAACCATAACCAAATTAATAATAAAGCCTGAAGGATTTCGGAATTCTTGACGCAGCAGAGGTTGACTATTCATTCACTGTTGTACAACATTAAACAGACAGCGGGTACGATTCCAAAAATATATTTATTCATAAAGCAAAGCAAAGCAAAACCAAAACCAAAACACGCAAATCCTAACTAACCATATACAAGCATGTGTGTGTGTGTATATGTGTGTAGGTGTGTGTCTGTGCGTGTGTGCAAGAGAGAGAGAAAGACAAAGGCGGGTGTGGTGATCGAAGGGCCGTTTGGCCTACAAAACAAAATGGCGGACAACAGAAGACTACAAGATGGCCAGATCAAAGCTAGCTTCAGATCGGGGGAGGTATTTGTCTGGCTGTGTGGTCAGGACAAAGACAAAGGAAAAGAAGCGGGACTTGAGCGGCCTGCTCGGGTGTAGCTCTGTTTAAAGCCTATTCGTGAGTGAGTCTATGCGAATGCGATTTGCGTTGCAACGGGTCTGGATTAGTGCAGAAGATGTTTAGTTACATGCAAGACGTATGTGAACAGCATTAGCAAACTAAACATGACTTTGCTTGGTAAGACCAACTAATCAGTAACCTAATTGCAGACAATCACAACAATAACTCAATTAGCAGCATTATATCACAAACAACAAGTTAAACAGTCTTGCTTAGCCTGTGCAGCTGTGATAAAGCTATGCCCAGTTGTTACGTTACCAAATCCTGAATGGATTGAGGGAAGAGTTGGTTTGATGCGTGCTGTCCTTGTTAACCAGTGAAGGCTGGAAAGAGCTGTGGCTCTAGAAGCAGTCTTTGTTGTGTCCTTGTTCCAAAGGTGCAGATCCGAGGAAGCCGGTCGCTCGGGGTCCTTGCAGAGTTAGATGCTGGGGTGCTAACTCAACTTGATTCTCCTTATTGCTGGGAAGTTAGTTGCAAGCCTTGTGTTTGCTCTTCTAACTTCTGTAGTTTCAGTTATGCACCTTCCTTGAGTGAGGGCATAAGAGTCTTAGGAGAAAAGGGAACAAAAGTCTGTAGTGCAGTTGTTCCCCCCCTTGATGGTTCAGGACAAAGAGCACCTCTGGGCTGGTCCAGGGCCCAGAAGGGAAGAGGTGTGGGCGGCTTGCCACCCAAGAGCTAAGAGAGAGACTGCAGTGAATGGAAATCAACTCCTACAGTGTGTCTGATGACATCACAGAGTCACATGGCACTGTAACAGTAATGACCAATCACTTTTGAGACTTGTCTCTCACAGAGGTGTGAAGGTGGCCATCCTGCTGTGATGGGTGTCAGGTAACTTCTATGTTTGAGAACAAAGAACATGAGGTCTTCCACCTCAGGAGGAAAAACCTTCACATGTCCAGTTTAGTTTTTAACAAATGACAAATCATCTGTGGTCCAGTGTATCCCAACACTGAACAGTGTGCATATGTGTGTGTCTGAGGGCAGGCACGTGGCACAAGGGGGGAAATAAATAAAAGGGCAAGTGGGCTTGTTTGTGTACCTTACCTCTGGTCTATTTTTGACAAGTTCTGGCTGTCCATTCACCTGTGCACCTATGCATATGTACACCCAGAAAGTTTCAGCAAAAATTTCCTAGTCATTTTGTGAGCAAGTAAACTGAAAGGGAAGAAGGAAATTCAAGAGGAGTATCAGGGAGATCCCCCATCCCCCTTCTACTGCAGAGGCAATTTTACTTTCAGATGTCCTTTCAGAGATTAATATACTTTACATCTGCACAATGGATAAAGTGGGGCCAGACGGTCCAATTAAGTCTTTTTCCCTGTCCCTCTTTATTGAGAACCTTACAAGTACAAACAAACAAGGCACATTTTCAAGTCTTGCTTGTCAAATAGCTTCTGTTTCAGGTTGAGCAAACTAAGGTAAAAAAATATATACAAAATGATAGAAATGGTACAAAAACAAATAGAAAATTAGAGTGATGATGGTTTTCTCGTGCATAGGGTACATTTTTGAGAAGGACCATCTGCATTACTGCAACATAGACTACTGAGTGTGTCTATGTGAGTCTGTATGTTGGTGATACTTTCACCTCTGAGGATGCATTTTGTTGTGACTGGCAGGACCACCTACCACACTTAATGAGATCCCATGTTGCTCTGCTAGCCAGTTCTTGCAAAATTGAGAACTGATTGGCTGCTGAAAAAAATCGTGCATTTGATCCTCTTCACCCTTCTTGGTGGCTCACCGCAACCCGTGAGCAGGTAGGAATGAAATCAGTTCTTTACAGTGACCGTTAGTGACAGACACTCAACTCAAGTACACAGAAAGCTACATGTCAGTCTGTAATTAGGAATCTTGTAAGGCAAGTATTTTAAAACATATAATCCAGATCAGAATTATCTGGAAAGGATTAAATCTCAAAACCAGAGGCCTGTACTACAAAGCCAGTTCACTTTACCCAGGATATCTTTTCGTTATCTGGTTTCACTAACCCTGACATTGGCCTTCTGAATATCTTGAGGCCTGTACTACGAAGCAGGATTTGAAGTTAGTGAGATAACTTCTTGGTTCACATGATGAGAACTAGGATCAAACATATTTTGTTAGTAAAATAATCCACACACTGTTAATTGGCTCCCGTTACTATAAATGCCCCATTTCAGTCAGATAGACCTCATTAGTCATTAAGTACTTTTCCACCCTTTACTTTAGTAGCAGAAACAGTCTGGCATCACTTTTAAGTGTTTTATGTGACATATTGAGAGTAGTATTATCATCATCTAACTAAACAGCGAAAAATACATAGGGTCATAGCTCAGTGATACCTGCAGTCTCAGCTGACGGTGAGTGTTTTAAATGTTTCGAGATTTTTAATTTTTTTAGATTACAGATTATTGTTTATATTCCACGCCACTAACATTTCACTGTCTCATAGTCACAGACGTTTTTGCTACCGTGTCATCTCATATTATATGAAGCAGCCTACTTAATTTATGGTTCTGATGATGTTGCTCATAATTAACACCTGCCCCTCTTTCACATGAACACACTCATGGCTGGATAGGAAAACCCAGAGATGACTTAACTGGGCCCCGTTTCCCAGAGCCTTCGTAGTGCCATGTGCATCGTAAGTTGTATCTTATCCTGTCACAGTTTTAGCTTTATTAGGCCAAAATTATGCTTTTTAAATAGACAGTTGCAGTATAATTCACATCTAGACTCCTCGCTCAAATTACATAATTAGTTTAAAATTAACTTCCTGAAAAAGAATAAAGAATATTGAATATTATGAATATATAGGTTTATTTATTTATTTATTCATTCATTCATTTATTTAATGGAGCTAACTAACTGAGGATATGTTTTTTCTGATGAGGCTACAGGCTGTATGCTACCACTATATACTGAATATCAGATACTTGACAAATTGATCAAATTGAAGTCTAAGTATTAAGTTCTAAGATGGCGGCGCGTGTAGACGCAGTGACCCGGTGCTCTTCTCCAGTTAGCAGCTACACACTGTGAAGGACCTACACCCGAACTGAACTTTTAAGCCTAAAACAACACTGGACTGGCTGGACCCCCCCAGAAGGGTTCGACTCGTTCCCAGAGAGGATATGCCGGCAAGAGCGGACAGAAAGGAGGCGACGGCGGCACTGCGAAAGACGCCGGAAACAAGGCAAACGAGCCGGCATCAGAGCTAGGCTAACTGCCGCTCCACACAAACCAGCCGTTCCAAGCATCTTTCTAGCCAACGTCCGCTCCCTGGTTAACAAGATGGACGAGATGAAACTATGGGATGTAAACAACCGGATAGACAGCTGTATCATGGTGATAACAGAGACCTGGCTGCATGAAAACATCCCGGACCTAGCCGTGGAGCTAGCAGGACGTACGATCTTCCGGGCGGATCGCACATTGGACTCTGGTAAGAGGAGGGGAGGAGGTGTGTGCGTCTATATTAACAACAGTTGGTGCACGGACACTGCCGTCATTGAGAGACACTGCTGTCCAGACCTGGAGTTTCTAATGTTGAAGTGCAGACCTTTTTATTTGCCCAGGGAAATAACCTAGGTGTTTGTAACTGCTGTGTATATCCACCCGCGAGCTAATGCTAACGTAGCTATGAGCAGGCTGCGTGATAGCATCACCAGGCAACAAAACAAACACCCAGAGGGCTTCTTCATCGTGGCTGGAGACTTTAATCACACCAACTTAAAGGCTGTGCCCCCCAGATTTTACAAGAATGTTGACATTCAAACAAGGAAGGGCAGAACACTAGACCAGGTCTACACCAACATCTCTGGAGCCTACAGAGCCCGCCACTCCCCCCACCTGGGACACTCGGACCCTATTTCCCTGTTCCTTACACCAGCTTACAAGCCCCTCATCTGCAGGTCTAAGCCACAGTACAAGTCAGTGCAGTGCTGGACTGAGGAGGCCACACTATCCTTGCAGGACTGTTTTGAGGACACCATATGGGAGCTCTTTGAAGACCCAGACATTGAACTCCACACCTCCTCTGTACTATCATACATCAGTTTCTGCATGGATAATGTAACATCAAGGAAACAGGTGAAAACATTTCCCAACCAAAAACCCTGGTTTAACGCGAGTATCAGAGCACTACTCCAGGCCAGGGATTCAGCACTGAGGTCAAGGGGCAGGGAAGCCTACAGGAGGGCTAGAGCGGACCTGAACAGAGGCATCAAGGCTGCTAAAACAAAGTACAGAGAGCAGATAGAGGCCAACTTCAACAACCCCCGCTCCATGTGGAAAGGCATACAGAATATAACTTACTACAAACAATGCCACAACACCCTCCCCTCCACCGACACTTCTCTCCCAGACCAGCCTAACACCTTTTTCTCCCGCTTTGAAGAGGACAACAGACAGGCAGAGGACACACAGCTGACATTATCAGAGCACGACCAGCCCCCCACCATCCAACAACATCAGGTACTGCGAGTCCTGCATGGCATCGACACCAAGAAAGCACCAGGACCGGATGGAGTACCAGGGAGAGTGCTCACCAGCTTGCTGCAGTATTCACTAACATCTTCAACCGTTCACTGCAGCAAGCCACAGTCCCCACCTGCCTGAAAACTGCCACCATAATCCCTGTGCCCAAATCCTCTGCCATCACAGGGTTGAATGATTACCGGCCTGTGGCCCTGACACCAGTGATCATGAAATGTATGGAGAGACTGGTGTTACAGCATGTCAAGGCCCACATCCCACCTGGCTTTGATCAACATCAGTTCGCCTACAGGTCCAACAGATCCACAGACGACGCCATCTCCATCGCCCTCCACACTGCTCTCAGCCACATTGAAAGCCACAACACATATATCAGGATGCTGTTTGTTGACTTCAGCTCGGCATTTAACTCCATCAGCCCCAGCAGACTCATCAACAAACTGCAGACACTACAACTTGGAACCTCCCTCTGTCTGTGGATCAAGGACTTCTTGACTAACAGACCCCAGCATGTCAGAATGGGTACCTCCACATCCTCCACCATCGTCCTCAATACTGGTGTTCCTCAGGGCTGTGTGCTGAGTCCAGTCTTGTACACACTGTACACTTATGACTGTGTCGCTACTCACGGCTCCAACACCCTCATCAAATTTGCGGATGATACAACCGTTGTGGGGCTCATCAACAACGGTTATGAGACACCATACAGGGAGGAGGTCCAAGCACTGGTGGCCTGGTGCAGTGACAACCACCCCAACCTCAACACCAAGAAGACAAAAGAAGTCATTATTGACTTCCGGAAGTCGAGGACCACACTGCACTCAGGCCTGAGTATCAACAGGGAGGAAGTGGAACGGGTCACCACCTTTAAGTTTCTTGGCCTGCACATCTCAGAGGACCTGGGCTGGACTGTGAACACCACCCACATCATCAAAAAGGCCCAGCAGCGTCTCTTCTTTCTGAGAACACTGAGGAGGAACAAACTCCCTCCACCTCTGCTGAGAAACTTCTACCACTGCACAATAGAGAGTGTCCTCACCTATGGCTGTACTGTGTGGTACGCCAGCTGCACTGCATCTGAAAAGAAACAACTGCAGTGGGTCATCAAGACGGCTGAGTGGATCATCGGCTCCCCACTTCCACGCCTAGAGGAGATCTATTCCAGCCATCTCCTCCGACGGGCCACAAAGATTCGGAATGACCCCGCCCACCCAGGACACTCTCTATTCACCAGCCTTCCCTCTGGCAGACTCAGAGTCATGAGAGCCCGCACCAACAGACTGAAACACAGCTTCTTCCCCATGGCTGTGAAGAGACTGCTACAGGAACCATGACCCCCCCCCAGTTTATTTTATGACAAGGACATTGTAGCTGCCACAAGAGAGCACCATACGAAATTTCACTGTATTTATTACAGTGACAATAAAGCTTCTTCTTCTTCTTCTTCGTCTTCTTCTTCTTCTTCTTCTTCTTCTTCTAATGAGGCCGACTGGAAACGAATCAAGCGGGCGGCACCAGCTAAATAGGCGGTCAAGTGCGGCACCTCTGCTTGCTTCATTGTAGATGAGATTATGGCTGCATTACAGCATATCGTTGAGCTCAATCAGCTGAACCAAAGGCGTCGCCGTCTGTGTAGCCATTTGGTTCACGTTAAACATTTTATATGGACAAACTTCAGTCCGCTTGATGTCCTCTCAGACAGTGCCATCCTGTCCAAATACCGGCTGCCACGTGAGGATATCCTGAATCTGCTTGCACTTGTGTCCCTGCACATTTCTAGAGCTACCAAGTATATGTAAGACACAAACTGGCATTGAACTGCAATGATGGAAAAAGAGAGACAAACACGTGTGCTGTTATAAATGTTTCAGTAGCAAAAGAATTATCAGTGAGCAGCAATCCCATGTCTCTGCTTCATCATTAGTCTCCTTATAATGGGATGTACATGTAAGTTATTATTTTTATGTGATATGCTTCAGGCATATTAGGACAGGGATTTTTCCTGGGATTGTGCCAAAACGCTCGTCTGGACAGAAATTCAGTTTTAAAGCGCTGCTTTTAAAAATACCCTTGTATGTGTGGACTAGGCTTCAAATAGATGAGCAGATGTTCTGTAAAAGGCATAGCCTCATTTATGATATAATATTTGATGGAGGTAAAATTATTATGGCAATACTTTTTATATTACATCATTTATTTACCTTTATATGAGATCAATCGATGTGTGCAACATCGATTAATACACATTCAGTTCATTTAATTTCCACAGGGTGTCCACACCCTGCACACTCACAAAAGGTCAACCTATCACATCTGTTAAATAAATGTGTCACACCTAGCAATCCGTCAATCACACCTTCTCACTATGGTAAAAGTTTCTGTCCCTTCCTTGCTCAGGGTTGCTCTGAGAACTTTCCTGAATCACTCCTAGGCTTCCTTACTAAAATTATTAGGATTTGCAAAATTTTTTAGAATATGGTCACTGATCTTTTAATATCTGGATCAGGGTGATCATATTAAAATATATATATATATATCTATATATATTTGAAAAAAATATGACAAAACTTACAAAATCAAAATAAATTTTATCTGGAATAACAAAAAAAGGGATTACAAAATCTGGATAATTGTGATCTGGATTAACTGTTTTGAAATACTTGGTTTACTTAACCAAATGGGACTGGATGGGGAAATTTCTAAAGTCAGTTGAAGTTTTGTGTCTTCTTTCAAACGGTGAACTTGTAAAATAGTGTTTTTTATCAACCCAAGCTTTTGATAGAGTTGTTAATTTTGTTCATATGTGATGGTTGCATAGTTTTATGATCAAGGCTCACAAAAATGCATGCTTGGATAAAAAGTCCATTGGCTTTATTGGCCCCATCTGCATTATATTTCAAAATGACCTGTTGTAGCGATCTGCTCTTTCCAACTGCACAATAAATAACAGCCAGTGATTCATGTGTTTGGGGAGTTGTGCTAAACTCCAGGCTCCAAAGGCTTTGCCTGAGATCTGCAAACCAGACAGAGCATATTGCATTTTCTCTGCCAGGATTGAGTGACTATGAACAAAGCAATGAAAGATAAAAAAAACCCAAAAAAAACACGATGGCAGGGTAGGGAAGGTGAAGCAGATGGAGCATTTTGCCAGTGCAAATGTAACATTTGTCATCATGAGATTGCTCTGAGACAGAGTGATGGGAGGAGAGAAATGATAGAATATGAAAATTACAAAGACAAAGTTGAGAAACAGACAGAAGAAAAAAGAGCAGTGTTTGGTTTTCTGGCAGAATGACTGAACCTGAACCTCAACTCATTTGTTCTGTGGCCATTTAAAATGCTGTCCTGCGGGCTCTGATCCCTTTACCTCCACAGCTCAATTAAATCAGATGATAAAACAGCAAAAGACTGTTAATTTGCAAGTGTGTGTGTGTGTGTGTGGGGGGGGGGGGGGTTGTTGGCAGAGTGTTTGAGCATGTGACTGCAAGTGTGTGCGTCTCAATACCCAGCAGAGCTGAGACTGGATTTATGTCTGGATACCACTGCTAGTCTCACTGCCTTTTAAGTGTGTGAACATGGTTGTACATTGTGAAATTTTGTGTGGTAACACACGACACAAGAGAGTAGATTGTTTGTCTGTTCTCCAGTCAATCTGCTCATCTCAAACATTAAGGCAAATTTTAACATTTAAGCAAATACTTTCAAGAAAACGGTGTCCCAAATCCAACAAATAAACAACAAAATGCACTGTTTGTCATTGCCCACCAGAGCGATACATAGGGTTTACTGATCAGCTGTTTCAATCAGCGGTAAGACTGTGAGACTTTGTTTGTGTCTTCCAACATCCTTGCAAATCTTTTGTTTTAATGACGTGATAACGCTATGATAAAAGTTTGGTTTAGTTAGGCACAAAATCAACTTAATTAAACTTAAATTTAACAAAACATCAAGGTTTATTTTTTATATACTCTATTAATCCCGCAAGGGGAAATTCAAGGTTTACACTCTGTTGTCAGATACACACAGGTCCGAATACACACACATGCACAAACGGGACCTATACATGCATTAAATGGAGATGTCAGAGTGTGGGGGCTGCCCATGGACAGGCGCCCTGAGCGGCTGGGGGGGTTCGGTGCCTTGCTCAAGGGCACCTCGGCAGTGCCCAGGAGGTGAACTGGCACCTCTCCAGCTACCAGTCCACGCTCCATATTTTTGGTCCGAGCTGGGACTTGAACCGGCAACCCTCCGGTTCCCAAGCCAAGTCCCTATGGACTGAGCTACTGCCGTTTGGACATCTGGCTTGTAATGGTAACAATAAAACCCACTTGGTAAAGGTTAGAGAATGGTGAAGGTCATCCTTCAAAAAAAACAAAAACGGTTTAGACTGATGGATGGAAAGTACCGTGGTCTCTTGTCTTGAAGCTACAGTTCAAATATTTTATAAACATAACTTTTTGTCATATTTGCTGCAACTACCAACGCATTCTTATCCCAAGTCGTAACATATCATGTCTGCATATTACAGGCGAGGTATCCCCCTGCGTCTGCTGTCGACGCTTCAGGACGCCGCAACCAGTGCTGCGACATGAACAAATATATATATATAAGTGGTTTGGTTTAGGCAACAAAAGAAAATGGTTAGGGTTTGGCTAGAGGTGCACAATAATATTGGCAAATCATCAGAATTGGCCAACATGCTGATAATATCTGTACATCATTGGTATCAGCCAATATGCTTTCTCTTACTTTGCACAGTGAATGAATATTACATGCAATGAAAAGCATTCTATTTCATGCCTCCATCTGCTGATGGGCCCACATGATAAGAGTGTGCATATATACTATGTTGTTAGTTCCACTACAGAACAGATTTGATGATCACTAAAATTAGGTGGAATAAAAAGTGGATACAATGATGTCAGTATTGATTATCGGTTATCAGGCAAATGAGTTGTTATGTCAGATATCAGCAAAAATTTCATATCATGCATCCCTTGTTTAGGCAACAAATGCACATAGGCCAGGACTGGGGTTAGGCTATGGGTTTCACACTAACACCATTTCAAACTGATGACATTCAGCGGCATATCATACCACCGTGACAGGTGCCGTCCAGCCTTGTTATGAACTGACGCTGCCCCTCCATGTATCATACTGTCACGACGGGTGCCGTCAGGCAGACTAGTGTCGTATCATTACAGAATCAGAATCAGAAATACTTTATTGATCCCCAGGGGAAATTGTTTTCGTTACAGGTGCTCCTTACAAGTGTAAAAAGAAGAAGATATAGTGCAAACAAGTGTAGAAAAAAGATATAGTGCAAAACGAAGTAAAATATAAGAAATATAAGAAGATAATTTACAAAATATATATGTAGAGACCACACAACATAATTTACAATATATACAGGAACCTTATATACAGACTGAACAATGTAGTCAGTTATTGCATGGATTATTTTGGAATAAATATGTAATAATTTATTATGAGTTGGTGATAGTGTTGAAACAGTCCAAGGGCAACTCAGAGGGAGGAGTTGTACAGTTTGATGGCCACAGGCAGGAATGATTTCCTGTGGCGCTCAGTGGTGCATTTTGGTGGTCTGAGTCTCCCACTGAAAGAACTCTTGTGTCCAACCAGCACATGGTGGAGTGGGTGTGAGACATTGTCCAAGATAGTTCGCAGTTTAGACAGCATCCTCCTCTCTGACACCACCACCAGAGAGTCACACGCCATTCCCACAACGTTACTGGCCTTGCGGATCAGTTTGTTAAGTCTGTTGGCATCCGCCACCCTCAGCCTGCTGCCCCAGCACACAACAGCATAGAGGATAGCACTGGCCACCACAGACTCATAAAAAATCCTGAGCATAGTCCGGCAGATGTTGAAGGACCTCAGTCGTCTCAGAAAATAGAGACGGCTCTGGCCCTTCCTGTAGAGGGCGTCAGTGTTCTTAATGAGTGGTTTGTCCAGAAGCCTATACTACGAAGCAGGATTTGGAGTTAGTGAGGTAACTTCAGGGTTAACTCTGGGTTTTCAGTACTACGAAGCTGGTTTTCTTTTTACCGGGATAAATCACAGAGGCAACTTATACTGAACAGCTAACCTGCTCCAGAGCAGGTTAACTTCAGGGTAACGCATCAAAGCCTGTCAACATCCTGACCTCTGATCAATCAGATCACTGAAGAGAAAAAGTATCCATGAATGAAAGTACAGAGTGACAGGTAGAAAAGAGGAGCCTATATGCTGTTATAGGTCAGTAGAATGATTTCATTATTCCAGGGCTCTCTTTCCAGTGGTTTTAAAACAGAGTTTCTAGGAAATTGAGAGATTAAACATATGATTTTAGCAGAATTTGAAATTACTATTATTTATTATTATTATTTTAAGTTAGCGAGGTAACTTCAGGGTTTCCTCTGGGTTTTCAGTACTACGATGCTGGTTCTCTTTTTACTGGGATAAATCACTGTGGTAACTTATGCTGAGCAGCTATCCTGCTCCGGAGCAGAGGGCTGTACTTTGAAACTATCTGGAAGCCGATATCTGGAATAATAAAACATCTCCAGGGCTCTGTTTTCACTGGTTTTAAAACAGAACTTCTAACAAACTATTTGAAATTATTAGGAACTCTAACAGAGGAGTCCTTTGCCCCAAAAACTTATCAAATTTGGCACTTACATCAGGCCTGGTGGAAAATTTTATAAAATGCAAAAATTAACCCCTAAAGTGCCAAAATGTGCTCTCTAGCACCACTAAGGCCCACAGAAATGCCCACTACGGCCCGTAGGAATGCCATAGAAAGATAAAACAAAAACTGGATTGTTTGTCTTATCAAGACCTACAAATGACCCATTGACACCCCTGACGTAAATCCAACAGGAAGGGAACAATTTGTCCTTTCACAGTAAGATTTCGGCTCCAAATGTGTCCTCATTCAAAAGCTATCTCCTCCGAGGCCATTTCTCGTATCGGCTTCAACATCTCACAGATGACAGCTCACACCCTGCTGAACAAAAGGTCTGTATAACTTTGTCATTACTCAAAGGGTTTGGATTTTAGTAGCTGTCCAAGTTGACGTCCCACAAAAATCCTGAAAATATTCGAAAGATGTCCCATAGGAAATGAATGGGAGGTGGAGAAAGAGACCAATAATTGGGGTTTTTTTCACCTGTACAGTTTCTCCATACTTTCTGCTACAGACTCCATTGAAACTGTTAACTGTTGCCAAAGGTCTCAACTATTCAGCCATGTCTCCATCTTTTTATATCTTTTACAGTTTTTAATCAGTGCCTGTTCAAGTACCATGAGCAAATTTTGAGAAATTTTGAGTTTATGTTGGGTTTCTATTAGACGGAATGTTGGCAGCAACAGTGGAAGATGTCATCAGTGTGAAGCTGCTGTGAAAATTGTCTAAAAAAAATTTGGAAGTCGCCCTTACAAGCACATAATTTGAGCTAGACACACAATCTTTTACAAAGTAATACAGATTTTTGTCCTCTTTCACACAATGGTCTGTTTTTAACACAGAGATGAACAGAATTTGAACTGTGAGCCTCCAAACACATGTGTACCCTCCATGTCCTCCATTCACTCCCAATACAATTTATGCCCTCTGATCACGGTAGAAAAGCTGAACTGCCTTCATTTCTAACTCGCTCTCTTGTCCACATTTCTGCATTTACATGGAAGATACTATATATGCACAATCCCCAAAGTTTCCTGGTTGTTTTCATTCATAGCTCAAACGGTGTGCTCACCAGAGGCATGTGTTCAATGTGTGGGGTTTTTGGCACAGGCTGAAGAAAATGCTTTGTCGCTGTGCTTTGGACCTGTGTGGTGCCCTCCATTTTGTGTTACTATGATGACCATTGCTCTTGATTGACAGCCACACATCAAGCATCACTAATGTATATCGTCTAATGCATATTGGGTACGCCAGTGCTTCTCAAAGTGTTGACTCGTATTAGTCCTGCCCACATTTATATGACCATATTTCCTGATAGTCATAGTGCCACCTAGTGGTGACAGGGAATGACATGCCACGCCCTTCAAAGTGCAGCCCCCGCCGCATGTTTCACCGACATACACGAAAATCGGTACTTACATGTATAATGCCCAGATGCAGAAAAAAAGTCTCTTGGACCCATTGCCTAAAGCCAACAGGAAGTCGGCCATTTTGAATTCAGTGGTCATTTTTGGTGTTTCCCACGTGTTGTGTTTTAACAAATTTTTACTACACATTTAAACGGATTAGCTTCAAACTTGGTTTGTGTGAGCCTGACTACGTTGTGATCAAAACTTATTCAGAGATCTACCTCTCATGTTGAAAGGCACGCCCGCTGCGGGGGGTTGAATTTTGAGGTCTTGCCATGAAACACGAAATTGCTATAACTTTGGCGTAAATGGTCCGATATCCATCAAACTTCACATAATTCATATTAGTCCCGCCCTGAACACAATTATATAACAATATACCATGATAGTCATAGTGCCAACTAGTGGCGAAAGGAAGTACTTCTTATCAGGCACTTATCTTTGGATTAACTTGAAATTTAAATGATGTGGTCTATATTTGATGTACACAAACATCCCTTAGTTCAACAGTTGAGTCACATTACTTCAAAGTCATTTATGTGACAATCTCAGTATTATCTTCATCCAACAAAACAGCAAAAAGCAGTTCCCAGTAGACCACACACACACATACATACACACCAACAGACTGCACCATAATGCACATTTGCTAAGACTGTATATATTGTGTATATATTGTGTATTATATATTGTTTGTTTGTTTGTTTATTTAGATCCCCATTAGCTTTGGCAACGCCACAGCTATTCTTCCTGGGGTCAACTCAGTATCATGTGACAATACAAAACATCAATGTTACAGTAACAAAATGTAAAGGACATACACATTACAACACACACACTATACAATACAATACATACACGTAACAACACACCCTGCCGCACCAGTTTATGTTTACCTTGATTTCATCACTCCATAAATCATAATTCGGGTATACGTACACACAACACAATATATTACAGCCCCTCCATTAATCTCCATATAGATCTGTCAGTTTCTAGAAATGTCATTACAACCAAAAGACAATGATACACTTTCAGAACTTGCAGTTAATTAAGTTTTTGTTCGGTAGTAATCTTTTAGTTTCATTTTAAAATTTGTCATGTTTTCCTGTTGAGTGATATAGTCTGGGAGTGAGTTCCATTCTTTCATTGCTCTGAACATCACTGTTCGTTGCCCAGCTGTTTTAAACTTAGGTAACGTAAAACAACCTCCTGCAGCATGCCTTGTTGCATAATTATGTATTCCTGCACTAAAAGACAACTTTTCATAACAGATCATAGGTCTCTTGGTTGTGATAACGCTTCTCATAAAAACCATCAACATATATTTTAATCTGTTATTTACATCCAACCACAAGAGTTTTTCATGCATTTTATTCACATTTGTCCTAAAACCACAGGCTGAAACAACCCGTGCTGCCCTATTCTGAACTATTTGCAGTTTTTTTATATTTCCTTGCGAAGTATTGGACCAAACAATCGAACAGTAATCTAAATTTGATAAAACCAAAGCTTGAATCACTTGTTTAACAATAGTTTGTGTTATAAATTTTGAGCACCTTTTGATCATGGATGTGGCATTACCCATTTTCAGAACAACTTTCTGTATCTGTTTGTTCCACGTCAATGTGTTATCTATTATTACTCCTAATAATTTTACTTCATCTACTTGTTTCATTGACATATTATTGATACTAAGATCAAGCTTTGGATTTGATCGTATTGAATAGTTTGATCCAATTACCATACAAGTAGTTTTTGATACATTCAAAATAAGTCGATTACTATTAATCCACTCCACCACTGTCTTTATCTCTTCATTTAAATTTTTATTTAAGTTTTCAATTGTTGATTCGGCTAAATAAATAGTGGAGTCATCAGCATACATTGCAATTTGGGCTGTTTTTAGTACTAATGGAAAATCATTTGTGAAAATTGAGTACAAAAGTGGTCCAAAGCAACTTCCTTGGGGCACTCTGTACTTTACTTGTTTAATTTCTGAATAACTTCCATTAAAATATACTGTTTGATGTCTGTCATGCAAATAACTTTTAATCCACAATAACGCAGAATGAGAGAATCTATAATATTTTAATTTTTCCAACAACAATTCATGGTCTAGAATGTCAAAAGCTGCGGAGAAATCTAAAAATACTGTTCCTATGATTTTCCTCTGTTCTATTGCCTTATACCAATCATCTACCATTTGCTCAAGGGCAGTGGCTGTCGAGTATTTTTCCCTATATGCATGCTGAAAATTCGTAAACAGGTTATTATTTGAAAAATAAGACTGGATCTGCTCATACACACATCTCTCCATTATTTTACTTAAAAGAGGTAGTAAACTTATAGGCCTACTATTTGATTCTGAAAACTGTAACCGTTTGTTTTTTGGTATTGGCACAATTTTAGAAATTTTCCGAGCTTGTGGACATTTATTTTCCTTTATGCTTTGATTAATAATATGCGTTACCATAGGGGCAATAATTGAGGCTATGGGCTTAAGCAATCTTCCCTCAAGCTCATCAACTCCAGGAGGTTTATTCTTGTAGGTCATTAACATTAATTCAACTTTTGCAACACTAATATTTATAAATTCAAATTTACACTCTTTAGCCTCCATAATTTGATTAATTAATATTGCTCCCAAGGCATTATTCTTGTGCTGAACTGTACTTTTTAAATTGTCAATCTTTGTTATAAAATAGTTATTTAGATGATTTGCTATGTCTTGGGGTTTAGTTAGAAAATTTTCTCCAGTATCTAAACAAGATGAGGTGGACCTAAGGTTTCCTTTTAATAGATAAATCAATTTGTTCCACAACTGTTTACTGTCATGTTTTGCTTCATGCACAACATTTTCATAATATTTTTTCTTTTTCTTCTTGTTCAATTTAGAAACAAAATTTCTTAATTTACAGTATACTTGCCTATCTGATGTAAAGTTTGAAGATCCAGCAATTAATTTAGCTTGATCTCTCTCTTTCATATGTTCTTTGAGTTCCTCATCTAACCATGGGGTAGTGACATTCTTTACTGTAAATTTCTTTATTGGTGCATGACAGTCAACAATTTCCATTAAAATCTCATTGAAGACACTAAATGCCTTTTCAGGATCAATTTGTAAAAATACATTAGACCATTCGGCATTCCTAATATCTTCAATATATTTTTCTTGGTCAAACTGATTATATAATCTTTTCCTGATAATTTTCGAACCTTGCTTCGGTACCTTAGTTTTTCTTACAATAGCTATTAAATTATGGTCGCTACAACCAATAGGCACAGATAAGGCCTTAGAACAAACCTCTGGGTTGTTTAAATAAATATGATCAATGCTGGTTGCTACTCGTTTACCATTGCTCTTCATACATATTCTGGTTGGCTTGTTTATAACTTGTGATAATCCACAGGATGCACATACATTCATAAGTTTCTTTCTCATTGGACAGCACCTAGAGTTCCAATCAACATTCATATCACCCAAAAAATAAATTTCATTCCCTGTAAAACTAACTAACTATTGTGTATTATTTCTATATTTTATACTCCACGTGTGCCTCTTTTAATTTTTCATACTTTTATATATTGTTTATATTGCTACTATTTATTGTCTCTTACTGGTGTTCCCTATCTTTGCTGTCCACTTTGCTGCTGTAGCACTGGAAATTTCCCCGCTGTGGGACTAATAAAGGATATCTTATCTTATCTTATCTTATTTTATCTTATCTTATCTTATCTTATCTTATCTTAAAAAATACTCTGTTCTAATGTCACATAGGCTCCTAGCTCACTGATACCTGCATGTAATATAAGTCTCAGGCGACGGTGAATTTTTGAATAGTGTTTTCAGTGTTTCTAGATTTTTCTTTGTATGATTACAGATTGTTGTTTTACATCCCAGGCCACTGACATGTTCTGATCTCATAGTTGCAGACAGTTTTTCTACTGTTTCATGTCAGATCATATGAAGCAGCCTACTTCATTCATGGTTCTGATGATGTCACTTCCAATTAACAACTCCTCCCCATTTACATGAACGCACTCGTGGCTGGATAGGAAAACCCAGAGTTGACTGAACTGATTGACAACCAGCTTTGTAGTAGTACCAGTTATCCAGACAGCCACTGTTAGGGTTAGTCGAACGAGATAGCGAGAAAATATCCTGGGTGAGTTGAACTGGCTTCATAGTACAGGCCTCAGAGCAAAAACTTTGTTCCTTAAATGTAAACATTTGTTGTTTTGGGGCACTTGATGAAAGGACTGATGCTGATGTTCTGTAATCCCAAAAGGCAGGCTTTGTGTGTGGTTAATTCTGTCAGTTACAGAGCAATATGTCTTTATAGGTTGTTAACATTAGCTTAAATTTGTCACCACCCATACTAAACCACTTAAAGCTATAGCTTTAGGGGACAATTTATTCTTTATGATTTCAACATTTCATTTGAATGATAAAGATTGTGTTATTTCTTCTAACAGTGTTATTTCTAACAGTGTAATATAACAATATAACAATATAACAATAACAATATAACAATATAACAATATAATATAATATAACCCCTGAATATAACAGTCTACGTCTGTGGCTGTGAGGCCAAGGTGCTTCTGTTTCATATGATCAAATCAGCTCGATTGCAGGAAAAAAATACATTACATTTGTATGTTTCATATGAATCACATCAATGTTTCTAAAGTGGCATAGTTGTAATTACACATGTAAGCTGTGTCATTTGGAGGCAGAGGGGATGGTGGATGGTTCATGAAATGGCTCTGTAGACCACTGCATTATAAGGGGCAAAAGAATGACTACTGAGGAGTCAGCGGTGGGAAATGAGAAGCCGACTATATATATATGACCAAGGTGGCAACTCATACATCTGACCTGGCAATCCACAGGAGCAGCTGGTCATTAGCGACCAGCACCGACAGGATATTCATGGTGCATTCAAGCTGACATTGTAAATTCTGAAATCTCGATTGGAATATGCTTGAAGGTTGTTTAAAACTGGAAAGGTTTTCTTTTTTCTTCTTTTTTTCCCCCTTTGTTGAAATACATACATCTGTTATTACGTTCTTGTTCTTTCAATACATAAAATACATTATACATTATTTTCAAGTAGCGGTAATAACTGAGTAAAGATGCTCCATCTCTGTAACAGGCATGGATGTAGAAAGAAAAAGGAAAAAAGGAAAACACGCACACTCCAAAAAATATATTATAGGAAAAGTAAAGAGGTGCACGGCCAAAAACAACGTGTGTCACACTGAGGAAGACTGTTGTCGAAACCAGTCTGTGTTACGCCAGTGCTTATTAAATATATGAAGAACGACACGAGTGCTGCTGGCCTTTGGTCTGTTTGTTTCACATGGATGTAGAAAGAGAAATTGATACACTGTTTGAGGAGGGCCTCTGTTCTTTCCTATCTAAATTATTCAGTGGGGCATGAAACCACAAAAGTTTGACTTTTGCCTTGAAACCCCAGCGTTGTTCCTAGGGACTTGGTAACAGGCTAGCTGGGTAAGAGTGCATCCCATGATTCATTTCACCATACCCACTTGTATTTCAGTAAATCACAATGCATTTTATCCACGCCTCCAGGAAAGCAGCTCAGCCTTGCAGCCAATTTTTCCCAGTTGCCACTTACATCATGGCAGCAAAAACAATCCCCTGTGGCCCGAAAAGCATTTTCCCAATAGACCACCATTTTTGGGCCATGGAGGTCTTATACATGTAATTTTAAAATCTGCGATGTCATCACATCAACTGTACGAGCTAAGCGGGAACTCCCGTGAGAGGAGAAACATTACTGTACATATTCAGCAGGCCACATACCGTGGAAGTAAACCCAGGAGATAGAAAACCTTTTTGGCATATGCACCAGGCGAGCAACTCCGCTGGAATGAATAGGCGGCATCTTGGCGTCCCACATCTAGATATTATTGAAATCTGATTTTATCAGCCATGTCTTGAAAATGATGACATTGCAAACTGTAGTTGGGCAAACTAGAGTTTATGCAGGCAAATCAACTTCCCCAACATGAACTTTTACCAGCCCTGGACCACTGACCATTGGTTATGTGGAACCCTTGTTTTTGTGCCTGAACATAACCACATGTTAACCAGAGCACTGTTGAAATGTAATAAGGTTTACAGTTTTAACTTATCTTCTACATAATAACATATAAATACCACATACCCATGATCTGCAGAAACATACATTGCGAACGTTTATCCTGGCAAATGGGTTGATTATAAACAACTTAAACTTGTAAGTCCCTGTATAAATTTTCCTGTTGTTATCTTAACATAACATTCAAATTGTCAGAGATATATGCTGGTATGTCACATTTTTAATATTAGGCATCAGTTGAAATGGCATACAGTGCAAATCAAGAGAAACCAATCCCTTCTTATTCCAAGTATATCAAATACTGATGCTTTGTCACTCCTCTTGGAATCTGAGATGCACAGGGCACCTTTTAGTGTATCTATGTGAGAACACTTTGTAGCATGTGGTTTATGTTGTGAAAGAATTGCGGTTAGGTTTAGGCAACAAAAAAAAAGATTTGTTACCAATGGAGACCATGTACTCACAAACATGAAATGTTTAGTGACCACAGTAAAACTATGTTGAGATAGTGTACATATGTCTTTTTATCAGCTATCACTTGATGTGTCCAATCAAAGGTCATCACAGGACCAATTTGGCTGTGTGGCCTTTCTTGGTCAGCCCTGCTTTAGAGAAGGGTTCATAGATTCAGACCTGATTCAGTCCATTCAAACTACATCGGTATCTCACAGTGCCAGATGATTGGTTTTCATTGGCTCTGACACTGGTTTCTTTTTCAATTTTTTATGGGTAAATCAAGTGGAATTCTGTTTAATTATCGTCATGCACATCCTAGCTATATTTCAACCATTCCAGCTTTTTTTGTGAATGGCTGAATAATAGCAATCCATGGCTTTGCCATTCAGTAGGACACTCTACTAGCAATGTGTTACATCTCCATATGAAATATATTTTGTAATATGCTTTTCCTATCATGATCTCCTGCTATGCTGAGCTAGGTAGCGTGAACAAAACACCAGGCAATTGGTGAGAAGTGTAATTCAAACCCTATTTGCTGATCCTCATTTAATTCAGTATTGCTTTGTCAGTCTCCAGAACCATCGCCATGTTTTATTGATGCTTTGAAACAAAAGTATGCATTTTTTAATGCATTGGTGTACCAGGGGTTTTGGTTCTGTTGTGTGTGTGTGTATGCTGGTAGGGTAATGAGCTCAGGGATATGCTGTGTGAACAAGAATAGAATGGTGACAGCATATTGAATGGAGATGAATGTGTGCTATGAGGATGATTGGCAGAGCTAACAACAGAGCAAAGCAAGACAACCCTCTGATCCTCTCCACCTCACAGCAGCTCAAACATGAACAGCCACACAAATCAATAATTCAGAGCAATCTGCCCTCAGACATTTCATATTCCCCTTAATTGCCTTGCATTCTTGATTTTAAACGTACTAAAAAAGCTGAATAGATTTAAACAATGCCCTATGAGTGGCAGCTTTACTTTGTTTAGTCAAGATTAGATTAAATTCCGTGTAATGTTCTGCTTTGATTTTGCATTAATGCCTTTTGAATATCTTAGCCCATTAACATATAGCCCATGGTTCAAAGTGCATGGCCCAAATACATTCAGGGCATGTCCAGACACTAAACAGTGCATAATGTGAGGCCTGTACTACGATGCCAGACGCCTGTACTAGGAAGGAAGTTCAACTTACCCAGGATATCCTATCGCTATTTGGTTTTGTCATGAACTCCCCAGAACACAGAACAGGTGGACACAACAGCACAACATAGATTAGGTTCGGCAAAAAGACAGGTTTATTTCCAGGCAGGATTCAGTACACAGGTAATCAGTCAATCAAACAGGTGTTCTGCATTGTTTTTCATCTTTTTTTACACACCCTAAGGGAAAGTCTTAGACACTGGTTTTGACTCATCTCCATGGTAGCGGTGCATGAGAAGAATCGACGAGTGGAGCCTCACGGACCAGACACGGACTTCAGTCGGAGGGACTTTTTTGGTGGTTGAAATGTGCAAAGTTCAGGTTCAGTTGAACACTCTTTATTTTGTTAAGGTTATGGGGGGGATTGGGTTTTGTCATCACCATAGTTTAACTGAAATGTTCCTTGTATGTGGGTGTGTTCCATTAATGTATAGGCCAGCGTGTCTTCTCAAGTAAGTTTAATGCGCCTCTCCACTTGGAATGTAAATGGATTGGGGAATCTCAATAAGAGGAAAAAGGTTATGACTATGATCAAGAGAAAAAAATAAGATGTGGTTTTTCTCCAAGAAACACATATGTCACCTGAGGAGTCTAAGAAGCTTTGTGTAGGATGGGTGGGACAGGTATTTTACAGTGGAGGCTCCAATAAAAGCAAAGGTGTTATAATTTTAGTTAGCAAACACTTACAATTTAAATGTCTTAAACAAATAAAGGATAACTCAGGGTTATTATTGTGCTGGCTGGAATACAGTCCCAGAAGTTAATTTTGGCTAATATATACGCTTCTAATGTGGATGATCATAATTTCTTTATAGATGTTGAAAGGAAACTACAAGCTGCTGGAAATCATGCTATTGTCTTAGGAGGAGATTTCAATCTCTTAATGTACCCAGTCCTTGACCATAGTGGTGTTACACTACACAAGGAGCCAAGGGCCTTTATGACACTACAGAGAGTTTGCAAATCTTTGGGATTGGAGACATTTGGAGGATCAGGAACCCCTCTGAAAGAGATTACACATATTTTTCACCAGTACACATAGTTTACAGTAGGTTAGATTTATTTTTGATATCCAAAGCACTTGCTTCCGCTGCTGTGGGGGTGGGGACCTGTTACTTCAGCTGGAGAGAAGACACTCTTATAGGTGACGTCTTAATACATCCATTCTACAGGATCCAGCAAATGTAGAGTGGTTAAGAACAGAAATAAAGAATTACTTAGAGGTCAATTGGCTTTCTGTATCATCCTGGGGCACGGCATGGGAGGCTCTAAAGGTGGTGATTGGGGGAGGGATTATTCAACATGCTACATATCGCAAAAAGGTGAATACACAAGGGTTACTTGAATTGGAAAATAAAATTAAACAGGCTGAAACAGAGCTGAAGCAACGAATGACACAGGATGGATGGAGGAGACTGACTCAATTAAAATATCAGTATAATAATATTTTATCCCAAGAGGTTGAATTTAACTTATTTAGGGCTAGGCAAACTTACTTTGAATCAGGAGATAAAGCCAATAAGGTACTTGCCAGTTATATAAAACAGAGAGAGCTTGCCTCCACCATTCCTGCTATTAGATCACCATCTGGAGACTTAGGCCATGTCCACACGAAGACATGTATTTTTGAAACCGCCAAAGAAAAGGATCGGATTGCAATAGTGTTCCGTAAACACGGAGCCGGCTTCGAAAATGCAGGCGTAAAGATGAAGCCGGTTCAAGCCACTGAAACCGCATAAAAAGGCTGCAGTATATATGCCAGCCAGGAGATGGCGCGCCATTAAAAACTGGAGCATACAGCTCTGTACCAGAGAAGAAGACGCAGAGCATGCAAAAAAGCCTGCACGGTGTATACAAACAGAAGAAGAAGAACCAGCACAAGCACAACAAGACAATGGCCAAAACAAATTCCAACACACGAGGGAAAACGGAGACTTTGGTTTGGACTGACGATGAAGTCGAGCTGCTGCTTCGAGTCACACTGGATTACAAAGCCAGTAAACTTCAACAACACGTAGATTGGGAGTCGTGTCAGTCAAAGTAGGCCGGTATAAGGGACTCGTTTCAGGCACAGTATGCAAAACAACCGACAGAGAAAGATTTCCCGCATGACGTTATCAGCATATCAAAATATCAGATCACCACCAAATTGAAAAATATCCGCACGAAGTACAGACAGTGGACACCGGGCATCAGAGGGGCCAGGGACAAGTGGTCACTCATCTCTCCTACGGACAGTCATTGTGATTTGTATGCACATTTCCAGTAATTATAATAATAAAAAAATACTGCTTGAGAAGTTGTTGTCCTTGTCATGTTTATTTTCACTAGACACACAATTCACACACTTTCAAACTAGCAGTACACTATGCAGGTCACATCTGGAGAATGCACAAAGCTTTTAAGACCAGCTGGTCTTTTGGTCAGTCATGTTGGCCAGTCTTTGGTTAAGGTTCAAGATACTCTGTAAGCACTCTCCTCACTCGCTACATTAGAAAATAGACTCAGCAACACACTGTGAAATATGTATTTAGTCATTAGAGCTGAGAATGTGTTACTGATTTACCCTACTTCCTTTATATCATATGTCTTTCCCTCCTACTTTATATTACTATTACTGAAGTCTGCTGTTAAATTCAGCTTCATGTTTCACTCACAACATATAATAACGTGTAAACTGCATGGTTAACGCAGACGAGCGGAGGATTAGCTGGGAAACATCCCATTTATTCACTTTACGTGGAGCTACAGTTAATACTGAATTATGTGTTAGTATCTCTTAATAAGTAATCAGAAATCATCTTTAGAAGGAGCAGTTGTTTATCTTTAGCTAGCTCGGGACATGTTAAAGCTAACTATATTTTAACACTTCAAGGCGAGCTAATTGCTAGCGTGCTGGGTTGCTTTGAGATGGCTGTCAGAGATGGCAGAGGTATGATCACATGATCCTGTTTGAGCTATAACAGGTGGTGTGTTCCACCTTTTATTTCCCAATTGAATAATAGAGTGCTGTAAACAAACTGTAACGTAAATAGTTGTCTATTGCTGTTTGTAATCCGCCACTGTTGTTGTTGTGATGGGACGGCTTCCTGCTGGGGTAAAGTCAGAGGTTAGAGAGGTGGGGCTATGAATCATCGCTGGCCAAAAGTTGCATATTGGCCGTACACACGGAGACGCTAAGCTGGCATCTTCAGATTTATCCACTCTGGAACCTGATTTCAAAAAGATGCGGTTTCGCCCCCCTATAACGTGTGGATGAAAGGCTGAATCGCTTAAAAACTTTGGCGTATTCACCCTGACACGGCTTTGTGTGGACGGGCCCTTACTCACTGCAACGGTGGATATTAATAAGACATTTAAAGAGTTTTATAGTAATGTTTACAGATCAACATCTACCCATAATGAAGAGGAAATTAAAAATTTTCTGCAGCCACTGGGGCTGCCCAAATTAACAGATGAACAGAGGGATTTTCTGGACTCCGATATTACTATTGAAGAACTTGGCGAACTCCAGGCGCTACCAACAGCTAAAGTATCAGGGCCAGATGGTTTCACGGGAGAATTTTTCAAGAGCTTTGCAACAGAGTTAGCTTCTCCTTTACGTGAAGTGTACAGGGAAGCATTAGAGAGGGGCATATTTCCACCTTCTCTACGGCAGGCCCTTATTAGTCTTGTTCCTAAGAAAGGCAAAGAGCTGTCTGATTGCAAGAATTACCGCCCTATTTCACTAATGCAGATAGATGTCTAAACAAAAATTCTAGCGAACAGATTAGAATTACATTAGTAATTACATCACTGATCCACACTGACCAAGTGGGGTTTATTTGTGGCCGTAAGTCATCAGATAATATAAGACGCCTTTTTAGTATCATGTGGTCTGTGGCTGAAGTTCAGTCCCTAGTTGCTGCGATTTCTGTTGATGCTGAAAAGGTGTTTGACATGGTGGAATGGGGATATTTATTTAAACATTTGGAAGAGTACGGGTTTGAAAACACCTTTTTAAAGTGGATCCATGTATTATACAAAAACCCAGAGGCAGCTGTGCTGACAAATGGGCTTATTTCAGAATATTTTACATTGGGGAGGGGAACCAGGCAGGTCTTGCCACTCTCGCCATTGCTGTTTTGTGGCAGCCATACGGGGGGCCTCTGATTTCCCAGGTGTCATAGCAGGAGGGGTGGTGCATAAATTGATGCTTTATGCAGATGACATTTTATTACTAATGTCCGACCCTTGCAGATCTGTACCATGTGTCCTTAGAATCATAAACTTGTACTCAAAATTCTCTGCATACAGGGTGAATTGGTCTAAATCTGAGGCGTTCCCCTTAACAGCTTACTGCCCTTCCACAGCCTTTCTTCCAGGGGGCATTTCAGTGGCCTGAGCAAGGTATCCTGTATTTGGGTATCCAATTTCCTCGTCAGCTTAAAGACTTCGTTAAAATAAATTTGGACCCATTATTACATAAGATTTCTTGCAATACTGAAAGATGGTCAACTTTAAACTTATCTATGGCAGGCATAGTTAACCTTCTGAAAATGAATAGTGTCCCCAAACTTAACTATCTTATTCATTCCCTCCCTTTAGAAATACCTTTTTATTATTTTAACATGGTAACATGGTTTGACATGATATCAAAGAAATTCATCGGGAGTGGCAAACGCCCCCATTTGCTCCACAGAAAGCTACAAAGACCAGCACATAAAAGAGGTTTGGGGCTGCCAAATATGTTGTTTTATTACTATGCTTTTAATTTTAGACATCTAGCCCACTGGTCCCTCCCTCCTAAAAGGGCACCCCCATGGTACTGTATTGAACAATCCATACTGACCCCGCTGTCACCCCTGAAAACTCTGTCTACGAAACTGAGTAAGGAAGCAAAAATGCACCCAATAATTTCTCATGTTGAAATTAATTTGGACTAAAGTTACCCGGAGGTTTGGTTTTGATCCCTTTTTAAACATCTCTTCTAGTATTTGGTTTAATCCGAAATTACATGTTGGATTTGGATGGACTTCCTATTTATTAGAGGGAATGGGTAGAGAAGGGCATGGTCACATTAGGGGATCTATATTGTAATGGCTGTTTAAAATCTTTTGAGGATTTGGTGCAACAATTTAATATTCCCCGATCTCAATTTTTTAGGTACCTGTAACTCCTGCATTTGTTGGTAGGGATCTTTGGCACCAGCACATCAGCACCCAAAGGTGCAGAATTCCTAGATAAGGTTCTAACAAGTTATGGAAAAGGGCATGAAGCATCAGTGTATTATTCCATGTTAATCCAGAGCCTAGGACCTAGGTCGGCAATTAGCGGCCCCCGGGCCACGTGTGGCCCACGAGCAAAAACATCTGGCCCGTGAGATTGTTTGAACTAGAGAATGAAAATTAAAAAATAAATTATACTTTTTAAAAATCGGACTGACAGCCTCAAAAAAGCTCTTTATTTGGAAACTTCATTTTTGAGAACAGAAACATTTCACTCAATCTAAATTCTTATTTGTTATATCTGGATACGAGGGTGAATAAGCGCATCAGTGAGGTGCAGCGTGGACGCTCAACATGCAAAAACAAATGATGTCAGCGGACAGCGCCTGGTGCTGAAATTCCAATAGTCTCTAGAACACAAGCTGTCACTCAAACAGCGGACATAGGCGTCATATTATTGTGAAAATTAAAACACTTCTTTCAAACAGGCCATAGCCTACATCAAACAGGTATATACGTAGGAACAGAATTGTGTGTAGCACGAGTTTCAAACATAACGTGCGTGTTAAGTGAAGTTGGCTCGAAGCCCCTTGATGAAGTCAGCCATCAGCTCCGTCACTTCTCCTGCTGTCTTCTTCAGTGTGCTGAAATGGAGGAGCCTGCCGGTAGATATGTCTGCCTCAAGCATCTCAAGCTTCCTCGTGAATGACTCCAGTTTTTCAACCATGTCCACGATGGTTTTGTCTCTCCCCTGTAGCTGAAGGTTAAGCAGGTTTAGGTGGCCAAATATGTCAGATAAAAACGCTACATTGGACATGAACTTTTCATCCTCCAGCAGGATAAGGTGGTCAGCTGCTGCCTTGCTCTTGCTCATTCCAAGGAATGCTTTTATCTCATTCAGTAGCGCACAGAAGCGATCCAGCGCTTTCCCCTTGCTTAACCAGCGCACATCATTGTGAAGCAGCAAGTCGTCGTGGGTGGCATCTGCTGACTCCGCCACAAGTTGTCGGAAAAGCCTATGCTGGGTGCTTGATGTACCTCTGACAAAATTAATGACTTTCATCACTTTGTCCATAACATCCTTGAGCTCACCATTCAGTCTGGCACAGAGGACACTTTGGTGGATGAGGCAGTGCAGCGCATGCATTTGGGGGGCGTGTTCTTTCAGCCTGCTCACCAGACCTCTGTGCTTTCCCACCATAGCAGGAGCCCCGTCTGTCACGATCAGGTTAACCCTCTCAAATGATAAGGAATGCAACTTAAACAGTTCTTCCAGTTTCGCATATATATCTTCTCCAGTGGTGCGCCCTTCTAATGGAATTAGAGACAGCAGCTCTTCCTTGAAATCCTTCCCATCAAAATATCTCACATAGACGCACAACTGGGCTACATCTGTGTTGTCAGTGCTCTCATCAATGGCTAAGGAAAAGTAGTTTGCGTGACTGACACCGTCGATAATTACACCATGCACCGCATCAGACAGCACTTCTATGCGGCGGGCAGCTGACCTGGCAGAGAGCGACATCTGTTTCACTGACTCGATCACACCATCCATCGACTTGTTGGCATCAAGTTCCTCCAAAACTGTCACCATCATCTCTTTGAAGATCTCTGCGTCAGTGAATGGCTTGGTGTGCTTTGCGAGCACCCAGGACGCTTTTAGAGATGCGCTAGTTACCTTCTGTTGGGATGTGAGACCTCGCACCAAGATCCTGTTGCTGTGTGCATAAGCACCTTTCAGGGCTTCGATCTTGCGCTTTCGTGCCTCTGTCTTCTGAGGGAACACAACCTTGAAGTTAGCATGCTTCGTTTCGTGGTGCCGTCTAATATTGTATTCTTTGCATGCTGAGACAACTTCGTTACAGATCAGACAGGTGGGCTTTGCATTAATGAAACTGGGTAGGATGAATGCATAGTTCTCTGTCCATTCATCATGAAAGATCCTGTTTTCACTGCTAACTTTTCTCTTTAGATGTTTTGATAGTGCCATTTTTTCACAGCTAATAGCGCCACGTGGAAATGTGTGTGTGGGGTGGTTGTTGTTGTTTTTTAACAAACGTGCAGATAATTAATAGCGCCCCCAATGGCCAGTCAGCAAATTTAACCTACATCAGCCAGCTTGAATGTCTCAGTACGTCTTTTGTGTCATTTCACGAGCGCCTATCATTTTCATCCTCCCCTATTAATTCAATAAATTAGCCATTGTTTTGGTTGTGGCCTGCCATGTAATGGCTTGGAAAAAATCTGGCCTGAGGCCAAACTTAATTGCCGACCTCTGGCCTAGGATATGGACCCATATCAGCACTGAAGAGGGCATAGGAGAGAGATCTAAATTTGACATTCAATGATGAAGACTGGGACAGAATTCTTAAGAATATTAAAACAGTTACAAGGGATGCAAGGGTGTGCCTCATCCAATTTAAAATTATACATCGCTTCTATTGGACTCCCTCTAGATTGTTTAGATTGGGATTATTAGCTACATCAAATTGCTGGCGATGTAAATCTGAGGAAGGACACTTACTTCATACTTATTGGTCCTGCGACAACAGAACAATTATGGGCCAGGATACATGCCAATCTCTGTGAGATTACAGAGAAGACAATCCCATTTAGCCCTAGATTATTTGTTTTGGGTGATCATTCAGTCTTATTGGGAGGGGATACACATATTAAAAGTTGGGTACAAACTAGCAGGGGTAGCCAAATTCTTATCAGGGGCTGGAAGACAGAGGGGGTGCCCTCAATGCAAGATTGGACAGCAGAAATGGCAAAAGTTGCAGCATTTGAAAAAAATGTCATATAAACTACTTGGTAGACTGGACCTGTATTATGGGAAGTGGGGTAAATACTTAAACTTCTTAAGGGGTACCTAAAGCATGTAATATATTGGGGAGACCCAAGCTTGTAGTTTTCAGTCACCCATACATTTTGTTTATGTATGTACTGTTACGTATATTTACAAGGGATATACAAAGGCGTGTTGGCAAATAAGTGTACGTATATGTATGCGTAAAGCGAAAGATACTTATAAGGTATTTAAGTTATGTACATATTTGTTTGCTTAGTAAGCTATGCACCATGCCTCTCTCATTTATTTTATTGATTGTATTCTGACCACTCGTGCATTTAAGACCAAAATTCAAGGACAGATCAGTGGTTCGTGATGACAGTTTGGGATGTTTGTTCGTTTCGGTTTGTTTTTGTTTTTTGTTGGGTTTTTTTTGTGTTGTTTTTATGAAGATGTCATGGATCTTAGATCTGGTAATCTCATGTGAAGCTGTTTAAAGGACGGAAATAAAAAATGTGAATCATCAAAAAAAAAAGAAAACCCAGAGTTAACCCTGAAGTTACCTCGCTAACTCCAAATCCTGCTTCGTAGTACAGGCCTCAGTTCAACTTAGCCAGAATATATTCTCACTATCTGGTTTGATTAACCCTAACACTGGCCATCTGGATAACCGGTACTACAAAGCTGGTTATCAACTAGTTCAGTTGACTCTGGGTTTTTTCCTATCCAGCCACAAGCGTATTCAGGTGAAAGAGACGGGGTTTTTATTTAGGAGCGTCATCATCAGAACCATGAATGAAGTAAGTTACTTCATATGATATGAGATGAAAAGGTTGCGACAGTGTTTTGGCGATGATACAGTAACATGTCAGTGGCTTGAGATGTAAACGACAATCTGTAGTCTTGCAACGGGAAAATCTACAAATAGAGGAAACACAATCTAAAAGTTCAGCATCATCCACAACTTAAATTACGTGCAGGTAATAATGAGCTATGGGCCTATGTGACATTAGCATAGAGTATTTTTTGCTGTTTAGTTGGATGATGATGAAACTACTCTGAATATGTCACAAAAAAGACTTGAAAGTAATGCCAGACTGTTTCTGCTACTAAAGTAAAGGATGGAAAAGCAGTTAATGACTAATGAGGTCTCTCTGACCGAAATGTTACATTTAGAATAAATGAAGCCAATTAAAAGTGTGTGGATTATTTTACTAACAAAATATAATCTTTTTTCCTAGTTCTCATGACACAGGTGTCTCATTTAGCTGCAGTGATAGAATCAGACTGTAAAAGTAGCAGCACTATCACTGCAGACTAAAATAAACTTAATAATTTCAAATCATGCTAAAATCATGTGTTCAGTGTTGTAAACGATCTCTCCATTTGTTAGAAGCTCTGTTTTAAAACCGGTGGAAATAGAGCCCTGGAAATATTTAATGATTCTACTGACCTATAACAGCATATAGGATCGTCTTTTACCTGTCACTGCGGACGTTCATTCGTGGATACTTTTTCCTTCGGTGATTTGATTGGTCAGATTTTGGGATGTTGACAGATTGTGATCCGATACCCTGAAGTTAACCTGTTCCAGAGCAGGTTAGCTCACACATTCATCCTGGTAAAAAGAGAATCGGCTTCATAGTACTGCAAACCCAGAGTTAACCCTGAAGATACCTCACTAACTCCAAATCCTGCTTCGCAGTACAGGCCTCAAGTGTTTGTTGGTCAATACTGTACAGTGTTGGGAGGGTTACTTTTAAAACATATTACACCACATATTCATAACATAAACATATTCCATGCCAAACACAAATGACAGTGTCCTGTGCATCTCCTCTGCCTTTGTTGTGTGGTAGGGGCAGTCATTGCACACACTTTTAAAAATCCTTTATTTGGAAAAGTTTGCCCAATATGAATTTTACACCAAGTACTAATGGCTAGCAAGCGTTGCTTTCTGTCCACACTGAATCTGTTAAATATGAACTTCTGTTATGTCATATAAACAAACCTATCAGCAGTGAGCTTAACTGGTGACATAACCACTTAAAAAAATAGGTGAGCACTTTATATCTTTTTATGTTTGTAATTTTTAATCATATATATATATATATATATATATATATATATATATATATATATACTGTATATTCATGTGACATTTACTTTAAATGACATACCATATAGCCAACAGCAAGTATGTTAGCGATGGTCATTTATATATATACTGTATATTCATGTGACATTTACTTTAAATGACATACCATATAGCCAACAGCAAGTATGTTAGCGATGGTCATTTACCAGAGGCTTTCAGCTCCCTGGCCATTTCCCTCCAGCCAGCTGTCACCTTATTTTGGTTTTTGTAGTGAAATGAGGTTTCATATAGATAACTCCTCATTACAACATCCTGAATCAAATATTCCACTCTCATTTTGAGGCTTTTAAAGTGAGCGACAGGAATAAAAAGAAACAGGGTGTCCAACAAAACTTAAGCTCAAAACAGCAGTGCTGCATTGCTCATGGTCAGTTGGAAAAAAATTGAAACCAAATTGACACTTGCTGATGTTGCATTCAGTAAGGACACAGTATAAGGGCAAATAAAATAAAACAAATAAATTAAAATAATCTATTTTTAAAGACAGTAACTGTATTCAGAATACCACCAGTTTTAACTCTAACAGAATACAGTTTCTGATATTTTGAATTTTTAGTATGTAACTCAGTTACTTTTATTTCGTTACTCCCCAGCCCTGACAGTGCTATGGATTTCTGTTGCCTCAAAATAATAACACACCAACAATGTGCCTGACCTAACCTTATTCTAAGACCTACACCCCCAGGGGTGCTCCGAAGTGCTTTTTTTTTCTCTTCTGGCTCTCAACGAAGGCGGACGCTTTTTCTCTCGCTCCCTCGCTCCCTCCCTGCCCTTATCTGCCCTGCTCTGTCTGATCTATCGGAGCCTCTCTCTGCATTTCTCTCTGAAACCTAAAATCATGGATTTGATCAGCTGGTCTCTCAATGCAATCGACCAGATTTTCTCGACAAAGAGACTGGGTAAAGGAGAACCCGCCTGCCCTGACAGAACGTTTGCAGCCGGATACACAATGGACTCCTGGGAGAAGTGGAGGATCGTGTGCCTGTCGATCCTTTCCGTTGAGGATGTTGAAGACATGTACATAATTGGAATTATGATAACAGGCATTCTGCTGTTTGGAGTTAGCAGCTTCCTGATCTATCGTAAAGTTCGGAAGATGTTGGCAGCACTTTTGGCAATGGAGAAGCTGCCCGTCATGACTGAGGGAATGTGCAGGGCTGCCAACACTCAGACTCAAGCGATATGTGAGCTCAATCGCAAGCAGGATGCGATTCTTGATCAAAATTGCAGGCTGGATGCGATTCCTGAACTCCTTCGCAAGATGGATGCCAACTTGGAGAAGTTGTCAGCTCGGCTTGGCTGAAATTGATCACCGAATTCGGATATATTTGAAGCAAAGCCTCCAGGAGACTCAGAGAGACTCAAAGGCAGACGGAAATTGCAGTGTCGGCCTGACCCAAAACAATTGTTATCTTCACTGGCTCCCCGAGATAGCCAGCCTTCCCAAGGCCAGTTATCCCTCCACTCTCCTGGATGTTATGCAGACAAGATGCTCCGGCCCTATTCCCCCCCCCCCCCCTACTCCTGTGAACTTTGTTTCTGGATCAGAACTTACCGAGGTCGTCTCCACAGATGGCAGAGACAATGGGTTGGGACTGAGTGGAGATGACGTACACGGGCTTACACATACGCACACACGAAGACACATATAACACGCACATCCCCTCCAACTCAACGCCTTCGTGCCCCCCCCCCCACATGTGCAAGTCTTCGAGTTTTGTTGTAATGTCTTATTATGTTGCTTATGTGCTGAGGTGTTTTTTTTCCTAATCCCACACTGTGCCCCCTCTACAGGAGCCTAGTTTGGGAGTTGCTTTTTTTCCCTCTTCCTCCCTCTTGTTCTCCCTTTTTTTTCATCTAAGTAACAGGGTGCCGTTCGTATGGCGACCCACAGTTCTCCCGCTCCTGTCCTCCCCCTGTTATGTATCACTGTCTTTTTTAAGTTTCTTGGACGGGCTGAAACTGAAACAGAATTGCCCTTTTAGGGATCAATAAAGTGTCTGAATCTGAATCTGAATCTGAAGAGTACAAGAACATTTGCTCCACAGACAATGTGGGTGCTGGAAATGACAAGATAATTATAATATTTCCTTTTCATCCTCATAGCCCCCGCCCATGGGGTCAGCGTTGCTTCGTACTTTGACCAGGCGTCAAAGGGCATTTAAACATGTGAAGACATGGTCATGCTGCATATCCATATAGTCAGTAGATGTGGGGCAGGCAGGGGGATGCCGCTCGCTGCAAAAAAATGTCCCTTCAGGGGCCATGTACATTTGACCTTTTAATTATGTAAATAGTTGTCCGATCTTCTTCCTCCCTCCCTTTGTAGATTTTTTTTTTCTTTTAAATACACAATGTCCCTGTAGTGAGTTTGTGATTATGCAAAGAGCGTGTGATGTCATCTGTCCACTTAGTCACTTTGCTAGCATCTTTGATAAACCAAATCTATTGACACAGAAGCTAAGCACTGAACTACTCTGCACGGGGCCCCCAGCAAAACATGTCTTAGAAACCTAAAAACACCCACTTAAAAAAACAAAAAACAAAATCAGTCCACTGCTTTACCTTACTCACTAACTTCAGCAAGGCAGCGGTAGAACAGCATGTCCCAAGTTCTAAAATTGCTGGTTTCATCAAGGGAGTCTGGTGGTTTTGAGATAACAGCTGTAGCTCCCCATCAGAAAAAGCAGTGAAAACTTTCTTATAACAGCATACACTTAAACTAATTGCTTTTTTTAGGTGGGCCTTCATTTGAAAATTGTAAACAAACATTGTGATTCAGTCAATAGTTAAGAATGTGTTGGTTCAAATAGATTGCTCTACAATAAAGAGTATGTTTGTTTAAATAGGCTGCTTTATAGTTAAGAGTGTCTTGCTTTCAAGTGACTGCTTTATAGTAAAAAGTGCTTAGGTTGCCATAGACTGCTTTATGGTAAAATGCATGTTGCTCTCAGCCTTATAATAATGTATAGTGATGCTTTACATGGACTACTCTATGGTAAGTACTGCTTTGCTTTATTTAGACTGCTTCATCGTAAGGAGTGTGTTGCCTTTAATAGACTGTATTATAGTAAAAAGTTAGGGGTGTAACTTCACAAATTCAAGGTTTGGTTCGATACAGTGGTGTCATGGTTTGGTATGTTTTTGACACAGCAAAAACAATCATAATTTGGGCTTTTGGATCTTTTGTACAAAGGAGTAATTACAGTCTGGCTGAAATGGGCTCGTTAAAGTCTAGGTAAGAATACTTGTTGAAAACTTGAAAGACTGGGAACTTTGCAGTACTGAATTGTGGGTTAGACTCTTAGGATCTGGTGTCCAGGATTTTTTGTGTGGGCCTAAGCTAGCTGGTTTGGGGGTAGGAGGGGCAGTTCCATCCTGTGGGCTGCCTTGTTTAGCACAGTGGCATGGTGAACATTATATCAAACATAGCTTAAGCTGTAATATTGATTTTCCCAATGTAATATGATAGTTCAGCCTATTGTTTAGTAACACGTATCAAACTGAAAGCCTTGTACCGAACAGTTTAAAACAAAAGAGTGCTTTGCTTGTAATTGGCTGCTCCATAATAAAGAGTGCATTGCTTTTAATAGACTGCGTTATGGTAAAGAGTCTGTTGCTTTAATAGACTGCTTTTTAGTGAAGAGGTTGTTTCTCTAAATTACTTTTTTTTTTTTGTAAATAGTGCTTTGCCTGTTAAATTGATAGCTTTATAGTAATGAGTGTGCTGCCTTAAACTGCTTCATAGTTAAGAGAGTGTTGCTTTCAGTAGAGTGTTTTATAGTACAGTGTTGACCAGATAACCCAGTACCAAGTAGTATCAAAACGTCTTCTGTCAAACGACATCTGCATTCAATCCTTTGGGCTGGGGGTCTGGTGAAGTTGAGCGTGGTGTATTTGACAGAGTTAGCAGTTTGGCATGCTGAGATGCCACCAGAGCATTCGAAATTTTGGGTACTGTAAAACTTAAATTAAAAGCTGAGCCCCAATGAAATGTAGAGTCCTTTTTTTGCGACACATTTTGACAAACACAGGTCTCAGTTAAAAGCTAGGTCTTGTTGCCATTGACACTGCAAAGCAGGTAATTTTTATACGCAAAACCACTGTGTTGTTGGCTACACACTTAAGCTAACATCAGTTAGCTGCTTATATCACTCGTACAAATATAAATGTTTGATCGGTTGTCAATATAAAAATGCTGCACATTGTTAGTTTGGTTAGACTCTCCACAATTAAATTCTTCACTTTATTTAAAAAAAGAAAAAAAAAAAAAAACATTTTCAGATATACTTGCATGGTAAACAAAACAGAAGAAAAAAGTGGTGACTTTCTACCTCTGAAGCACTCATAAAGTCCAAGTGTGTCAGATCCTCTAGTATTTATACTCCTTTATTCCATAAGTGTCAATTAATCAATTAACCAAAATGGGTTCATAAAAATTAATCTAAGTTCTGAATTTTGTTTTCAGAGGCTTAACAGAGGTGCTGTGTTAATAATCTGGGTGCTGTAATCCTCTCTCTCTTAATTCAATTCAAGTCAAGTCTAGTTGAAATAAGTCAATTCAAGTTTCAAATGCAAACAATAAAACATAGTAGTGAACCTTCTCTGTGCTTGTCCTTTTACATTTCTCTCCATCCCATTCTACTCCCTACTACTCCCTCTAATCAGCTGACTATGGGTGTTCACTCCTCTCGTTATCCAATCAAACTTTGCCACGATCTCTCAGCCAATCAGGATGCCACTGCAAAACTTAAAATCTGCTCTCTCTTCTGCTGCTGTCAACCATCATTTTAAGCAGATTTGTCGCGCTAGCAATCGCTCACCTTACCTTTTTTCTTTCAGTCTCTTGTTGATGGTAACAGCCTAGTGTGATTTCTCAGCAGGAAGCGGAATCATCTCTCACTCATCACGTCCTCCCGTTCAAGCAGTCTCGCCCTTTATAAGTCAGTCTTGTCAACGCACAACTTCATTCTACGTTTCCATCTCCAGTCTCGATCTCAGTGAGGTGTACGGATTCAAGATATGGGCCCAATCTACACGTAACATGATCTGTTTATTTGGGACACTCTGCATACATGCTGTCCCCAGTACTCTGGCCAAGCCTTCCACACACACCTTGCCTCAGTCCCTGGATATGCCTCAGCATCTGCTTGTCAGTGGCCTTCACACACAGCCGGCCTCCTGCGCTTCATTCTACCTCCAGCCCTCAACAGCCCCAGTGCTCCCAGATGGCAAGAGAGCCAGTGATTCAAGCCATCCAAACAACAGCCGCCCTCATTATTTAAGTTAAGTGTGTCACATATGATCTGTCTTCTAATCCATTCAGTGCTGCAGACAAACAGTATCTCTGCATCATTAATGTGAAGTGATTTATTTAATTCTCCCTTCGCCCACCATTTCAATGGGAAACCAATTACCGTAACACTGTAATAGCGGTGGGCCTCAATTTTCAGTTCATTGGGTTTCATCAAAGTAAGCATAATAAGCAGGCACACTATGCCCTCTCCTTTGCAATGTTATTCGCTCATTTCAAGAAAAGCAAGCTGTTTTCTTCGTCTTCATTCATAAAAATGAATAATTCACATGTGCAACTTGCCGTTATCTTACCACACTTCCCATACCATTTCAGATTAAAAGCCCCCAGCGATTTCTCTGTGGCGTTTTATACGTGACCGCCATAGAAAATATACTATTATCTAGCACAAATACTTAAAAGCGCACTCATTTATAGTAGTCGTATTAACTCTTTCCTCTACTTTCAGGAAACACAGTGTCATTTGCATGCATGTCTATGTATCTGCTCCCACATCAGCTGTTCATCAGGTGGCAGTTTTTTTAAATCTGCTAATATTTGATATCGTACACTCGCTGAGTTCTAGCATATACTTAATCTCTATGAATAAGTAATTAAATTAATGTTTTAAATGGATACATATATTACAAAATTGAAAATAGAATAAGAAGTTAAGACAAATATATAAATAAATAATATAATGTCGGCAATAATTGATAATATGTGCATAGTTAAAGTGGAATGAGCAATTCACACATTCAAGTAAATCAAGGATAGAGGGATGTTAGGTGCTGGAAGCCCTCTAAGGTAATTGAGATCATGATATTGGTATTCATGGATCAACTTCTAATTGAATGGATTTTACTAATGTTGTAAATTATAGTACTAGGCCTTATCAAGGGGCACCAAAATGTTGGGAATCCACACTTATAGGCTTAGTACGGCGATACCATTAATGTAGGGAATCTACATTAATAGGCTCAAATTGGCTATCAGCAATAATTAATAATTATTAGTAATAATCAATTGTCCCCCCCTTGATGGTTCAGGACAAAGAGCACCTCTGGGCTGGTCCAGGGCCCAGAAGGGAAGAGGTGTGGGCGGCTTGCCACCCAAGAGCCAAGAGAGAGACTGTAGTGAATGGAAATCAACTCCTACAGTGTGTCTGATGACATCACAGAGTCACATGGCACTGTAACAGTACTGACCAATCACTTTTGAGACTTGTCTCTCACAGAGGTGTGAAGTTGGTCATTCTGCTGAGATGGGTGTCAGGTAAATTCTTTGTCTGAGAACAAAGAACATGAGGTCTTCCACCTCAGGAGGAAAAGCATTCACATGTCCAGTTTAGATTTTAACAAATGACAAATCATCTGTGAATCCCAACACTAATTGTTCAGCCCTTCCAGGATTGCTCTGTGATAGGGCTACAATGAACTTGTCCGACTAATCTGTGAAGCACTTCGGGTTGCCTTTGGGTTTGAAATGTGCTATAAATAAATTTCCCTTGCCTTTCAAAGACAGGATTTAAGGAGTAAATTAAATTAAAACAAAAGAAAACAAAAAAGGCACGTTTTCCTTTCATTTCGTGCCCTCTTATTTCTAACTACCTGTTTTACTTGCTTAATCCCCTCACAACAGTGCCTGTATGTCTCATGCAGCATTGGAGGGGGAATTTCTTGGTTAGTTCTCTTTGCATGACTTCATATTACCCAAAGGATAAGTTTCACAACTTCTATCGCAGTGTCACCCTATGACCATCTGCCAGCTGCTTTGTCATTTATCATATGCACAGTAACACAGAGGCAGCAATTGGCACTTCTTGGGCTGCCTCCACAATGCTTTGTTAACATGCACATTAAGAAATAGGCAATGTAAACAGTAATAAAAACAGTTTATCAAAAAAAAAAAAAAAAGGAAATACTACATAACTCATACATACTTCAAATCAGACATCCCCCGTTAATGACCAAACCGTACGCAAACAGGAATGTAGTAAATGCATGCACTACCATTAATATATTTAAGAAGGCATACAAGGTGTGTAAATATAGTAATAAAAAGGTGAAGTCTGAATATTTTGGTCAGTGTCAAGCAATAAACTCAGGAATTTGACGGTCTATGACCTGCAGATGAAGCCGTGGTTAATGGTGTGGGACCGAATGCAGGCACACTAGTCAGCAGCAGGGTTCCCGTGGAGTGCTGTGAAGTTTGGCTGGTCCAAGGCACACCTGAAACACATATTGGATGTAGCTTAGTGGTGACACATGTACACATCAAACACATGTACACAGTCGGCTTCACGATAAATCGCAGCATTCACAGACAAAGCACTTGTCTTTTCTGGACACATTTTCCCCACAAATACATTGTGCTAATGTTTAAGCACAAGCCTATGGCATTTCAAATTGTATAAATTAGCCTAGCAGCTAGCAGACTCTCCCCTACTCATATTAAGCCAGAGCCAGCAGCAACATTTACCAATGTCAATTCTACCAAATAAAACCAGTCGCATGGCCATCTGACCTTTTTCAAGCTGTCTTGGCCATTGACGACCCTATGTCAATCATCATGAATCTCAGCTGACACAATAATAACCAGGGCAGGATTTTTTATTATTAGCAGATTAGCAAAGTACCCACCTTGGGGTTTTGGGGGGAGCCAGGTATGGCCTGATATTAGCACCATTTCATAAATCAAGTTTCTGCTCCCTAATGTCTTGCTAAGTCATTCATATAGCTGGTGGTGGTCTTTTGTGGTTTACTCATCTGCTACCTCTCAATCAAGTCTTGGTTATGCTTTGTCCTATTACCTACCTTCATATTTGATGGAGTCACAGTCATGCATCAGCCATTTGCCATTTCTGTTTGGTTGTCATATTGCTATTTTGTCATTGCTGACCTGATATTGTTCATATGATTACAGTTCTGTCTGCCTCAGTTCAGTTTGGCTTGCTGTCATTTATCACATGTTCCCACAACACCCATGTTATACACGATCTCATACCATATGCACATACCATATGTCATCCATGGTCCTCTAACTACATGCTGCATGCACTAACACCCCCTTGTCTGCTAATTGCTCACCTTTATCACTTTTTAATCCACAATCACGCATCACCCACGGAATATTTCATCTTGGTTATCTAATCACAATTTCTGTCTGCTGAGTCATTATCTGCTGGTCTTGGAACCTATTCTGCTATACTCGTTTATTTAAGCTGAACATGAGTTAATGCAATTCTGTTGGTTCAACTCTGTTTACCTTGCTTGCCTTTATCATGCTGCTCACTCATTTACATGGTCTTCAGGACCTCACGCAAATGCACAATCATGGTCAGTGGGACCTCATGCTGTATGCACAAACACCCATGGTTTTATGGACCTCATGCAAATGCACAGTCATGGTCTGCAGGATCTTATCTGTATGCACAAACACCCAGGACTTCAGGACCACCCTCTGAATGCTCATACATGGTCTGCGGGACCCCATGCAACACTAAATTTTTGTTGGTTGTGCGACCAGTAATTTCTATTTGTCATGCAGACTTAATTTCTGTTTGGTCATCAGACCTTATTTTACTTTCACTATTTTATTTAAGTTGGTCTTATGACATTAGTTTCTGATTGGTTTATAACCTTTGGTTCTAAGATGGCGGCGCGTGCAGACACAGCGACCCGGTGCTCTTCTTCAGTTAGCAGCTACACACTGAGAAGGACTTACACCCGAACTGAACTTTTAAGCCTAAAACAACACTGGACCTCCCCAGAAGGGTTCGACTCGTTCCCGGAGAGGATACACCGGCGAGAGCGGACAGAAAGGAGGCGACGGTGGCGCCGCGAAAGACGCCGGAAACGAGGCAAACGAGCCGGCATCAGAGCTAGGCTAACTGCCGCTCCACACAAACCAGCGGTTCTAAGCGTCTTTCTAGCCAACGTCCGCTCCCTGGTTAACAAGATGGACGACATGAAACTACGGGATGTTAACAACCGGATAGACAGCTGTATCATGGTGATAACAGAGACCTGGCTGCATGAAAACATCCCGGACCTAGCCATGGAGCTAGCAGGACGTACGATCTTCCGGGCGGATCGCACATTGGACTCCGGTAAGAAGAGGGGAGGAGGTGTGTGCGTCTATATTAACAACAGTTGGTGCACGGACACTGCCGTCATTGAGAGACACTGCTGTCCAGACCTGGAGTTTCTAATGTTGAAGTGCAGACCTTTGTATTTGCCCAGGGAAATAACCCAGGTGTTTGTAACTGCCGTGTATATCCACCCGCGAGCTAATGCTAACGTAGCTATGAGCAGGCTGCATGATAGCATCACCAGGCAACAAAACAAACACCCAGAGGGCTTCTTCATCGTGGCTGGAGACTTTAATCACACCAACTTAATGGCTGTGCTCCCCAGATTTTACAAGAATGTTAACATTCAAACAAGGAAGGGCAGAACACTAGACCAGGTCTACACCAACATCTCTGGAGCCTACAGAGCCCACCACTCCCCCCACCTGGGACACTCGGACCATCTTTCCCTGTTCCTGACACCAGCTTACAAGCCCCTCATCTGCAGGTCTAAGCCACAGTACAAGTTAGTGCAGTGTTGGACTGAGGAGGCCACACTAACCTTGCAGGACTGTTTTGAGGACACCATATGGGAGCTCTTTGAAGACCCAGACATTCAACTCCACACCTCCTCTGTACTATCATACATCAGTTTCTGCATGGATAATGAAACATCAAGGAAACAGGTGAAAACATTTCCCAACCAAAAACCCTGGTTTAACGCCAGTATCAGAGCACTACTCCAGGCCAGGGATTCAGCACTGAGGTCAAGGGACAGGGAAGCCTACAGGAGGGCTAGAGCGGACCTGAACAGAGGCATCAAGGCTGCTAAAACAAAGTACAGAGAGCAGATAGAGGCCAACTTCAACAACCCCCGCTCCATGTGGAAAGGCATACAGAATATAACTGACTACAAACAATGCCACAACACCCTCCCCTCCACCGACACTTCTCTCCCAGACCAGCTTAACACCTTTTTCTCCCGCTTTGAAGAGGACAACAGACAGGCAGAGGACACACAGCTGACATTATCAGAGCACAACCAGCCCCCCACCATCCAACAACATCAGGTACTGCGAGTCCTGCATGGCATTGACACCAAGAAAGCACCAGGACCGGATGGAGTACCAGGAAGAGTGCTCACCAGCTTGCTGCAGTATTCACTAACATCTTCAACCGTTCACTGCAGCAAGCCACAGTCCCCACCTGCCTGAAAACTGCCACCATAATCCCTGTGCCCAAATCCTCTGCCATCACAGGGTTGAATGATTACCGGCCTGTGGCCCTGACACCAGTGATCATGAAATGTATGGAGAGACTGGTGTTACAGCATGTCAAGGCCCACATCCCACCTGGCTTTGATCAACATCAGTTCGCCTACAGGTCCAACAGATCCACAGACGACGCCATCTCCATCGCCCTCCACACCGCTCTCAGCCACATTGAAAGCCCCAACACAAAAATCAGGATGCTGTTTGTTGACTTCAGCTCGGCATTTAACTCCATCAGCCCCAGCAGACTCATCAACAAACTGCAGACACTACAACTTGGAACCTCCCTCTGTCTGTGGATCAAGGACTTCCTGACTAACAGACCCCAGCATGTCAGAATGGGTACCTCCACATCCTCCACCATCGTCCTCAATACTGGTGTTCCTCAGGGCTGTGTGCTGAGTCCAGTCTTGTACACACTCTACACTTATGATTGTGTCGCTACTCACGGCTCCAACACCCTCATCAAATTTGCGGATGATACAACCGTTGTGGGGCTCATCAACAACGGTTATGAGACACCATACAGGGAGGAGGTCCAAGCACTGGCGGCCTGGTGCAGTGACAACCACCTCAACCTCAACACCAAGAAGACAAAAGAAGTCATTATTGACTTCCGGAAGTTGAGGACCACACTGCACTCAGGCCTGAGCATCAATGGGGAGGAAGTGGAACGGGTCGCCAGCTTTAAGTTTCTTGGCCTGCACATCTCAGAGGACCTGGGCTGGACTGTGAACACCACCCACATCATCAAAAAGGCCCAGCAGCATCTCTTCTTTCTGAGAACACTGAGGAGGAACAAACTCCCTCCACCTCTGCTGAGAAACTTCTACCACTGCACAATAGAGAGTGTCCTCACCTATGGCTGTACGGTGTGGTACGCCAGCTGCACTGCATCTGAAAAGAAACAACTCCAGCGGGTCATCAAGACGGCTGAGTGGATCATCGGCTCCCCACTTCCACGCCTAGAGGAGATCTATTCCAGCCGTCTCCTCCGACGGGCCACAAAGATTTGGAATGACCCCGCCCACCCAGGACACTCTCTATCAGAGCCATGAGAGCCCGCACCAACAGACTGAAACACAGCTTCTTCCCCATGGCTGTGAAGAGACTGCTACAGGAACCATGACCCCCCCCGCAGTTTATTTTATGACAAGGACATTGTAGCTGCTATAAGAGAGCACCATACGGAATTTCACTGTATTTATTACAGTGACAATAAAGCTTCTTCTTCTTCTGATTTTATTTTTGTTGGTCTTCTGACCTTTTGTTTTGTTCTACTGATGGTCTTTAGGACCCCTGTTTGTGCACCCAAGGTCTACAGGACCGCATGCTCACACACAGTAATTTCTTTTTGGTCGTTGGACCATAATTATGTGTTTGTCAATGGCGATGTTAATTTCTGTTTAGTCACCGAACCTCATTTTACTTTCATCATTTTATTTAAGTTGGTCTTATGACCTTATTTTCTGTTTTCGGTCTCATGACCTTTTATTTATGTTTGGTCCTCACTGACCATTTATTATGTTCTACATCTAGGCCCAGGTCACTAGGACCTCGCACCAGTCATGGTAATTTCAGTTTTATCATCAGACCCTTAATTTCTGTTGCTGTCATGCTGAAAATGGCTGACTTTAATTTATGTTTGGTCGCCGGACCTTAATGTTTTTTTTTTGTTTTTTTTTTTTTTTCTGTTTGTTTGTTTGTTTGTTTTATTTAAGTTGGTCTTCTGACCTTAATTTCTGTTTGGCCTTTTATTTTAGTTGGTCCTTCTTGACCTTTTATTATGTTTAACATATAGACACCCACAGTCTGCAGAACCATGCACTTTTTAGCCTTCCTTTCTGGCATATCACCATTATTTCTGTTGTCACAGTGTACTTCATCTATGGCTTTTATATTATTTGGTAGTTAGACCTCAACATGTTTCCTTACTGCTTTCCTTTTCAATGTAACATCATCTATTAGTTAGTGGCTCCCTAGCTGTACTATCGCATTCTCCCCTTAATTTTCTCTTTGCGTATTTATTAGAAGCCTGTTGCCTGCTGGTAAGGTAAAGATCACTTCATGTCAAATGGTGGGTTGTCCCTCTCCCTTCTTACTCTTCTTTTGGGGGGGTTCCCTATTCGACTATGGATTCATCACCCTCCTTAAATCAAACCATCTCTATAAGGACTAATCACCAAAGACTTTCCACATTTTTATTCATATGTTCACATGTTAATAAATATTCTATTACCATAAAAACAAATCTCTCCTGATTGAATTTACATCATAGTGCAAATGCAACAACCATGTCAACAACATTATCTGATACAAGCTGAAACCTACTGATGGATAATAGCAACAATATAAAAAAAAGCAAAAGAATCAATAATAATGATAATAATAGTGGTAATAACTCTCTCTCTCTCTCTCTCTCTCTCTCTCTCTCTGTCTGTCTCTCACTCTCTCACTATTATGTGCTGTCTGTTGGAGCTAGGTCAAATTGATGATTCGTAATTGATATGTTTCATCCAAAACAATTTGATATTGACTCCCTCATTACAGATGTTGTCTGGATAACTGTTGCACTTAGTAGAAAAGTGTCACTGGCTCAAGCGGCAGTAAGACTTGTGTTTACGGTCTGTTATTTAATGAACACATTTAGACGAACCACACTGACAGAGGTATGCTCTCTAGATGCCTTCTGGTTTAGTCTCTTCAGTGTCTTGTGGTGTCTAGTGGAACTAGGTGACATTAATGCAGTTTGAGGTTCAGCTACGGTGCATGTAAAAACAAGGAAGTCTAACACTGCTACCATAAGATCTTAATGCATAATAAATGGGGTGCTGTCTCTCTCCAGACTTCAGTCCCTGCTGGGATGCAGCCCGATGCCCTCTGCAATGCTGCAGCAACTTCCACCAGAAAACAGCTCTGCGGTGTAAAGTTCCCTTTTGAACTCCCTTTTTTTTTTTTTTTGCTGTAAAACAAGTTCTCTCAGGCAGAGGAACCCACTGGTGTGCCATTCATTTTTGAAAATGAGTTTATTTCCCTGTGATGTAAGTATATGAATCTTACTTGCACATGTGACATTTGTGAGGATTTGGATTTATGAGGTAAAGATTTATGCACATGACACAAGATTCTACTTTCTCATATCCTTGGGACTCTTCTCAGTATCCATTAAAGCAGAATCAAATCAATCAGCATTTTATCAGCAACACCAAACAGTGCTAAGGTTGTTTTTCTAGCTGGAAGCACTGATAGCTTCTCTAGGGCTTATTTCATGGTCGGCAAGCCTTTGCAAACAACAGACAGCGTTCATGTTTGCAGTCACTTAATTACTGCTTCCCTTGTCTGATCACTAAAGGCACCAAAGTGGGAAAACCCAGCAATGCAGCTTGTAATCACAGTTTAACAACATACGGATGACTACAACAGATCCCCAGTGCTCTTTTCCAATTAAGACAGCATTGAACACAGATCAAATGTGTACTTGTATAAAAACATCAGTACTGGTGTTAATCTGATCAGTCAGCTATGCTTGAGAGAGCAGCAGTTACTGCCTTTATATAAATGGCTGCTGTAGATCATCATTCAGTACTTGATATGAAGAATAATCTTGTTTTAAGGTATTGTAACCATAGAAATATGAGTAGAGAGGATATTGAACTATTTGCTGTGGTCATTGTTAGTTGTGGTGAGAACACATCTGCAGGGCTGTAAAGTCTTTCACACTCACCAACTGGCAACATTTTTTTCTGCTTTACCTTTCACACTAGCCAATTTTGGCCCCGATCACACAGAAACCAATTTAGCAGCTGGAGGCGGCTATTTGTAATTGTTTTTAATGAGAATTAAGCTTTTTGTAATTGTTGTTAATGGGAATGAGGTTTTTTTATAATTGTTTTTAGTGAGAATGAAGCTTTTTGTAATAGTTTTTAATGAGAATGAGGCTTTTTGCTAACCAATTTTGTGTTGCTACGCACCTGGCATTTCTGCGCTCTAGGCACCTGGGATTTTTGCCACAGTGCTCTGAACTCCTTCAATTGAAAAAACTTCATGTCAGAGCGGGAACACATCTCCACTTATCTCCTGTTGTCCAATTGGATGATTTGGGAGACGTGCCTTCTGCAACAACAAGAGTACAGCAGGTAAACAATGGAGGAGAACTGGTGGTAGCAGTTGATGGATACCCAGAACTATACAGCTTTAAAATCCACACTTACCACAGCCTTAATGGGAAAAAACAGGCATGACAGCATCTAAGTGCAGTACTTGAAACGGCCATTATTAAGGTGAAGCTCCTGGATGAGGGGTGTTACTCCCCGTGATCCACCCTCCTTTTTTAGAGTCTCATGTACCCACACATGAGATCTCTGCAGAGGTCAATGAGTGGGTGTCCTCCGTCACTTCGGCTCTCTAATTCTATCCTTTAATCCAGTTTTATGCCAATTCTAACTACCTTTAGCACAAACACTAAACACTAAAGACCGTCAACTAAATTACACACAAACAAAATAGGACAATGAGACTGAGAATAAATATAGTTCAACACCTAACTAAACAAAATAAAACAACTAATAAAGTACAGAAAAAGAATAAACTCAAACTAAACCCCTAAATCCCCCCTGAGAGCCTGGAGGCACTTGGTTTGGTCCAATTGGCCACTTCCTGTATAAATTGGCTGTGCTTCCGGGGCAGATCCCTTTAACCCGGCCTGACAGGACACCCAGCAGCAGCACCAGCACCCTCTGCACCGGTAACTCAAAAGAAAACAAATTAGAACCAAAGAAACAAATTTGACTGTACCAAAGTTAACTAAATGTGCATGCTACAAATAGAACCAATGTACTATCAAAATGCTAAATAAAGTGTGTATGCTGTATGAACCAAAACAATGTGTGTCATTTATTGGATATGTGATGTGCTTCAAACAATGTAAACCAAATAAGGATAAATCTTAACTCAATGTAGAAATAAACTGTGTAGGTGTAGGTGTAGGTGCCAGAGGGTTACCAACATTTAAGTTGTGTGGCCACAAGTGTGGCCATCACAGTTGCCAGAGCCTCTTATTTTGCAAATATTATCTCCTCCAATAAGAGAAATCCAAGGGTCCTTTTTAACACCATAAATAACATTGCTGGTGCTCAACCACCTGCTCTACCTGTGTCCTCTGATAAGGACTGTAGTAATTTTTTTATGTTTTTTTGTGAACTAGGTTGCCAGTGTCAAGACCAGTATAATGCCCTCCTCCACCTCCTCCCTTCCTAATCCTTCCGAACAACATATAGATAATTTCTTGCCTGTCTTCTTACAAGACTTAGCAGATCTTGTGTGTACTATGAAGATCTCTTCCAGTCTATTAGATATCCTGCCCACAACTTTGTTGAAAAATGTTTTCAGCACTATTGGTCCATCTCTGCTCTCCATAATCAATTGCTCACTGGTCTCTGGTTGTGTCCTGTCCCATTTCAAGCAAGCAGTTGTTCAGCCGCTTCTTAAAAAGCCCAATCTTGACCCCTCTGTTCTTAGCAACTATTGGCCCATTTCCAAGCTGCCCTTTGTGTCTAAAATTTTAGAAAAAGTTGTGGTGAACCAGTTAGTCACTGCTTTGGACAGGCACAATATTTTTGATCAATTTCAGTCCGGTTATCATCAGTTACATTCCACAGAAACCGCTCTTCTCAGGGTCTCCAATGACATTATGATGATCTCTGATGCTGGTAAATGCACAATCCTGGTTCTGCTTGATCTCAGTGCAGCCTCTGACACTGTTGATCACCACATCCTTGTTGACAGGCTGAGGGACTGGGTAGGCATCTCAGGGGATGCTCTTCACTGGTTTAAATCCTATCTGTCTGATAGATCTTTCTCTGTGGCTGTTGGCCCTCATAAGTCAGAGTCTGTCCCCTCTCGTGCAGGGTGCCCCAGGGTTCAGTTTTAGGGCCTATCCTTTTCACACTGTACATGCTTCCTCTCAGAGATGTCATCAGCAATTTTGAAGGTATCTCATTCCACATGTACGCGGATGACCTTCAGTTATATCTCTCTTTTAACCCTGATAGGACAGATGGAATAGATGCACTACAGGACTGTCTGACTGTAATGAAGGACTGGATGGCTAGTAACTGTCTTCAGTTGAATGCAGCCAAAACTGAGGTGTTAATTGTTGCCCCTGACATCTCAGCATTTAAAGTGGCCAGCTACTTCGGGGCCCTTTGTACAAATGTGTGCCCCAGTTTGAGAAACCTTGGGGTCATATTTGATCAGGCCATGCTTCTTGATGAGCACGTCAAAACTATAACTCGCTCCTGCTTTTAACACCTCAACATTTCCAAACTCAGATCCATAGTATCTCATTCTGAGCTGGAAATGATCACCCATGCTTTTGTTTCATGTCTTGACTACTGCAATTCTCTCTTCACCTGTCTAAACAAAACTTCATTAGATCGCCTCCAATTAGTCCAGAATGCTTCCGCTAGGCTTCTGTCTAGATCTCATAGATTTAGCCATATCACTCCTGTTTTGATGTCCTTGCACTGGCTCCCTGTTAATTTCAGGATCCAATACAAAATTCTAACTATCACTTATAGGGTCCCCAACTGTCAGGCACCTGCATACTTGGTCGATCTTGTGTTTTTTCACTGTCCTGTTAGGTCACTGCGGTCTGCTGACCGCCTTCTACTTGCTGTCCCTCATACAAAATGAAAAACTAAAGGTGATAGAGCTCTGAGTCTGTTGCTCCTAAATGGTGGAATGGACTTCCACATGAGCTTAGAGCTGCCTAACAATAATAATAAATGATAAATCAATTACAGGCAAATGTTAGGGTGAGAAGGTGATAGGGTGGTTCTTGGCAACAATCTAAAGGCGCAGTGTTTTTTTTATTGTGGCATTCAATTAAGGAAAAAAAAGGCACTGTGGTGCAAATGCTTTTTGTGTGATCTAGGCCTCAGGCAGTGGTAGATCAGCAAACTCTAATGTTCTGCGAAGCAAAATGACTGTTTTCATCAAAAGAGTGGTGGCTTTAAGAAAACTGCATTAGTTTCCTGTTATATCTATATCTAAATCTATCTATCTATCTATCTATCTATCTATCTATCTTTTTCTTTTTTTATTGTCTGCATTTATTCTCATCGTAGAACACCACAAAAGGGGTGTCAACTTTTTATGAGATTGATGCATATTTTAGTCTTGCAACAAAATATATTGATACTTTGTGCATGTGTTGTGACCATCACCGGCCCCCCCTGGAAGCTAAGCTGTCAGAGGGGGCAGTGCTGCACCACAGTGAATAGGGGAGGGAAACAAATTCCAGGCAGGGTGAGATAAGACAAACGGGGGAGGGGCAAGATAAGCAGTGCTATTAGGATGCAAGAACTGAACAACCAATATCCCATCTAAAACCACAAACAAAGAATTGGAATTGAAGACCAGAATTGTGGGAGTCCTGATTGTAAAGAGTAGGCCACCAGAGGGCATGAGTGTGGGAGGAATGCACAAAGGGCGTGATTTAAGTGATAAGTCGGAAAAGTGACTCAGCACATTCTGGCGGGTTCCCACATCGCTCAACAGTGGGACTCGACAGGACCTCCCCCCAAAGTGTGAGTGTGTGTGCAGCATTAAAATGGTGGAGCAGGAGAGGCAAGTAGGAGGGAGGATGGGGGGACACAACGCTGTAAAGCATTGCAATCCGCCCCACCACAGAGCCCCCTGTCTTCACCCCCACCTGTCCACAGGGCCCTAGTTGTCGTGTCCCTATATATGCCTAAGATCAACTACAGTGATGTGTGAGATGTGTGGCGAATACCTCATCGATGAGACATGGGACCCTCAAAATAACCGCACTCACCCCATCCAATGAGAGCACATCCACACACGGGCCACCGCTGACACACATCCCGACAAACCACCGTGAAGGGGTCAACGAGCAAACAACAGACGGGGCCCACAGCCCCAGGACAGAAAAGCCCAGACCAGGGATAGGAGCGGCTACAAATGCCGACATCCATTCACAAAATGCAGGCCAAAACGCGCCTGCAGCCCGACCCCCCCCCCCCCCAAAAAAAATCCACCACACGCCCACAATAGCCTGTACACCCACCGCAGCACCATACATGCCAACACTGCCGCGAACTCCAAATCCACCGAATGAACAGTCGCCACGCCACCCAGACCCACACACCCAGAAGCACCCCACAGAACCCAAACATAAAACCCGGGCCGACCACCCGCCACCACCTCCGCAGAATCACACCCGATCTCGATCAATCCAGCCTCAACAAAAAGGAAAAAAAACAAAACAAAAAAAACCCCCACACATAAAAAACACACACACATAAAAAAAGTAGTAATATATCTACCTCGACCACCCACACTCTAAGACGCCCAGACTGTGAGCGCCAACACTACCCCAGAAGGCACGCCGAGGGCACAGGACGCGCGTCCCGCAGCAAGACCAACACCGTCCATGCACCACCACAACCCAGGACAGCAACGGACCCGGAACAAGGCCCACAGCTAGCAGTATTCAACCTCCGGTGGCGGCGCACAGGCACGGGAAGGAACCTTTGTGAGGATGAGCCGGAACCCCCCACAAGAGAGGACACCCGGCCCCCACAGCCGACACCCAGGCAGCGGAGGGCCCCAGGCCCCCCCCGAGGGAAGGCAAGGGGCGAAGAGGAGAGGGCGGGCAGGAGAGGAGGGAGGAGGAGGGAAGGGGAGCGGAAGGGGCACGGGGGAGCAGCAGGAGGGCCAACCCGACCCAAACCCCCAGGGCCAACCAGAGCCCCCCAGAAGAGGCCAGCCACCACCAACACCCGGACCCCGGGAGGGCGCGCCAAACCAGCAGCCCCAGAGCTCAAAAGGAGAGACAACGGCCGCACCCACCCCCCAGGGGGAGAAGCCAGGACCAGACAGGCCATGCACAGCCAGAGAGCAGCCCCGGGGATAGGGGAGAAAGAACACCCCTAGTGCATGCACGGGGTCTTGGGATCCATGACGCCATCATTCCTTGATGAGGAGAGGGTTAATAAACTGTAATATAGCAGAGGAGACACGAGTCAGGGGTCAGATCATAGGCACAGACAGAATATACATGTCCTAGAGCAACTCAAGTCTACGAGAGGGGGGTGGCATACGCTAACAGACAACAGGAAGCTATAGATTTATATTTAGAGAGCTAATAAATGGAGACCATTTCTCTGTAAAGGATGCCAATTGTTTTTGTTTTGGTAGCAGATATTTTCTTAAGTGAAATGTGTTCAGCGAGAAGGTTCAGCCAGTGGGTGATGTTGAGAGCTTTCTTATCCTTCCAGTTAACCAAAATAGTTTTCTTGGCTATGGCGAGAGCTGCAAGTGTGGGTTGGTATTGAGTGTCTGGTAGGGTCGTAGTTGTTAGATCGCCAATTAAGCAGAGATTTGGAGATTGCAGGATTCTGCAGCCCAAAATAGAAGAGAGTTTCTGTGTGACTGTTTCCCAAAGTTGATAGACAGGTGAACATAGCCAAAGAGCATGAAAATAAGTGTCGGTCGTGTTTTGGGTGCATTGAGTGCATATGTCGGAGTGTGAGAAACCCATTTTATACAATTTAAATTGTGTTATATGTGTTCTGTGGAGAACCTTAAATTTGATCAGTTGTAGGTTGGAATTTTTTGTCATTTTAAATGTATTTTCACAGATCTGGGTCCAGAATCCGTGGTCAGGAGATATGGATAAGTCCTCTTCCCATTTGGAAATTGGTAGATGTATAGCGTTTGACTTTGAGAGTGAACTATAAATCTTTGAGAGATTTTTCTTGTTTTTTGGGGACAGTTTTGCGATGTATTTAACAAATTCGGGTGGCTGTAGATCAGGTGGTTGTAGAGTGGTCTGTAGGGCTGGAATTCTTCTTGTAATTGTACTTTTTACCTGTAGGTATTGGAGAAAATTCCCATTACCTATTTCAAATGTTTTGGTATTGAAAATGTTTTACTCCCTAATATTGGTATCAGCATTGACCCTAAAAATCCAGTATCAGTCAGGCCCAGTTAAAAAAAACAACTCTAACAGGAAATATAAAAGTGATTGAATGATCAATCAGTTGCACCACCCATGACCCTTGTAGGCCTACAAGGGTTGAGAAAATGGCCCAGCATGCTTCCAGGACAGAGCTGCCATCCACAAGGACCTCTTCAATCAGTGGTGTAGAAAAAAGCAAGCAGGATGATTGAGCCCCAGCCGTCATGACCACAATGTGCTTGCATCCGGCCCCACATCATTAGGGATGGCTGCATCTGCAGGTCATGGACTGTTACATTTTTTAGCTCATCACTTGATGCTGACCAAGTATTTTGACTTTACCTTTTTATTACTGTATTTATGTGTCGTTAATGCCTTTTTAAAATAAATTAATGGTAGTGCGCGCATTTACTACGTTTCTGCTTGTGTTCAGTTTGGTCATTAACAGGGGCTGTCTGATATGAAGTATGCATAAGTTATGTAGTATTCCCTATTTTCATTGCACTATAATGTTAGAATTTATTTAATTATTGTTTACACGGTCTACTTTTTCTTAATGTGCATCTTTATTAACCATTGTGGAGGAAGCCTGAGACTTACCAGTGGCTGCTTCTGAATTACTGTGCATATGATAAATGACAACGCAGCAGGCAGATGGAGGTTAGGATGACACTTGCAATCGAAGCCGCAAGATTTATCCTTCGGATAATATAAAGTTGAGCAGAGAAAACGACCCAAGAAATTCCTCCTCGGATACCGCGTAAGATATACAGGCCCTGCTGAGAGGGGATTGAGCGAGTAAAACAGGTAGAGTTAGAAATAAGAGGACATGAAATAAAAGGAAAACCTGTCAATATTTTTTAATTATTTTTTAAATTTAATTGTTTATTATTATTATTAGGGGGCCAAGCCCGCGGGGCTTGGGGAACGCGCATGCAAAGCATGAGCGTTTCCCAGGACCAGCGGTGCTGGGAACCCTATTGTTTTTGTTAAGGTTTTTATTATTATTATTCTCTATTTTTATTCTTCCCCGGATAAAAGTGGTGCTGCAGGCTAAATCGTGCAAGGGAGGGTGGTGCAATTTGGAGGGTTGGTGCAGACCCCTGCACGTACCTCAGGCACAAAAAATGACATATGTCAGTCAGCAGGGGGCGCTATAACCAAGGTCAACGCGTTTTGGGCAATAACTTCCACACCGTATGTCGCACATTCAAAAACCTCACATCCATAGATTCCATGAATAGCGCTGAATCACATGGCCTGTGCCACGCCCATTTGCGCCTATAATTTTTTTTCGGAAAATCGCGAAAACTGGAAAACCTACTTTTTCAAACTCCTCCTTGGGGTTTTGCCCGATCAGCGTGAAACTTGGCATGTAAAGTCTTCCACTGGACCTGATCTAAAGTTATCAAAAGAATTTTGTTCGGTTAAAATATGCGCAAGTTATTAACGAATAAAATTTTCTAGCTAGCTATAAAAGGCGAACTGCTGCATATCTCTGTCAAAATAAATGCTAACAACACCAAATCTGAGATCCTTGATTGACATGTGACTGTGAGGGTGTGAGCCAAATGTGGCTAATGTTGGCCACTAGGGGGCGCTGCAAAGCTGAGACATCTATATCTCTTCAATGGCTGCACCGATTTTTACGAAATTTGGTGGGTATGATGCTGCGTCACTCCTGAGGCCATATCTTGAAGTTAATCACGACAGGTGAAAGTGGGCGTGGCTTATTACGAGATAAACAGCAAACATTTATTTCAGCTCAAGTATTATGCTGAGGGCTGTGAAATTCACAGGGTATATATAGAATAGCATACAGACCACCCACAGCAAAAATTGTATGTCTACACCACTAGATGGCGCTATAACGGATGCAAACGCATTTTGGCCTGTAACTTCCACATTTTAATTCACATCTTCATAACTTTATAACCACGTGTTCCCTAAATAGAGTCCCATCTTCTGACATAGGCCACGCCCACTCCCACTGTAGATTTCTCTTTGTAAGTCACTACATATCAAAAACCTACTTTTTCGAACTCCTCTTAGCGTTTAAGGTCCATCTGCACGAAACTTTGCACATACAATCTCCAGACTTGCCTGATCTAAAGTTATCAAAAGAATTTTGCTACTCCAAAAAATGTGGTAGTTATAAATCAATTTTTTTCTGCTAGCTAAAAAAGACATACTGTTGCATAATTTTGTCAAAGTGAAAGCTATTGATGTCAAACTTGAATCAATTGTTTCAGAGCTCAACCAGAGGGTCTGTGCCAAATTTGGCGGAAAATGACCAATAGGGGGCACTATAAACAGAGAAATATGAAGTGACATGAACATCGATCAGATTCGTCTGAAATTTGGCGAGTATGTTGTGGTGTCACTCCTGAGGCCAGAGTTAAATCTTAGTGATGTTTGGTCAAAGCGGGCGTGACTTGTCACAACACACACATTCAGCCTTTCACACTTCCAGTGCTGATCCCATTACAATTACGATACTGCGGGTGAGACGTAGGCCTGCATCCAGACGCTCGCCCCGAACCCATCATCCTTCGGGGCCGACTTCCCTGGCCTCCGCGAGATCTGGGGGCCGAGTCGCGCGGGGAGGCTTGGCCCCCTATCATAACTGCTTGCAGTTCTAGTTAGGGGGCCAAGCCCGCGGGGCTTGGGGAACGCGCATGCAAAGCATGAGCGTTTCCCAGGACCAGCGGTGCTGGGAACCCTATTGTTTTTGTTCGGATTTTTATTATTAGGGGGCCAAGCCCGCGGGGCTTGGGGAACGCGCATGCAAAGCATGAGCGTTTCCCCAGGACCAGCGGTGCTGGGAACCCTATTGTTTTTGTTCGGATTTTTATTATTAGGGGGCCAAGCCCGCGGGGCTTGGGGAACGCGCATGCAAAGCATAAGCGTTTCCCAGGACCAGCGGTGCTGGGAACCCTATTGTTTTTGTTCGGATTTTTATTATTATTATTATTATTATTAGGGCCCGAGCACGTACCGTGCGAGGACCCTATTGAAATTGAAGGAATTATTATTATTATTATTACGACAAAAGTAAATCGCTTATTTGGAGGTTTTAACATGCTCAAAAACTCCTGAAATTTGGCAGTCGCATCAGTCGTGGTGTAAATTTACGTATTTTAGGGTTCGCGGCAATGGACGGGTCAAAATGGCTAGGCCACGCCCATTAAAGAGCAATCTCCTTTTAAACAGCGCCCTCCTCATCAATTTTCACGGATCTGCACGAAAATCGGTACACATGTAGATCATGCCGAGCCGCACAAAAAAGTCTCTTGGAGCCATAGGCCACGCCCAACAGGAAGTTGGCTATTTTGAATTTAGCGGCCATTTTTGGCGTTTTACCACGTGTCATATTTTGACGAACTCCTCCTACACGATTAATCAAAACGGCTTCAAAATCGCTGTGTACCAACTAGATAAGTTCATGATCAAAAGTTATTCAAAGATCCGCTACCCGTCGAACACGGAATCGGCTTTTTGGCGGCGAAGTTTGAAGTTTGAAGTTTGTCTCGCCGTGAAAAACGAAATTGCTATAACTTTGGCATTAATCGTCCGATCTGCACCAAACTTCACATGATTCATAATATTCCCGCCCTGAACACGTCTACATGCAGAAATTTTGTAATTACCCTAGCGCCCCCTGCTGGCGACAGGAAAAGCGATGTTTTTAGACTTTGACGTGCAGCTCTGACCACGTTCACCATATGCAACTCAAATTTGGTCAGACAGATCTCAAGACGTTGGTAATGCTACATTATGAAGATTGTGACTAGGCGTCAAACGGTGTTCCGCCCAGAGGGCGGCGAAGTCGAAAATTCGCCAAAACGCGTTGAAAATGGCTTTAATGACATTAACTTCTGTGTCCTTGGTCATATCTGCCTGAAACTTCACATGTGTGTTAACAGTCCAGGCTTGAACATGTGATATGAGTTTCGTTGATGGGCGTGGCCAAATGACTTGACCACGCCCTTTAAACATCAGCCCCTGCCGCACGTGTCACCGACATGCACGAAAATTGGTACACGCATGTATCACACCGAGACGCACAAAAAAGTCTCTTGGACCCACTGGCCATACCCAACAGGAAGTCGGCCATTTTGAATTTTGATGCTATTTTTGGCGTTTTCCACATGTTGTATTTTAACAAACTCCTCCTACAGGATTAATCAGAATGACTTCAAAATCACTGTGTGTGATCTAGACAAGGTTGTGATCAAAAGTTATTAAAAGATTTTTCCACAGTTAAACGGTTTGGCCGTCAGGTGGCGGCGAAGTTTGATGTCTCGCCATGAAACACGAAATTGCTATAATTTTGGGACACATTGTCCAATCTTCACCAAACTTCACATGATTCATAATAGTCCCACACTGAACACGTCTACATGACAAAGTTCTGTGATAGTCATAACGCCCCCTAGTTATTATTATTCTTCTTCTTATCCGAAATCAATCGCCTTTTTGGGGGCCGCAACATACTCGAAAACTCATGAAACTTCACAGACTCGTCAGAAGTGGTGAAAATTTACATATGGTAGGGGTTTCATGACAACGTGCACAAAAATGGCTCAGTAGCGCCCCCTACTCATTTTCAACATATTTTGGGATATAACTCCCAGACCATATGTCGCACTTTCAAAAACCTCATATGTAAAGATTCCCTGAGAAATACTGAATCACCTGGGCAAGGCCAGGCCCATTTCCACCTATAATTTTTTTCTTAAAATTGCGAAAACTGGAAAACCTACTTTTTCGAACTCCTCCTTAGGGTTTTGTCCGTTCAGCGTGAAACTTAGCACGTACAATCTTCAACTGGACCTCATCTAAAGTTATCAAAGGAATTTTGATCGGTCAAAAAATGCGCAAACTATTAACGAATAAAATTTTCTAGCTACCTATAAAAAGGCGAAGTGTTGCATATTTCGGTCATACTAAATGCTAACAACACCAAATCTGAGATCCTTGCTTGCCATGTGCCTGTGAGGGGGTGAGCCAAATTTGGCGAATGTTGGCCACTAGGGGGCGCTGCAAATATGGGAAAATTATATGTCGGAAATCGCTACACCAATTTTTACGCAATTTGGTGGGTATGATGCGGGGTCACTCCTGAGGCCATAACTTGAAGTTAGTCATGACTGGTAAAAGTGGGCGTGGCTTATTCCAAGATAAAAAACAAACATTTATTTCAACCCAAGTATTATGCTGAGGGCTGTGAAATTCACAGGGTATATATAGAATAGCATACAGACCACCCGTAGCAAAAATTGTGTTTCTTCTCCACTAGGTGGCGCTATAATGGATGCAAACGCATTTTGGCCCATATCTTCCACATTTTAATCCACATATTCATAACTTTATATCCACGTATTCCCTAGATAGAGTTGCATCTTCTGACATAGGCCACGCCCACTCCCACTGTATATTTCTCTTTGTACGTCACTTCACATCAAAAACCTAATTTTTCGAACTTCTCCTAGCGTTTAAGCTCCATCTACACGAAACTTTCCACATTCAATCTCCAGACTTCCCTGATTAAAAGCTATCAAAAGAATTTTGCTATTCCAAAAAATGCGCTAGCTACAAATAAACAGTTTTTTTCTGCTAGCTAAAAAACACATACCATTGCATATTTTTGTCAAACTAAAAGCTATCAATGTCAAGCTCAATTCACTTGTTTCAGACGTCAACCAGAGGATCTGTGCCAAATTTGGCGGAAATTCGCAAATAGGGGGCGCTATAAACAGAGAAAAATCAAGTGACATGAAAATTGACCGATTCGCACGAAATTTGGTGAGCGTGATGTGGAGTCACTCTTGAGGTCAGCTGTAAAGCTTAGTGATGTTTGGTCACCGTGGCCACGCCTTATTCGCCATAAAACACGAAGTTGTTTTTGAGGGGTAAGGGATGCTTGTCAAGTCATGAAACTTGGCACACATATGACAGGATCCGATTTGTGTTGTCTGATGTAATTTTTCTGCTCTTACGTGCCAACATGGCTCAACAGCGCCCCCTACAAATTTTCTACGAAGCAGCCCTCGATGCTGGTTTGAGCTACATCTATGAAACTTCGTACGCACGTGCATCACTGAAAGACGTATCAAAAAGACTCTTGCAGCCATGTGCCAAACCCAACAGGAAGTCCGCCATTTTGAATTTGCTTGTAACTGGTTCGCAACTTCACCATACATGTTCCAATCTTCCCCAAACTTCACAGGATTGATGACAGTCCTGCCCTGAACACATCTATACGCCAATGCTTGGTTATTAGTACGGCACCACCTACTGGCAAAATTATATGTCTTCGTATGATTTGAGGGATATGACGTGTACGTCCTGCGTGAGGGGTCTGCCTTCGACAGGAATGAACGTCGGCGTGAGCCGGCGTCCTGCCAGCGCCCTCGAGTTGCGTGAAGGTGCGAGGGCCCGTTCAATGCTGCTTGCAGCTTTAATTATTATTATTATTATTATTAGGGGTTCAAGCCCGAAGGGCTGAAACCCTATTGTTTTCCTACTGTTTTATTATTATTAGGGCCCGAGCACGAACCGTGCGAGGACCCTATTGTTTTCCTTAGGATTATTAGGGCCCGAGCACCTAGCGGTGCGAGGACCCTATTGAAACTGAAGGAGTTATTATTATTATTTTTCTGCCTAATGAATTGGCTTTTTGAGGGCTTTATCATATTCAAAAACTCACCAAACTTCACAGACTCATCAGAAGTGGTGAAAAATTTGATATTTATGGGGTTTCGTGATAATGTGCAAAAAAATGGCTCAACAGCGCCCCCTACTCATTTTCAATGAAGCAGCCCCCCAAGTTGGTTTAACCTACGTGTATGAAACTTGGTAGGCATATGTAACACACCAAGACGTACAAAAAAGCCTCTTGGGCCCATGCCCTAAACTCAACAGGAAGTCGGCCATTTTGAATTGAATGTGCAAGTTTCATGCATTTTTGGCCATTTGCAGGGATCATAAATGAACGAACTCCTCCTAGAGATTTTGTCCGATCGCCTTCAAACTTGGTCTGTCCCACCTACATAAAATGAAGACGAAAAGTTATCAAAAGCTTGTGTTTTCGTCACACCGTGTGACCGTGCCGGGACCTCAAACTTCGTTACAAACAGGAAGTAGTATTATAACGCAGGAAGTAGTTTATTACTCCAACATACATGCTCCAATCTTCCCCAAACTTCACAGGATTGATGACAGTCCCGCTCTGAAGAGATCTACATGTCAATAATTTGTGATTAATATAGCGCCCCCTACTGGTAGTAGAAAATGTCATGTTTTACACTTTGAAGCACATCTCCTCCAAAGTTGAACACATCAACCTCATACTTGGTGAAATCATCCATAAGGCCTTGATGATGCTTTCTATGGAAAACTGTGAATTTTCGTCAAAGGGCGTGACCTTGGCGTGGCGGCCAACTTTGATGTTTCGCCATGATGAAAAAAGTAGCTGTAACTTGCCTCTACGTGGACATATCTTTCCAAAACTTCACACATATGATAACTGTCCAGCCCTGAAAACATCTAAACAGAAATTTTGAATCAGCGTCGTAGCGCCACCTACTGGCGGCAGAAAGTTACTTTTTTCATTCTTTCATGTCCCTCTTCTACCAGGTTCCCCCGAACCACCACAATTTTGCAAATACATACTCCCAAGACCTTGATGATGATCAAAGCAGAAGCCTTTGAGGTTTCGTCCAACGCTGTCACTGTGGCGCCACCTTATTCGCCATAAAACACGAGGTTGTATTTGACGGGCAAGGGACACTCGAAAACTCACGCAACTTGGCAAACACATCAGACGGCCCAAATTGTGTTGTCTGATGTGATTTTTGTGTTTTCATGTGCCAAGATGGCTCAATAGCGCCCCCTACTCATTTTCAACATGTTTTGGGCTATAACTCCCAGACCATATGTCACACATTGAAAAACCTCATATCCACAGATTCCCTGAATAGTCCTGAATCACCTGGGCAGGGCCACTCCCATTTCTGCCTATAATGTTTTTCGCAACATCGCGAAAACTGGAAAACCTACTTTTTCGAACTCCTCCTTAGGGTATTATCTGATCAGCGTGAAACTTGGCACGTACAGTCTTCACCTGGACCTGATCTAAAGTTATCAAAAGAATTTTGTTCAGTCAAAAAATGCAAAAATTATGAACAAATACAATTTTCTAGCTAGCTATAAAAAGACAAACTATGGCATATTTCAGTCAAAATAAATGCTAACAACACCAAATCGGAGATCTTTGCTTGACATGTGCCTGTGAGGGTGTGTGCCAAATTTGGCTAATGTTGGCCACTAGGGGGTGCTGCAAATATGGGAAATTTATATCTCTCAAATGGCTGCACCGATTTTTACGAAATTTGGTGGGTATGATGCTGGGCCACTCCTGAGGCCATATCTTGAAGTTAATCACGACTGCTCAAAGTGGGCGTGGCTTATTACAAGATAAACAACAAACATTTATTTCAGCTCAAGTATTATGCTGAGGGCTGTGAAATTCACAGGGTATATATAGAATAGCATACAGACCACCCATAGCAAAAATTGTATGTCTACACCACTAGATGGCGCTATAACGGATGCAAACGCATTTTGGCCTGTAACTTCCACATTTTATTTCACATCTTTTTAACTTTATAACCACGTGTTCCCTAAATAGAGTCCCATCTTCTGACATAGGCCACGGCTGCTCCCACTGTAGATTTCTCTTTGTAAGTCACTACACATCAAAAACCTACATTTTCGAACTCCTCCTAGCGATTAAGATCCATCTTCACGAAACTTTGCACATACAAACGCCAGATGTGCCTGACCAAAAGTTATCAACAGAATTTTGCAACTCCAAAAAATGCGCTAGCTATAAATAAACAGTTTTTTTCTGCTACCTAAAAAACACATACCATTGCATATTTTTGTCAAACTAAAAGCTATCAACGTCAATCTCAATTCACTTGTTTCAGACGTGAACCAGAGGCTCTGTGCCAAATTTGGCGTAAATTGGCCAATACGGGGCGCTATAAACAGAGAAAAATCACGTGACATGAAAATTGATCGATTCGGACGAAATTTGGCGAGCGTGTAGTGGATTCACTCCCGAGACCAGCTGTGAAGCTTAATGATGTTTGGTCACCGTGACAACGCCTTATTCACCATCAAAAACAAAGATGGTTTTGAGGGGAAAGGGATGCTTGTAAGGTCATGAAACTTGGCATACATATGACAGGGTTCGATTTGTGCTGTCTGATGTGATTTTTCGGCTCTGATGTGCCAACATGGCTCAACAGCGCCCCCTACAAATTTTCTACAAAGCAGCCCCCAAAGCTGGTTTGACCTACATCTATGAAACTTGATACGCACCTGCATCACTGAAAGACGTATAAAAAATGCCGTTGCAGCCATGTGCCAAACCCAACAGGAAGTCTGCCATTTTGAATTTGCTTGTAACTGGTTCAGAACTTCACCATACATGTTCCACTCTTCCCCAAATTTCACAGGATTGATGACAGTCCTGCCCTCAACACATCTATACGCCAATACTTGGTTATTAGTACGCCGCCACCTACTGCCAAAATGACATGTCTTTGTATGATTTGAGGGATATGACGTGTAATTCCTGCGTGAGAGGTCTGCCTTAACAGGAATGAATGGCGGTGTCAGCCGGCATCCTGCCAGCCCTCTCGAGTTACGTGAAGGTGCGAGGGCCCGTTCAATGCTGCTTGCAGCTTTAATTAGGGCCCGAGCACGAACCGTGCGAGGACCCTATTGTTTTCCTTAGGATTATTAGGGGTTCAAGCCCGAAGGGCTGAAACCCTATTGTTTTCCTACTGTTTTATTATTCTTCTTCTTCTTCTTCTTCTTCTTCTTCTTCTTCAGAAATGTTTTCGCAAATTCCCGTGAGATGTTACATCGTAGAGACATGAAATTTTCACCAATAACTGGAAGTTGTGTGCAAATGGTGCTCATAATATAGAAATACCAATTGGCCAGATGGTGGCGCTATAACCAAGGTAAATGCGTTTTGGGCTATAACTCCCACACCATATATCGCACATTCAAAAACATCATATCCCCAGATTCCCTGAATAGTGCTGAATCACATGGGATAGGCCACGCCCATTTCCGCCTAGAAAATTTTTTCACAAAATCGCGAAAAATGAAAAACCTTCTTTTTCTATCTCCTCCTTGGGTTTTTGTCCAATCAGCGTGAAACTTGGCACGGACAGTCTTCTCTTGGACCTGATCTAAAGTTATCAAAAGAATTTTGTTCAGTCAAAAATTGCGCAAATGATAAATGAATACATTTTTCTAGCTAGCTATAAAAACGCGAACTGTTGCATATCTCGGTCAAAATAAATGCTAACAACACTAAATCGGAGATCATTGGTTGGCATGTGACTGTGAGCGTATGAGCCAAATTTGGCGAATGTTGGCCACTAGAGGGCGCTGCAAATATGGGAAATTTGTATCTCTTAAATGGCTGCACCGATTTTACCAAATTTGGTGGGTATGATGCTGGGTCACTCCTGAGGCCATACCTTGAAGTTCATCACGACTGGTCAAAGTGGGCGTGGCTTATTACAAGATAAAAAACAAACATTTATTTTAGCTCAATTATTATGTTGAGAGCTATGAAATTCACAGGGTATATATAGGATAGGACACAGACCATCCATACCAAAAATTGTGTGTCTACTCCACTAGGTGGCGCTATAACAGGTAAAAACGCATTTTGGCCTGTAACTTCCACATTTTAAATCACATTTTCATAAACTTTATATCCACGTATTCCCTAAATAGTGTCGCATCTTCTGACATAGGCCACGCCCACTCCCACTGCAAATTTCTCTTTGTAATTTACTATACATCAAAAACCTACTTTTTCGAACTCCTCCTAGCGTTTAATCTCCATCTTCACAAAACTTTGCACATGCAATCTCCAGACTGGCCTGACCAAAATTTATCAAAAGAATTTTGCTACTCCAAAAATTAGGCTAGCTAAAAATAAACAGTTTTTTTCTGCTAGCTAAAAAACACATACCTTTGCATATTTTTGTCAAAGTAAAAGATATCAATGTCAAACTCAATTCACTTCTTTCAGACGTCATCCAGACGATCCTAGCCCAATTTGGCAGAAATTAGCCAATAGGGGGCGCTATAATCAGAGAAAAATCAAGTGACATAAAATTCATCGATTCGCATGAAATTTGGCGAGCATGATGTGGAGTCACTCCTGAGGCCAGCTGTAAAGCTTGGTGATGTTTGGTCACCGTGGCAACGCCTTATTCGCCATAAAACACGAAGTTGTTTTTGACGGGTAAGGGATGCTTGTAATGTCATGAAACTTGACACACATATGACAGGATCCAATATGCATTTTCTGATGTGATTTTTCGGCTCTGATATGCCAACATGGCTCAACAGCGCCCCCTACAAATTTTCTACGAAACAGCCCCCGAAGCTGGTTTGACCTACATCTATGAAACTTGGTACGCACATGCATCACTGAAAGACGTATAAAAAAGCCTCTTGCAGCCATGTGCCAAACCCAACAGGAAGTCGGCCAATTTGAATTTGCTTGTAACTGGTTTGCAACTTCACCATACATGTTCCAATCTTCCGCAAACTTCACAGGATTGATGACAATCCTGCCCTGAATACATCTATATGCCAATACTTGGTTATTAGTACAGCGCCACCTACTGGCAAAATTACATGTCTTCATATGATTTGAGGGATATGACGTCCTGCGTAAGGGATCTGCCGTGGACAGGAATGAAGGGCGGCATGAGCCGGCGTCCTGCCAGCACCCTCGAGTTGCGTGAAGGTGCGAAGGCCCGTTCAATGCTGCTTGCAGCTTTAATTCTTCTTCTTCTTCTTCTTCTTCTTGTTCTTCAGAAATGTTTTCGCAAATTCCCGTGAGATGGTACATCATAGAGACATGAAATTTTCACCAATAACTGGAAGTTGTGTGCAAATGGTGCTCATAATATAGAAATACCAATTGGCCAGATGGTGGCGCTATAACCAAGGTCAATGCGTTTTGGGCTATAACTCCCACACCATATGTCGCACATTCAAAAACGTTATATCGACAGATTCCCTGGATAGTCCTGAATCACCTGGGATAGGCCACGCCCATTTCCGCTTAGAATTTTTTTTCACAAAATCGCAAAAACTTGAAAACCTTCTTTTTCTATCTCCTCCTTGGGATTTTGTCCAATCAGCGTGAAACTTGGCACGTACAGTCTTTAGCTGGACCTGATCTAAAGTTACTCACAGAATTTTGTTTCGTCGAAAAATGCGCAAATTATTAATGAATACATTTTTCTAGCTAGCTATAAAAATGCGAACTGTTGCATATCTCTGTCAAAATAAATGCTAACAACACCAAATCGGAGATCCTTGGTTGGCATGTGATTGTGAGGGTATGAGCCAAATTTGGCGAATGTTGGCCACTAGGGGGCGCTGCAAATATGGGAAATTTGTATCTCTTAAATGGCTGCACCGATTTTTACCAAATTTGGTGGGTATGATGCTGGGTCACTCCTGAGGTCATATCTTGAAGTTCATCACGACTGGTCAAAGTGGGCGTGGCTTATTACAAGATAAAAAACAAACATTTATTTTAGCTGAAGTATTATGTTGAGAGCTATGAAATTCACAGGGTATATATAGGATAGGACACAGACCATCCATACCAAAAATTGTGTGTCTACTCCACTAGGTGGCGCTATAACGGGTGAAAACGCATTTTGGCCTGTAAGTTCCACATTTTAAATCACATTTTCATAAACTTTATATCCACGTGTTCCCTAAATAGAGTCTCATCTTTTGACATAGGCCACGCCCACTTCCACTGCATATTTCTCTTTGTAAGTCACTACACATCAAAAACCTACTTTTTCTATCTCCTCCTAGCGTTTGAGCTCCATCTGCACGAAACTTTGCACATACAATCTCCAGATGTGCCTGATGAAAAGTTATCAAAAGAATTCAGCTACTCCAAAAAATGTGGTAGATATAAAGGAACAATTTTTTTCTGCTAGCTAAAAAACACATGCCGCTGCATATTTTTGTCAATGTAAAAGCTATCGACGTCAAACTCAAGTCACTTGTTTTAGACGTCAACCAGAGGATCTGTGCCAAATTTGGCGGAAATTGGCCAATAGGGGGCGTTATAAACAGAGAAACATCAAGTGAAGTGAAATTTCACAAAATCCGGCCATAAATCAATGAGGGTTTTTTCAAACATCAACAAACTCAATGTATCAAAGGTTTTGATCTTACCCACCTTTCAAAATTTAAATGGCTATGCTGGCTTGAACCCCGGAATTGCCGCTTGCGGCTATATTTAGGGCCCGAGCAGCGGCGACACCGTCGCCTGCGAAGGCCCTATTGTTTTCTTGCTGTTTATTATTGTTCGTTATTATTCTTTCCGCTTTTCGTGCCCCAATTTCGCCCATTTCCCCAATTGGAAAAGTTGTCAATTTTTGCACATCCCTGCGGCCGGATCCGAAATTCGATATTTTGGGGGCGCCGCACATGGACACGGCCAAATTGCGAAATAGCGCCCCCTAGAAACTTTCAAACCCCCCCTGGCCATTGGGGTTAGTTTGTCGTAGCCACACGAAATTTGGTACACCCATTCATCATGCCCAGACGCACAAAAAAATGAATTGCAGTCATGGTCAAATCCCAACAGGAAGGCGGCCATTTTGATTTGAACTTTGGCTAAAAGGGCGATTTTGGCCATTTCCACACCTCGTATTTGAACGAACTCGTCCTAGGGGATTCAACCAATCGGCTTCAAATTTTTCACAGCTCATCAAGACAACATGGTGATCTAAAGTTGTGCTCTGCAGGTGTGTAGGTCATAGGTCGTGGCTGATAGGGCTCGATGAACTTCGGCGACTATTTTTTCGCTCGCCGTCTAACTTTGACCGACTGTCACGCCCACATACTTGATCCTATCAGCTTCAAACTTGCTGGGCATGACAATGTCTCCGCCCTGAACGTCCCGATATATTAACTTCCCACTTTAGTCATGGCGCCCCCCGGTGGTAACAGGAAGTGATTTGTTTTTACTTTAACATGTACTGATGACACATGGTTGACTCCATCAACTTCATTCCACTTCTAAAACATACCTAACAAGTTGGTGAAACTAGTCTATCAACGCTGTGAGGTTACAACCAATGGCGTCCATCTGGCGATGCGGCGACTATCGATCACTCGCCAAGAAAATACGTTTGGCTTTTTGATGGCTTTAATGACCTCATATCATCATGAAAATTGGTGCACAGGTCAAGGGTGGCAAGCTCTTTGATCTGATAGGGGCGACGCCCATTTGCGGGGCTAAATGTCTCTATAGCGCCCCCTTGAAATTTTCAAAATACCCTCCCCATAGGGGTTAGTTTGTCGTCGGCACACGAAATTTGGTACACACATTCATCATGCCCAGACGCACAAAAAAGTCTCTAAATGTCATGGTAAAATCCCAACAGGAAGTCGGCCATTTTGATTTGAACTTTCGAGAAAAGTGTGATTTTGGCCATTTCCACACCTCGTATTTGAACGAACTCGTCCTAGGGGATTCAACCAATCGGCTTCAAATTTTTCACAGCTCATCAAGACAACATGGTGATCTAAAGTTGTGCTCTGCAGGTATGTAGGTCATAGGGCGTGGCTGATAGGGCTCCATGAACTTTGCCAACTGTGTTGGAGCTCGCCGTCTAACTTTGACCGACTGTCACGCCCACATACTTGATCCTATCAGCTTCAAACTTGCTGGGCATGACGATGGCTGCGCCCTGAACGCGCCGATATATTAACTTCCCACTTGACTCATGGCGCCCCCCGGTGGTAACAGGAAGTGATTTGTTTTTACTTTAACATGTACTGATGACACATGGTTGACTCCATCAACTTCATTCCACTTCTACAACATGCCTAACAAGTTGGTGAAGATATATTATGAATGCTGTGAGGTTACAACAAATGGCGTCCGTCTGGCGACGCGGCGACTATCCATCACTCGCCAAAATAGGTTTGGTTCTTTGATGGCTTTAATGACCTCATATCTTCATGAAAATTGATACACAGGTCAAGGGTGGCAAGCTCTTTGATCTGATAGGGGCGCCGCCCATGGGCGGGGCTAAATGCACCGCCATGCACATTCGAGCAGCTCTCTCTCACACGTTATTCATCCAAACTGCTTCAAAATGTCTATAGATGATAAGAGCCCTGCTCTCAGCGCTGCCATATGCTTGAAGACAGTCTGGCTCACGGCGTCCCCTTGTGGAAACAGGAAGTGCCATACTTTACATTGACAAACACCAACTCCAGACTCCTGACCTAATCGGTTCTATTTTGGAGCCATGTGACAATCAAGTTGATGAATCTCCACAGTGACACATATGTCATGTCATGTTGCGGACTGTCCGTGGCGGCGGCGGCGACTTTCGATGTTTCGCCGTTTAACATCAAGTCATGATAACTCCATCACGCATTATTTGATTTGCATGAAACTTGAATAGTGTGATATGGCTCAACCCTTGCATGTATCAGCCCACGTCTGGTTACACTTTGAGCACCCCCTGGTGGGCGAACCATCAACTTGTCATAAATCCTCGGTGCGTTGTCCGATTTTCTCCAAACTTCACGTGTGTGATGACACTTCGCCCCTGATCGCATGCTTATTGAGTCAGAAGCACAGCGCCACCTACTGACAACAGGAAGTCAGCCTTATGTGACAAATTTCATCCGATTGACATGAAATTTACACGGTGTGGTCTACACATGATATACAGCCGTATTATGCGTAACTACTGGGTATTCTCTAGTGCCACATAGTGGACACAGGAAGTGGTCCCTATCTCCTAAATGCAAAGTTCAATATTCATGAAAATGTACATATTAACATGAAATTTACAGTGTGTGGTCTGCGTTTGGTTTAGAGGTTAGTGGTCAAGGGGCATGGCTGCTACGCGCTGTCATATTGGATGCACCACCATGCACATTCCAGCAGCTCTCTCTCGCATGTTATTCATCCAAACTGGTTCAAAATGTCTGTAGATGATAAGAGCCCTGCCCTCAGCGCTGCCATATTCTTGACGACAGTCTCGCTCATGGCGTCCCCTTGTGGAAACAGGAAGTGCCATACTTTACATTGACAAACACCAACTCCAGACTCCTGACCTAATCAGTTCTATTTTGGAGCCATGTGACCATCAAGTTGATGAAACTCCACAGTGACACACATTTGATGTCATGTTGCAGACTTTCGATGTCTCGCCATTGAACATCAAGTCATGATAACTCCTTCATGCTTTATCCGATTTGCATGAAACTTCAATAGTGTGATAAGGGTCCGACCCTGAATGTATCAGCCCACGTCTGGTTACACTTTGAGGGCCCCCTGGTGGGCGAACCGTCAACTTGTCATAACTCCTCGGTGCATTGCCCAGTTTTCTCCAAACTTCACGTGTGTGATGACACTCCGCCCCTGATCGCCATGCATATTGAATCAGAAGCACAGCGCCACCGACTGACAACAGGAAGTCAGCCTTATGTGACAAATTTCATCCCATTGACATGAAATTTACACGGTGTGTTCCACACGTGATATACAGCCATATTATGTATAACTGCTGGGTATTCTCTAGCGCCACATAGAGGACACAGAAAGCGGTCCCTATCTCCTACATGCAACGTCCATTGTTCATGAAAACCACATATTGACATAAAATTTACAGCGTGCGGTCTGCGTTCAGGTCAGAGGTCAGCTGCGCTGCGGCCGCCCGTACCTCCGACGCGCAAGGGGGGCGAGGGCCCGTTCATCGCTGCTTGCAGCTTTAATTAGGGCCCGAGCACGAACCGTGCGAGAGCCCTATTGAAATCATAAAAATTATTCTTATTATTTTTCTTTTAAACCTTTGATCGCATTTTTGAGGGCCTGAACATGCCCAAAAAGTCAGGAAAATTTGCACACTCGTCACGTCTGGTGAAAATTTCGATATTTTATGGTCGTTACAAAGGGGCGTGGCAAAATGGCTCAATGGCGCCCCCTAACAGTTTTCAAAATCGAAGCCCCCTGCTTTAACTTTGCCCTAGGCGTATGAAATTTGGTACACATATGTATCATCCCGGGACGCACAAAAAAGCCTCTTGGAGCGACACCCTAAACCAAACAGGAAGTCGGCCATTTTGAATTGTTTTTTCAAAATAAGGTCATTTTTGGCCATTTCCACACGTTGTACTTGAGCGAACTCCTCCTACAGATTTTATCGGATTGACTTAAAAATTTACCTGTGCGTGCTCGACTACAGTGGGATCAATTTATTATTAAAAGATCTTCGTCACGTCGAAGGGCGCGGTCGCTGCGGAAGGGTCAATTTGGATATCTCGCCAAAAAACACGAAATTATACTACAACTACTACAACTTTGGTGTAGATGATCCTATCTGCACCAAACTTCACATGATGGATAATAGTCCCGCCCTGAACACGTCTACATCAAAAAATTCAGTAATTGTCATAGCGCCCCCTGCTGGTGACAGAAAAAGCGATGTTTTAGACTTTGAGGTCCAGCTCTGAGCACGTTCAGCAAATCCAGCTCAAATTTGGCCAGAAAGGCCTCAACATGTTGGTAATGCTCCATGATGAAGAATTTTGACTGTCGTCAAACGGCGTTCCATCCGGAGGGCGGCGAAGTCGACCCTTCGCCAAAATGCATAAAAATGGCCTTAACTTTGGTGTTTTTGATGATATCCACCTGAAACTTCATATGTGTGTCAACAGTCCAACCCTGAATATGTGATATGAATTTCGTCAATGGGCGTGGCCATATGGCTTGGCCACGCCCATTCATATGAATTACTTCCATAGGACGTCTCACCGATATGCACAAAAATTGGTACACATCTCCATCACCCCCAGACAAACAAAAAAGTCTCTTGGACCTCTAGGCTAAATTCAACAGGAAGTCGGCCATTTTGAATGTCATGGTCATTTTTGGTGTCGCGCACGCATCGTATTTTAACGAACTCCTCCTACAGAATTCATCAGAACGGCTTCAAAATTACCGATTACCATCTAGAACACTTCCTGATCAAAAGTTATTAAAAGGTCTCGCAGAATCTAAAGGGCACGCCAGTTGTGGGAGGTTGAATTTTGACGTCTCGCCATGAAACAGGAAGTGGCAATAACTTCACTGTACTTGGTCAGATCTGTGTGAAACTTCACAGGTATATTGACAGTCCAACCCAGAACATATGTTATGAATTTCGTTAATAGGCGTGGCTAAATGGATTGGCCACGCCCATTCACACAAATAACCACCATAGGACGTCTCACTGATATGCACGAAACTTGGTAGACACATGTATAACATCCACACGCACAAAAAAGCCTCTTGCACGGATAGGCCACACCCAACAGGAAGTCCTCCATTTTGAATTTAATGGTCATTTTTGGCGTTTTCCACGTGTTGTATTTTAATGAACTCCACCTACAGGATGCATCAGAACAACTTCAAAGTCATTGTGTGCCATCTAGACAAAGGTGTAATCAAAACTTATAAGCAGATTTTTGCATCGTGAAACGGTTTGGCCGTCAGGTGGTGGCGAAGTTTGATGTCTCGCCATAAAACACGAAATTAGTATAACTTTGGCATACATTGTCCATTCTTCACCAAACTTCACATGTTTGTTAACTGTCCAGACCTGAATGTATAGTATGAGTTTCATCAATAAGCGTGGCAGTATGGCTTGACCACGCCCCTTAAAGTGCAGCGTCCCCCATAACAACTTTCATCGACGTGCACGAAAATCAGTATGCACATGTATCGTGTCCAGACGCACAAAAAAGCCTCTTGCACATATAGGCCACACCCGACAGGAAGTCGGCCATTTTGAAATTTACAGTCATTTTTGGCGTTTTCCACGTGTTGTATTTTAATGATCTCCTCCTCCAGAAATGAATCAATTAACTCCAAAACTGGTGTGTACCATCTACACAAGTGTGTGATCAAAACATATTAAGAGAATTGCTCAGCATGGAACGGTGTGGCTGTGACATGGCGTCGACACTTGATGTCTCACCATGAAACACGATATTGCTATAACATGGGATCTAATGGTCGAATCTGCTCCAAACTTCACATGTATGATAATAGTCCTGGCATGAACACACCCACATGACGCTCAGGAGTCAGAGTCATAGCGCCACCCAGTGGAGACGGGAAGTCGCAACGCATTGGTTCCTACACTGTCCGAAGGAGGCGAACATTCAGCGCCTCGTCTGCCGGTCGACCTCTGGCGACACGGTGGCGGCCGCGCCAGGCCCCGAGTTGCGTGGGGTGCGAGGGCCCGTTCAACGCTGCTTGCAGCTTTAATTAGGGCCCGAGCACGTACCGTGCGAGAGCCCTATTGAAACTGAAGGAATTCTTATTCTTCTTATTATTTTTTTTTTTATCCTATGATCGCATTTTTGAGGGCCTGAACGTACTCAAAAAGTCCCAGAATTTTGCACACTCGTCACGTCTGGTGAAAAATTCGATATTTTATGGTCATTACAAAGGGGCGTGACAAAATGGCTCAACGGCGCCCCCTAACAGTTTTCAAAATCAAAGCCCCCTGCTTTAACTTTGTCCGAAGCGTACGAATTTTGGTACACATATGTAGCACGCCGAGACGGACAAAAAAGCCTCTTGGGCCCATGCCCTAAACTCAACAGGAAGTCGGCCATTTTGAATTGAATGTGGAAGTTTCATGTATTTTTGGCCATTTGCAGGGGTCATAAATGAACGAACTCCTCCTAGAGATTTTGTCCGATCGCCTTCAAACTCGGTCTGTCCCACCAACATAAAATGAAGACGAAAAGTTATCAAAAGCTTGTGTTTTCGTCACACCGTGTGACCGTGCCGGGACCTCAAACTTCGTTACAAACAGGAAGTAGTATTATAACGCAGGAAGTAGTTTATTACTCCAACATACATGCTCCAATCTTCCCCAAACTTCACAGGATTGATGACAGTCCTGCTCTGAAGAGATCTACATGTCAATAATTTGTGATTAATATAGCGCCCCCTACTGGCAGTAGAAAATGTCATGTTTTACACTTTGAAGCACATCTCCTCCAAAGTTGAACACATCAACCTCATACTTGGTGAAATTATCCATAAGGCCTTGATGATGCTTTCTATGGAAAACTGTGAATTTTCGTCAAAGGGCGTGACCTTGGCGTGGCGGCCAACTTTGATGTTTCGCCATGATGACCAAAGTAGCTGTAACTTGACTCTACGTGGACATATCTTTCCAAAACTTCACACATATGATAACTGTCCAGCCCTGAAAACATCTATACAGAAATTTTGAATCAGCATCATAGCGCCACCTACTGGCGGCAGAAGGTTACTTTTTTCATTCTTTCATGTCCCTCTTCTACCAGGTTCCCCCGAACCACCTCAATTTTGCAAATACATACTCCCAAGACCTTGTTGATGGTCAAAGCAGAAGCCTTTGAGGTTTCGTCCAACGCTGTCACTGTGGCGCCACCTTATTCGCCATAAAACACGAGGTTGTTTTTGAGGGGCAAGGGACACTCGAAAACTCACGCAACTTGGCACACACATCAGACATCCCAAATTGTGTTGTCTGATGTGATTTTTGTGTTTTCATGTGCCAAGATGGCTCAACAGCGCCCCCTACTCATTTTCAACGTGTTTTGGGCTATAACTCCCAGACCATATGTCACACATTCAAAAACCTCATATCCACAGATTCCCTGAATAGTGCTGAATCACCTGGGCAGGGCCACTCCCATTTCTGCCTATCATGTTTTTCACAACATCGCAAAAACTGGACAACCTACTTTTTCGAACTCCTCCTTAGGGTTTTGTCCGTTCAGCGTGAAACTTGGCAAGTACAGTCTTCGGCTGGACCTGATCTAAAGTTATCAAAGGAATTTTGATTGGTCATAATATGCTCAAATTATTAATGAATAAATTTTTCTAGCTAGCTATAAAAAGGCGAACGGTGGCATATTTCGGTCAAAATAAATGCTAACAACACCAAATCTGAGATCCTTGCTTGATATGTGCCTGTGAGAGAATGAACCAAATTTAGCTAATGTTGGCCACTAGGGGGCGCTGCAAATATGGGAAATTTATATCTGGTAAATGGCTGCACCGATATTTATGAAATTTGGTGAGTATTATGCTGGGCCTGTCCTGACGCCATATCTTGAAGGTAGTCACGACTGGTCAAAGTGGGCGTGGCTTATTACAAGATAAAAAACAAACATTTATTTCAGCCCAAGTATTATGCTGAGGGCTGTGAAATTCACAGGGTATATAGAGAATAGCATACAGACCAACCATAGCAAAAATTGTGTGTCTTCTCCACTAGGTGGCGCTATAAGAGATACAAACGCATTTTGGCCTGTAACTTCCACATTTTAAATCACATCTTCATAAATTTTATATCCACGTGTTCCCTAAATAGTGTCGCATCTTCTGACATAGGCCACGCCCACTCCCACTGCAAATTTCTCTTTGTAATTTACTATACATCAAAAACCTACTTTTTCGAACTCCTCCTAGCGTTTAATCTCCATCTTCACAAAACTTTGCACATGCAATCTCCAGACTGGCCTGACCAAAAGTTATCAAAAGAATTTTGCTACTCCAAAAATTAGGCTAGCTAAAAATAAACAGTTTTTTTCTGCTAGCTAAAAAACACATACCTTTGCATATTTTTGTCAAAGTAAAAGATATCAATGTCAAACTCAATTCACTTCTTTCAGACGTCATCCAGACGATCCTAGCCCAATTTGGCAGAAATTAGCCAATAGGGGGCGCTATAATCAGAGAAAAATCAAGTGACATAAAATTCATCGATTCGCATGAAATTTGGCGAGCATGATGTGGAGTCACTCCTGAGGCCAGCTGTAAAGCTTGGTGATGTTTGGTCACTGTGGCAACGCCTTATTCGTCATAAAACACGAAGTTGTTTTTGACGGGTAAGGGATGCTTGTAATGTCATGAAACTTGACACACATATGACAGGATCCAATATGCATTTTCTGATGTGATTTTTCGGCTCTGATATGCCAACATGGCTCAACAGCGCCCCCTACAAATTTTCTACGAAACAGCCCCCGAAGCTGGTTTGACCTACATCTATGAAACTTGGTACGCACATGCATCACTGAAAGACGTATAAAAAAGCCTCTTGCAGCCATGTGCCAAACCCAACAGGAAGTCGGCCAATTTGAATTTGCTTGTAACTGGTTTGCAACTTCACCATACATGTTCCAATCTTCCGCAAACTTCACAGGATTGATGACAATCCTGCCCTGAATACATCTATATGCCAATACTTGGTTATTAGTACAGCGCCACCTACTGGCAAAATTACATGTCTTCATATGATTTGAGGGATATGACGTCCTGCGTAAGGGATCTGCCGTGGACAGGAATGAAGGGCGGCATGAGCCGGCGTCCTGCCAGCACCCTCGAGTTGCGTGAAGGTGCGAGGGCCCGTTCAATGCTGCTTGCAGCTTTAATTATTATTATTATTATTTTTTTTTTTTTTTTTTCCGCGACTTTAAATGCATTTTTGGGGGCTTTAACATATTCGAAAACTCACCAAATTTGGCATGCACATTCGTCTTGGTGAAAATTTATGTGTACGTAATATTTAAACGATGCGCGTTGCAAAATGGCGAAATGGCGCCCCCTAGAAAATTTCAATCGGCTCCCACCGGCAGCCCATTTGACCAAATTCCACGAAATTCGGGGAGGTCGTGTATCATCCCAAGACGCACGAAAATGCGCAGTTGGACTTTTTTCTAAAACCAACAGGAAGCCGGCTATTTTGATTTGAATATTCATTTTTTTACCGATTTTGGCGATTTCCAAGAATTCTCTCAGAGCTATCTCCTCCTACACGGTTCATTGGATCGGCTTCAAATTTGGTGTGCTAGAACTAGACCACTTGATGATCAAAAGTTATCATACGATTTTCCCTACGTTCAACGGTTTGGCCGTCAGGTGGCGGCGAAGTTTGACGTCTCGCCAAAAAAAACCCCAAAAAACAAAAGTGCTATTACTTGGGCATGATAAGTCCGATCGGCACAAAACTTCCTGGGTATGATCGTAGTCCGGCCTTCATCACGCCAACATCAAAAAATTCCCCCGTTCTCAAAGCGCCCCCTGCTGGCGACAGGAAAAGCGATGTTTTAGACTTTGAGGTGCTCATCTCAGCACCTTCAGTATATCCAACTCAAAATTGGTCAGAAAGGCCTTAACACGTTGGTAATGCTACATGATGAAGATTTGTGACGTATCGCCGAACAGCGTTCCGCCCACAGGGCGGCGAAGTCAACGGTTCGCCAAAACGCAGTTAAGTGGCCTTAACTTCAGTGTCCTTGGTCATATCTGCCTGAAACTTCACATGTGTGTTAACAGTCCAGCCCTGAACATGTGATATGAATTTCGTTGATGGGCGTGGCCAAATGGCTTGGCCACACCCTTTAAACATCAGCCCCTACGGCACGTTTCACCGACATGCATGAAATTTGGTACACATATGTATCACATCCAGACGCACAAAAAAGCCTCTTGGACCCATTGGCTACACCCAACAGGAAGTCGGCCATTTTGAATTTGACGCCAGATTGGGCGATTCGCACTCCTCGTACTTTTTCTATCTACTCCTACATGATTCATCGGATCGGCTTCAAATTTGGCGTGCATCAACTAGACCACTTGATGATCAAAAGTTATCATACGATTTTCCCTATGTTAAACGGTTTGGCTGTCAGGTGGCGGCGAAGTTTGACGTCTCGCCAAAAAAACCCCAAAAAACAAAAGTGCTATTACTTGGGCATGATAAGTCCGATCGGCACAAAACTTCCTGGGTATGATCGTAGTCCGGCCTTCATCACGCCAACATCAAAAAATTCCCCCGTTCTCAAAGCGCCCCCTGCTGGCGACAGGAAAAGCGATGTTTTAGACTTTGAGGTGCTCATCTCAGCACCTTCAGTATATCCAACTCAAAATTGGTCAGAAAGGCCTTAACACGTTGGTAATGCTACATGATGAAGATTTGTGACGTATCGCCGAACAGCGTTCCGCCCACAGGGCGGCGAAGTCAACGGTTCGCCAAAACGCAGTTAAGTGGCCTCAACTTCAGTGTCCTTGGTCATATCTGCCTGAAACTTCACATGTGTGTTAACAGTCCAGCCCTGAACATGTGATATGAATTTCGTTGATGGGCGTGGCCAAATGGCTTGGCCACACCCTTTAAACATCAGCCCCTACAGCACGTTTCACCGACATGCATGAAAATTGGTACACATATGTATCACATCCAGACGCACAAAAAAGCCTCTTGTACCCATTGGCTACACCCAACAGGAAGTCAGCCATTTTGAATTTGACGCCAGATTGGGCGATTCGCACTCCTCGTACTTTTTCTATCTCCTCCTACATGATTCATCGGATCGGCTTCTAATTTGGCGTGCATCAACTAGACCACTTGATGATCAAAAGTTATCATACGATTTTCCCTATGTTAAACGGTTTGGCTGTCAGGTGGCGGCGAAGTTTGATGTCTCGCCATAAAACACGAAATTAGTATAACTTTGGCATACATTGTCCATTCTTCACCAAACGTCACATGTTTGTTAACAGTCCAGACCTGAATATATAGTATGACTTTCATCAATAAGCGTGGCCGTATGGCTTGGCCACGCCCCTTAAAGTGCAGCGTCCCCCATAACAACTTTCACCGACGTGCACGAAAATCAGTATGCACATGTATCGTGTCCAGACGCACCAAAAAGCCTCTTGCACATATAGGCCACACCCGACTGGAAGTCCGCCATTTTGAAATTTACAGTCATTTTTGGCGTTTTCCACGTGTTGTATTTTAATGATCTCCTCCTCCAGAAATGAATCAATTAACTCCAAAACTGGTGTGTACCATCTACACAAGTGTGTGATCAAAACATATTAAGAGAATTGCTCAGCATGGAACGGTGTGGCTGTGACATGGCGTCGACACTTGATGTCTCACCATGAAACACGATATTGCTATAACATGGGATCTAATGGTCGAATCTGCTCCAAACTTCACATGTATGATAATAGTCCTGGCATGAACACACCCACACGACGCTCAGGAGTCAGAGTCATAGCGCCACCCAGTGGAGACGGGAAGTCGCAACGCATTGGTTCCTACACTGTCCGAAGGAGGCGAACATTCAGCGCCTCGTCTGCCGGTCGACCTCTGGCGACACGGTGGCGGCCGCGCCAGGCCCCGAGTTGCGTGGGGTGCGAGGGCCCGTTAAACGCTGCTTGCAGCTTTAATTAGGGCCCGAGCACGTACCGTGCGAGGACCCTATTGTTTTCCTTAGGATTATTATTATTATTATTTTTTTTTTTTTTTTTTTTTTCGCGACTTTAAACACATTTTTGGGGGCTTTAACATATTCAAAAACTCACCAAATTTGGCATGCACATTCGTCTTGGTGAAAATTCATGGGTACGCAAAATTTAAACGATGCGCGTTGCAAAATGGCGCCCCCTAGAAAATTTCAATCGGCTCCCACCGGCAGCCCGTTTGACCAAATTCCACGAAATTCGGGGAGGTCGTGTATCATCCCAAGACGCACGAAAATGCGCAGTTGGACTTTTTTCTAAAACCAACAGGAAGCCGGCTATTTTGATTTGAATATTCATTTTTTTACCGATTTTGGCGATTTCCAAGAATTCTCTCAGAGCTATCTCCTCCTACACGGTTCATTGGATCGGCTTCAAATTTGGCGTGCTGGAACTAGACCACTTGATGATCAAAAGTTATCATACGATTTTCCCTACGTTAAACGGTTTGGCCGTCAGGTGGCGGCGAAGTTTTACGTCTCGCCAAAAAAATCCCCAAAAAACAAAAGTGCTATTACTTGGGCATGATAAGTCCGATCGGCACAAAAATTGCTGGGTATGATCGTAGTCCGGCCTTCATCACGCCAACATCAAAAAATTCCCCCGTTCTCAAAGCGCCCCCTGCTGGCGACAGGAAAAGCCATGTTTTAGACTTTGAGGTGCTACTCTCAGCACGTTCAGTATATCAAACTCAAAATTGGTCAGAAAGGCCTTAACACGTTGGTAATGCTACATGATGAAGATTTGTGACGTATCGCCGAACGGCGTTCCGCCCACAGGGCGGCGAAGTCAACGGTTCGCCAAAACGCAGTTAAGTGGCCTTAACTTCAGTGTCCTTGGTCATATCTGCCTGAAACTTCACATGTGTGTTAACAGTCCAGCCCTGAACATGTGATATGAATTTCGTTGATGGGCGTGGCCAAATGGCTTGGCCACACCCTTTAAACATCAGCCCCTACGGCACGTTTCACCGACATGCATGAAATTTGGTACACATATGTATCACATCCAGACGCACAAAAAAGCCTCTTGGACCCATTGGCTACACCCAACAGGAAGTCGGCCATTTTGAATTTGACGCCAGATTGGGCGATTCGCACTCCTCGTACTTTTTCTATCTACTCCTACATGATTCATCGGATCGGCTTCAAATTTGGCGTGCATCAACTAGACCACTTGATGATCAAAAGTTATCATACGATTTTCCCTATGTTAAACGGTTTGGCTGTCAGGTGGCGGCGAAGTTTGACGTCTCGCCAAAAAAACCCCAAAAAACAAAAGTGCTATTACTTGGGCATGATAAGTCCGATCGGCACAAAACTTGCTGGGTATGATCGTAGTCTGGCCTTCATCACGCCAACATCAAAAAATTCCCCCGTTCTCAAAGCGCCCCCTGCTGGCGACAGGAAAAGCGATGTTTTAGACTTTGAGGTGCTACTCTCAGCACGTTCAGTATATCCAACTCAAAATTGGTCAGAAAGGCCTCAACACGTTGGTAATGCTACATGATGAAGATTTGTGACGTATCGCCGAACGGCGTTCCGCCCACAGGGCGGCGAAGTCAACGGTTCGCCAAAACGCAGTTAAGTGACCTTAACTTCAGTGTCCTTGGTCATATCTGCCTGAAACTTCACATGTGTGTTAACAGTCCAGCCCTGAACATGTGATATGATGGGCGTGGCCAAATGGCTTGGCCACACCCACACGTTTCACTGACATGCATGAAAATTGGTACACATAGGTATCACATCCAGACGCACAAAAAAGTCTCTTGGACCCCTTGGCCAAACCCAACAGGAAGTCGGCCATTTTGAATTTAATGGTCATTTTTGGCGTTTTCCACGTGTTGTATTTTAATGAACTCCACCTACAGGATGCATCAGAACAACTTCAAAATCATTGTGTGCCATCTAGACAAAGGTGTAATCAAAACTTATAAGCAGATTTTTGCATCGTGAAACGGTTTGGCCGTTAGGTGGCGGCGAAGTTTGATGTCTCGCCATAAAACACGAAATTAGTATAACTTTGGCATACATTGTCCATTCTTCACCAAACTTCACATGTTTGTTAACAGTCCAGACCTGAATGTATAGTATGAGGTTCATCAATAAGCGTGGCCGTATGGCTTGGCCACGCCCCTTAAAGTGCAGCGTCCCCCATAACAACTTTCACAGACGTACACGAAAATCAGTATGCACATGTATCGTGTCCAGATGCACAAAAAAGCCTCTTGCTCATGTACGCCACACCCGACAGGAAGTCGGCCATTTTGAAATTTACAGTCATTTTTGGCGTTTTCCACGTGTTGTATTTTAATGATCTCCTCCTCCAGAAATGAATCAATTAACTCCAAAACTGGTGTGTACCATCTACACAAGTGTGTGATCAAAACAGATTAAGAGAATTGCTCAGCATGGAACGGTGTGGCTGTGACATGGCGTCGACACTTGATGTCTCACCATGAAACACGATATTGCTATAACATGGGATCTAATGGTCGAATCTGCTCCAAACTTCACATGTATGATAATAGTCCTGGCATGAACACACCCACATGACGCTCAGGAATCAGAGTCATAGCGCCACCCAGTGGAGATGGGAAGTCGCAACGCATTGGTTCCTACACTGTCCGAAGGAGGCGTCTGCCGGTCGACCTCTGGCGAGACGGTGGCGGCCACGCCAGGCACCGAGTTGCGTGGGGTGCGAGGGCCCGTTCAACGCTGCTTGCAGCTTTAATTAGGGCCCGAGCACGTACCGTGCGAGGACCCTATTGAAATTGAAGGAATTATTATTATTATTACGACAAAAGTAAATCGCTTATTTGGAGGTTTTAACATGCTCAAAAACTCCTGAAATTTGGCGGTCGCATCAGTCGCGGTGTAAATTTACGTATTTTAGGGTTCGCGGCAATGGACGGGTCAAAATGGCTAGGCCACGCCCATTAAAGAGCAATCTCCTTATAAACAGCGCCCTCCTCATCAATTTTCACGGATCTGCACGAAAATCGGTACACATGTAGATCATGCCGAGCCGCACAAAAAAGTCTCTTGGAGCCATAGGCCACGCCCAACAGGAAGTTGGCTATTTTGAATTTAGCGGCCATTTTTGGCGTTTTACCACGTGTCATATTTTGACGAACTCCTCCTACACGATTAATCAAAACGGCTTCAAAATCGCCGTGTACCAACTAGATAAGTTTGTGATCAAAAGTTATTCAAAGATCCGCTACCCGTCGAACACGGAATCGGCTTTTTGGCGGCGAAGTTTGAAGTTTGAAGTTTGTCTCGCCATGAAAAACGAAATTGCTATAACTTTGGCATTAATCGTCGGATCTGCACCAAACTTCACATGATTCATAATATTCCCGCCCTGAACACGTCTACATGCAGAAATTTTGTAATTACCCTAGCGCCCCCTGCTGGCGACAGGAAAAGCAATGTTTTTAGACTTTGACGTGCAGCTCTGACCACGTTCACCATATGCAACTCAAATTTGGTCAGACAGACCTCAAGACGTTGGTAATGCTACATTATGAAGATTGTGACTAGGCGTCAAACGGTGTTCCGCCCAGAGGGCGGCGAAGTCGAAAATTCGCCAAAACGCGTTGAAAATGGCTTTAATGACATTAACTTCTGTGTCCTTGGTCATATCTGCCTGAAACTTCACATGTGTGTTAACAGTCCAGGCTTGAACATGTGATATGAGTTTCGTTGATGGGCGTGGCCAAATGACTTGACCACGCCCTTTAAACATCAGCCCCTGCCGCACGTGTCACCGACATGCACGAAAATTGGTACACGCATGTATCACACCGAGACGCACAAAAAAGTCTCTTGGACCCACTGGCCATACCCAACAGGAAGTCGGCCATTTTGAATTTTGATGCTATTTTTGGCGTTTTCCACATGTTGTATTTTAACGAACTCCTCCTACAGGATTAATCAGAATGACTTCAAAATCACTGTGTATGATCTAGACAAGGTTGTGATCAAAAGTTATTAAAAGATTTTTCCACAGTTAAACGGTTTGGCCGTCAGGTGGCGGCGAAGTTTGATGTCTCGCCATGAAACACGAAATTGCTATAATTTTGGGACACATTGTCCAATCTTCACCAAACTTCACATGATTCATAATAGTCCCACACTGAACACGTCTACATGACAAAGTTCTGTGATAGTCATAACGCCCCCTAGTGGCGACAGGAAATGACATATTTTAAACTTTGATTGGCATTAACTTTATTATACTTGGTCCAATCTTACTGAAACTTCACATGGTTGTTAACAGTCCAGGCCTGAACATATGGTATGAGTTTCGTGGATGAGTGTGGTCGTATGGCTTGGCCACACCCCTTAAAGTGCAGCATCCCCCATAGCAAGTTTCGCCGATATGCACGAAAATAGGTGTGCACATGTATCATCCGCAGACGCACAAAAAAGTCTCTTGAACACATAGCCCACACCCAACAGAAAGTCAGCCATTTTGAATTTTGCGGTCATTTTTGGCGTTTTCCACGTGTTGTATTTTAATGATCTCCTCCTCCAGAAATGAATCAATTAACTCCAAAACTGGTGTGTACCATCTACACAAGTGTGTGATCAAAACACATTAAGAGAATTGCTCAGCATGGAACGGTGTGGCTGTGACATGGCGTCGACACTTGATGTCTCACCATGAAACACGATATTGCTATAACATGGGATCTAATGGTCGAATCTGCTCCAAACTTCACATGTATGATAATAGTCCTGGCATGAACACACCCACATGACGCTCAGGAGTCAGAGTCATAGCGCCACCCAGTGGAGACGGGAAGTCGCAACGCATTGGTTCCTACACTGTCCGAAGGAGGCGAACATTCAGCGCCTCGTCTGCCGGTCGACCTCTGGCGACACGGTGGCGGCCGCGCCAGGCTCCGAGTTGCGTGGGGTGCGAGGGCCCGTTCAACGCTGCTTGCAGCTTTAATTAGGGCCCGAGCACGTACCGTGCGAGGACCCTATTGAAATTGAAGGAATTATTATTATTATTAGGGCCCGAGCACGTACCGTGCGAGGACCCTATTGAAATTGAAGGAATTATTATTATTAGGGCCCGAGCACGTACCGTGCGAGGACCCTATTGAAATTGAAGGAATTATTATTATTATTATTACGACAAAAGTAAATCGCTTATTTGGAGGTTTTAACATGCTCAAAAACTCCTGAAATTTGGCGGTCGCATCAGTCGCGGTGTAAATTTACGTATTTTAGGGTTCGCGGCAATGGACGGGTCAAAATGGCTAGGCCACGCCCATTAAAGAGCAATCTCCTTATAAACAGCGCCCTCCTCATCAATTTTCACGGATCTGCACGAAAATCGGTACACATGTAGATCATGCCGAGCCGCACAAAAAAGTCTCTTGGAGCCATAGGCCACGCCCAACAGGAAGTTGGCTATTTTGAATTTAGCGGCCATTTTTGGCGTTTTACCACGTGTCATATTTTGACGAACTCCTCCTACACGATTAATCAAAACGGCTTCAAAATCGCCGTGTACCAACTAGATAAGTTTGTGATCAAAAGTTATTCAAAGATCCGCTACCCGTCGAACACGGAATCGGCTTTTTGGCGGCGAAGTTTGAAGTTTGAAGTTTGTCTCGCCATGAAAAACGAAATTGCTATAACTTTGGCATTAATCGTCCGATCTGCACCAAACTTCACATGATTCATAATATTCCCGCCCTGAACACGTCTACATGCAGAAATTTTGTAATTACCCTAGCGCCCCCTGCTGGCAACAGGAAAAGCGATGTTTTTAGACTTTGACGTGCAGCTCTGACCACGTTCACCATATGCAACTCAAATTTGGTCAGACAGACCTCAAGACGTTGGTAATGCTACATTATGAAGATTGTGACTAGGCGTCAAACGGTGTTCCGCCCAGAGGGCGGCGAAGTCGAAAATTCGCCAAAACGCGTTGAAAATGGCTTTAATGACATTAACTTCTGTGTCCTTGGTCATATCTGCCTGAAACTTCACATGTGTGTTAACAGTCCAGGCTTGAACATGTGATATGAGTTTCGTTGATGGGCGTGGCCAAATGACTTGACCACGCCCTTTAAACATCAGCCCCTGCCGCACGTGTCACCGACATGCACGAAAATTGGTACACGCATGTATCACACCGAGACGCACAAAAAAGTCTCTTGGACCCACTGGCCATACCCAACAGGAAGTCGGACATTTTGAATTTTGATGCTATTTTTGGCGTTTTCCACATGTTGTATTTTAACGAACTCCTCCTACAGGATTAATCAGAATGACTTCAAAATCACTGTGTGTGATCTAGACAAGGTTGTGATCAAAAGTTATTAAAAGATTTTTCCACAGTTAAACGGTTTGGCCGTCAGGTGGCGGCGAAGTTTGATGTCTCGCCATAAAACACGAAATTAGTATAACTTTGGCATACATTGTCCATTCTTCACCAAACTTCACATGTTTGTTAACAGTCCAGACCTGAATGTATAGTATGAGTTTCATCAATAAGCGTGGCCGTATGGCTTGACCACGCCCCTTAAAGTGCAGCGTCCCCCATGACAACTTTCACCGACGTGCACGAAAATCAGTATGCACATGTATCGTGTCCAGACGCACAAAAAAGCCTCTTGCACATATAGGCCACACCCGACAGGAAGTCGGCCATTTTGAAATGTACAGTCATTTTTGCCGTTTTCCACGTGTTGTATTTTAATGATCTCCTCCTCCAGAAATGAATCAATTAACTCCAAAACTGGTGTGTACCATCTACACAAGTGTGTGATCAAAACAGATTAAGAGAATTGCTCAGCATGGAACGGTGTGGCTGTGACATGGCGTCGACACTTGATGTCTCACCATGAAACACGATATTGCTATAACATGGGATCTAATGGTCGAATCTGCTCCAAACTTCACATGTATGATAATAGTCCTGGCATGAACACACCCACATGACGCTCAGGAGTCAGAGTCATAGCGCCACCCAGTGGAGACGGGAAGTCGCAACGCATTGGTTCCTACACTGTCCGAAGGAGGCGAACATTCAGCGCCTCGTCTGCCGGTCGACCTTTGGCGACACGGTGGCGGCCGCGCCAGGCTCCGAGTTGCGTGGGGTGCGAGGGCCCGTTCAACGCTGCTTGCAGCTTTAATTATTATTATTATTATTACGACAAAAGTAAATCGCTTATTTGGAGGTTTTAACATGCTCAAAAACTCCTAAAATTTGGCGGTCGCATCAGTCGCGGTGTAAATTTACGTATTTTAGGGTTCGCGGCAATGGACGGGTCAAAATGGCTAGGCCACGCCCATTAAAGAGCAATCTCCTTATAAACAGCGCCCTCCTCATCAATTTTCACGGATCTGCACGAAAATCGGTACACATGTAGATCATGCCGAGCCGCACAAAAAAGTCTCTTGGAGCCATAGGCCACGCCCAACAGGAAGTTGGCTATTTTGAATTTAGCGGCCATTTTTGGCGTTTTACCACGTGTCATATTTTGACGAACTCCTCCTACACGATTAATCAAAACGGCTTCAAAATCGCCGTGTACCAACTAGATAAGTTTGTGATCAAAAGTTATTCAAAGATCCGCTACCCGTCGAACACGGAATCGGCTTTTTGGCGGCGAAGTTTGAAGTTTGAAGTTTGTCTCGCCATGAAAAACGAAATTGCTATAACTTTGGCATTAATCGTCCGATCTGCACCAAACTTCACATGATTCATAATATTCCCGCCCTGAACACGTCTACATGCAGAAATTTTGTAATTACCCTAGCGCCCCCTGCTGGCAACAGGAAAAGCGATGTTTTTAGACTTTGACGTGCAGCTCTGACCACGTTCACCATATGCAACTCAAATTTGGTCAGACAGACCTCAAGACGTTTGTAATGCTACATTATGAAGATTGTGACTAGGTGTCAAACGGTGTTCCGCCCAGAGGGCGGCGAAGTCGAAAATTCGCCAAAACGCGTTGAAAATGGCTTTAATGACATTAACTTCTGTGTCCTTGGTCATATCTGCCTGAAACTTCACATGTGTGTTAACAGTCCAGGCTTGAACATGTGATATGAGTTTCGTTGATGGGCGTGGCCAAATGACTTGACCACGCCCTTTAAACAACAGCCCCTGCCGCACGTGTCACCGACATGCACGAAAATTGGTACACGCATGTATCACACCGAGACGCACAAAAAAGTCTCTTGGACCCACTGGCCATACTCAACAGGAAGTCGGCCATTTTGAATTTTGATGCTATTTTTGGCGTTTTCCACATGTTGTATTTTAACGAACTCCTCCTACAGGATTAATCAGAATGACTTCAAAATCACTGTGTGTGATCTAGACAAGGTTGTGATCAAAAGTTATTAAAAGATTTTTCCACAGTTAAACGGCTTGGCCGTCAGGTGGCGGCGAAGTTTGATGTCTCGCCATGAAACACGAAATTAGTATAACTTTGGCATACATTGTCCATTCTTCACCAAACTTCACATGTTTGTTAACAGTCCTGACCTGAATGTATAGTATGAGTTTCATCAATAAGCGTGGCCGTATGGCTTGACCACGCCCCTTAAAGTGCAGCGTCCCCCATGACAACTTTCACCGACGTGCACGAAAATCAGTATGCACATGTATCGTGTCCAGACGCACAAAAAAGCCTCTTGCACATATAGGCCACACCCGACAGGAAGTCGGCCATTTTGAAATTTACAGTCATTTTTGTCCTTTTCCACGTGTTGTATTTTAATGATCTCCTCCTCCAGAAATGAATCAATTAACTCCAAAACTGGTGTGTACCATCTACACAAGTGTGTGATCAAAACATATTAAGAGAATTGCTCAGTATGGAACGGTGTGGCTGTGACATGGCGTCGACACTTGATGTCTCACCATGAAACACGATATTGCTATAACATGGGATCTAATGGTCGAATCTGCTCCAAACTTCACATGTATGATAATAGTCCTGGCATGAACACACCCACATGACGCTCAGGAGTCAGAGTCATAGCGCCACCCAGTGGAGACGGGAAGTCACTACGCATTGGTTCCTACACTGTCCGAAGGAGGCGAACATTCAGCGCCTCGTCTGCCGGTCGACCTCTGGCGACACGGTGGTGGCCGCGCCAGGCCCCGAGTTGCGTGGGGTGCGAGGGCCCGTTCAACGCTGCTTGCAGCTTTAATTATTATTATTATTATTACGACAAAAGTAAATCGCTTATTTGGAGGTTTTAACATGCTCAAAAACTCCTGAAATTTGGCGGTCGCATCAGTCGCGGTGTAAATTTACGTATTTTAGGGTTCGCGGCAATGGACGGGTCAAAATGGCTAGGCCACGCCCATTAAAGAGCAATCTCCTTATAAACAGCGCCCTCCTCATCAATTTTCACGGATCTGCACGAAAATCGGTACACATGTAGATCATGCCGAGCCGCACAAAAAAGTCTCTTGGAGCCATAGGCCACGCCCAACAGGAAGTTGGCTATTTTGAATTTAGCGGCCATTTTTGGCGTTTTACCACGTGTCATATTTTGACGAACTCCTCCTACACGATTAATCAAAACGGCTTCAAAATCGCCGTGTACCAACTAGATAAGTTTGTGATCAAAAGTTATTCAAAGATCCGCTACCCGTCGAACACGGAATCGGCTTTTTGGCGGCGAAGTTTGAAGTTTGAAGTTTGTCTCGCCATGAAAAACGAAATTGCTATAACTTTGGCATTAATCGTCCGATCTGCACCAAACTTCACATGATTCATAATATTCCCGCCCTGAACACGTCTACATGCAGAAATTTTGTAATTACCCTAGCGCCCCCTGCTGGCGACAGGAAAAGCGATGTTTTTAGACTTTGACGTGCAGCTCTGACCACGTTCACCATATGCAACTCAAATTTGGTCAGACAGACCTCAAGACGTTGGTAATGCTACATTATGAAGATTGTGACTAGGCGTCAAACGGTGTTCCGCCCAGAGGGCGGCGAAGTCGAAAATTCGCCAAAACGCGTTGAAAATGGCTTTAATGACATTAACTTCTGTGTCCTTGGTCATATCTGCCTGAAACTTCACATGTGTGTTAACAGTCCAGGCTTGAACATGTGATATGAGTTTCGTTGATGGGCGTGGCCAAATGACTTGACCACGCCCTTTAAACATCAGCCCCTGCCGCACGTGTCACCGACATGCACGAAAATTGGTACACGCATGTATCACACCGAGACGCACAAAAAAGTCTCTCGGACCCACTGGCCATACCCAACAGGAAGTCGGCCATTTTGAATTTTGATGCTATTTTTGGCGTTTTCCACATGTTGTATTTTAACGAACTCCTCCTACAGGATTAATCAGAATGACTTCAAAATCACTGTGTGTGATCTAGACAAGGTTGTGATCAAAAGTTATTAAAAGATTTTTCCACAGTTAAACGGTTTGGCCGTCAGGTGGCGGCGAAGTTTGATGTCTCGCCATGAAACACGAAATTGCTATAATTTTGGGACACATTGTCCAATCTTCACCAAACTTCACATGATTCATAATAGTCCCACACTGCACACGTCTACATGACAAAGTTCTGTGATAGTCATAACGCCCCCTAGTTATTAGTCTTCTTCTTCTTATCCGAAATCAACTGCCTTTTTGGGGGCCGTAACATACTCGAAAACTCATGAAACTTCACAGACTCGTCAGAAGTGGTGAAAATTTACATATGGTAGGGGTTTCATGACAACGTGAAAAAAAATGGCTCAGTAGCGCCCCCTACTCATTTTCAATGTATTTTGGGCTATAACTCCCAGATCATGTGTCGCACATTCAAAAACCTCATATCACCACATTCCCTGAATAGCGCTGAATCACCTGGAAGGGGCCACGCCCATTTCCGCCTGAATTTTTTTTTGCAAATGCGCAAAACCTGGAAAACGTACTTTTTCGAACTCCTCCTTAGGGTTTTGTCCGTTCAGCGTGAAACTTGGCAGGTACAGTCTTTGACTGGACCTGATCTAAAGTTATCACAGGAATTTTGATTGGTCAAAATATGCGCAAATTATTAACGAACAAATTTTTCTAGCTAGCTACAAAAAGGCGAACTGTGGTATATCTCGGTCAAAATACATGCTAACAACACCAAATCTCAGATCCTTGCTTGACCTGTGCCTGTGAGCATGTGAGCCAAATGTGGCTAATGTTGGCCACTAGGGGGCGCTGCAAATATGGAAAATTAATATCATGTAAATGGCTTCACCGAGTTTTACGAAATTTGGTGGGTATGATGCTGGGCCACTCCTGAGGCCATGTCTTGAGGTTCATCACGACTGGTCAAAGTGGGCGTGGCTTATTACAAGATAAACAACAAACATTTATTTCAGCTCAAGTATTATGCTGAGGGCTATGAAATTGATAGGCTATATATAGAACATCATACAGACCACCCATAGAAACAATTGTGTGTCTACTACACTAGGTGGCGCTATAACAGCTGCAAACGCATTTTGGCCTGTAACTTCCACATTTTAAATCACATCTTCATAAACTTCATATCCACGTGTTCCCTAAATAGCGTCGCATCTTCTGACATAGGCCACGCCCACTCCCACTGCACATTTCTCTTTGTAAGTCACTATACATCAAAAACCTACTTTTTTTAACTCCTCCTAGCGTTTAAGGTCCATCTTCACGAAAGTTTGCACATACAATCTCCAGACTTGCCTGACCAGAAGTTATCAAAAGAATTTTGCTACTACAAAAACTGCGCTAGCTAAAAATAAACATTTTTTTTCTGCTAGCTAAAAAACACATACCATTGCATATTTTTGTCAAAGTAAAAGCTATCCATGTCAAACTCAATTCACTTCTTTCAGACATCATCCAGACACTCTGTGCTAAATTTGGCAGAAGTTGGCAAATAGGGGGCGCTATAATCAGAGAAAAATCAAGTGACATGAAAATACATATATTTGCACGAAATTTGGTGAGCATGATGTGGAGTCACTCCTGACGCCAGCTGTAAAGCTTAGTGATGTTTGGTCACCGTGGCGACGCCTTATTCGCCATAAAAGACGAAGTTGTTTTTGAGGGGTAAGGGATGCTTGTAAAGTCATGAAACTTGACACACACATGAAAGGATCCGATGTGGGTTGTCTGATGTGATTTTTTGGCTCTGATGTGCCAACATGGCTCAACAGCGCCCCCTACAAATTTTCTACGAAGCAGCCCCCGAAGCTGGTTTGACCTACATCTATGAAACTTGGTATGCACATGCATCACTGAAAGACGTATAAAAAAGCCTCTTGCAGCCATGTGCCAAAACCAACAGGAAGTCCGCCATTTTGAATTTGCTTGTAACTGGTTCGCAACTTCACCATACATGTTCCAATCTTCCCCAAACTTCACAGGATTGCTGACAGTCCTGCCCTGCACACATCTATACGCCAATACTTGGTTATTAGTATGGCGCCACCTACTGGCAAAATTACACGTGTTCTATGATTTGAGGGATATGACGTGTAAGTCCTGCGTGAGGGGTCTGCCTTCGACAGTGATGAACGGCGGCGTGAGCCGGCGTCCTGCCAGCGCCCTCGAGTTGCGTGAAGGTGCGAGGGCCCGTTCAATGCTGCTTGCAGCTTTAATTATTATTATTATTCCCTATTTTTATTTTTCCGTTGGTAAAAGTGGTGCTGCAGGCTAAACCGTGCAAGGGAGGGTGGTGCAATTTGGAGGGTTGGTCCAGACCCCTGCACGTACCTCAGGCGCAAAAAATGACATATATCAGCCAGCAGGGGGCGCTATAACCAAGGTCAACGCGTTTTGGGCTATAACTCCCACACCGGATGTCGCACATTCAAAAACCTCATATCCACAGATTCCCTGAAAAGCACTAAATCACATGGCCTGGGCCACGCCCATTTACGCCTATAATTTTTTTTTGCAAAATCGCAAAAACTGGAAAACCAACTTTTTTGAACTCCTCCTTGGGGTTTTGCCCGATCAGCGTGACACTTGGCATGTAAAGTCTTCCACTGGACCTGATCTAAATTTATCAAAAGAATTTTGTTCGGTTAAAATATGCGCAAGTTATTAACAAATAAAATTTTCTAGCTAGCTATAAAAAGGCGAACTGCTGCATATCTCTGTCAAAATAAATGCTAACAACACCAAATCTGAGATCCTTGATTGACATGTGACTGTGAGGGTGTGAGCCAAATTTGGCTAATGTTGGCCACTAGGGGGCGCTGCAAAGCTGAGACATTTATATCTCTTCAATGGCTGCACCGATTTTTACGAAATTTGGTGGGTATGATGCTGCGTCACTCCTGAGGCCATATCTTGAAGTTAATCACGACAGGTGAAAGTGGGCGTGGCTTATTACGAGATAAACAGCAAACATTTATTTCAGCTCAAGTATTATGCTGAGGGCTGTGAAATTCACAGGGTATATAAAGAACAGCATACCGACCACCCATAGCAAAAATTATGTGTCTGCTCCACTAGATGGCGCTATAATGGATGCAAACGCATTTTGGCCTTTAACTTCCACATTTTAAATCACATATTCATAAAGTTTATATCCACGTGTTCCCTAAATAGATTCGCATCTTCTGACGTAGGCCACGCCCACTTCCACTGCATATTTCTCGTTTTAAGTCACTACATATCAAAAACCTACTTGTTCGAACTCCTCTTAGCGTTTAAGGTCCATCTGCACGAAACTTTGCACATACAATCTCCAGACTTGCCTGATCAAAAGTTATCAAAAGAATTTTGCTACTCCAAAAAATGTGGTAGTTATAAATAATCAATTTTTTTCTGCTAGCAAAAAAAGACATACTGTTGCATAATTTTGTCAAAGTGAAAGCTATTGATGTCAAACTTGAATCAATTGTTTCAGAGGTCACCCAGAGGGTCTGTGCCAAATTTGGCAGAAAATGACCAATAGGGGGCGCTATAAACAGAGAAACATGAAGTGACATGAACATCGATCAGATTCGCCCGAAATTTGGCGAGTATGTTGTGGTGTGACTCCTGAGGCCAGAGTTAAATCTTAGTGATGTTTGGTCAAAGCGGGCGTGACTTGTCACAACACACACATTCAGCCTTTCACACTTCCAGTGCTGATCCCATTACAATTAGGATACTGCGTGTGAGACGTAGGCCTGCATCCAGACGCTCGCCCCGAACCCATCGTCCTTCGGGGCCGACTTCCGTGGCCTCCGCGAGATCCGGGGGCCGAGTCGCGCGGGGAGGCTTGGCCCCCTATCATAACTGCTTGCAGTTCTAGTTATTATTATAATCATTATCATTGTTATTAATATGATGTTGTTGTTTTTTTTAATTTATTTTTAAATTTACTTCTCAAAACCTGTCTAGGAAAGGCAAGGCAAATTTATTTATAGCACATTTCAAACCCAAAGGCAGCCCAGAGTGCTTTACAGATTAGTCAAAACAAAGTTAATTTTAGCCCAATCATGGAGCGATCCTGGAAGGGCTGAACAATAGTAATATTGATTTAATTAGAAGTTGATCCATAAATATCAATATCACAATCTCAATTAGCCTGAGAGGGCTTACAGCACCCAGCATTCTGCTGTCCTTGACTCGTTTGAATGTGAACTCTCCTCATTTCACTATAGCTATACACATATGTTATCAGTTGTTGCCCACATTATATTATTTATTTATTAGTGGTGGGACACGATTAAAAATTAATTAATTAGAGGCTTTGCAATTAATGAAACTCGATTAATCACATTTTTTTTTAATCAAATAGCAATATTTGTCACAATAAGCAAAGTTTTTCAATTCAGATAGATTTGGTGGATGACTAATCAATGAATAGACATATATGTGAACTTGAACAATTAAATTATTTATTTTGCGAGAGGATTTGTTAATTTGTCAGATGTAGACTTACATATTTTTGCTCTGAACCCTGTCATCTGGTCTATTGTGGGCCATGTGTGTGGATACCCAAGGGTACCCAGGGTTCGGATAACATCAGAAATTTTACTCAGGTTTGGTTTGGGTTTGGCCTACTTGACATGCTGCTGTGTTGTGCTATGGCCTATTCAAGTGCTGGAATTTGTTATTTACGTGACAACGCCTGAATGCAACACAAGCTCTGCTCCAACTGAGTGTGTGTGCTGTGCTGCGCTGCTGTGCATGTGGCGTGTTTGACTGTGCACCAGGCTATAAAAGCCCCACCTTGCGCATGCACCCACTATTTAACATTGATTGGAATGGGTACTTTACATTCACTAAACTATCAATTTGGAATTTTGATTAATAATCATAGCCAAAATTAATAGTAATAGTATAGATTTTCCTACCTCAAGCAGCCCCTGCAGGTACTGGAGCACCTCTGGGGCTGCACATGTCAGTGCATCAATCCGATTAGTTGTGTACCATGATGCAAAGAGCTCCCAGCAGTAAGAGTATGCAGCCCTCATAGACAGTGCCCGAGCACTCTGCAAGTCCCAAGCCTAGCAGACTGACCCTCTCAGGGTCCAGGCCCCTGTGGAAAGGGATGAAGCAGGGCCCCCTGCATCTGACTCAGAAGGTCCCACCGGACAGGGAGCTCCCATGGTCTCCCGGCAAGGAGAGCCACCATCTCTGAGAACCATGTCATGTGGGGCCACCAGGATCAACTGCACTTCCTCCTTCTGAACTCTCTGCAGCAGATTTGGGAGAAGAGTGAACAGGGGAAACGCATACAGCAGGCCTTGAGGCCACTGGTGTGCCATGGCATCGATGCCCGGGGGGGAGCGCCCAAATATATCTCGGACATGCTTGAGACATATGAAGCTTCTAGGACCCTGAGGACATCTGGGGGTTGCCTTACCATTTCAAGAGTTAGAACAAAACATGGTGAAGCAGCATTTTGCATAATTGTTCTTACATATGATCATTCTACTACCACTATTTGATTTTTTTTTCTACAGATTTTTAGTCATTCAATCACTTCTTTGTATCGTTAGTTCTATGTACTTTCTTTCATATGCAACAGTTTGGGTCATTGTAAATGGTAACCGACCTGCACTTGTATAGTGCCTTTCTAGTCGTCCGACCACTCAAATTGCTTTAACACTACTTCATCCAATCACACGCTGGTGGTCGGGGCCACCATACAAGGTGCCACCTGCTACTCAGCCATGTATGGTGGCACCTTGTATGGTGGCCCCGGCCATACAAGGTACCACCATACAAGGTGCCACCTGCTACTCACCTTACAGCTACCAGGAACAATTTGGGGTCCAAGGATACTTTGATATGCAGACTTGAGAAGCCCGGAATCAAATCACCAATCTTCCGATTAGTGGACATCTCGCTCTTCCTCCTGAGCCACAGCCACAGCTTATATGTTACAGTCATTATATGGGTTAATTTGTGTGTGTATGAGCAGGTTTAAGTTGTATTCATGTGTGTCGTATGTAAGCTTGGATGCCTGAGGTTGGATTAATAGGAAATATTAAACTAAATATACATTAGTACCATTCCACACTGATACTCAATCCATAAACCTTGGAAAGAAAGGGAAAGATGTTTACGAGAGACTGGCAGGAGATCTGTAGGTCTTAGGGCCCGTGTCTAGTGCTTTTCTTCAGCAGAAAAGCAGTGGCAGGGCACTGGGGAGTGCTTAATACACATGCTTCATAAAAAAAAGTGCTTGTAGCACTTTTATTAATGACAAGCTGCATGTGGGTTTTGTTTCAGTGACAACAACATGTTGACATTAACCTTTGCTAGGTAGCTTACATTTAGCTACATTAATAGAGGGTCAACTACACAGTTATAAACAAGCTTACGACAGTATGGTGATTGTGATAAAAGCACAACACTAACCGGCAACATTCAGTGTCCACCGGCTGATCTGCTACTACAAATGGGCTTTTCTGACTTTGTTGTGATAGTTAGACAGTGGCCTAGCTAAAGGAGCAGTAGTTACATCACCGGTGCCTTTCTGGAAAGTTCAGAGATTTTCAGCTTTAAGTGCCACAACCACATAAAAAGGTGGAACGCCCTGAAAAAAGTTGCTGAGAGCAGTGCCTTTTCTTTAGGCGGCTCCATTCTGCTGCATATGTTCTCTCCTCACTTGGAACAATTTGAAAAAGGCACTGGGGCCCAGCAAAAAACATTATGTTGACACCCGTAGAGGCGAAACCACAATGACGTCAAGTGATAAGAGGCAGTTTGTAACTCATGACTGTAGGGATGACCAGAGCTGCCTGCACTACATCTGATTCTTAATAGCGGGCTTATGTCTGCTATTACTGTATTGTAATCTACAGAAATGTGTAAATGTGTGTGTGTGTGTGTGTGTGTGTATGAGCGAGATGGAGAGAGGATGGACAGACTGAAAGGATTTCCTAACAGGTTGTGGTCAGCTGTCTGTCTTGGGATCACGTATTTACCTGGGTTGTCACAGGGCTCAGTGTCTACAAATACCATTCGAGTGAATGACAGTGGAGGCTGAATAATAAGTGAGCTGGTTTGTGTGGCTGTGTATACATCTACAGCATCTACTCTGGGAGGGAAGATGCACATGAACAGTCAATCTGATGTTAGTCGCCCCACACAGAGGAATCAGATTTATTGCACTGCATTTCCCAAATAACCGTTGTTATGCTGGGACAGGTATGTGTTTTAATGACACTGCCCAGTTGGCATTTGATTTCAAAGTAAGTGACTGATTGATTGATCAGTCTGTGTAAATTGGCAGGCAGCCTCCATTGCAGGACTAATTGACAGGTGGACACTCTGAAGCTAATTAGGTTTGGCACTAATGCTTAAAGATGATTGGCAGAGGTGTTGCTATTGGTGATGGGCTCTTATCAAATAGTTCAAAGAGAATTGAAATTTTTATCATACTACTCAGGACTATCTGACCACTGACTACACTCAATATACATATATATATATTTTTGTTTGTTTTTCTTTTTTTTAATGTAGGACTGATGTTCATACAACAGATTATCAATGTCAGTGTTGGTTTGGTGTGAGTGCTCACTTATACTGTTTTTCAGAAGCACCATTTTATGGCTTATTTCATGTCTTCCAGGAGATTATTTTAATGATTTTATCAACAGACAAATGTTTTCACTAAAGGTGGTGTAAAGTGAGTTATTGTATAGTTCTATAAATTACCTTAATGTGTTGAGGTTTTAGAAAATACATACAAAACAATCTCATATTCAATTTTTATGCTATAGAAGACAGCTATAAAAATCATAAACAGAGTTGATTATCAAAATCAACCAACAAATTGCTAATTAAACCACAAGCTTTCAAATTTAGAGATTTGGAAGAATTTAAAACTGCACAATGAATGTATAAAGCAAAGTAGAATTACCGTCCTGTGGTTGTCTACCTCCATGCACCAGTCAAGTTTTTCTTGCAGTTTACATCAATGTCTGTGAAAACATAGACGCTCCACGCACATTTTCCCCCCGACAGCACAGAAGATCTGTAAAATCAGTACAATTTCAAGGTTAATGTTACAGACCAAATGTCTTCCCTTTTGTGTCTGAGATATGATGTTGAGAAATGGCCAAAAAAATATTTTATGCAACATCATGATGTCACAGTGAAGCCGACCTTTGACCTCTTGGATATAAAATGTTGTAACTTCATTATTTTGACCAGAGTTTTTTCATAATTAGCATATGAATTCTTGAGTATTGGCCAAAACATATTTTGTGAGGCCACACTGACCTTGACCTGTGACCACAAAAATCAGTTAAATATTCAGTCTAAGTGGAGGTTTGTGTCAAATTAGGTCACAGATAACTAAGTGTCAGCAAATAACTTAATGTGATTCATCAACAAGAGCAAGAGTTTAGTTTAAGGGCTCTCAGGTTAGATAGATGTAAACCTTCACACATTTTGCACATTTAGCTGCACCCCAATTGGTGATGTCACAGCAGATGCTTCACCTTTGAAGCAGATGAAAAAAAAAAAAAAACACCCGATGTGACATCAACAACTGGGTATGGCCAGAGTGTAACATGCTTTAAAGTTTCAACCCATGTTGGAGAGCAGTGCAGTAGTAGTTTCTCATGTTGCTGAAGAGCTCTTATGAAAGATTGACTAAAGAACTGTTTGCAAAATAGGCTTTATTTGTAACTTAGTGAGTAAAGATGTTTATATGTTTGGCAGTCAGGTGTTGGAAAGACATGGAATACACAGATGAAGAAAAGGTTCATCTCAGTACATCACTAAAGATCATAATCTGTATTTGGGCTTTACGGTCCTCATTCTTATGTGCTCCTGTGCTCATTTGACACAGATCAGTAACAGAACTGGATATGCTTTCCAATGCAGCATCATTATCTTAATGAACACTCAGTTCATAGAAAAATCCTAGATGCCCTTCAAGTGAAACAGGTCAAACTAACACTGAGCTATAAACAAGCAGCACAAATAGATTTTTACTGCTGTCTCCATGGTTGATAGCACATTTAGAGAATGTACATGGCTTGTGTTTCTTTCATCCAGCATCAGTCTTTATTACTCTGTAATGCCAATGACAGTCATCATAACACCCTTTGCCTCATTTGCACATTCTGACTCATGCATTAAACGCTGCCTTCAGGGTCTTTTATTAGTAGTTATGAAAATATGATCTCATTACCAACTGCTGAGGTCGCCACATATATTATTTATTCTCTACCTTTCTTCTCAAATAAACTCTCTGCAAGATGAATGGTATTTTATTATTTTTAAGAGTCTTATTTTCATAAAGATATCCATTTATGAAACCCAAGTTGCTACACTTCATGAACAGACTCAAAGACAAATTAAGTGATATACAATAGGAGGTAAGAATTGCTAGAGGATATGATATTATCCGGTACAAAATTATCATGATACTTAGAGATTCAAAGATTCAAGATTCAAGATTCAAAGCGTTTATTGCCATATGCACAATTAAAAACAAGTTTCCCTGTACAATGAAATTCTTCCTTTGCCTTCCACTCTGAATGTCGTTAAAAACAGCGAAACACACATATAAAAAGTGAAGAGAAGTATAAAATATAAAAATATGAAAATGCAAATATTAAAAAAAAATACAAGAGATATAAATAAAGATATCACGAGAGATAAAGAGAGAGAACACAAATAAAGTAACCGAGGCAGACAATGACAATTTACAATATACAGAATCAAATATACGTTATATACAGTGCCCAATATACAATTACCAGTGACAAGAGACTGTGCAAAAAGTAGTAGCATCATTAGCGTAATGAATGTAAACATTTTGTGAATGTGAAGGAGTGTTTGTGTGTGCAAATGAGCTTCCTTTTAGTGAGGGGGGGCTTAGGGTGGGGGCAGGGGCAGTGGATTTGATCTGTTGATCAGTCTGATAGCCTGAAGATAGAAACTGTCCCTCAGGCTAGAGGTCCTGCACTTCACACTTCTGTACCTCCTGGCAGAGGGCATGAGTGTGAAGAGTGTGTGCTGGGGGTGGGTGGAGTCTCTGATGATGTTGCAGGCTCTCCTGTGGACTCTCCAGTGGTAGATGTCCTGCAGAGATGGTAAGGGGGCCCTGATGATCCTCCCAGCAGTCTTTACCACTCTCTGCAGGTGTTTCTGGTCCATAGCAGTGATGCTCCCATACCACACAGTGATGTAGTTGGTCAGGATGCTCTCTATACAGCAGCTGTAGAAGCTGGTGAGGATCACCTTTGACATGCCGAATTCCCTCAGCCTCCTCAGAAAGTACAGCCGCTGTTGTGCTTTCTTGACCAGCTGCGTGATGTTATTTGCCAGGTGAGATCATGATGATGATGCGACGCCCAGGAATTTAAAGCAGCACAGCCTCTCCACCTCAGACTCCTGGATTGACAGTGGGTGATGAGGTCTCCTCTCCTTCCTCATGTCCACTATCATCTCCTTGGTTTTGTCAGTGTTGAGGGAGAGGTTGTTGTTCTCACACCATGTCACCAGACTCACCACTCTCTGCTGTACGCTGTCTCGTCGCCTCCAGTAATCAGGCCAATGACTGTGGTGTTGTCAGCAAATTTCAGGATGGTGTTGTCCTTGTGAGAGGCGACGCAGTCGTGGGTGAACAATGTGTAGAGCATGGGGCTGAGGACGCATCCTTGTGGGGTGCCGGTGTTGATCATCACAGTGTTTGAGGTATGATTTCCAATTCTGACAGACTGCGGTCTGCCAGTGAGGAAACTTAACAGCCAGTCACAAAGTGTGGGGTTCAGACCAAGCTTGTACAGTTTGTTGGTGAGTTTGTGGGGGAGGACTGTATTAAAGGCTGAACTGTAGTCTATGAAGAGCATCCTGATGTAAGCATCCTTATTTTCCAGGTCGGAGAGGGCTATGTGCAGGGCTGCAGAGATGGTGTCTTCAGTGGATCTGTTGGGGCGGTATGCGCACTGAATGTGGGTCAGAACCACTCTCTCAAAGCACTTCATTATGATTGGAGTGAGTGCAACTGGTCTGTAATCATTCAGACAAGTGACTGGGCTTCTTTTGGGGACTGGGATGATGGTGGTGGTTTTAAAGCAGATTGGGACTGTGGCCTGTTTGAGGGACAGGTTGAAGATGGAGGTGAAAACATCAGCCAGTTCTGTAGCACATGTCTTGAGGGCCTGTCCGGGGATGTTATCTGGGCCTGCTGCCTTGCGGGGGTTGATTCTCCTCAGGGCTCTGTGTACATCAGCTGATGTGACGGTGAGTGAGGGTTCCTGTGTGTTCTGGTGTGTGAGAGCCTCCTCTGTGGTTCCCTGTTAGAGGTCTCGAAGCGGGAGTAGAATTTATTAAGTTGGTCCGGTAGGGAGATGGTGGTGGTAGTTGATTCCGTGGTGGTGATTTTATTGACTGTTTTGTGTTGGAGGCCTTGCCACATGTGCCTGGCATCAGCAGCAGAGTACTAGCTCTCCAGCTTCTGTCTGTATTAGGTAATGATACAATATAATTGCAATATTGCAATATGCTGAGTATTGCAATAAAATACTGTATATTGCCATTTATTGTGATTTATTACCTCATTACCTGCCTTTATTACCTCAACTGCAAACTATTTCCCCAAAGGAAAACTTTGTCAACATCAGTTTTACCTCATAACATAGAGTTTTTAGTCTGTTCATTTGACTTTAATCCTTTTTATTGCAGCAAAGCGTGATGCAAAGCAAACAGACCAACACCATCATAAAACCTGTGAGAAATGCTGCATACACCGAAGAAACTGAACTGTTGGCAGATTTAACGTCTTCTGGGAGGCCACATTGAGCATGTGAGCGCTTCACATTCAGGTATCCTGCGAAATGAATGGCAACACCTATGTTAGAAGTGTTGTCTGTTACAACCACAATCCCCCATTCTTGTGCTGCATTTTACGGAGGTCTGCAATGTTTGCTGTGTGACTTTTGTGTACTGCTCTAGTTTAGAGAACGTGAGACAGCAGTCTCCAGTTCTCTGTCAGATAATGTGCCGTTATAGTCACATATGAATCCACTGGCCTTGAAGTGAAGACCAAATTAATGCCACCCCTTCTACTGTACTCAAAGATTCCTCGACTTTATGCTTCACTTCTCTGTAAAGCTTGGGTATGGCTGTGTCAGTGGAAAAACGTTGGGACAGAGTCACATACCACACAATTTTGTAACACGTAACAAAAGCCTTGCTTCTAACAACGCTGTATGGACGCAGATCTTTGCACATGAAGTAGGTGATGGACTTTTATTTTCTTAGCTCTCTCAGAGTTGGATGGTAGTTTTGTGAAGCTCAGTGTGTCCAGTGTTGGTTGATTTTTCGGCGGAGCAAGTCTAGTGTTAGCTTGGCCGTCAGTGGCTAACACTATATATGGAAGGTTGTGTGAGCCCTCATTTTTGCATCCATCTTTTTTTTTTGGTGAACTTCCTGCCAAATGCCGCTGACTTAGACCTCTGCTGACCTCACCCAGAAAAAAAACATCAGTACCATAGTACCAAAAGTTAAAATGTTAAAATTAATTACGTATACAGTAAAGGGTCGACATTAGGTGTCCGTGTATCGATACAATATCATTACGGAAAATATAACAATACTATGCTGTATCATTTTTTTTCCCTAATCTGCCGTAGCTTTTGAACTTCTTATATGTTACTCTCATGAGATGGGATTCCTTTGGAATGCATGGCCATGGCAGGTAACTTGCTCCCATCTGCCTCTGACAACTCTCTTACCAATTTATTCAATCTTCTCTTAAACAAACAGGCTGCTGCATAGAGTTTGATTTTACACGCAACTCTATTCTTTTCTCTTTTAAACAGAGCCTGCAGACACTGTTCCAGTCTCAGACCAGAAGAGAAACAGCAACATTTAGTTGATGGCAAAATTACCTTTATAGTTGTTTTTAAACCTGCAAAGTGCCTAGTTTCACTGTGGGTGCCTCACCGTAGAGCACAAGTGAACAATGAATCCCAGAGTCTCAGCAGGCCATAATGGTGTTTGTTTGATCAATTTCATATTTCTCTCCCCCTGGGCTTACTGTTGTTGTTTGCCACTATCTTTCAGCAATGACAGACATACATTTCCCCTAATGTGACATGTGCTAACTACACCTGCAACTGCTATAGCAATATTCTACAGGTTAAGATAGGCATGGACGTGGCAAGATCAATCTGTTGTGGGACTAATAGCCCCCACTTTCACCCTCTGTGCATTGTGTACACCTTCCCACCATATACAGTGCACACAGCAAACCAACATGTACTACAGCCCAGTATCCTTACTGGATGATTCCTCCTGGCTTACTTGCAATGCCAGAACTCAGAGCCAATGCAGGAAGCAATGTGCTCTATCGGTGTAAATCAGTAGTTTCATCACGATAAGATATAACATTGACAACAATACGGTATTTGCCAAAATCACAGAGTCTGCCATGATACTATTTTGATTCTATGAGATTTAGGAGCCTGCGATTGATATGAGACAATATCATCTGGCCGTTTAACACAGTGACAGAAGAAGCAACATACACACACAATAATACACACAACAATAATAATAAACTTTATTTATATAGCACCTTTCATACAAGAAATGCAGCACAAAGTGTTTTACAATAAGGGTATTATAAGCACTGAGTGCTTTACATAAAAAAGGCATAATGGACATAAAATCATTAAAAAACTTACGATTAAATAACTTATAAAAAGTAATAAATCATGACATCATAAACTTATAGAATTGTAAACCCATAAATCATAAAATCCAGTAAGAAAAAACATTGTTAAAGAGTTGCAGCAGTGTAAGGCATAAAGAGAAAGAGTTTCAGACCTGTTTGAGGACAGTCAGAGCTATTGAAAGGCTAAGGTGAACAGATACATTTGTAGCATACTTTTAAAAATATTCAGTGAGCTAGCTTCCCTGATATCTACAAGTAGTGTGTTCCATAGTTTTGGGGCATAACTGACAAAGACTGCATCCCCAGTCTTCTTCCGGCTGTTGTTAGGAACCTCCAATAAACTAGCAGCAGATGATCACAGTGTTCTTGGAGGCAAAATACAATGGTGGAAAAAAGTTTTCGGACACCCTTAAAATTTTACACAATCTCAAATATTATCATGAAATATTTGTGGAACAACTTTTTTTGTGTTTCAAAAGGTGTGGCTGCATTAGACAGACACAAACAAATAAAAATGATATTTTTTTGTTTATTGTTTACAAGAAAAACTAACAAAACTAAATTCTTGACAGTTTCAATATGTCAGTTCTCAACATTGTCGGTATCAAAGTCAACAAATAACAGAGAATGTGGTCAACACCGAATGTCGGTGAAGGTTCTCAGTCATCCAGGTCATGGTAATGCTAAGTGCTATATCGTAGGCAACTGGACTTGCTTGTGTTTCTTGAAGACGTTTCGCCTCTCATCCAAGAAGCTTCTTCAGTTCTAACCGACTGGTACAGAGTTGCAGGCTTTTTAAACTCTGTGTGGGTGGGAACCCAGGCAGACTCGTTAGGGTCACATGTGAGCTCTTAGTTTCAGAGTCGTTAAGTTCACAATGTGAGTCGTTAGCTCACCTCACCATCGTGTGAGTCGTTAGGGTCAGGTGGGACCAGGTGTGAATGGGTGTAAAGTGGTCTGGGGAGGGATCTGCATTGTAGGTGGGTGATAAGTGGTGTCGGAGGCCACCTCCTCTGTTTAACGATGGTCGTTCCAGTTTGACATAGATGGCTTCTTTTACACCTCTTTCAAACCATCTTTCCTCCCTGGCCAAGATATGCACATTGCTGTCCTCAAAAGAATGTCCCTTCTCCTGTAGGTGTAAGTGGACAGCTGAGTCTTGTCCTGAGGAGCTGGCTCTCCTGTGCTGTGCCATGCGCTTGTGGAGTGGTTGTTTTGTTTCACCAATGTACAAGTCTGTGCATTCCTGGCAGCACTGAACTGCATACACTACATTACTCTGCTTGTGCCTGGGTGTTTTGTCCTTAGGGTGGACAAGCTTCTGTCTCAGTGTGTTGCTAGGTTTGAAATGCACAGGGATGTGGTGTTTATTGAAAATCCTCCTGAGTTTCTCAGATACTCCTGCGACATAAGGAACGACGATGTTGTTCCGTTTTTGTGTCTCTTCCTCTCTGTCTGCTCGGGGTCTTTTGGAGATTTTGGAAAAGGCCCAGTTGGGGTAGCTGCAGGTTTTAAGCGCTTCCCTGATGTGTTTCTGTTCCTTGGCCTTCCCCTCAGTCCTGGTGGGCACGTTTTCAGCCCGATGGTTCAGGGTTCTGATAACTCCTAGCTTGTGCTCCAACGGGTGGTGAGAGTCGAACAGCAGGTATTGGTCTGTGTGAGTTGGTTTTCTGTACACTTCTATGTTCAGGTTTCTGTCCTCCTCAATGTGTACTGCGCAGTCTAAGAAGGGTAGACTGTCACCTCTGATGTCCTCCCGTGTGAACTTGATATTAGGGTCCACTGTGTTGATGTGTTCAGTGAAGGTTTCCACTTCTTTGGTCTTGATATTGACCCAGGTATCATCCACATATCTAAACCAGTGGCTAGGGGCAGTTCCTGTGAAGGAGGTCAGAGCTCCCTTCTCCACCTCTTCCATGTAGAGGTTGGCCACTATGGGGGACACCGGTGAGCCCATAGCACAGCCGTGCTTTTGTCTGTAGAAACCCTCATTATACTTGAAGTACGTGGTGGACAGACAGAGATCCAGCAGGTCACAAATCTGGTCTGGGGTGAAATTGGTCCTGTACAATGAATGTATCCTACTGACAAGTATTGTGTGTGTATCAAAGCCTGATATATGTTGTATTTCTCTGTGCCAAGGAACTCCATTGTTGTCCAAAAGCACGTTCATCAGCCTCACTTTCCAGTGCACCAAATATCATTTACAAAAAGTACAGTGCTCAGCTGTGTCTGGAAATTTCTGAGGTTTTTATACTTCCATGCTGGCAATAGCCAAGGCCGGAGGCATTTTTTTTCAGGGTTTTCTATCTGTTTGTACATACGTATGTCCCATTCTTGTGAACACGATATCTTTGGGATTTTTTTCAAATTTAAAACCATTGTTGACTTAGACTCAAACATGAAGTGATTGGTTTTTGCTTGAACGTGATGTCTTGGAATTTCTTCAAAATTGGCACAAACCTCTACTTGGACTCAGGGGTGAACTGATTAGAATTTGGTGGTCAAAGGTCACCGTGAACTCACAATACATGTTTTTGGCCATAACTCAAGAATTCTTATGCTAATTATGACATAACATAATATTCTGCGTAAAACACTTTTCTGGCCATTACTCAATGTCATATCTCAGGAAAAAAAGGGGGGACATTTGGTCACTAATCTTGGGTGTCCACATTGAAACCATTGAAATTGATCTTCTGTGTGTGAAGCATACATGTTTTCACAGACATGGTTAAAAACTGTAAGAGAAGCTTGACTGGTGTGCAGAGGCATACAACCGCAGGGTGATAATTATAGTAAAAAAAAAAAAAAAAAGACATTATATATTTGTGAACCGTTTTAAGTCTTCAGGAAGAAGAAGTTGGCTAAAGGCTAAGAGACCTACCTGTACCATGGATTGTACAATCACATTGGAAGACAAAAGTGTTCATAGCTGTTCCAACAGTCACACTCCTAGGGTGGAATTTCCTTTGATTTTCCAAACAAATGCAATGACTTTCTGTGACAAAGAAGATACTCCATTCCATGATTTACAGCCTAACTGCTATAAGAAGAGCCCACATGTAAGACATCACAGTCAAAAGCTCTGCTGTGATGGATGCTCTGAGATGGAACCAAGACCAGAAGCAGCAACAATAGTGATTAGATAAAAATAAGAGACAGAACCAAACTACTGTGTGCTTAATTATTAGCCATTAGCACTAGCTGAGGTGCCCATTAATCTGGCAGTCAGCTGAGATCTATGTAAGACACGGGCATGGCTCGTTAAATCAAAATGTCTTCATTAGCTGAGGTTTCACAGGGCCCCCTGAAAGCATCAGAGCTGTGACTTATTTATTTTATAGTCATTGTCCTGGTTCAGAGATGGTGATCTTCTTCTGTCTGTTAATATCGCTCCAAGAAAACAATAAAGTATTTTTTCTGGCTTTGTTTACTTAAAATAACTGTCAGATCATTGGAGACAATTTTGCATCAGCTGTGCCAATGATGCTGTGATGAAAGCAGCACTTGTTAAAAGTTGCAGAGTCAGGCCAGCTTTGCCTGTAAGACCACAGCTTTTGTTTCAGTGACTACACTTTAAATATTTATGTGGTGGATAAAACCATTCATCCTGTTTTCAGTTGAGAAACTGCTAAGTTGTCATCACATGGAAGGGCTTCCTCACAGACGCATAAGCTAGTGTGAAAATGAAAGCAAGATCATTTTGCCAAGATTAAAGGAGCACCCATCCTAATGTTTTCCATCCATCCATCCATCCATTTTTATCCGCTTATCCTGGGTTGGGTCGCAGGGGCAGCAGGCCAAGCAAAGCACCCCAGACATCCCTCTACCCAGCAATGCTTTTCAGCTCCTCCTGGGGGACCCCGAGGTGTTCCCAGGCCAGATAAGAGTAATACCTCCAGCGTGCTCTGGGTCTGCCCCGGGGCCTCCAGCGGGAGGCGCCTAGGAGGCATCCTGATCAGATGCCCGAACCACCTCAACTGACCCCTTTCGACGCAAAGGAGCAGCGGCTCTACTCCTAGCTCCCTCTGGATGTCCGAGCTCCTCACCCTATCTCTAAGGCTGAACCCAGCCAGCCCACAGAGGAAACTCATTTCCGCCGCTTGTATCCGCGATCTCATTCTTTCGGTCCCTACCCAGAGCTCATGACCATAGGTGAGGGTTGGGACGTAGATGGACCAGTAAATTGAAAGCTTTGCCTTCTGACTCAGCTCCCTCTTCACCATGACGGACCGGCGCAGCGCCTGCATCACTGCAGAAGCTGCCCCAAATCTACCCTCACTCGTGAACAAAGACCCCGAGATACCTGAACTCCCTCGCTTGAAGCAGTAACTCTCCCCCAACCCGGAGAGGGCAATTCACTGGTTGCTGGCAGAAAACCATGGCCCTTAGATTTGGAGGTGCTGACTCTCATCCTGACCGCTTCACACTCGGCTGCAAGCTGCTCCAGTGCATGCTGGAGGTCACAGTGTGATGAAGCCAACAGAACCAAACCATCCGCGAAAAGCAGAGATGCAATTCTGAGGTCCCCAAACCAGGCCCCTTCCTCCCCCGGCTGTGCCTCGAGATCCTGTCCATGAAAGCCACAAACAGGATCAGTGACAAGGGACAACCTTGGCGGAGGCCAACACCAACTGAGAACATGTTTGACTTAACACCAAGTATACGGACTCAGCTCTCACTTTGGTTATACAGGGACCGGATGGCTTGTAGCAGCGAGCCCGGTACCCCGCACTCCCGCAGTACCCCCCACAAGACCCCCCGAGGGATGCGGTCGTAAGCCTTCTCCAAGTCAACAAAGCCCATGTAGACTGGATGGGCAAACGACCACGACCCCTCCAGCAACGTCGCACGGGTAAAAAGCTGGTCCACTGTTCCACGGCCAGGACGGAATCTGCATTGCTCCTCCTGAATCAAAGGTTTGACAATCGGTTGGAGCCTCCTTCCCAGCACCCTGGAGTAAACTTTACCTGGGAAGCTGAGCAGTGTGATACCCCGATAGTTGGAGCACACCCTCCGGTCCCCTTTTTTGAAGATCACCACCCCGGTCTGCCACTCTGCAGGCACTGTTCCCTACCTCCACGCGACACTGAAAAGGCATGTCAGCCAAGACAGCCCAACAGTGTCCAGAGCCTTCAGCATCTCAGGGTGAATCTCATCCACACCCGGCGCCTTGCCACTGGGGAGCTTTTTAACTACCTCAGCAACCTCTGCCAGGGATATGGGCGAGAGTTCCCCTGAGTCTTCTGACTCTGCCTCGTTCACAGTGGATGTGATGGCCGGGTTCAGGAGGTCCTCAAAGTGCTCCTTCCATCTCTCAATGATTTCCCCAGTTCAGGTCAGCAGTTCTCCTTCTCTGCTGAGCACAGCCTGAGACAAGCCCTGCTTTCCCTTCCTGATGTGTCTAACAGTCTGCCAGAACTTCCTCGAGGCCAACCGAAAGTCCTTCTCCATAGCCTCCGGAACTCCTCCCACAACCGAGTTTTTGCCTCAGTGACTGCCACAGCTGCAGCCCTTCTGGCCAACCGATACGTGTCTGCTGCTTCAGGAGACCCCTGGGCCAACCAGACCTGGAAGACCTTCTTCTTCAGTCTGAAGGCCTCCCTCACCGCTGGTGTCAACCAGCGGGTTCTTAGGTTGCTGCCACAACAGGCACCGACATCCTTCTGACCACAGCTCCTAGCAGCCACCTCCACAATGGAGGCTTTGAACATGGACCACTCAGACTCCATGTCCCCAGCCTCCCCTGGGATGCATGAGAAATTCTTCTGGAGGTGTGAGTTGAAGACCACATGGACAGGGGCCTCAGCCAGACGTTCTCAGTTCACCCTCACTATACGTTTGGGTTTACCAGATCTGTCCGGCAGCCTTCCCCACCATCTGATCCAACTCACCACCAGGTGGTGATCAGCTGACAGTTCTGCTCCTCTCTTCACCCAAGTGTCCAAGACACACGGCCACAGATCTGATGATACAACCACAAAGTAGATCATCGATCTTTGGCTTAGGGTGTTCTGGTTTCAGGTACACTTATGAACCTCCCTGTGCTTGAACATGGTGTTTGTTATGGGCAGTTCATGACTAGCACAGAAGTCCAATAACAAAACACCACTTGGGTTCATATCAGGCAGGCCGTTCCTCCCAATCACCCCCCTCCAGGTTTCTCCGTCATTGCCCACATGAGCATTGAAGTCCCTCAGGAGAACTATGGAGTCCCTAGCCGGCACCCCTTACAGGACACCGCTAAGAGACTCCAAGAAGGCCAGGTACACCATACTGCTGTTCGGTGCGTAGGCACAAACCACAGTCAGAGACCTTCTCTTTGCGACCCTCAATCGCATAGAGGCGGCCTTCTCGTTCTCTGGGGAGAACCCCAACACGGCGGCACTCAGCCGGGTGGGTGTGGGGATACTCACAAGCCCCCGCCTCTCACCCTGAGCAACTCCGGAAAAAGCGAGAGTCCAGCCCCTCTCCAGGACTTTGGTTCCAGATCCAGTGCTGTGCATGGAGGTGAGCCCAACTATGTCTAGTCAGTACCGCTCCACCTCCTGCACCAGCTCCGGCTCCTTCCCCACCAGAGAGGTGACAATCTACGTCCCTAAAGCCAGTCCGCGACACCAGGGATCAGCACACCAGGGGCCCCGCCCCTGCCTGCCTCCCGGCACACAATGCACCCAAAACCCTGACGTCTGTCCCTGCGGGTGGTGGGCCCACAGGGCAACGGCTCCATGTTACCTACCTAGGGCCCCATGGCCCTAAGGCCTGGCCACCAGACGCTCGCTGATGAGCTCCCCCCCTGGGTCTGACTCCAGGAGGTGGCCCCGGTGTCCCCATACTGGGCGAGGTGCTCGCATCTCAAAGAGGCTGCGTCATCAGGGTCTTTGAATCGCTCTTAGTCTGGTCCCTCTCCTAATGTTTTACCTTTGGATATATGTCGAATGTCACTGGGAACATCTTTTGGCAGAGTTTTTACAACTAAGAACTGAAAGAGAGTGAGCAGCCATTGTTAGTGTCTCAGTTTCTATCCATCTGTTCAGTTTCTTTGAAGGCAAATCAATCCTGTGCATTCATCTTTTCATTGTCGAATAATGATATTTCAGTTGAATTCAAAATGACAGCGTCTGGTCACGTAACACATAATCTGGATACATGGACAGCAGAGTACAGATGCAGTTACCTAGAGCTTCTCATTCCTCCGTGGTGAAGCCCAGGCAAATCAGATCACTTCTGGGACCCTACCGGGTCCTTGGCCTGTATGTGGCTGGACTAAAATCTCCCTGTTCCCCAGTCATGTCTGTACTGTGGTGGTGTTATCAGTATCTGACTTAAACTAATGGATATTTTGTCCACATTTTATGATCCAATATTTATTTTAATTCTCTGTAGAATAAAATGGCTTACAGTGCACGTGTAGCCTGTTATAAGCCTGCATCAAAGTTTGTGTGGCAATTAAAATACATTTGACAGAATAACTTTATTAATTAATAATGTAACCTGCATCACAGCTTTGCCTTCATGGTATCTTATAGTATTTTGTATCTTGTTCTATTTTATGTGACAGCATACAACAGCAATTTAGCAGTATGGTTTAGCATACCATGACCAAATGCCCCTTTACAGAGTCTGCCTACAAACATGTCTCATCATCAGGCATTTAGTGCAGTTCAGGGAGCGCATTTATTTAAGATTGCCCTCTAGCTGGTGGCAACTGCTTTCCTCACCTATGACTAAAAAATAAAAAGTAAAAAAAAATTCTTACCAGTTTTGTCCCCATTTGAATCACTAACAGACAACTTCACCCTTTTTCCTGTCAGCAGCCTCAGTCTCCTTTTGGAGAATATAAACTCAGAAAACTCAGGCACAGATGCACACACTCCACAAATACCTTCTTGTACATTTGACGAACACCCAGTGACAAACACCTCACACATAGCATGCATTCATCTTAACAGGCAGAAAAACCTTGCAACGTTTGAGCATACATCATATGAAGGGAATTTATTGGCCCTCACCTCTGGCAGGCCAGAGACTAATAAGCTGTTTGTTGGGTACACACATTCTCCACTCCTGTGTACCCCCCTGTGTACTATGTTTTTTTTTTCACTTAGTACAACAGCAGGTAATATTTTACAAGAGTGTTCAGGTGAGATGTCACACCTTTACCTTCTCAATTTTATTCTGCTTCCTCTGGAGGAGAATATGCCTTAAAAAGGTTTCTTTGAGTGGAACGGTAAATAGTGCAGACAAGAGAAAGTCAAAACTTGATGATTCTGATGTTGGAGTAAATTGGAACATTTTTGGAGTCAGCCCAGAAATAGGACATGATCCATTTGTGTGATTTTGAATTAGTTATTTCAGCAAAACAATGTTTTTAGATGGCATTTTGTGCTGCAAGACAATACAGTAGCTCAGATAGAAATGTTGTTTTTTTCCTCCTTTAGAAAACAACTTTGCCTTGAGAGAAGCAAAAAGTGTCAAAAAAGAGCAAGTGCTGAACTTTTTTTTCATTTTGGATTATGAGGGTAAGTAGTGGCAGTGTTCTGTTAAATATTTTAGAGGATACAAGGCTGTTTGAGAGAGGTTTTGTGACAGAGAGAAATGGAGTGATGTGGGAATGATGGAAGAAGGACAGAGATGGAGGAATGTGACTGTGGTGCAGCTGATGGTGAACTTTAGCTGAACTTTGTCTTTAAATTCAAAGTTTCAAAGGGTTCACATGTATTTCGGCATTCATCAATGTGTTAGTAGCTCTGATATTTTCGAAAGTACTAACAAAACTTACACCTGCTCCTAACTGCTCACAGTCCTTGTGTAAATAACAATGCACATAAATACTGTTTTTCTTTTTTAGAAATTACAGTTTTAATTGGTATTATGCTCTGTTATGTTCACAATACATGGATGCATTTAAATACACAAGATTTAAGCTTCAGTATATGTTTTTTGAAAAGTGTAAATGAGTTATTTACACTGTAAATTACTGTAAATGACTTAATACATGTGTTTTCTACATTTCTGGTATCCTGTTGCCATTATCTATCTGTCTACCTATCTATCTATATATCAGGGGCGATTGCTCTGAGACAACAAGGGAGGCTGAACGTCCCCTAAAATTTCATAGAAGAAATGGTCAAAATGCACTGTTCTTTATCACCAATTTTCAAATGCGACCTCCCTGTCATACATTCTCGTGTCAGCATGGTGGACACAGAGCCTCCAAGCAGTCCTATGAGACAGCACTGAGCAGTTTTTTTTTTCATGCAGCAAAGCGAGATGGTCATTGGATAAATGCGACAAAATCGTCATTTCCAGGGAGGCTTAGCTTCCGTGGGACCTAATGGAGCGGTAGGCGGGAGAGGACGCTTGGTATGCATGATGATTAGAGGAATTGTCTAAAAGGCTGAACCCCTTTGTGACTGACAGCGCATTGGAAATACACAGCGGCATTGCCGCATTTCAAGCATATTTGCAAGTGGGGTCTTCTGACAGAATGCTGTTCAGGTGTTTAAACCCATCCAAAAATCTTTGAGGTGTGTTTTGCTGTGGTTCTATGGCATGAGTGTGGTTGAAAAACAGCTTCAATTAAATGTTCCTTTTATAAGTTACTGCCTCGCTACAATATGACAAATTTTATGATGTAAACTTAAAGTGAGCTTCATCAGATCAGATCAGATCAGATCAGATCAGCCAAAACATTAAAACCACTGGCGGGTAAAGTGAATAACATTGACCATATTGTTACAATTCAAAGTTTTGCTGGGAAACTTTTGGTTCCCATGTTCATGTGGGTACTACTTGATGTGGGGCACCCACCCAGACACTGCTGTGGACTGAGGACACGCCTCCCATGGCCACGGCACTTCTTGATGGCAGTGGCCTCCCCAGCAGAACAATGCATTATGCCTCACTGCAAAAGCTGGTCAGGAGTGGCCCGAAGAACGTGACAAAGAGCTCATTGCATTTTATTTATTTATTTATTTATTCAAACAGGTTAAAAGAAAAACAAAAATAAATAAAATATACAATGTGCTTAGGCAGAAAAAACAACTAAAGAGACAACTCTATAACAACATAGCTAATCATACCTTCTTCGAAAGGGTGTAGGATAAAGTTAATAAAACTTATCTAGTCCTACCCCTTTATTGTTGTGTTTTTATAGTTTAATCAGTCAGAGCATGTGTAGGAAAACAAAAGAGAAGAAAAGAAAAGAACGTGGATCAGAAAAAAAAGGCACATTGCTCATTATTATAAATTCATGTTTCCGTTTCTCTCTTGTATCCATTCAGAATGCGGTTTATAAAAATTTGTTTGAACTTATTTAGTGATTTGCAGGTTTTCATTTCTTCGCTGCAGCTGTTCCACAGATTAACTCCTTTGACTGATATACAGTGTGTTTTTGTGTTGGTATGTACAGGCTGTTTTTTGAAAATGCATATTTCCCCTGAGATTGTATTTGTTTTCTCTTATTTGAAACAACTTTTGGATGCCCAGTGGTAACAGATTCTGATTTGCTTTGTGCATGATCTGAATTGTTTTGAGGTCAACCAAATCCTTGAATTTTAGTTCCTTCAGTTTGATGAAGAGTGGGTGTGATGGTTCTCTCAAGGTGCTGCCTCCAAATTCTCAAGACCCCTATGTGATTGAGCATTCATGGGACACATTGGTACCATAGAGGTACCAATTCATGGGACGCATTGGTACCCCAGAGGTACCCCCGATCCATGGTGGGGCCTTCTTAGATCACGCTCAGCTCTGACATATCAAGGCATGGACACAGGACCTCTGGGGGTTTTCCTGTGGAGTGTTGGGATTCACTGGACCACAAATGATTTGTCCCTTGTTAAAATCTAAACTGGACATGTGAAGGCTTTTCCTCCAGACAGTTAGCTGACACCCATCTCAACAGGATGCCCACCTCACACCTCTTTGAGAGGCGAGTCTCAAAACATGATTGGTCAGTACTTTTACAGTGTCATGTGACTCTGTGATGCCACCAGGCACACTGTAGAAGTTCTTCTCTAGTTCTTCACTACAGTGTTTCCCTTGCTCTTGGGCTGCCAAGCAGCTCACACCTTTTTCCTTCGGGGCCCTGGACCAGCCCAGATGTGCTCTCTTCCTCCTGGGCTCTGACCAGTTCAGAGGCCCTTGCCCTGAACCACTAGAGGGAGAGAAATTGCTCTACAGACTTTTGCTCTTCTTCTCCTAAGACTCTCGTGCCCTCGCTCACAGCAGGAGCACACAGACTTTAGTGTGCAAACACAAGGTTTGCAAATAACTTTCCAGCAACAAGAAGAATCGAGTTGAGTTAGTACCAAACGTCTAACTCTGCAAGGACCCCGAGTGACTGGCTTCCTCGGATCTGCACCTTTGGAACAAGGACACAACAAAGACTGCTTCTAGAGCCACAGCTCTTTCCAGCCTTCTTCGCCGGCTAACAAGAACAGCACGCCTCAAACCAACTCTTCCCTCCATCCATTCAAGGATCAGTAAGGTAACAACTGGGCATAGCTTTATCACAGCTGTACAGGCTAAGCAAGACTGTTTAACTTGTTGTATGTGACTTAATGCTGTTTATTGAGTATTGTTGTGATCTTCTGCAATTAGGATGTTGATTAGTTGGTTTTACCAAAGCTAAGTTATGTTTAGTTTGCTAATGCTGTTCACAGACAATGTCTTGAATGCAACTTAACATCGTCTGCACTAATCCAGACCCTTTGCAACACAAATCGCATTCACATAGACTCAGACTCAGAATCAGAATCAGAATCAGCTTTATTGGCCAAGTACGTATGTACATACAAGGAATTTGGCTCCGGTAGGCTTTGCTCTCAATGTACAAGTATTTACATAAGTACTAAAAATTAAATAACAAAATATACAAATATACAAGAAATTGTTCAAATATACATCAATATAACATATAAAAATATGAAAAAATACAATATTCAGGGTGCGGGTGTTGTTTGTTCTGCTACTCTGTGACTGTTAGGAGTTCATCAGAGCGACAGCCTGGGGGAAGAAACTGTCTTTGTGACGGGTAGTTTTGGCGAACAGTGCTCTGTAGCGCCTACCGGATGGGAGGAGTTTAAACAGTTTGTGTCCATGATGTGAGGGGTCTGCAGAGATGTTCCCTGCCCATTTCCTGACCCTTGACCGGTACAGCTCCTGGATGGAGGGAAGATCAGTCCCAATAATCCTCTCTGCACATCTGATTGTCTGTTTCAGTCTGTTGCTATCCAGTTTAGTGGTGGACCCACACCAGACGGTGATGGACGTGCAGAGAACAGATTGGATTATGGCGGTGTAGAACGTGATCAGCAGTTCCTGAGGCAGGTTGAGCTTCCTGAGCTGTCGCAGGAAGTACAGCCTCTGCTGGGCCTTTTTCCGTACAGTGTCTATGTGGAAGGTCCACTTCAGGTCTTGAGAGATTGCGGTACCCAGAAACTTGAAGGTGGTCACAGTTGACACTGTGCTGTTGAGGATGGTGAGGGGGGGCAGTGTCGGGGGGCTTCTCCTGAAGTCCACAGTCATCTCCACAGTCTTGAGCGGGTTCAGCTCCAGTAGGTCGGAATGAGATGGAGCAGACAGCGATCAGAGAGCCCTAAAGCTGCACAGGGGACAGAGTGACTCACTTACAAATTGGCTTTCAAGAGATCTACACCCAAAGAGGCAGCTCAAAGTTCCCGCTTCATTTCCTTTGCCATTTTGTTTTGTAGGCCAAACAGCCCTTTGATTACCACATTCGCCTTTGTCTTTCTCTCTCTCTTGCACACACAAACACACACAAACACACACACACACACACACACACACACACGCTTGTATATAGTTAGTTAGAATTTGTGTGTTTTGGTTTTGCTTTGCTTTCCTTTACAAATAAATAGAATTTTGGAATCATACCTGCAGTCTGTTTGATGTTGTACAAGGGTGAATGAATAGTCAACCTCTGCTACGTCAAGAACTCTGAAATCCTTCAGGCTTTATTTTTGATTTTGGTTATGGTTATTAATTTAATTACTAATCAAAATCCCAAATTAATAGTTTAGTGAACTTTATGAGACTGATATCATTACCTGACTATCATTTTTCCCTTTTCAGGAATGGTGCCCCACCAGGTGATTTGATGTTAATTAAGTCACGATATTTAACAGAATTAATAATAATTATTAATAACTATTAATTATTTCTGATAGCCAATTTGATACTTAAATTGGAGATCTGTTACTAGGTCAGGCCCTTGATGAGGCCTATTACTGTTGTTCCCAACATTTATGGTGCCTCCGTGTGATGCCAAGTATTGTTTCCAACATTTATGGTGGCACCCTGTGAAACCTACTAGATTTTCAACAAGTAGTATCCCAACTTTTTATAATAGTATTTGTAGAACCCCTACATATTTGGTGTCCCTTGGTGAGACCAAGTATTATGAACCTCAACATTATTGTTGACCCCAACATTTATGTTGCCCCTTGATGAGGCCTAAAAATGTAGATTCCCTACAGGAGTCTGGCACTGGAGCACTGGCAGTGGATCCTGCCAGTTGTGAGGGGGGCTTCCCAGCAGAGCATGGCATTGAAACGATATGTTCAGTATTATTCATGTCATCTGTCAGTGGTTTTGATGTTTCGGCTGATCAGTGCATATATAATTTTTTTTTTTTACCCAAAAATAACAACTCTCAGCATCAGAATGTTTTTTCTGTCTCTCTCTTTCTTTCTTTGCCCCATGTTCGCAGGTCAACAGGATGCACCTATCCATAGTTCTTATCACCTCCATATATGGTGGTCACTGGCTATTCATGGGCAGGGATGTATGCTCATTGCTGACTAGGGGGAGCGCGCTGCCAGTTTATGATTAATTGGCATTCATGAACATACATATGTTACACATACAGTACATATTTTTAACTTCATATCTGTTATTTGTTTTGTTTTGTGTCAGTGTGATGGCACTAGAATTTTGGTTTTCTTTAAATGTGTCTGAATAATCCTTTATGGGGTGGGCTGTGTCGAAATGGCCAGACACGAAAATAAACAGTTCATTCATCCATTCATTCATTCATTCATTCATTCATTCATTCATTTATACATACGTGCCTACCATCAAACCCAAGTTTTCCGCAGGGGTCATGAATCTGGTGTAGGTTTGTAGTACCAAGGTTTTTTATGTGCAAATCTACTCACCGATTTACTAACATTTCACGAATGAGACCACCAGACTTCAGACTGTAATACTATTAGTGTGAGAATTGGGATACACGAGGGAGGAGCATTTTATCTGCTCAGTAACATTTCTCATCTACAGCTTGCTTTGTGAGACTGTGAGACATAAGGTTAAACTTCTAATGACAATTACAGTTATGTAATCAAAATTGAAATTACATTCCTCCTAAAAGTCATCATCCTAAAACGTCTCTACAAATTCATATTTCTTTTCTGCAAAGAATCCTTTTAGAGAACTGTTTTTCTGGATGTGAGTTGAAGCATTCTCACTTGAAATGGGAAATTGTGGGTAGGTGTTTTATGCCTATCTGAGTACACTGTAATAATTCTAACCCAGATAAAAGATGCCAGAAAATACACCCCCTTCCTTTCTTTTTTATTGAAAAATATCCCCCTGTCTGCAAATCTCTCTCTCCAACTTGTCTTTTCTTGACACACACCTCTTTAGGAATTTATCCCCGCAATGCTACCTTGACATATCATCCCTCCGTCGTAAAGAAGCTGTCACGACCAAACAGAGGACTCTACAGCAGAGAAAAAGAGAGTGATTCACAGAAAGACACACATCCTTATCATTAGCTTTGCATCTCACCTCATGAGCGTGCAGCACTTAGCAGCACAAGAGTGATGAATAGCAGTGTCCTCCTCCTCCTCTGTGGCTTATGGCTGCTTCAAGCCATCCACTAAGTGAATATGAAAGATGACAAAAACAAACAGGAAGTCCTTGCTCATGCCTTGGACCTCTTCACTCTCATCAGTTAAGCTATGATCCTAAATACACAATGAAATCAGAATCAGAAATACTTTACTTTATTGATTCCCAAGGGGAAATTGTTGAATCATGGGCCCTGTCAGGTATGGCTGCTTGTGAAGGATGTGTGGTATAATACAGAAGGTGTGATGGACAGGGACAGCTGCTTCATCGACCTTTCACAAATGGGATTAATGGTTAATGACTGAGGCAGGTGACTCACGATGCAAGGCTCATTGCACTCAAGCGAGCCCGTTGAGCATTTGTGTTTCCGCCTACTAAATGCTATTCATCCCTACTGCCCGACAGCTGCTGTGTTGGACTCTGCGAGGAATTGTTTTTTACACAATTTCAGCTAATGATTTTTGTCTCTCTTTTCTCTGTTTTTTTTTTTTTTATTTACATGTCTGTCCTGGCTACTGGTCCCCTTCAATGTCCTCAGGTAAGACCTCAGAAGAACCCTTGATTATCTTTATATTTCAGTTGCTGGTGTGAATAAGATGCTAGATACAGATAGTGTGAGGGCTGCAGCTTTAGCACCTTGGAGAATGGCAGTGACAGTTTTTGGTGATGTAAACTTGTTGTATCTGGTACTTTAAGTTACTGCAGACTTTTGTGGTATGAAACCAAATCATTATCTTTTCCTACCAGTGACCAGACATTACCATCATGTTTCCTTCAAAACATATTTCCTGTTGCTAATCGGCTGTATTTCAGTGTCATTTCTGGGAGACAGTTTTCTTATTTGCCAACTGTTCATCATATGTTGGTTATTATTGAAGCTTGTGCACTTTGTTAGCAGTTTCTCTGTGATCTACCTTCAGAATATTTCACTTTGGTTTTTCATGACATCTGTACAAGCACAGTAGGGTCAGTCTGGTCTTTTGGTCCACTCAAGGACTCCTCTCTGCGGGCTGCCACCCCTGGAGGATCTGGCTCATTATTTAAGGGCTACAGATAAATTCTGAAGCTGAGTCATCTACCTCACTACTCCTGTGTCTTGCCACATGGACACAATAGCAGAGAGAAGCCCTTATGGTGATGTTAACTGAATATTTATAACATTTAGAAGGTAGAGGGGAAATAATTAATGGCTATAGTTGTCATTTTGACTCCCGTTCACCAGCCTCCAGCATTCTCTCTATTGTTTATGCAAGGAAACAACATCCTCTCAGCTTCTCTGTGAGAATGATAAATTTTATCATTGCACCCAGGCAGTAATCACTGACTCCAGAGCTGCATGCTTTTATCATTCCTAATTGGCTAATAATTTACCTCCACTGATGAAAGATGGCATGTGTGTGTACACTTGTGATCAGATACACTTTGTTATACAAAGTAGCTCAGGTTGCGAGTGTAGGTGCAAGCAAGAGAAGGGGAGAAGAGTGCTTTTAGAAAATTCATAAGAAGGAAGTGTTATCTAAGAGGGGGTTTTCATCATTGATTGATAAAATGCAGTGGAGAATGAGAAGGGATTATGAGATTTATGAGATTTTAAACTACATCGCTGTGTGTTTAATTTAGGGGACAATTAAAGCATCATATCACTGGTGCTACACCATTGCACATTAGGCTAATCCCCATGGAGATTGTTGTAATGTTTACTTCGACACCAGTCCCCTCTGGGACAAGAATGTGCAGAGGACTTTGTCAGATCATGTGTCCTGCTTGGTGTGTGTTTGAGAGAATATTAATTCTCACTACAGATCATTGAACAATAATATTTAACTGGAGGAAATGTGCGTGGACATGGGTGTATGTATAATCATTGCCTCCAGCAAAAATCTTCTGTTCCTAGATGTAGAGCAAAAATTGTTTCTCAAATGTCTTCATAATACCACTTCATATAACAGTCAAACAAAACCTGACAGAGAACAGACTGGTGATATTTTAGTTGTTATTTTATTGTATTGTAAACTCTGTACACAAGGAGATAATAACTCTGATAAAGAATGTTCAGTCTTATAAAGATTTTTCCACAAGCCTAAAACTGACACCAGAACCTTGCTTGTGCCCACATCTTATTTATAAGATGTGGTCTACCTTTAGGTAGACCCAGCTGAACCCACCTAGTACTTCTTCTATGTTCATCAGTTAGTCTCTACATCTATCTGTCTGCTAGTTGGTGCTGGGCAGACAGTGGACACTTTTTTTTTTTTTCTCTAGAAACAGCTGCCTTGTGCAGCTGAATACAACACAACAATATAGTTACAGCAGGACAGCTAACCAAAAAGCTGAAACAAGAGTTGAAACTCGATATAAAACTCCATAAATCCAAGGGCCATCAATAAAGATCTGTAGATTCATCATTATGAGTGATGCCTTTCAGATTGTCACATTGTTTTCACATTGTGAAGGCAGATTTATACTTGCATATACTATGCAGAGACTACGCCTAGCCTATGCATGTGGCCTACGCCGTTGCGACTATTTCTACTTGTGCCTTGGCGTGTCTGTGTCACTTTGCAGTTACACCTCAAAAACACTAGTAAGCAGGTGGGTTTCTGTAAAGTGCTGTAAAGTTAAGATTTGATTTAAAACACACCCAAAACATACATTTAGCATGACTTAATAGTGACAATTTCAAACAAAACTACACAAATCTGCTTCAGTATAACTCACAGGATTCACAGACAAAACACTTGTCTTTTGCTGGACACATTACCCCTCAAATACAACATGTTAATGTTATTAGCACAAGCCTATGGCATTTTACATTGTATAAATTAGCCAAGCGGCTAGCGAAGATTTCCTCTAATGTCGGTTGAGTTCAGGGCGACATGGCGGTATAGTGGTTAGCACTGTTATCTAGCAACACGAGGGTTACTGGTTCGACCCTGGGTGTGGGAGCCCTTCTGTGTGAAGTTTACATGTTCTCCCCATGGCAGCGTGGCCTCCCACAGTCCAAAGACATGCAGGTTGGGGAAAGGTTAATTGGTGACTCTTGGTGTAAATGTGAGTGTGAATGGTTGTCTGTCTCTATGTGTCAGCCCTGCAATAGTCTGGCGACCTGTCCAGGGTGTACCCTGCCTCTCACCCAATGTCAGCTAGATAGGATAGATTGTTTATTTGTCCCCAATGGGCAACAACACAACACAATAATAATACAAAAAAAAATTAAATATAGCTGCAAGCGGCAATTCCCGGATTCAAGTGAGCATGGACATTTAAATTGCGAAAGCTGGGTAAGATCAAGACCTTTGATACACTGAGTTTGTTGATGCTTGAAAAAACCCTCATTGATTTATGGCCGGATTTTGTGAAAGGCCATTGCACTTGTTTGGAAGTTGTGGCGCCCCCTACTGACCGATTTTAGAATAATACACGTGTTTCATAATTATTATTTAACATACCCTGCAAGTTTTGTAATGATTGGACAATCCGTTACTGATTTCTAGTCTGATTTGTGTTACTGCATGCCCATTTTTTAAATTTTGGTGCCCCCTAGCGGTCAATTTGAATGAAACTTTCAGGATATGTGCCTGGTACCTCTTAAGACATTGCTTGTGAAGTTTGTGATAATTGGTCCAAACATTGTGGAGTCATTTGCTGAGCCACGCCCCCTTTAAAGTTCATTGGTCATTCTTTTTAGAACAGACTGAGATCTCAATAACAGTGAAAGCGTTGGTGATAAAATTCTGAAAAAAAATGCACATCATTCTGCTGATTTCAAGTATATTGTCAAATATTTTGGTGACATTTGGTTGAAAATTAGATGAAATAAAAAATGTTGTGCATACAGTACAAATTACAATAAGATAATGAATATCATTGTGAGCTAACCATTATACCGATCTGAACACCATTTGGAACATGTGACATCTAGTATCCAAAAAGTAAGTGTGTCAACTATGCTTGCTTTTACATGAAGACTTTTGGAGATACTGATGTTAATAAATTTTGCATATTCTTAAAAATATAGAGTGATGGACTTCTGAATTGACAAAAGGTTGCAGTGCGGCAAAGTTTTGTCACAATTCAGTGAATGTGCTGAAAAGCTTTCAGCTGTGTAGGGCACACTGCTGATTTTTTATGATTTTATGGAGTATGGAATGTGAAATGCCTTGAAATTTAGATTTTACATAATAGGCCACGCCCGCTTTAAGCAATCATTGTCAAATTTGGTATATTGACTGAGACATGACTCTAGATGACGCAAACCAGGTTTTGTATAAATATCTCTAGCTGATTATGAGATATCAACTTTTTGCTTGTGTAGCACCTCCTATGGGTTGATTTTAATCAAACGTTCAGGGTATGGTTCAGATCGTGATGTTGACATTTCCTATAAGTTTTGTGACAATTGGCTCAACGGTTAAGGTGTAAATTCCATTTATGTGCTGAGCCACGCCCTCTGTAAAGTTCATTGATCAATATCATGAAAATGCAATGACATATCAAAAAGTCTTTGATAACTTTTCAAAAGCTTCACCCCATGATGATCCACAGTATGTTTGGTACAAGTCAGACCTACACCTTAGGAGGAGATGTCAAAAACGTGTTTTGCAAAAAATCCAATATGGCAGACAAATCTAATGGGCGGAACTTGAGGTTTTTTTCAGGGTTTCGTAGAAGTCCTTCACCTGACCATGTGTGTCGAGTTTCAAGTCAATCTGACATACAGTGTGAGGGTGGTTGCCTTTCAAATTCAAATTTTCCTTGACCTTAACTATAGCGCCACCATCTAGGCCATTGGCATTTTTATATTAGGTGCACCATTTGCACACAACTTCCACTCATTGGTGAAAATTTCATGTCTCTACGATGTACCATCTCACAGGAATTTGCAAAAACATCTCTGAAGAAGAAGAAGAATAACTAGAACTGCAAGCAGTTATGATAGGGGGCCAAGCCTCCCCACGTGACTCGGCCCCCGGGTCCACGGAAGTCGGCCCCGAAGGACGGCGGGTGCGGGGCGAGCATCGGGACACAAGCCGATGTCTCAGCTGCAGTATCGTAATTGTAATGGGATCAACACTGGAAGTGCGAAAGGCTGAATGTGTGTGTTGTAACAAGTCATATCAGCTTTGACAAAACATCACTAAACTTTACGGCTGGCCTCAGGAGTGACTCCACATCACGCTCACCAAATTTCGTGTGAATCTGATCAACTTTCATGTCACTTGATGTTTCTCTGTTTATAGTGCCCCCTATTGGCCAATTTCCGCCAAATTTGGCACAGAGCCTCTGGTTGACGTCTGAAACAAGTGAATTGAGTTTGACGTTGATAGCTTATACTTTGACAAAAATATGCAATGATATGTGTTTTTTAGCTAGCAGAAAAAAATTGTTTATTTATAACTACCGCATTCGTTGGAGTAGCAAAATTCTTTTGATGACTTTTGATCAGGCAAGTCTGGAGATTGTATGTGCAAAGTTTCGTGCAGATGGAGTGTAAACACTAGGAGGAGTTCGAAAAAGTAGGTTTTTGATGTGTAGTGACTTACAAAGAGAAACATGCAGTGGGAGTGGGCCTGGCCTATGTCAGAAGATGTGACTCTATTTAGGGAACATGTGGATATAATGTTTATGAAGATGTGATTTAAAATGTGGAAGTTACAGGCCAAAATGCGTTTGCATCCGTTATAGCACCACCTAGTGGAGTAGACACACAATTTTTGCTATGGGTGGTTTGTGTGCTATTATATATATACGCTGTGAATTTCACAGCCCTCAGCATAACACTTGAGCTAAAATAAATGTTTGTTGTTTATCTTGTAATAAGCCACGCCCACTTTGACCAGTCATGATTAACTTCATGTTACGTCCCCACCAGAGGTCTAGGGGATGGGGGGAGTAACACAGGTAAATAGGGGATCTTTCAAAAGAAGAAAAAGGCAGTCAAACAAATAGCCAGGTAAAAGGGAAATTTATTTACAACGAAAATTAAGTAAAAGAACAACCAACGAAAAACGAGCTCCAAAAGGGAACCGGAACGCCTGTAACAGGAGAATGACACACAAAGGAAAATATTAATCACACAGCCAACCAATGACGAGCACAATGCCAAAAGTTCTGCTTTATACCCACGTCTGTACAACTCACAACTGTGACAGCCCTGTGGCCCACTGGCACAGGGACTACTCCTCCTCCCTTCCCATATAGCCACGCTGATGAGGAATTGGGATCAGCTGCATGCTACACGTAGACAGGGGGGAAAAAACACAACACAAAACACAGGGCGGGCCCAAAAACACACAGGCACGTAACACTTCAAGATATGGCCTCAGGAGGGACCCAGCATCATACCCACCAAAGTTCATAAAAATCGGTGCAGCCATTTAAGAGATATGAATGTCTCACATTTGCAGTGCCCCCTAGTGGCCAACATTAGCCAAATCTAGCTCACGCCCTCACAGTCACATGTCAATCAAGGATCTCAGATTTGGTGTTGTTAGCATTTATTTTGACCGAGATATGCAACAGTTCGCCTTTTTATAGCTAGCTAGAAAATTTTATTCATTAATAATTTGCGCATATTTTGACCGAACAAAATTCTTTTGATAAATTCACATCAGGTCCAGCGGAAGACTGTACGTGCCAAGTTTCACGCTGATCGGATGGAACCCCAAGGATGAGTTCAAAAAAGTAGGTTTTCCAGTTTTCGCGATTTTGCAAAAAAAATTATAGGCGGAAATGGGCGTGGCCCAGCCCAGGTGATTCAGTGCTATTCAGCGAATCTGTGGATATGAGGTTTTTGAATGTGCGACATATGATGTGGGAGTTATAGCTCAAAACGCGTTGACCTTGGTTATAGCGCCACGATCTGGCCAATTGGCATTTTTATATTATGAGCACCATTTCCACACAACTTCCAGTCATTGGTGAAAATTTCATGTCTCTATGATGTACCATCTCACGGGAATTTGCGAAAACATTTCTGAAGAAGAAGAATAATAAAACAGTAGGAAAACAATAGGGTTTCAACCCTTTGGGCTTGAACCACTAATAATAAAACAATAGGAAAACAGTAGGGTTTCAGCCCTTCGGGCTTGAACCCCTAATAATAATAATAAAACAGTAGGAAAACAATAGGGTTTCAGCCCTTCGGGCTTGAACCCCTGATAATAATAATTCCTTGCATTTCAATAGGGTCCTCGCACCGCTTGGTGCTCAGGCCCTAATAATAATAATAATAATAATAATTCCTTGCATTTCAATAGGGTCCTCGCACCGCTTGGTGCTCAGGCCCTAATAATAATAATAATAATAATAATTCCTTGCATTTCAATAGGGTCCTCGCACCGCTTGGTGCTCGGGCCCTAATAATAATAAAACAGCAGGAAATTTGTAAATAAGAACATTTTGAGTGGGCTCACTTTTAAGTGTATCTCATCCAGGCTCTGCCTTCTACTGGACTTTATGAGTAATACTCTCTTGCGATCACAAGCATGCATTCGCTGACCCAAATTTGCATAAATGTGGCTGGCCAATCAAGATGTGCCTACCTGAATATGTGCAGAGCCCACAGTATACAAAGGAGCTGTATCACTGTCAGCATCCTTTTTCTTTTTCAGTGAAGGCGATTGCCCACTGATCAGCTTTCTCCACTGATGGACTCGACACACCTCTGGCATGATGTCAAAAGACTCACAGTTGCTCTGATTAACATAAAACAAATACACATGCGTCTAACTCTCCCTCCAGATCAGGCTCAAAACTGTCTATGTTGCTGATGATGCATTCGAAGACTGCACCTCCAGCTTGTAACTTTCCCTGTTGACCTCCCATTAGCCAGACATTTTTTAAAGATCTGACAGTGGAGAGTGCCAAGGCATCACAACTTTTTAACTGTAGTCAACTGTGGCCAACATACGTGTCTATTTTTCCCCAATCTACATACAGGAGAAGGGGGGAATTAAAGGCTGTGTGTCTTGTCATGAGCACGGTACTCTGAGTATATGTTATCAGAAGACAAACATCAACTGATGTATTAATACTGATTAACATGTACACATGTCTATTTTTTCTTCATCGATATCCATGGGAGACAAGAGCGATTAAACACAATGACACAAAATCCTAACCACTGACTCGGCTCCTTCCCTTTCATCCTGTGCTGATGTGTTTGAGGACATCACACAAGCTCTGCCCTTGTGTTTTGCTCTTTTGCCCTTGAGTTGTGCTAGACACACGCAGGCTGCAGGCCACTCTGTTGGAACAGAGATGGACAGCCCTGCAGCAGGCAGTTTGTAAACTGTGGCTAAGTGCAACAGTGAAGGCGCTGACCGTTATGCAGGCCCAAGGGTTCATGGCAGCAGCCCACCTGGTAGTACTGTTGGGGCAATTACACATGTGGTGCCTGCAGAGGCTGTTTACCAGCACTCACTTGGATGCCAAGAAGCATAAGCAATGTTTGGTAACCACTCCTCCCTCAGTACAGGATGACCAGAGATGTTGAACTCTCCACAACTGAACACATGAACACATTGAACACAGAACAATGCTGGGATGAGTGATCTCCTACGTCACAGTGTTTATGGGTACATCCCTGATGGGGTGGAAAGGCACCTGCCTTGGGAGAGCAGAGGGTGATGTGTGGCATTGGCTGAAGGTCCAACATATCAACCTTATTGAGCTACAGGCAGTGTTTTTAGTTCTACAACTGACCTCAGAGAAAGGGGGGGCACATGTTGGTGAGGACCAACAACTGCACCATGATGGCCTACATCAACAGGCAGGGCAGAGTTAGGTCCACTGCCCTGTTCAGGATGGTGGTACGCCTGTGATTGGGGGCCTCAGATGTGTTGTCTCACATCGAGGGGTGGACCTCTACTGACTCATAAAGGCTTCAATCCAAAGTGGTGAAGCTGATATGGAACAGGTTCAGGAAAGTAAAAGTGGATCTGTTCGTTAGCCGACACAACATCCACTGCCCACCATGGTTCTCCCTGGCACCACAAGATGATCCACCCTTGGGTGTGGATGCATTTGCACATGGCCAAGAAAGCTGCTTTGTACCTTTTCGCCCCTGTGTCTCATTCCTTCCCTGTTGGAGACAGTGAGTCAGGAGCAGTTGTTGGTCATTCTGGTAGCCTCAGGTCACCACTCGACCCTTTGGTATGCAGTAATGACTAAAATAGTGGCGGCCCAGCCCTGGGCCATCCCCCAGTTTTGGGGGGCTCTGTCTCAGGAGGTAGGTATGATAGCCATATTGCCCACTCTGGGTCAACCTCTCCAGGCTACAGACATCTGTCATTTGCAGTTGGCTCTTTTCTTTCCTTTTAGTGGTGTCTGTTGAATGAAGGGCTGTCTCAGGCCACTATTTAGTCAATGTAGCAGCCATCTCTTCCTGTCATGAGGGTTTTGGTGACAGACTGGTCTTTGCCCACCCTCTGGTGAAGCAGTTCTTGCAGGGAGTCAGGAGAGAACATCCGGTGATGCATGCCTCCCCCAATATGGGAAGTGTCATTGGTGCTGGAGGCCCTGGTGAAGGATCTCTTTGAGCAGCACTCCTCTCTGAAAGCGTTGTCATCCAAAACAGCTTTTCTGCTTGCATTGACCTCAACTAAGAGTGAGAATTACCTGCTCTGTCAGTGCACCCTGGCTGCTTGCTGCTTCATGATGGCCAGTGGGGCTACTCTCAGACAGAATCCCTCCCATCCATCCATCCCAAGAACATAAGGAGTTCTTTCAGATTTCTTTCAGGTCAAGAATAACAGTCAGATGCTTTTTTATGTTCCACCCCATAAGGGGAACAGGGAGTTAAAATTGCTCCTGTTCCCCCCAGTTCATGCCTTGGCATGTTATGTTGAATGCATGGCCCACATCAGACACACTCAACAGTTGTTTGTGTGGTTGGTGATGGTGTAGCCGGTTAAGCCCTATCCAAGAAATGCCTTGTGAGATGACTTTGTGAGTGCACAGCACTGCTGTTAAGCCCGTGATTGATGTTTGGGTTTGTAATCTAACCACCCCCTGTGGCTGTGACCTGTTACCAAGGTAATCAATAGCCAGCAAATTTTGCACCAGCACTGAAGATGTACCAGTGAATTAGGGCAATTATGTTGAAGGAAGAAGAGGAGCAGAGTGGAGCAGAATGTGAAAACAAGTGTTGCTCTGGAACAAATGGAAGAGAGGCTGAATCACTGGACAAAGGTCGATGCGTTGAGCTCTCTGTCACTCTCTGCAGGCCACTCCTGACCAGTTTTGGTGCATTGTTACCATTGGGGGGGGGGGGTGTACTGGGTCCACAGTGGTGTTTGGGTAGATGCTGCGTGTCAAGTGGTATACATATGAATGCCAGGAGCAAGTTTCCCAGCGGACCATTGCATTGTAACAAGACGATCAATGTTATTCACTTCACCTGCCAGTGGTTTTAATGTTTTGGCTGATCGGTGTATGTATATGTATATATATATATATATATAATATATATATATTTTTTTTTCATTCAAGTCAATTTGATTTATTTGTTACAAAAAATCATTAAGATGATTTCAGTAAAATGGATAGTTGTGACTTCCTTTCTTATAGCAGTAACAATAAATGTCTATTTCATGATAAAGCAGGGTCATTATTCAGTATCTTTGTGTCCTGAGGGTGGAAGCTCCTCCTGAGCCTCTCAGTGCTGCCTGGTGTAACCGGTACCTGCTTCCCGACCTTAGCAGGGTGAAAAGGCAGTTATCTGGGGTTGGCTTCTCCCAATCTTATTTTTGCAGAGCCTTGTATAAAGATCCTTTATGCAGGGTAGAGCTGTGCCTATAGTGTGTTCAGCTGAGTGAACGACTCATTGTGGGGCCTTGCAGTCCTGTTCGGTGCTGCTTTTACCAGACAGTGATGTTCCTCTTCAGGATGCTCTCAATAGTGCAGGAGTAAAATTTTCCTCAGTATTTAAGGGGATACTCAGAATTTCTTCAGGAGTCTCAGGTTGAACATTCTCAGCCTTGCTTTTCTCACTGCTGTGTCAGTATGCAGCACCCAGGTCAGGTTCTCAGTGATGTGGACACCAAGGTATTTGAAGCTATCCACCCTCTCCACTGAGGACCCATTGACATTAAGGGAAGCGTAATTCCTTTGCTGCTTCTTTTCAAAGTCCACTGTCATCTCCTTAGTTTTGCTAACATTCAGGAGTAGGTGGTTGTCCTGACACCAGCAGGTCAAGTTCTTTTCATTGTAATCTGTGATCAGGACAGCAACAGCTGTGTTGTCAGCACAGGACTGAAAATGCAGCCCTGGAGTGTTCCTGTGTTAAGGATGACAGTGGAAGAGGTGTGTCCTCCTACTCTCACCACCTGGGCCTGCCTGTCAGTAGGTTGAGGATCCACAAGCACAGCGAGGTGTTTAATCCCAGCACCTTGACCATTGTGACCAGCCTGGAGGGAACTTTGTTGTTAAACACTGAACTGTAGTCAATGAATAGTGAATTCTCATTATGCCCTTTGTTTTCCAGGTGAGATAAGGTGGTGTGGAGGATGTGTGCTATGGCATCTTCTGTAGATCAGTTGGGACAGTAGGCAAACTGTAGTGGGTCTGGTTAGTGAAGAACAGATGAAATCCTCAACCAGTTCAAAGCACTTTAGGGGGATATATTGGCAGAAATTGAATTTAATATAATAAATATGCTTTTATGTGTATAATCACCTGAAAATAACAATCCTGTTTTTGATAGTTTTAAATGAACCATTTATATCTACGTAGGGTGCTTGTTATTGAGATTGGCATTTTCACCGCCATCTGGATAGGACCATTAGCGTTTAGAAGCCTATCTGTGATGAGCATCATCAGAAAAACACTTATTTGTAATGTATGAAAACTTTATTCAGTGTTTTTACCAGTTTAAATCATGTCCATATATTTTGGAGAGGAAGAAACCTCTGTGGATAATTCGGCTCATAGTAAAAACCTCATGAACGTTAGGATCTTAAGTCATGAGAGAAAAAAGGTAAGCACACATTAGCATGTGGTAGATGAGCCGCCCTTCTCTGGTATCCTAAATAACATCTCAGAAACACTGATTTGTAATGTGAAACTGCTTTATGCTGTGTTTTTATCTGTCTTAATCATCTGGTCCATTTGTTTTGGAGAGAATGAGACTGCTTTGGATAATTCGGCTCCCAGTAAAAACCTCCTTACATTAAACACTGAAGGTATTCTAACCCAGAGAAATTTTAACTGGTTGCTACCTGGAATTCTCACTGCTAGATGCTACTAAATCTCCCTAAATTTTGCACACTAAACATTTAATTGTACTCTTGTAAAGTTTACGAAGCTTAATCGTTACAGAGGTTTATTTTCTGTTCTCTTCTGTTCCACAGTAAAGTTGTAACTTGCTGAAAAGTAAGACCACTTATAACAATGGAAAGAAATAAACACTCAACTCTAGTGACGTGACAATAAACTGGGTTTTGTTCAGTTCATCATAACAAAAGCCATATTATACACAACAGTTACTGTAGATGGCACTTTAAGGCTTGCAGCTTTCTGTTATGTGTACCTGGTTGCAGAAGTAGAACTAGCACCTCTGCATGCTCCAAACATTATGCATCACATCATTTAAAGGGATTTGCTAAAATTAAGGCGAACATCAGTGGTGGATAAAAGGAGCATGGTTATATATTTTAGAGGCAAATGTGAAGAAAATTGCATGCTTTGTGTGACAATATGCAAATTCAAATTATTCCCAGCCTGCCTGCTGTGAGGAATACAATCATATTTGACATGCATTTGAATGAGTCACACACACACACACACACACGCACACCTGCCAAGCTGCACTCCTACTAACAGAAACATGTTTAGTGAATGCAAACGTGAGATTGAACTGCATTACCCGATTCAGGTGTCATGTAACTGTTGCTGCACCTGTGTTGTTGTATTGCAACCATAATATGAACAACTTTTCGCTCTTTTGTAAATATTGCAGTGCAGCACATCAGTTTTAGGTTAAACTTTGTTAAAAACTGATTTGAAACCCCATGTCAAAGTCAATTTAGTGTTACCTTTCAATATTTGCAAGTTATTATTAACTAAAACTTGTTTCAACTGAGATACCCATCAGTCTTTGTTGGAAAAAACAGAAACACAACAGTTTTAAGTGGCAGCCTAAATTTGATCATAACCCAGTATATATATGCAAAGGCAGTATACGCAAATGAGAAGGGCACCATCATCCATAGGTGGCACCACAAATGGGAAAAGGAAAAAAAAAAATGTTTGTCAAAATGTTTATCTTTCACTATTTTTTGCTAATACTGTTGCTACTATCATTCTGAAATATTACATAAGGCCACAACAAAGTAACTACATAGCAAAGCCTGGTAAATAATAAAGAGGCCTTTTTCTCTGGGTTCCTGCCAGCCCTCAGCCCCCGCTCTTCATACTTTATCTTCTCTCTGGGGAAGATGGGCGAGTTATCCGATGTCAAGTGAACCCCAAAATACATTGTATCATTATCATGTCAAAACAACAAAACCTCTTTGGTGTCCACTTAACTACCACTTCACTACTGAGGGAAATGGATGCGGAGAGAAAAAAAAAAGAAGACAACAAACAGCTCACAGAGGTTGCATTGATCTATATTGTGAAGTGTTCATGCTCTATTTAGTAAAAAATAGTTGTAATGTTATAACGGTCATGGTGTGAACAGTGTAATCTTGTAAAATGTAGCATTTGTTGAGAAACTTAAATAAATACAGCTGTTATATATATATAATAATACAGCTCTCATGACTCTGAGTCTGCCAGAGGGAAGGCTGGTGAATAGAGAGTGTCCTGGGTGGGCGGGGTCATTCTGAATCTTTGTGGCCCATCGGAGGAGACGGCTGGAATAGATCTCCTCTAGGCGTGGAAGTGGGGAGCCGATGATCCACTCAGCCGTCTTGATGACCTGCTGCAGTTGTTTCTTTTCAGATGCAGTGCAGCTGGCGTACCACACCGTACAGCCATAGGTGAGGACACTCTCTATTGTACAGTGGTAGAAGTTTCTCAGCAGAGGTGGAGGGAGTTTGTTCCTCCTCAGTGTTCTCAGAAAGAAGAGACGCTGCTGGGGATATATGCAAAGAATGTGGAACCTATGGATACTTTGAAACCCACAATTAGGACTAACTAAGAAACATCTGGTAGCACAGTGTTCCAACATCCGTAACTGCCAACTACTATCACAACTAGAAATCAATGAAATACTACAACAATGCTATAGCAAGGGGGAGAGAGGATGCCAGCTCAGCGGGGGGATGTAATCATCCGAATGAAGTCATTACCCCCACCCCCACAATGCGGGATTGGGTACCAAGCCCCAGTAAATACAAACAGGCTCAATGAAAAAGCAGCTGACCTGAGAAGTGCAGATTGTGAGCAAACTGGAAACCTGGAGCCTCTGACGAATCCCGAAGTGGAGTTGCCAAATGCCTTCAAATGCACTCAAAACTGCCAAATAAAGACTAACAGCTCTGGCCATCCGGCTGAAGAGATACATCAAAAAAGTGGAAGCCTGGAGAATAAACAGGATGTTCTCCACTGAACCAGCTAAGGTGTTCTCTCAATGGCAGGGAAATAATGGCAGGTCAGACCCACCAAGAGCTGAGATGGAAATATACTGGAAGGGCAATTGGGAAAGAGAAGCATCAGAAAACACTGATGCCCAGTGGCTAGTGGACCTAAGAGCTGGCCACAGCAACCTCCCTGCACAAGAACCGGTAACCATCTCAATGGCAGACATCCAGGAAAGAGTGTCAAAGATGAAGAGCTGGACACCACCGGGGCCTGGCATGATCCATACATACTGGCCGAAAAAGCTAATTGCACTCCATGAACGCCTGGCAGCACAGATGAACCAGCTGCTAAGGGATTGGACCTACCCAGAATGGTTGACACAGGGCAGGACAGTCCTGATCATGAAAGACCCCCAGAGGGGAACCATCCCATCCAACTACAGACTGATAACCTGTCTCTGCACAACATGGACGCTCCTGTCAGGCATCATAGAGGCTAAGGTAACTAGGTACCTGGATTGACTGCAAGACAGCCTACGGCTTAATGCCACACACATGGATACTGGAATGTCTGGAACTATTCAAGATCAGCAGGACACTAAGAGCCTTCATCAAGAACTCAATGGGAATGTGGAAGACGACCCTGGAGGCCAACTCAAAGCTGATTGCCAGAGTCAACATCAAATGCAGCATATACCAAGGGGATGCACTGTTACCACTGCTGTTCTGCATAGGCCTGAATCCCCTCAGTCAGATCATCAAGAAGACTGGCTACAGATACCAATTCCGAAGTGGAGTAACAATCAGCCACCTGCTCTACAAGAACAAGCGAGAAATCGACTCACTGATCCACACCACCAGAATCTACAGCAAGGACTTAGGGATGTCATTCGGATTAGACAAGTGTGCCTCAAAGAGAGGCAAGATGATCAGAACTGAGGGAGCTGACCTACCAGAGGGCAACACAGGAGATGTCCAGGACAGCTACAAGTACCTTGGGATCCCACAGGCTAATGGAAATCATGAGGAGGCCGCAAGGAAGTCGACCACAACCAAATACCTCCAGAGAGTAAGGCAAGTCTTGAGGAGTCAGCTGAATGGTCAGAACAAGGTCCGAGCCATCAACATGTACGCACTGCCAGTCATCAGATACCCAGCTGGGATCGTAAGCTGGCCAAAAGAAGAGATAGAAAGAGGAGATAGAAGCCACAGATATCAAGACAAGAAAGCTCCTCACCATGCATGGAGGGTTCCACCCCAAGTCCAGCACCCTGAGGCTATACACTAAGCGGGAAGAGGGCAGCCGGGGACTAGTGAACATCAGAGCCACAATCCAGAATTTTTTTTTACACACACAATCACACACATAATATAATAATATATTATATAATATAATAAATGTGTATTATTGAATTTGTGCTCATTCAAAGGTAGTATAATGAAGGAATGAATGACTTTTAAACTTTTTGTGATTTTTTTATAGTGTTTATTTTTGCGTTTCCCTGGCACAAAAGATAAATAATAACAACAACAAAAAACAAACAAACAAAATGTATGAGGAACAGCCTTGTGAACTTTTAACCTTCTAAACAGGAACTGCAAATATATGGACAAGAGGTCTGGGTGTCAGTTCCGAAACCTTTCAGGCTCCAGGTCACTGACCTGCCTCCTGTAAAACCCAGCAGGCATGACACCTTAGCCAGACTAGGACCCTCAATGAAGCTTTCTAAGCCCACTGACCTGCTGAGATCAAAGGCAGCAGGGACACCAATTCACACAGACTGTTGTCTCTAGGACTAAATACCACCCCCATCCTCTCTCCTCTCTTCTGAGTTCTTTTCCTTTGTCTGTTACTTCAAACCCTTATGGGAGGCAAAAGCTCCAGACACATTCCTAAGCAAAGAATAAGCTTCTCTGGTTAACCAAAAGTAATATGTCTCCTGAATGTGAAATATACACGTTACTCATGTTATAACATTGTATTTCTTCATAATCCTTGTTCCTTAACTGATTAGGGTTAATCCCATGCTTGTAAGTCATAAAATGAGCCAGTTATAACTTCATGCATTTGATCCCTCATTTAAAAGTAGCGTCATCCTATGATGATAGTTAAGCAAGGTTCCCATAGGAATCATGTATCATAGTTGAGTTTGAGAATAGTAGCTTGATTAATCAATCAGTGTTATTAGTATATGCTATCCCATTTAGTATGCTGATGCACCTGCAAACTAATTGGTAATGTTTGTGCACAAACAATTTTTTTCTTTCTTTCTTTGTCTCTTCTCCCGTTCCTCCTTCTTGCTTGTTCTTTTCTTGTTGATTCAAGGATATATATGTACAGTACAGGCCAAAAGTTTGGACACACCTTCTCATTCAATGCGTTTTCTTTATTTTCATGACTATTTACATTGTAGAGTCTCACTGAAGGCATCAAAACTATGCATGAACACATGTGGAGTTATGTACTTAACAAAAAAGGTGAAATAACTGAAAACATGTTTTATATTCTAGTTTCTTCAAAATAGCCATCCTTTGCTCTGATTACTGCTTTGCACACTCTTGGCATTCTCTCAATGAGCTTCAAGAGGTAGTCACCTGAAATGGTTTTCACTTCACAGGTGTGCCTTATCAGGGTTAATTAGTGGAATTTCTTGCTTTATCAATGGGGTTGGGACCATCAGTTGTGTTGTGCAGAAGTCAGGTTAATACACAGCCGACAGCCCTATTGGACAACTGTTAAAATTCATATTATGGCAAGAACCAATCAGCTAACTAAAGAAAAACGAGTGGCCATCATTACTTTAAGAAATGAAGGTCAGTCAGTCGGGAAAATTGCAAAAACTTTAAATGTGGAGTCGCAAAAACCATCAAGCGCTGCAACGAAACTGGCACACATGAGGACCGACCCAGGAAAGGAAGACCAACAGTCACCTCTGCTTCTGAGGATAAGTTCATCCGAGTCACCAGCCTCAGAAATCGCAAGTTAACAGCAGCTCAGATCAGAGACCAGATGAATGCCACATAGAGTTCTAGCAGCAGACCCATCTCTAGAACAACTGTTAAGAGGAGACTGCGCGAATCATGCCTTCATGGTCAAATAGCTGCTAGGAAACCACTGCTAAGGAGAGGCAACAAGCAGAAGAGATTTGTTTGGGCCAAGAAACACAAGGAATGGACATTAGACCAGTGGAAATCTGTGCTTTGGTCTGATGAGTCCAAATTTGAGATCTTTGGTTCCAACCGCTGTGTCTTTGTGAGACGCAGAAAAGGTGAACGGATGGATTCCACATGCCTGGTTCCCACTGTGAAGCATGGAGGAGGAGGTGTGATGGTGTGGGGGTGTTTTGCTGGTGACACTGTTGGGGATTTATTCAAAATTGAAGGCACACTGAACCAGCATGGCTACCACAGCATCCTGCAGCGACATGCCATCCCATCTGGTTTGCGTTTAGTTGGACGATCATTTATTTTTCAACAGGACAATGACCCCAAACACACCTCCAGGCTGTGTAAGGGCTATTGACCAAGAAGGAGAGTGATGGAGTGCTGTGGCAGATAACCTGGCCTCCACAGTCACCAGACCTGAACCCAATCAAGATGGTTTGGGGTGAGCTGGACCGCAGAGTGAAGGCAAAGGGTCCAACAAGTGCTAAACACCTCTGGGAACTCCTTCAAGACTGTTGGAAAATCATTTCAGGTGACTACCTCTTGAAGCTCATGGAGAGAATGCCAAGAGTGTGCAAAGCAGTAATCAGAGCAAAGGGTGGCTATTTTGAAGAAACTAGAATATAAAACATGTTTTCAGTTATTTCACCATTTTTTGTTAAGTACATAACTCCACATGTGTTCATGCATAGTTTTGATGCCTTCAGTGAGAATCTACAATAACAATAAAGAAAACGCATTGAATGAGAAGGTGTGTCCAAACTTTTGGCCTGTACTGTGTGTCTTAGAATGAATATATGACGTCTAATGTGTTGGTAAAAGTCGATTTCTTTTCTTTGACCATAATGGGAAGACGATGTGGCTATCGAGAGTAAAATTTTAAAGTATACGATCTGAACATTAAAGTCATCAAGTAGATGCGCCAAAATAAAGTTCTGCTAGACTGAGAGACCCGCCGTGCGTTGAACACGCCCACACAGCATGGTTAGATAAAACTCAAGAGCCAGCGCAGACACGTCGCTTTTTTTTCTTTTCCCTTTTTCTTTTCCTTTCTTCTTTCTTTCCTTCTTCTCCAGTTCCTGTTTCTTTTTTTGTTGTTGTTTTTTTCTTTTTGTTTGTCCGACTTTTTGTAAGACTTTTTATGCTTTACCCGTTGCGCTCTTAGTCTCGGCCTCTGCGTAACTTTTCCCACTCCGTGCGATTGGCAATATTAAGCCATGCACCAGGATTGCTTGCCAGTCCTGAGTTTTTCCCTTTTTTTCTTTTTCTTTGGGCCTCCAGTAATATCACACCTGAGGTGACGAAGCCCACTGATAGCATTAATTTTATTTTTGAGTATTAATGATAACTTTAGTAATAATCTCGTACGGACAACGAGATTTTTTCAACTTTATCATAAGCGGGTAGCTACGGTCCCATAACAGAGCTTCTATTTGACCTGCAACTCCATCCAAAATCCATCAGGTCCAGCGGCCAGCCACCTGCCAGAATTATGCCCAAGGCAGTGACTCTTTTGCCAAACTAAGACTTTCAGCAGCTTAAGATATCGGACGTTTGAGGACTACCAGAAGAACTTCGCCGTCAGACCGTCACCCCATCCCGCATTTTTGGGGGGGCTTAACTTACTGAAAAAGTCATGAAACTTTACACACATACATCAGAACTGCTGAAAGTTTGGGTTTTTAAAGGGTATCATGCTTGGATGCCAAAACATGGCTCAGTAGTGCCCCCTAGAACATTTCATCAAAACAGCCCTGGAAGCTACTTTCACCTGCATGTACGAAAATTGGTAGGCACATGTAATCTCTCAAGACATACAAAAAAGTCTGTTGGAGCCATGCTCTAAACCCAACAGGAAGTCAGCCATTTTAAATTTACTGTGCCACTTTTGTGCATTTCTGGCCATTTCAGGGGTCATACTTTAACAAATTCCTCCTACAGCTTTAATCCAATCAACATTGAAAAACCTCAAAACTGCAAAGCTTGAGTTTTTGTTAATCCATGTGGCTGTGGCAAGGTGTCAAACTTAGGGTTTTGCCATGAAACAGGAAGTAGTGTGTAACTCTAGCATATATGGTCCAATCTGCCCCAGACTTCACAGAATTGATGATAGTCCCACCCTGAACACATCTGCATTCCACAATTACCGTAATTGTGACTATAATAATGTTACCTAAATTAATGTCATTGTAAAGTATTATCATTGCTGTCTGCCCTGCATCTCTCTGGCTCTGTCTCAACTTCTCTCTCTGTCTCTGTCTCTCTTTATGGCTCATTGTGTCATATGGATTACTGTTAATTTATTATGCTGATCTGTTCTGTACGACATCTATTGTATGTCTGTCCGTCCTGGAAGAGGGATCCCTACTTAGTTGCTCTTCCTGAGGTTTCTACCTTTTTTTCCCCCGTTAAAGGTTTTTTTTGCGGGGGAGTTTTTCCTTATCCGCTGTGAGGGTCCAAAGGACAGAGGGATGTCGTATACTGTAAAGCCCTCTGAGGCAAATTGTGATTTGTGATATTGGGCTTTATAAATAAAATTGATTGATTGATTGATTGATTGATAGATGCCAATTATTAGTGATAGTTATAGTGCCCACTATTGGCAACAGGAAATGACATGTTTTACACGTTTATGTACATCTCCTACGGCGTTGACCAGATCCACCTCAAATTTGGTCAAAAAAGCCATAAGACCTTGATGATCCATTATTGTGGAAATTGTGAGTTTTCATTAACGTGTGTCACCATGGCTGCACGGCAAAGGTGGACATTTCGCCAAAACACAGCAATTGGCATTAACTTAAGTGTACTTACTTTAATCTGCCTGAAACTTCACATGCTTCTTAATAGTCTAGGCCTTGACCCATGATATGAGTTTTGTCGATAGGCGTGGCAAAGTGGCTTGGCCCCGCCCTTCAAAGCGCAGCCCTCACAGCATCTGTCACTGACATGCACGGAAATTGGTATGCACATATATCATGCCCTGATCCAAATAAAAGCCTCTTGGAACCATAGGCCAAACCCAACAGGAATTTCCTTGTCAATTTTGGCGTTTTCCGCGTTTCACATTTCAACAAACTCCTCCTGCAGATATAATCCAGTTGACTTCAAAACGTGTGTGTGCCATTTCGACAACTTTGTGATCAAAAGCTATTTAAAGATTGGGCCAACATTGAATGGTGTGGCTGTGGCATGACATCAAGTTTTGATGTCTCGCCATAAAAACAAAATTCCTATAACTTTTGCGTAAATGGTCCAATCTGCACCACACTTCACTTGTTTGATAATAGTCCCACCCTGAACACATCTATATGACAATATTCAATCATACACATAGCGCCACCTACAACTGGAAGTATGTCCTTTCAGACACTCATCTTTTGAGTTAACTGAAACGTACATGCTGTGGTCTATATTTGATGTACAAAAACATAACATATCATTAGTGTATTCTCCGGCGCCCCATAGTGGAAAGAGGAAGTGGTACATAATGTGAAATAGGCCATTCCAGCACCCAGTCTTTGCGCAGAGGTGCAAGGGCCCATTCATCGCTGCTTGCAGCTTTAATTTATATTTTTTAAGTTTTACAAGGCTACAAAATGGAATTGGAAACACATGAATTGATGCAAAGATGAAGAGGGGCAACTGCACTCAACTCAATGACTTCAGTTATATATGATGAAACTGATTTAAAGTATTTTTCAGCTGCTGGTACTTTTGGTTGAGCGCTTATTAATTTCTCAATAATACTCTGTAATAATAATAATAATAATAACAATGATAATGATAATAATAATAATAATAATAATAGGCTTATCATTAAGCCAGATCCATCGCTCACATGGTACATGCCCCCCCCCCCCCCCATACCAGCCTATACTGGGCTCAGAACCTGCTCTTACTGGTGCTGCCTGGTTCTAAATTAATAGCAGGCAGCAGAGGGTGAGGTGGCAAAGTGTCGATGTGAACTCAAATAAACACTCACCCATGTCTAGAAACAGAAACACAAATACATACCTTGACAGTTACTTCAAAACCCAGAAGACAATTGGAATTTGCATAAACACACATTAACTAACCACTGCCTGCTAGAGTGGAGCACAGCCATACATGCATGATCATACAGTACACACCCATATGCTGGAGAAATGATAGTGATCAAAGCAGGCGTCCCACTGAGAATTTCCTAAAATGTGTGTCAAGATGGCAGGGAGCTCCTCCTTCTTCTGATCACCATGAGCTCCCTAATGACAGCCCCTATCTTTATCATTCCCTCCGATGTTTGGAATCATTCACATGCAGTCTCATTACCCTTCTGTTGGCTGAGATGATCAGAGGCAATTAAAGATTTAAAATGAGCTTTAAACAGCCCTGGCAGGATGGGAGGGTGCCAGTGGGGGGCTTTAGGGGCCAATGGGGGCATCTGTAAAGCGAATCCCCCTGAGTTATATTTGGATTATGTACATGGGCGATAAGAAATCCAAATGGGGGGGGGGGGGCATGCAGGCACTAATGTGAGTGTTGGGAGGAATGGTGAGAGAGGGGAGAGATGAAGGGGCCTTATCAGAGAAAGCTGTTTATTTATGCTTAAAAGAGTCTTCATTAATGAAGGAATATACTATGAGTTTATGAACAAAGACAGGAGGTCAGAGCCTCAAATGATCCTCAGAATTCTGGAGGTCCAGGGCAGCCAATATTGCAATGAAATAATTTTAAAACATTCATCAAAAGGAAATTTCATTTTCATTTAGAGACCAAATGAACCCAGAATTTGGAAACCAGAGTGCTGGAATGATGTCCTCTAACCACATTCACTACTCAGAAAATTTCAATTGCATGTTATTATTTTATTTTAAAATTAGCATCCCTGAAATCCAGATAAAGTGAATTAAAAAGTAGTTAGTGGAATTAAAATTAGATGAAAAAAGGTTTAGTTTGCCTGTCAAACTGTAGAATCCATCCATCCATCCATCCATCCATCCATCCATCCATCCATCCATTTTTATCAGCTGATTCTGGGCTGGGTCACAGCAGCAGGCTGAGGAAAGTACTCCAGATGTCCCTTTTTTCAGCAACGTTTTTCAGCCTCCCATGGGGAAACCCAAGGTGTTCCCTGACCAGATGACCCAGGCCAAAATGTTTTACCCATTTTACTCTCACTGATGAGCAAGACCCCAATATACTTGAACTCCTTTGCTTGGGGCAGTAACTGTCCCCCAACCCAGAGGGGTAAATCCACGGTTTTCCAGCGGAGAACCATGGCCTAAGACTTGGTGTGATGAAACCAATAGAACCACATCATCTGCAAAAACCAGAGATGCAATTCTGAGGTCCTCAAACTGGACTTCTTCCTTCCCCAGGCTGCACCTTGAGATCCTGTTGATGAAAATCACAAACAGAATTAGTGACAAAGGACAGCCCTGGCAGAGGCCACCAGATGGCTCATATCAATGACCCCAGTACCCCTTACTCCCACAGAACCCCCCCTGGGACTCCCAGAAGGATGCGGTTATAACCTTTTCCCACAAAAACACATGTAGACTGGATGGGCAAACTCCCACAACTCCTACAGCAGCCTTGGGAGGGCAAAGAGCTGGTCCACTGTTCCACAGCCAGAACGGAATCCTCCTAAAGACAGCCCAACAATGTGCAAAACCTCAGTATCTCAAGGCGAATCTCATCCACACCTGGCTGCAGATGTGCTTTTTGACTACCTCAGTGACCTCTCCCAGGCATATGGACGAGGGTTCCCCCAAGTCTTTAGACTCTGCCTCCTGAGGATGTGATGACCAGGTTCAGGAGTTCCTCAAAGTATACTGTTAAGTAAAATTCAAATTCAAATTGCATTGAATTTCTTCTCTTCTTTACTACAGACGATCAACACAACTTTCTCCTACAGACATCATGCAAACACACATGAACACCAACACACTTGGCAACAACCAGTATGAAACCAGAGGTAATGTCAAGATTTGTATTGAATTTATAGCTGTTTAGCTGTCACACTCCTATCAAGAGCTGTGTGTGCACAGGTAGGTGACAGTTCCGTCATACTACATCAACTGCAGAGTGACAGTGCACAAGAGCTTAGAAATGAATAAAGATGAAGAGACGTAGAAGCAGAGATAGAGAAAATAAATGACTCATTTTTCTGTCAGAGAAGTCGTGGTGACAAGAAAAACTAAAGGTTAGCTGTTAGCTTGTAGTAGAAAAGATGTACCGACTGAGTTTAAAGAGCAAAGCTTTTCCTTTTGACCTTAGTATAGTAATACACATTTTCTTGTAGCCAGCATTTAGTGGTCATTAAAAGGACTGCGGCTTTTCACTTGCTCTGCCTTCTTGGAAGGTACAGGTCATTTCCATTAAATTTGTTTAGGTCTTTGTGCTTCCAAACACTGTTTATTGTAGTTTACAGTAAAATGAAAGGTAAATGGCTGGAGTAGCATGATGTTGTAACAGTGAAAAAACTCTTTGATGTTTAGAGAGAGGTAGAATAAATTGTTGGGTTGCTGCTAGACTTAAGCACTGCCTTTGACACAACTGATCATCGCATTCTTTTAGATAGACTGAGGCACTGGGTGAGCATGTCTGGTACTGCTGTAGAGGCCATACACATGCTTTACTTTTTGCATTTAGGGTTTTCAATGTAGATGCACAGCAGGCACACTAGAATGCTGGACCAACACCATTGCAGCACATACATATTTTTTTAGAGTGCAACGTCTGCGCCATGATATAAAGAGAGTTGGAACACAGCAGTGCGCACTGCATGTCATATGACAAAAAACAACCAATCACAGCCAGCAGTTTTCTGTCCATTTTTCTGTAATATCAGTCTGTGGTAAATATGGAGGAAATTTTAATCATTTTAGTGCAACGCTGCCACAGCTTTACATTTGTCCCACAGACAATGTTTTTGGCCTTACAAAACAATGCCTGGAAGAAAATCAGCTCTGCACTCAGTTTTTCTGGTAGGTGGACTGTGACATTGTGCTGGTTGTGGTTGCTTATCAACCTTAGATGCAACCTGCCTCTGCACCCTTGAAAGTTGGCACACAGAAGAAACAAGAGAGGTTTTCCAGGTGGTCAAAGACATGGCATGTGTACAGCCCCTTAAACTGCTCTCATCATCTTTATCAAATAGAGAGTTCTGTGTCTCCATTACCAACATGCTGTCATCCATTTCCCATATCAAGTACAGTGTGCCTCAAGGGTCAATCCTTGAACCAATTTTGTTCTCATTATACATGCTCCACATGGGTAATGTCATCTGTTAACATGTGGTCTCTTTTTACCTTTATGCAGATGATACTCAGTTGTACCTCCCCGTTAAGCCCACTGACCTCAGCATGCTGAGTTCACTATATCAGTGTGACGCACCATTTGGAAACCCAAATGGTGCGTCACAGTCCAAAAGTGGGTCGTGGTTCCGTTCTAAATGGATTGCAAGTGACTCAAAAACATGTAAAGTTAGTAAAAAACAAGCAAGCACAGTGAATTTCCGGCACAGACCTTTTACTTTTAAGTTTTTATTTTTTTCCTGCTGTAGAGTGAGTGACTCACAGACAGCTACTTGACAGAAACAACAAACTAGCTCAAAGACATGGCCACAAGCAAGTGTGATGCTGAATGTATGTGAAATTGTTTCATTGTGTAACGTGTGGACCTTGAACTGATGACTTAAGAGAAATATGGACCCTGTGGCTGTACCAGTTGGGAATCACTGGTCTATATGATATAAAAAAACAGATGTTAATTTTTCTTCAGCTCAGTTCTGATGAAATAGAAATTCTTGTCGCTGGGTCACAGCATATCATGAAATAAATACTGCCTTCCACTGGTTACCTTTCACAACTGTAGGAGGAATAGTCTTATGAACTTTTAACCTTCAAAACAGAAACTGCAAATATATGAACAAGAGGTGAGTATGGGTCCCCTGAGAGTCCAAATGTTTACGGCTTTGGCCCAGCCTAACCTCAAAGTTGATTAACTCTTTCAGGTCTGGGTGTCAGTTCTGAAACCATCCTGACCCCAGGTTGCTGATCAACATCCTGGGAAAATCCAGTGTTTATGACACCTCAGCCAGACCAGGACCATCAACTAAGATTTTAGAGTCCACTGACATCAGATCAAAACAGCAGGAACATCAATCCACGCAGACTGTTTGTCTTAAGGACTGAATACAACCCCCATCCTCTCTCCTGTCTTCCACACCCCTGTTCCCTTATCTGTTATTTAACACCTCTATGGGAGCCATAAGGTCCAGACACATTCCTGAGCAAAGAATAAGTTTCTCTGGTTAACCAAAGTAAAATATCTCCTGAATGTGAAGTATTCATTTTATCCATATTCTAACATTGTAATTCTGCATAGTCCTTGTTTCTTAGTTGATTAGTGTTACTCCTGTGTTTGTAAGTCATAATATGAGTTAGTTATTATTTCATGCATTTAATCATCCTGTGGCGATAGTTAAGAAAGGGTCCCGTAGGAATCGCATCTTTGAGTTTGAGTTTAAGAAATAGTTGCTTGATTAATCAACTTGTGTTATTAGTATGTGCTGTCCCATTTAGTATGTTGATGCACCTGCAGACTAATTTGTAGTGTTTGTGCACAAAACATATTTTTCTTTTTGGTTTGTTCTTTTCTTGTTGATTCACTGATATATATATATATATATATATATATATATATATATATATACATATATATATACTGTAGAATGACTATATTATGTCTAATGTGATAGTAAGAAGCAGATTTTTGACCATAATGGGAAGAGTATGTGTCTGTCGTGCGTAACGTGTGAAAGTATATGGTCTGGAAAAATAAAGTTCATTAAGTAAATCCGCCGAAATGAAGTCATGCTTAAACTGAGAGACCCGTCAAACACGCCCACTTACCTCTGTTAGATAAAACTCAGGAGCTCGGAGCAGTTTCTCTCTTCTCTTCTTCTCCAGTTCCTGTTTCTTTTTCCGCTGTTTTTTTTTTCTTCTTGTTTTTCCATCCTTTCTTTTTGTTAGACTCTGTATGCTTTACCTGTTAGACTCTTATGCTCGGTCTCCACGTAATTTTTCCCCCTCCGTGTGATTGAAAATGTTAAGCTCTGCGCGCCAGGATTACTTGCTGGTCCTAAGTTTTTCTTTTTATTTTGGGCCTTCAGTAACATTACACCTGAAGTGACAAAGCCAACCCATTGCATTACTTTTACTTTTACGCATTAATGATAACTTTTATCATAATCTCGAACGGCCCACAAGCTTGTTTTCAACCTCATTATAAGTGGGTAGCCACAGTCCCATAACAGAGCTTCTATTCGACCTGCAACTCCATCCAAGATCCATCGGGTTCAGCGGCCAGCCACCTGCTGGAATTATTCCCAAGGCCGTGACTCTTTTACCAAACTAAGACTTTCAGCAGCTTAAGATATCGGATGTTTGAGGACTACCAGAAGAACTTCGCCATCAGACTGTCGCCCTTCATGGGTCCTGTTGGCATCGCCCCGCGGGGAGACTGTGAAGTGAAGCCGAGTGGCAAGTGACGGCTGGGGTCCCCTGAGACACGTCGGATTGAGTCAACGCTGCAAAGAAAGTAGGCAAACCTTCTTAATTTAGGTTTCGTTAGGTAAATAGTTTTGCGCCTGCAATTTATCCAAAGTCATCTACTCTTCTCACTATCGCCAAACTGAATAACGGCTGAAGTGTTATCTATTGCTTCCACCCATTTACACTTCCTGTGATTTTGCAAAATTTCATCTCATCTCCATTTAAGATTAATTTCCTCAATGGTTAAACATTTCACCAAACAAATCTTCATTTATCGCCAAGTCGTTGTCCATGTATGTCTTTTGAACAGAAACTAAGATCACTGTATAGAGAACTCATTACTTAGATACTGAGATTAATATATAATTGATAAGTGTACTGACAAATTAATGATTGATTTACAGAGTTATTAATTTGATTACAGTCACTTTCCGTTGAGAGGGTGGTGCCCAAACGAGTGCAAAATTAATCTTCAGGTAATTTTTACACAACATATCAAGCCTTTGGCAATAAATCTTGCTGTTATGAATAATAATAATTTATGTACTGAACAACATATCACTACGCAGCCCAATCATGTTTTATTCACCTCAGAAATATTGTAAAGATAAGATCTGTTTAAGCTTATAGAGATGCAGAAACTGTTGTACATGCAATAATCTCTCTGCACCTTGATTATTGCAACAGCCTCTTGTCTAAATAAAAAATAACCACAGACTGTACAAGAACTCAGCTCCCAGGCTTTTAACCAGAACCAAGAAGAAAGATGACATCACACCTGTTTTAGCCTCTTTACACTGGCTCCCTGTCTGTTTTTGCCTTCCATCGTCTGGGCACTGTCAACCTTTGTTTCAATGATCATATTCTCTCCCTAACCTAAATCAAGTAGCTGTAGTTTGCCTAAGCTTAAGTAAATTATATTTTAGGGGCAGCAGAAGCAGTAGCATTGGCATTGTGATAGCACTGACAAATGATGTCATCCTGCCAACACGGACGCCCGATCAGAATCACTGTGTTGTTTAGCTGGATGATGACAGTCAATGAAAATGTCATGTTGGACTTATCTTGTGATCCCTTAGAGGGCCTCAGCCCCCTGGGGATTACCTCTTAGTGCATCTAAACTCCTTTTTTAATGGTCTTCGTAGTTTTATGAGAAAGTGATGGAAGAAGTACAGTTGGACATGGAGGATGAGGTGAGAGAGTGTGATAGTCAAAGGAGAAAAAACAGAATAAGGAGGACTGAAAAGAGATTAAAACAATCACACCTGACAGTAAATGAAGTCAGAAGAACATGGATTTTGGAGAAAATGATACAGTAAGTCCACAGTTTTCTGCACTGAGGAAATGTGAAGCTATCGTATATAGAAATATAAAGACTGCTGTGCATTCATTGGATTCATTCCGTTACACAAAAACATATTCTGATTTCCATTCTTCCTACCCTCATTCACATTACATTGTGTGCACAATTTCATATTCATTCAAACAAATGAATTGCCACTGCTTCGCTCGCAATTTAATAAAAATAAAAGCATTGCTCAGTTGAACTTCCTCAGTAACATCCAAACTGCTTTCTTCTCTTAGCTAATAAAGCAATATCCCACAAGAGGGTATGCTTTAATGTCACTTCAGTGATGGTGACAGACATTGTTGCTAGCACCTCAGTCCTGACAGCATCACTGTTGTGCTACATGTGATGTTAAAGCACATCCTGTGTAATGTGATTATGCTACTATAACCAACAAAATAAAATATATAATCAAAATGTACTCATGTTGAGGGGTAGTTGGCTCTCAAAATAAAATAAAAAAAACAACCTTTTGTGACTTTTGTCTCCATTTCCATAGAAATAGAGTCTGACTTATAACAATCAAAAACAGTCAGTCATGTCAGTAGACTATATGTAATGAAACCTAGTTTACCACTGCAGCAAGCACGCCAAACCTTAGTAACGACCTACAAACACCTACTAAGCTGTTACACCTAACCTTTTCTAGTCCCTTTTGAGTCCGCCAGCCAACATGAGCTTCATACTTTAGAGATGATGGGGTTTCCCAAGCTAAATAAAAACCCCAGATATAAAGACAAAACTGCTTAGCTAGCTCAGTATTGTTATGACTAAGATATTTGCCAGAAAAAATAATTTCTCCATACAAATTTATTTCTTCATACAAATTTAGCTATTACATCTGCAAAATTTTGCTACTTCATCTGCAAACCTAGTGACCACTCAAAGCGCTTTTACACTACATGTCACATTCACCCATTCACATACACATTCACACACTGGTGGCTGAGGCTACCATACATGGTGCCACCTGCTATTCAGCAACCATTCACATACTCAGCCAGGGATTGAACCACCTATCTTCCAATTACTGGATGACCCGGTCTACTTCTGAGCCACAGCCACCATATGCAGCTGCGCAAAAGCCGAAAACCTAGGCATGCTAGCAATGGAAAAATGTAAAGAGCACCGTTCTTTCAAAATGAAAGAACATGGGCACATGCTATGTTGAAGAAGGACTCTTTATGACAGGGGATCAGTCTGCAGCCTTTGCGGGTACTTTATTGAAGACACAGCATACAACTCAACATACCGCAACAATGAGACAGCCCCGTGAAGCAGTTCACTGAACATTCTTAATACACCTCCTCAGATAAACATCATACCTAACTTTCCATGTGTGTGTGTATGTGTGTGGGTGTGATTTCCTGCTATTTTCCAGAACCTGCGCTTGATTTAGCTTAATACTTGCCATTTTACCACAACTTGTTCCTGCCAATGACATCTGTTTCCCATCACAATGTTTTCCAGGTCATCCTGTTCTTCGACTTCTCCCCAGTGTGAGACCATTCAGGGTTACTCAATTTTAGTAAACATTGTTTGCTTCTAACTTGACCTTAAGGGTTAAATATTTCTAGCCCTTTTTGCCACCACAGCAATTAATTTGGTCTCACCTAACAGGGCCATCCGCAGTTCTCGCTGCTGTTGGGATCACAAGCAGTTTACATTACCACCAAGCAGTCCGGTACAGTTCAGGGCCCCATTTCCCAGAGCCTTCATAGCGCTACGTGCACCATAAGTTGTATCGTAAAATCAAATCAAATCAAGTTTATTTATATAGCACATTTAAAAACAACTGCAGTTGACCAAAGTGCTGTACAGGGTAAAAGAGAGACACACAAATATATAGCAATATAAAATGTACACAAATATAAAACAAAATTAAAAACCTGTGAAAACATGAAAATATGATAAAATACTAAAATACTAAAACCACTACAAACAACCAAAGGCCTTTGAAAACAAGTACGTTTTAAGATTGGTCTTAAAAGAGTCAATGGTGGGGGAGCATTTGATTCTAAGTGGAAGGCTATTCCAGAGCTTTGGAGCAGCGACTGTAAAAGCATGATCTCCCTTACCCACCAGCCTCGAACGTGGAACAGTTAAAAGACAATGTTCAGAGGATCTGAAAGGTTGGGAACTAGAGTAGGGGCAGAGGAGATCAGCAATATATTGGGGTGCCAGCCCATGTATTGCTTTAAAAACAAATAAAAGAACCTTAAAATCAATCCTGTATTTGATGGGTAGCCAGTGCAGGGATGCTAGCACTGGTGTTATGCTATCTCTCTTTTTGGCACCGGTCAGGAGTCTCGCGGCAGCATTCTGCACCAGCTGCAAACGAGTCAACGATGACTGGCAGACACCCAGGTACAAGGAGTTACAATAGTCTAGCCTTGAGGAGATCAACGCGGTGATTACAGTCTTTAGGTCATTGTGTGTGATGATAGACTTGAATTTTGCAATGTTCCGTAACTGAAAATAACAGCCCTTCACCACAGTGTTGATTTGTTTATCAAATTTGAGTGCAGAATCAAAAATGACACCAAGATTTCTGGCATGGGTACGAACGTACGATGTGAGTGGTCCTAAATGGCTGACGATGCTGCTTGTATTGTTGGGGGGGGGGCAAAAACAATAACCTCTGTTTTGTTATCGTTCACTTGAAGATAGTTTGTAGCCATCCAGGATTTTACATCCTGGAGGCAGTTCAGGAGGGATGTGATGGAGCTGGAATCTCCTGGGTTTAACGGAAGATAGATTTGTGTGTCGTCGGCATAACAATGAAAAGAGACTTTGTGCTGGCGGAAGATGGAACCTAATGGGAGCATGTACAGTGCAAATAAGATTGGCCCTAAGATGGAACCTTGAGGTACACCACAAGTGATATGGGCAGATGAGGAGGAGAGGCCACCAATCTTAACAGAAAAGGACCTGTCTGATAAATAGGAGGCAAACCACTTGAGAGCCGTTCCCTGGATGCCTGCCAGTTGTTGAAGACGGTTCAATAATATACCGTGATCGACAGTGTCGAAGGCAGCACTGAGGTCTAATAGTATTAGAATGGCGTAATTACCTTTATCTAAGGACAGCAGTAGGTCATTTGATACTTTGAGTAGGGCAGACTCTGTGCTGTGTCGAGCCCTAAAACCAGACTGAAATGTCTCCATGATGTTGTTGTTGGCTAGATGGGACACAAGCTGTAAGTAGACAGTTTTCTCCAGTACTTTGGACAGGAATGGGAGCTTGGAAATGGGACGAAGATTGTTAAGGACAGATTTGTCAAGGTTTGGCTTTTTAATGAGTGGCTGGACAATGGCATGTTTAAAACAGGATGGTACAGTTCCATTTGTGAGACTGCTATTTATAATAAGGGAGATTGTGGGACCTACAGTCTCCAACACATCTTTTAAGAGGAGTGTGGGAACAATGTCCAGGGGGCAGGTCGTGGATTTAGTGTGTGAGATGATGTCATAAATGTTTGAAAGAGGCACAGGCTGAAAGTCAGTTAGGCGGGCACAACTGGTAGACACTATAGAGGGATCACTGAGAGGGGATGAAATATTCGATTGAATGTGATTGATTTTTGACGAGAAAAAGTTTAAAAATTCCTCACAAATGGCTGTGGTTGGGACAGGACAGGTAGCAACAATGGGGTTGAGGACCGAATTTATTGTGTGAAACAAAGCTTTGGGACTGTGAGAGTTACTGGAAATGATGGTGGCAAAATATTTTGTTCTTGCAGCTTTAACAGATTACTGATAGTTTGCCAGGGTGCCTTTCAAAATTTCAAATGAAACTTGAAGTCTGTCCTTTTTCCATTTACGTTCTGCCTGTCGACAGAGTTGCCTGAGAGCACGGGTCTGACTATTCAGCCATGGTTGACTTTTAATGCGAGGTTTTTTGAGTGTCAGAGGGGCAACGGATTCCAAAATGTCTCCACAGATAGAGTTGAATGCTGTGATTAGTTGTTCTGTGTTCAGGTGAAGGGGATGGCCAGTTACGGTTTTAAAAGGGGATGAAGCAGTGTAAGCGTCTGCAAAATTACTGGCAGTGGATGTATTTATACAATGAGAGTAACGGACAGGTAGTTTATGGCTGGGGACAGTGTGGAACGGGGTTGAGAACATGATGCAGTTGTGGTCAGAGACACCCAAATCATCCACATTCAGTGAGGCAATGTCCAGGCCAAGTGTAAATACTAGGTCCAAAGTGTGGCCACGGATGTGAGTTGGGCTGGAAACATGCTGAATGAAATTAAGGAGTCCATTGTACTGAGAAATTCAGCAGCGCTGGCATTGGTGTGAGTGTCCACATGAAAATTTAAATCCCCAGTGATTAAAATCCTGTCAAAATTTAAAACAACCGATGATAAAAACTCAGGGAACTCAGTCTGGAAGGTGGCATTGTGCTTGGGTGGGCGATACACAGTGACACATAAGACGGGAACTGTACCTCCTGTTTTGAACATAAAAAACTCAAAACTTGTATAAACAGGAGACAAGATGGGTGTGCACTGGTGACAATTTCTGTAAATGACTGCAATACCTCCTCCCCGGCCACTAAGTCTTGGTGAGCTGAAGGAGTCATAACTTGGGGAGCATACCTCTGAGAGCTGGCTATATTCGCCGGACATTAACCAAGTTTCAGTGAGAAACATGAAATCTAAAAAGTTGGAGGCGATAAATTCATTTAGGATGAATGTCTTATTTGTCAGAGACCTTACATTCAAGAGGGCCAACTTGCACATAACAACAGGAGATGGGACAGTGGTGCATTGTATGTAAAGAAGATTCAGCTTATTAACACCTTTTGAAGTGCAGCGTGGACGTGAAGGCCTAACTGTGACAACAGGCTGAATGGGGAGATGAACAGGTGAAGAAGGTACCAACGGAAGCCAGCAGGGGGGGCTAGCACTGGAAACAGTGGCCCAAGATGAAACTGGAGAGGGAGGCTCGGAGGAGGGGGTGTGCTGGGTAAACAGTCAATCACGTGGAGATGACTGGACAGCGTGCTGTATGTTAGCAGTTAGCATTCGTGAGCCCAGTGTGTTTGGGTGGATGCCGTCACTTCGAAACAGAGAGTGGCGGTTCCAGAACAGGTTGAAGTTGTCAATTAATTCCACATTGTGTGCCCTACATGCGGACAGCAACCAGGTTTGCAGACTAAGGATTCTTGAGAAACGACCAGAGCCGCGACCTAAAGTGGGAATGGGACCTGAGATGAACACTGACTTTCCATATTGTTTCAGGAAGTCAAAAAGAAGTTCAAAGTCAGATTTTGTCACCTCGGACTGTTGAAAAGCCGTGTCATTGGTTCCCACGTGGACTATAACTCTTTTAATGGACGACGGGAGTGAGGGCAGTAAATCCTGGAGCTTTTTTTGAAAGTCACGGACTGTGGCACCAGGGAAACAGTGAGTTATTGCATTGTGGAAGCGCACATTCCTAATTATGGAGTCACCAACGAACAGTGTGGTAAGGGGAATAAGCGGTCGAAGCGGTGTTGGCTCGGCTCTGCTCGGCTCAGTGTCCACTGTGTCCACCGGCCGGGGATGGATGGATGTAGCCGGGGATTGTTGCAGCAGCTGGGTGGCGTCTTTCCCAGCAGAGCAGCGCCTAGCTGGAGAGCAGGTTACCGGGCGAGGGGTGAACTGTACACAGCCAGGTCATGAAGAGGGGGCATGCCGTAAAGAGCGGTGGTCAACTGGAGAAACGGACCGCCTGGACACGGGCATTGATAGTGGGGGCGGCGAGAAGGGGTCATCAGACTCCGGTGACGTAATGCGTCGATCGGCAAGTGGAGGAAAATCTTGCTCGTCCAGGATGGAGTATTTGTTGGTCAGCTGGAGGGTCTGTGGCTGATGGGGATGAACGGGGAGCGTTCCACCATGCCTACTCTTACGGGCAGCGATCCAGGGCTCCTTGTCACTGGGAGTGGAGCTAACTGGTGCCTTGGGCTTAGCTCCCAGCGGGGCTAGGTGGTTCACAGGCCGGGCAGAGTGGACATCCAGACACGGGACGGTCGAATCCAGTTCCCCGGTGGTTGTGGTGGTGACAGCGGGACCCACGGTGACAAGGGAGTCCAGGAACTGTTCTTCATCTTTGATCTGGTACAAGATGGAAATCCTCCCTTCCAGCTCGGAGATTTTCTGAGTCAGGCGAAGGCAGCTATCACATCCAGATGGTGAGGTGAGTGAAGGCATGGCTTGTGATGAGGTCAGATGAGACTGGGGAGATACAACAGCAAGGTGTTGCTTGTATACAATGTATGTTGTAGCTTGACTGGACAATACTGTTGCCGGAGGCGCAGAGCGAGACTTACACGCGAGGACTCCGCAACGGGAGTCCACAGCGATATGTTGGCTTACGCAGAGGCAACAGAGTCGGCTTAGCAGGCAGAGAAATGAAACATACCGGCACGGGCCCAGAAAACAGGGCCCTCTGAGTTGACTGAGATTCCGGCAGGTTCAGGGTAGTCCTCTCGGTGGCTTTAAGGTCCGGTGACAGGTGTCCTCATAGGCGGCCAAGGCAGTCCGATTCGAAGATCGTGATCAGTAGGTCACTAACTGGTGCGATCTCAGCAGGTTTGATTTAGCAAACGTAACACAATAATTTTCGATTAAGATTTGTTATAAAACCGGTGGTTAAAACGAAGAAATCGTTAAAAACAGCTCAGATGATTTTCACTGAGGATACAGAGCGGCCGCCATCTTGCGCATGCGTATGTAAACCCAAGGTCACCCTTAAGCTTATGGGCTGTTTCCCAGAGTCTCCTTAATTAGGATATATCTTCTGAAAGGTATATCTTAAGAAGGGTGGTCTGTCCCTTAGTGATGCGCTCTGTTCATCCTGTCACAGTTTTAACTTTATTAGGCCAAAATAATGCTTTTTAAATAGACAGTTGCAGTATAATTCATATCTAGACTCCTTGCGCAAATGACATCATAAGTTTAAAATTAACTTCATGAAAAATAATAATGAATATTGATTATTTTTAATATATAGGTTTATTTATTTATTTTTTCATTCATTCATTTATTTCTTTGGAGCAAACTAACTGAGGATATGTTTTTTCTGACGAGGCTACAGGCTGTACCCTACTGAATATCTGACAGATACTTGACAAATTGATCAAATTGAAGTCTAATGAGGCTGGCTGGAAACTAATCAAGCGGGCGGCACCAGCTATATACAGGTGATCAAGCGTGTCGCCTCTGCTTGCTTCATTGTAGATGAGATTATGGCTGCATTACAGCGTATCGTTGCGCTCAATCAACATAACCAAAGGCATTTTATAAGGACAAATTTCAGTCTGCTTGATGTCCTCTCAGACAGTGCCATCCTGTCCAAATACAAGTGTACTAATACTTGTGTCCCCATACATTTCCAGAGCTACCAAGTGCAACTTCGACCCTCAGCCCAGAGGTACTGCTTCTGGCGGCTTTGCGTCTTTATGCAGTGGGTAGTTTTTTGGAGGTGGTGGGAGACAGATTCGAGCTGAGCAAGGCATCGGTTTGACACACACAAACGCACACGTGCACACACACACACACACACACACACACACACACACACACACACAGCAATGAAACATGGATATGCTGCTGCGACAGGTGCCTATTGTGTGACAATGCCATGCCATTTGCCCGCATGTGTGGATTTACCCAAGATATTTTGGGCCCATTGGTACCCAGGTAGCCCTAGCATAACCATGAGGGGCCCACTTACGTAAAGCCATTGATGTGGGTAACTGGCATGGGGCTGATATGGAATCCATGGACAATCCCAGATGGGGCCCATTTTTGCAACCCATTGACTTCCTACATGGGTCCCACATACAAATGCTGGCTGGGTACCTTCACAGAGTGCTATGGTACATTGAAACTGGGATATGGGGCCCAGTTCAGTTCGATACACATTTTTGCCGTACCCACTGTGAACAGTTGTGGATGGTACTAATGAAACCGTTCCTTACCATTCACATTTTTGGACACCCCTCTGTTGGGGTACCTAGCACACAGATCTAGTACTAAAAGGTGGAATTAGAAACACTGCAGTCTGTTGATTGGTCAATAGCGGCCGGTGGCTGATTTTAAAGGTTATGTAACCATTGTTCATACCGTGGCAAGTTTCACATACTTCAGTAAAATATAACTGTAAAATGAAAGATTTTTTTTCTGCCTCTCGCAGCAGCTGTAGACTGAGAAATGAATAACTTAATTGACCAAGCTAACTGATGGCAACCTAGAATGTTTACTTATTATGCTACTCAATGCTTAAGTTGACAATGTAATCTATCAGCACACCTTTGATTTCAACATGACAACTTTGACCATTTCATTAGTTTTTATTGTCTCTCTTGGATGACATACACTTTTACTAATGAGTGGATCTTTGCTTAAAGGAGACATATTATTCCCTTTTTCCACAAATTAAAACAGTTCTCATGTGTCTAAATGAAATGTCTGTGACATGCTTCGGTCAAAATACCACAAGAATTAAGCATCACAGCAGCCTTCTCACCCTCTCTGCTGTTCAGAGGTCGGTTTGAGTACCTGTCTCTTTAAATGCAAATGAGCTACCTCTCACCCCGCCCCCCTCTTCCGCGGGGTGTGCCAACACGAGTACAGCTTTGCGTTACCATGACGACTTTTGAGCGTGATCCTGGGAGAAACATGGCAGCTGGACAAAGCATAATGGTGCAATCATTTATGTTTGAACCGGAGACAGACCCAGAGCAAGAATAGGCTGCCAAACAAATTCAAGAGTCACGGATACAACAGCCTGTTACTGAATGTAAGTTATGAACTTTATGTCACTTTACAGTTCTTTTGTATGTGGTTCATACGGGTTTTGTTGGCTGTGGCGGCTGTACAACCATGTAATGTTATATAGGCTCGTGTGTTTATGTGCGAGTTATCAAAAGCTAACGCTATTTTTATGGTATTTCAGTAAAGTTAAGTTGTAGGTGGTTGTAGATGAGTTGCAGGGTGTGTATTTACCAGTTATCACAGCATATAAACTAGAATGGGAAATTAAATTGTCTCTAGTCAACGTTTTAATCCAACAACCACTCAACAGTAAATCATGATTTAGTGTCTGAAATGCATCAGCCACTTTCATATTTTACCAGCATTTAGCTGTGCTAATTTCTCACCCCGGTTTAAATATTATGTACTTATTACTCATTGCAAATAGTCACGTATGTCCTTATTAGCAACAAACCATTCAAATAAACAACACCTGCAATGTTGTCAATTTTTCTATCTTTCTTGGGACAGGTGTACTTGTGAGAATTGTTCAACAATGCCCACAGAGCTGAAGAGAAATACCGAAGGTAGGATGATGTTTGGTGAATGACATTGTAACTATGTCATGATTTTCTCTGTAATCTCATATCACTTACCTTTTCAAATTTACTAGGTTATAAGAAGACTAACAGAACTCCTGGATGAACCATCATGCATGATCAATCACCCAGGCCTTGAGCCTGTGTGCCTGAATGTGTTCACACTACAGAACGCATTCAACATCTACAGAGTTGACTACGGGGCTTTACGTCAAAGGGGAATAGAGCAGTTTTTTTTTTTTTTCATGGACAGAAATTGTCAGTTATTATTGCATTACAAATATGAATAAAAAAGAAAATATCATAATTAAAATATCACTGTTCCCTCCATCTTACATTGCTTAATGTTGATCTTTCAAGTTTGTCACTTGGTCACATATAAAATATCAAAGACTGAAAAAGCACACAAAACTGTTAATAAAGATGTCACTTTTATTATCAGTAAGATGGTTACAAAAATCACCACACATATATACAGCATACACAAACAAAGTTATTATTAACACTAAAGTCTTAGGCCACACTAAAAGTAAATATGTACATTTCAGTGGCGGCTGCTGGTCTTTCAAACACTCATGCCATAGAACCATGGCAAAACACACCTCAAAGATTTTCGGATGGGTTGGCTGTCAGTAGATTAAAAAAATTAACTAATTAATCTCACATTTTAAAATCCATTTATCTATTTTTTATTGGTTAATCGCCAATTCCTTTCAAATTTTCGCGATATTTGTTTTAATTTTCTGGTTTGGGAGTTATACCAGGGAGCAAACTTTCTTTGCTTTGCGAACTTCTTTTTAAGAGGTGCTACAGAGTCGAGTGTTATTCGCACTGAGCTTGCAGCGCTATCGACGAGATAATCAATTTGGGAGACTTTAAAGCCGGTGCGGGAAAGCTCAGTTACAGAGGGACATGGTATTAAATTTAATGCTGATGGAATCACTTCCTTAAATTTTACTACCGCACTATCAGATAAACACCTAGTATAGTAACTGTTACTGAGTGGTGAGTAATCAAGTAGAAAGAAATCAAAAGTTATTAAGTAATGATCTGATATAGAGGGATTCTCTGCAAAGACCATTAAGTTATCAATCTCAATTCCATACGCCAGAACTAGATTGAGGGTGTGGTTAAAACGGTGAGTGGAATGTACACTTTGACTGAAGCCAATGGAGTCTAATAATGTGATAAACGCAGCAGCAAGGGAATCATTATCAACGTCCACATGAATATTGAAATTGCCTACAATAATAACTTTATCTGATTTCAGAACTAAACTGGATAAAAACTCTGAGAATTCAGATAAAAATTCAGAGTATGGGCCAGGAGCATGGTACACTATAACAAATAGAAGAGGCTGTGAGGTTTTCCAGGTCAGATGTAAAAGACTAAGGACAAGGCTTTCAAAGGATTTATAATCTAGTTTAGGTTTAGCGCTGATTAATAGACTAGAGTTAAAAATGGCTGCAACTCCCCCTCCTCGGCCGCTGCCTCAAAAACAAGAACCTTAATACCCATGCTCTGTTCAAATGTAGACACATCTGATAGCGATACTTTGTGGTTTGAGTCAAACCCTGCACTTCTGTGGATTTACTGAGCCTGTTCTTGAATTTCATTCTCAGACATGTGGGTACAAATAATGTGCTACACACATGGAGATACACAAGTTATTTTCTGTGTTTGCAGGAATGTAGAGAAATTCTGCACTGTATCGTGGGCTTTGTTTTGGGGGTCTGGTATCATCATGTCTTGGTTCTGCCACTTTTTGTGGGGGTGGATTGCCACCAGTTTGCGGTGTTTGGTTTGTCAAATCAGGCTCAATAAATGCAGAAGCATCCCTTTTCAGGAAGACCCAGTCTTGCAAAAGATTAAGCATCCTCCTCTAATAAAAGTTTCAATTTCATGATCTATATCAGATATGTTTTGATATTCATGTCTATTTTCACCCTTCCCATCCTCTAATAAAACATCAATTTCGTTTTCTATATAGGCTAAGTTTTGATATTCAATACGACTATCTTCACTTTCTGATTTGTTTAATTTCATGTTCTACATCTGACAAGTTTTGGTGGGGTGAGGAGGATGCATGGCAATTTTCGCTATGGCTTTCATCATCACTTATTACAATGGCACATTGCTTATCGTGTTTTGTTTTACGTACTCGTTTACGAGACATGATGATGCAAAATAAAATGGTCAGAATCAGATGCAGTATATTATTTTATCTTGGACGGACTCAAAATAAAAAAATAAAAAAAAACCAATTGAGTTTGCAGAAATAGTGTCATTTTTATTCATTTATTCTTGTACTAAAGCCTTGTTTTGGTCTCTCAAAACACTTCTCTCCCTTCTTAACTTCACAACCTCTTTTACAATTTGCAAGCTCTTTCGAACCTGTTTTAAAGACATGTTGGCAACTTTAACAGTGTTTTCCACTACTGCAGATGTTGTTGCTTTGCGTGTATGCAGCTGTGCACTACTGCATCTCAACAGAGTTTCATACATATTGTGGGTGTAACTATGTGTTATGTTCTGGAGTGGCTGCCTGACCAATGATGTGGTGTGTGATCTCTTACTAGCAACAGGTTGTCTCTTCTTCTCCACGGGAAAGTCATTCTGGTCCCAGCTCTGTATTTGTGTATCATTCCAGTTTAACAGGTATGGAGGTCTAGGAGATTCAAGGAGGACGTTTCCCTGGATCTCTTATTCTGCCAATGCTCTTCATTCCTGGGTGTTAGGTCCTGATGAAGTCCTGTGTTTCAAGGGTTGTGTCACTGGACTGTCCTCAATTAAAACAGGGTTGGATTGGTTTTCTTGTTCTGCAGATGATGAATGCTGTGGTCCTATAGGAGATTTCATAAAGATATCATAAACCAGATTTATTAATGTTTTGTTTAAATACCAGAAATCAAACAGACTGATTGATATTATGTTTCCTACCTGTATCAGTCCAGTCTCTGTGTTGGTATTGCTGGTACTGAACTGACAATTGCATTTCACTGGAATCATAGTTTACGATTTAATGTGTTTGATTGATTGATTGATTGATTTTAGACCATTTCAGTCTTCAATCAATCAATCAATTTTATTTATAAAGCCCAATATCACAAATCACAATTTGCCTCAGAGGGCTTTACAGCATACAACATCCCTCTGTCCTTAGGACCCTCACAGCGGCTAAGGAAAAACTCCCCAAAAAAAAACCCTTTAACGGGGAGAAAAAAATGGTAGAAACCTCAGGAAGAGCGACTGAAGGAGGGATCCCTCTTCCAGGATGGACAGACGAGCAATAGATGTTGTACAGAACAGATCAATATAATGAATTAACAGTAATCCATATGACACAATGAGACATAAGGAGAGACAGATATTATATTAATAATATGATTATATATGTATGTGACAATAATGATATGTGTATAATAGTCCAGGTATGACTAATAGTAACAGCAGCAGTGGGAGGCATCAGGCAGGACCACGGCAGCAGCACAACCATGACACATCGTCCAGGCACAGCTGCGGTACGAGTTAACCTGCGAGACAGTGGAGCACAAAGGCTCCAAAGAACAAGCCGAGTTAGTGACATGCAGTAGGCCCGGGTTAGAGAGATGCATTAACAGGACATGAATACTAGCAAGGGAGAGAGAGAGAGAGAAGGAGAGAAGGGGCTCGGTGTATTATAGGAGGTCCCCCAGCAGACTAGGCCTATGTCAGCCTAACTAGGGGCTGGTCCAAGACAAGCCTGAGCCAGCCCTAACTATAAGCTTTATCAAAAAGGAAAGTCTTAAGTCTAGTCTTGAAAGTGGAGACGGTGTCTGCCTCCCGGACCGAAACAGGAAGCTGATTCCACAAAAGAGGAGCCTGATAGCTGAAGGCTCTGGCTCCTGTTCTACTCTTGGAGACTTTAGGGACCACAAGTAACCCTGCATTCTCAGAGCGCAGTGTTCTGGTGGGATAATAGGGCACTATGAGCTCTCTGAGATATGATGGAGCCTGATCATTTAGAGCTTTGTAAGTTAAGAGAAGGATTTTAAATTCAATTCTGGATTTTACAGGGAGCCAGTGCAGAGAAGCTAAAACAGGAGAAATATGATCTCGTTTCTTAGTTCCTGTCAGTACACGTGCCGCCGCGTTCTGGGTTAGCTGGAGAGTTTTCAGGCACTTATTAGAGCTACCTGATAATAGGGAATTACAGTAATCCAGCCTCGAGGTAACAAACGCATGGACCAATTTTTCAGCATCTTTTAGTGACAGGATAGGCCTAATTTTTGCAATATTACGCAGATGAAAAAATGCAGTCCGAGACGTTTGTTTCAAATGGGAGTTAAAAGACAAATCTTGATCAAATATTACGCCGAGGTTTCTTACGGTAGTGCTAGAGCCCAGAGCAATGCCATCCAGAGAAACTATATCATCGGATAACGAGTTTCTGAGCTGTTTGGGGCCAAGAACAACAACTTCAGTTTTGTCTGAATTTAACATCAGGAAATTGGTGCTCATCCAGGTTTTTATATCTTTAAGGCATTTCTGAAGTTTAGTTAATTGATCCGTTTCTTCTGGTTTTATCGATAAATACAACTGTGTATCACCCGCATAGCAATGGAAATTTACAGAGTGATTTCTAATGATGTTACCTAAGGGAAGCATATATAGCGTGAATAGAATTGGTCCGAGCACTGAACCTTGAGGTACTCCAAAACAAACTTTAGTACGTGAAGATGATTCATTATGAACGTGAACAAACTGAAAGCGATCGGATAAGTACGATTTAAACCAGCTTAGTGCAGAACCTTTAAGGCCAATTGAATGTTCCAGTCTCTGTAGCAGAATTTGATAACAACATATTCATTCTAAACGGGTCGAAGTGTAGTTTTTGGAGGGTTTTTTATATTGCAGCAGCTGACAGGAAGTGAATAGGGGCCGAAGCTGTTGCCTTAGCAACAGCATAGCAATGAAATGGTCCACACTGTAAGACTGTAACCATATATACAATTCAATAAATACAACACTATGTATATATGAAATAAATATTTCAATGACACAATCGTTGTATCAGTATAGGATACAATTCACATTTGTCGATCCAAATGAGCTCCATTTGGGCTAAACTTAACCCAGCTTCCTGTAAAAGTTGATACTGCAACTGTGAGAGTTCTGAGAATACACAGATATTATGTATTTTGGCAAAACTGACAGTAATTAAACTAACCGTAATTGAACTGATATTCTCAGTATCAGTTCAAACACTAGCCTACAGTAAGAAATGTCTTTCTGTTGTGGTCACCAGAGGCTTCTTTGTGCTCTGACACATGACTGGAGCATTTTGCCAATTGAGTTTGAACAGGTGGGACATGAGTGACAGCAACTGGTAAAAAAGGGTGTGTCATTCTGAAGGATGTTGTTTTTTCAGGAGAACAAAGTGTGCTTAGAATTGTGATTGTGTTTTATTAAAAAATGTGATTATGATATCTATTTGAGCTAAAACAGTGGTATTGTGCTTTGAGTTTTGCAATCTGGAGAACTGCATTTGATACATAAGCTTCGAGTTTTTACAACTGTGGGCACAGTTTCATTGTTGTGTGTATACAATGGAGAAAATTGTCAGAGAGGAGAGAAGACAAGAGAGGAGAGGAGGAGAGAAGAGAGGCGAGAAATACAGTAAAACATGTTCTGTACTAAGTGGTGAAAATACATTTTTTAATATATTTTTGGAGAGGCACATGTATAGAAAAACAAAGGTGAGAAAAGAAGAGAAGATGAATCAGCTTCGTCAGGTAAAGTCAGGTAGAAAAGAAGAGTTAAAAAAGTGATGTGATGAAGACAGTGAGAGGATGACAAAGAAGGGAGGGTATTGGAGGAGGGAGCAAGAGGAGAACTGAGTGTGATTGTAACAGTTTGACTGATTAAACCAGTGGCCCTCTGCAACCATTCACCTTCATCCCTCATCTCTTTTTCTCCACTCTGCTCTGCCTCAGGACATGTGTGGGAGGGTAAACAAGACACTCTTACCAACAGAAACCATGCAACACATTCTCACACACTCAGTCACATACACACATAGCGTAATGTTAACACACATAGCGTAATGTTAACACACAAGTTTGAAGATTTCCCTTACATGTGACCAACACCTACTTGACCTCTGAGTCTTCTGTGTCTGAGCTGATGTGCCCTGTAGCACAGGAGTGTTAATGATAGGTTTTTCCTAGGGAGGGAGGTGGCTAATATCTGGTGCTAATGCTATACTAATGGCAAGAGGAATAAGCAGAAAAACATTCTATTCTTTCATGCTTGTACAGTGACTATATACAGTGTCTACAACCAGAGAGGAAACATATACAAGGATCGGGTTTTAAAAGAAGGTTCTAGCTTCTAGCAAACTGCAACGCCTTTATTGGATTCAACATTAAACGTGTCTGAGTCTGCATCACATAAATGGATAATTGAGAAAATGGGATTGCTTTTGTGACTCAAGGTAACTGTAACAGTATCAACAAAACAAGCTCTCTAAGACACACTCGTGCAAATCCATGTAAACAGGTACCAAGTCAGAGACAGAAAGAAAAGCTCGCCATAAAACAAAGCTGGAAGACTGTTACAAACATTTCCTGCGACATGCTGCAGCAGGCTTTTTCAATTACAGTCATGCTTTACCTGTACAGCACACACAGTTCACATCACATGGAAAAGATCCTACCAGGATAGCATGTATTTGCAACAATCATTTTTTAAAAAGTATTATTGTTGTGTGTATACATTTTAATTGTTGCTCTCACAAAGGTCCTGCATTACAACCCAGAATTCACAGAAGTTTGGACACCATGTAAAATAAACATAAAAAGAGAACGCAATGATTTAAGTATCCTTTCAACATATATTCAGTTGAATATAGTGCAAAGACAAGATATTTAATGTTAAACTCAGAAACTTATTTTTATTTTTTGTAAATATACACTCAGTCTGAAATTGATGCCTGCAACATGTTCCAAAAAAAGGTGGGGAAGGTGGACCAAAACACTGAGAAAATTGAGTAATGTTCAAAAACACCAATTTGGAATATTCTACTTGGAAAATGGCTCAGTTGTTTATTAGCCAGGATGGTCACTTGGGTTGGCTTGACTTGTGGGTTTAAGAACATGTTTCTCAACACGAAGTGGCAAAGAATTTGTGGGATTTTCCATCTAAAATCCATAATATCATCATAAGAGAATCCAGTTAAATCTCTGCATGTAAGGGCCAAGGCTGAAACCAATGTAGAATGCCTGTGACCTTTGATCCCTCAGACTGCACTGCATTAAAAACCAACATTAATGTATAAAGGTTATTACTACATGGGCTCAGGAACACTTTGGAAAACCATTGTCAGTAAACATGCTGCATCTACAAATGCAAGTTAAGACTCTAGAATCCAAAGTGAAAGCCATATATCGACAACATCCAGAAACACCTCCGACTTCTCTGGGCCTGAGCTCATGTCAGATGGACTGACACAAAGATGAAAAGTGTGCTGTAGTCTGACCAGTCGATCATAGACGTTGTGGCCTCCGGGCTGAAGAGGAAAAGGACCATCCAGACTGTTACCAGCTCAAAGCCTCAAAGTATCTGTGACTGTATGGTGTGTATATTATTGCCCATGGTATCATGGGTAACTTGCACATCTGTGAGGGCATCATGATTGCTGAAAGGTACATATACAGTGGTGGAAATTTTTTTTCGGACACCCCATGCATTTATGAAATATTGCATTAAGAATCACTCTTAGGTCTTCAAGTGCAATTTCTTTGAGTACAGTCACAGCCAAATTACTAAACAAATCCTAAAAAAGCCATTAAAAACTTAAAATTGATTGGTTCCATAAAAATACTTGAGAAATTTTGAATATTGGGTCATTTTGGTACCAGTGATCCACTAATGAAGGTCATGCTTTTTATTAAAAGACACAATTTTTTCTTGCTGTGCTTTGTGTCTATATAAAGCCAGCACATTTGAAAGTTCTTCAGAGACAAAAATGGCTAAAACAAGGAACCTAACGCAGGAAACACACCTGAAGATACAGATTCTCAGCCAGGAAGGGTACAGCTGCCACCAGATAGCCAGGAAGTGCAGATGCAGTCCTTCAACAGTTGGATACACTCTGCAGAAATACAGACGAACCAAAAGCTTGGAAGACAAACCAAGATCTGGGTGTCCAAGGGTTTCTTCAGCAAGAAATGACCGCATCCTGATCCGCATTTGCAGGGAAAACTGCCGAATGACATCAGAGGAGCTTCAGCAACAGTGGTCAAACCAAACTGGTGTCCAGTGTTCCACCCGCACTGTACGTGGCCAACTTTTAGATCACGGCTTAAGGTCCTACAAGGCTGTCAAGAAGCCCGGCGTCGTTGGGCCCAAGCACACAAGAACTGGACAGCCAGGAATTGGAAGAAGATTCTGTGGTCAGATGAGTCCAGTTTCCAGCTTTATCTTCCTCCTGCTAATGTGAGGGTACGCAGAAGGCCAGGCGAAGCATTATCTCCAGCATGTACAGTACCCATTGTCAAGCATGGTGGAGGCAGTATCATGGTTTGGGAATGCATGAGTGCTGCTGGTGTTGGTCATCTCACTGTCTGTGATGGCACATTGAACTCTGCCAAGTATTGTGCCATTCTCAAAACCCACATGCTCCCTTCTGCACGTGCACTGTTCCGTCAAGGTCAAAACTGGATGTTTCAACAAGATAATGCCCCTCGCCACACATCCAGGGCCAGTAGAGCTTGGCTGCAGGAGCACAGTATCCAGGTCTTAAAGTGGCCAGCTCAATCCCTGGACATGAGCCCCATTGAAAATCTGTGGTGGATTATCAAAAGGTCTGTTTCAAAGCGTAAACCAAAGAATTTAGTAGAATTAAAAGCAGTAATTCAAGAAGAATGGGACAAGATTACCCCTCAACAGTGTGAGAGGCTCATGGGGAACATGCCAGCCAGGATTAGAGCTCTACTGCGTGCTAATGGCAGGACTACGAAATATTAATTTGATGATGTTATGGTTTATTTATTTTTTGTTCAGTTTTGAACACATTCTCTGTTATTTGTTGACTTTGATACCGACAATGTTGAGAACTGACATATTGAAACTGTCTTCTTGTAAACAATAAACAAAAAAAATTCATTTGTATTTGTTTGTGTCTGTCTAATGCAACCACACCTTTTGAAACACAAAAAAGATTTTTCCACAAATGTTTCATGATAATATTTGAGATTGTGTAAAATTTTAAGGGTGTCCGAAAACTTTTTTCCGCCACTGTAAGTTTTAGAGCAACTAATGCTGCCATCCAGACGATGTCTTTTTCTGGAACATTCCTGGTTATTCCAGCAAGACAAGAAGACACATTCTACACCTGTTCCAACAGCTTGGCTTCGTAGTAATAGAGTGCAGGTAGTAGACTGACCTACCTGCAGTCCACATCTATCTCACACTAAAATTTGTATGGCACAATATGAAGCCCAAAGTAGACTTATGGAAAACTGTAGCTACTGAATTCGTATGTCAAGCTGGAATGGGAAAAAATGTCATTTTCAAAACTTCAATGATTGTGTCCTAGGTTCCCAAACACTTACTGAGTGTTGTTAAAAGATAAGATGATATAACAAAGTTGTAAACATTCTCCTGTCCCAATTCTTTTGGAATGTGTTGTTGGGTGCCAACAAACCCCACACTTTCATCACGGTGCCTGCTATTCACTTCCAACATAAATGTAAACCCAAACCATGATGTTTATTTATTTATTTATTTATTTTATTTTATTTTATTTTTTATTTCATTACTAAACTTAACCACGGGCTTTTGTTGCACAAAGAAATAAACTTAGATACAACACAATGCATATCATGAGCATAAACTGACATAGTGTCCTAGAACATCAACACCAGACACTGGAAGCTACCTAGCACGTCATTTTCAGACATGAAAAGCTGCTGACAAAGCAGAGATATTTAACAAGTTAGGATTAGAACCAGGGTTGGAAATCAACATTTTTTGTCCATCTGCCACTGTGATCTTTGAGTGAAGCAAATCTAGCAGCCACTTGCATATTGCATAACTGCATAATTTTTTTTTTTTTTTTTTAAAGCCCAATATCACAAATCACTCAGAGGTCTTTACAGCTCACGACATCCCTCTGTCCTTTGGACCCTCACAGCTGATAAGGAAAAAGTCCCCCCAAAAACCCTTTAACCGGTTAAAAAAAATGGTAGAAACCTCAGGAAGAGCAACTGAGGAGGGATCCCTCTTATGGGACGGACAAACGTGCAATAGATTTTGTACAGAGCAGATCAGCATAATAAATTTACAGTAATTCATATGACAAAATGATACATATTTTACCAGCATTTGGCTGGTGGCTGGTGCTGATTTTCAGCCCTGATGAGAACACATTGGGTGAGCAACTACTTGTTCCAGATCTGGAGAAAACACAGGCAGGATACTAATTGGCCTGTGGTTGATACCTGATCAACTGCTCCTGATTACAAAGGTTTATATGGGTTTTGCAAACTTATATTAACTAGGAGACCTCCACTGGTAAAGTACAGTTTCATAAGGTTTTTTTTTTCTTTGTTTTTAAAGCCAGTGTCCGAGTGAGATAGATCTTTTGAGTGACTATAGGCAAGTCTATCTATTGAAAGTCTTATTTATTTGTTGCATGTTTGTTGATGGCACATGCATTTTTTGGGAAAGGTATCCCCACACTGGGCAAGCTCCTCAACAGAGGAAAAAAACAAACAAACATTGATTTCATAAGCAATGTGTTTGTTGCCAAAGACTGAAAGATTGATTTACAGTTGTTGGTGGTTTGCCCAATGGCTTTATTGAACTATTTGCTTCCACATTGCAGAACAATTTCCTTTGGCTTCTGTGATTACTGAGATATATTATTAAGCTTTTCTATTCCTTAATTGTTTTGGAACATGATTTCTTAGACTTTTATATACTATCACTATTTAAGCAGCTTCTCAGTTCAGGTATTCAAATTGACTTATTTACCAAAGGTAAAGGCAATTTCCTATTTTTTTTGGAAACTGCAAGTGTCTGGCCCTCTCCTCTGTGCTCTGGGGGGGGGGGGGGGATGGTGAGACAGCACTAATGAAACACTGAGCAGATTTTTATTTGAGCTGGCTTGTAGCTTTTTCAATTGAAAGGTCCCTATGGAGTGGTAATGGCTCAGTGGCACAAGCACAAATAATGCTGCTGGCTTGAACGTTTATGATAAAGTGGATCTACAAGTAATGTGTCATACAAAGTGAAATTTGATGTGTGAAAGGTATCATTATACATATAATGATTCCTAATACATTTTATAATCTGGCATTAGTTCACCACCTCACCATCTGTGTTGCATATTTCCCGTGTCTCCAAAGTGTTTGCATGGGTCAGTTTCCCAACAGGTGGGCACATTCTTACATCAAGTTTCTTTTTATTAGTGTAGGAAGTGGCAAACACCTTGTTTGGGCTTTGTTTTGTGCATATGCAACAGTTATTAATGACACCTCTGACCCTTTGCTTGTGTAGTGTTAGCCATCCTCTGCAGCTTTTTTCATCGTCTGATGTCTAATCTAAGATCCGGGGTTCATTTCTCATTGGTAGGAATTGTAGTGTCCTGCATTTGTGCCTGATAACAACATACCACTTGTCATCTGTTGTAAAATTCGAATTCTACATATAGCTTGAACTCTACAGTTTCAAACATGAAATCACTTTCAGATGTTTTCAGTGGGCTAAGATTACACTGAAGGTATACATTTTGTTAAACTTGCACACTTAACATTTCAGAGGGGGGTGAAATAATATTTTTTTTTATATGTTTTTTTTTTTTTACATGATTACATTATCTATAGCATTACTGCATCACCAATTCAGGAAAAAGACCCATCTGTGAGATTTTACATTTTCTGTGAAAATATTTTTAGGCTGTGAGTCAGGACATTGTATTACATAATTGGTGAGGTTCTTACATTACTGTGTTTCATTACATTTTAAGTATTACTACATTTTTAGGATATTGTGATTTTATCGTGTGCTATATGATTTAGGCTGGTAAAATTTAGCTTCATAGGATTGACAAACTTTTGGCCTGATTTGTCACCTTGCAGACATTTTTCTCTTTTTTTCTGGTTGACGATGATGTTTTTGGACCTCTGTGCAACAAACATTGCTGCCTTTGCCAGGCACAGGCAAAAAACATCAACAGCAGTATGAAAAAAAACATCCAAAACACAATGGAGAAATACTTTAATATGGAGCCCCTCTGGGGTCATAAGGTAGAAAATTAAAATTGATGAGTGTAAATCTGTGCAAACGATTTTGTAATATATGCACTCGGCATCAGAATGCTAATGTAGCTCCCCAGGAAGTCAAGCTTTTATGTTTCTAATTTGGCAATAAAACTGACAGCACATTGGTTTAGGTCTTAAGGGGTATGAGATATAGTGGTATAAGAAAAACGTATTATGGGTTCCCATTCTATATACAAATAGAGGTTTAAATCACTAGTTTCCTCACAATACAGTATTTGCCAATATTACAAAGTCTGCCATGATACAGTTACAATTCGATGCTGGTCAGGGGCCTGGATCAAATAAAACTCTTTCTCCATCAAATCCACCACCACCCACTAATCATAGCAAAACCATAAATCTTAAAAATTATAAAAAAAAAAAAAAAATGATATATTGTGTTGAGAAATAAAAATAAAAGAGCCAACCTGTACTTTCTCTATGATCGAAAGTATTTCCACACTGCTTATTTTTTCCAGAGTAAATAACGTTATCCTCATCATCTTTCTCTTGGCTGCTTGCCATCTTCCTGCTGCTGTTTTGTGGTGGCACAGAATTTCAAAATAAATTCGTAACCTACAGATGTAGGTACAGATGTTAGGATGCAATGTTTTCACTTTGCATTGACGATATTGGATTGCTGATTATTGAATCAATATATTGATTCAGATTGATGGATCATTACACCCCATATACAATGTATTTTATCTGTATTTACAATGTAGCTTTACTTCAGTGGCTGTTTACGTATCCTCAGCCTGCTACCTTAATGTTTACCATTGCTATAGCAATAACTGCCAACTGACATTAGCCAGTATTAGTTTAGCCTAATCTTCCAAACAACAATAAGCCATAAAATCTTTAACAAAACCAATTACAACTACCCACAGCCGTACCCCTTGGGGCCTTAACTAATGTGCTGTCACAAGTTATTTTGTCAAAATAAAAAAATAAATAAAGCTTTAATCCCTCGGGACCTACGTTAGCATGGTGAATCTCAGGGCACAGATAACAAAACCGTTTGCATGTTTTATACGTTTTTTTTTTTTTTTTTTCTTACCGTGTGACCCCAAAGGGGCACCAAATTTTAAAAAATGACCACAACAGAGACCTACCTAATGGAAAAGTCACACCATGCCATGCCACACCACACCAATAGCTTCTGAAAGACAGTGTGTGCTGCATATGCTATCTACAATCCAATTTAAACCAAAGGTTTCCTTACCATTGTCAATTCTTTTTTACAGTGTTGATCAATAAGTTGCAAAAAGACTCCCGCACACTGTCTAACTTGCAACACAAAATTTATTTGCGACGTTTCGGTACTAGACCTTCATCAGGCAAACAATTTTTTTTTCGTGAGAAGCCATCTTAAATAGGGAGTGGTCGTTTCTCCAAACCAATCCGATTCCCACATTCAAACACAGAGGGACAAAATCATCATTAGGTTATTAAAACACACAAACAGAGACAGCAAAAAAAACTGAAATTTCTCTGTGTGACATAAGTCTAAAATACCCCCCACATATCTAAAAGGGAAATACATAATCTAAAGATTCGGTTACAAACCAGTAAACATTTCTGAGTATTTCTATAGCAAAGATTGCTGATTCCCTTTGTAAATAGACTGATAGGGGTGTATTTACATAAAACATCAAAAACAGGCATATTACATACAAAAAGTTTATATGATAACAATGATCAAAATTCATTATATCCTATCCGAATTACACACAAGTACAATAAATGATGGCAGCAAAAAAGTCATAGAGATACCAACGAATCATGGCTGCATCAAATCTCTAAAAGACATGGCATCTGAACAAGTTTATCATAAAAAAAGAAGAAATTAACATAAAAAAAAGGGGATATTTATACTAATACTCGGGGGCTCAAAGAAAGTGCAGCACAAATACATACATATAGAAATGGACACAATCAGCAGGTCACATTGCTAGATGAACCTGGTGATATATGTACATATTAATACGTATCCAGAACTGTCTGGAGCTGGATACAGAAGCCCTACCAAGTACCTCAATCAAGTTCAGTGGACAACAAAGTACACATTTCAACACAACATACAAAAATCACAGGAACATGTTCAAAAGCAGTTCATCATTCAAACCCTTGGGAGCCAATGTTTGAAGGGTGTGAATCCAGTAAGCCTCGCGCTGTTTTAAGAGTTTGTCGTGGTCCCCTCCCCTAGGTGGCAGGTTTACCTGTTCGATGCCACAGAAACGTAGAGATGAGATATCATGGTGAGCATCATTAAAATGCACAGCCACGGGATACTCCCGGTCATTTCTACGTATAGAGCTTTTATGTTCACTCATCCTCTGTTTAAGTTTCCTAGTTGTTTTTCCCACATAAGCAAGACAGCGGATCAAATAAATCACGTGTGTGGATGCACAAGTGATAACACTGTTGATGGGAAATAGTTTGCCTGTGTGGGGATGGGAAAAATGGTTTGTTTTCATAGTGTTGTTACACTGCGCGCAACTACCGCAACGGTAGTTGCCGTTGGGGAGGGGGTGCAGACGTGTTTGCGTTGCTTGACTGGATTTGATGGTATGACCGAAATTGGCACGGACCAGATGATCCCTTATATTTCTCCCCCTTTTATTTACAAAAAGAGGAGGATGTTTTTGAAAAACAGATCTTATTGCGGCAGAGTGGGCAGAGTACTGAGTGGTACACATCACAGAAAATGTCTTTTGTTTTTTAACGCACTTTTTTAATAACTCGGAGCGCGTCTTTTTGAGAGCCAATTCATATGCATGATTAATCCACAATGATTGATACCCTCTCTCCGAAGCACCTGCCTTGTTTAATAGATGTGCAAAGTGTTTTCCTTTGTCCACAGTGTTGATCAATGAAATAGGTCTGCAACATACACTTTGTCAGTAATGGTAACAGCCATCTTGCAAATCCATTGCAGACTTTAAAATGCCTGTATGCTTTTTGCATTAAACATTGTATTTTTCCACTAACCTTTACATTCTTCATACAGAACAAAAAAATCTAAATGCCTAAAATTCTGAGCACCAGTCTCTACTGCAGTTCTGTGGGAAACACAAGCTTAATAGTTAAATTTGGTTAAATCTGAACAATTGCCTGCTAGTTAGAACTATAAGTGCCTATAGAGCGCATGCAGGTGGATGCACCTCCACAAGTGTATTTCCCAAAATACTTTTTGACAGCACTCAGAAAAGGCACATTAACTTATCGCTCTCAATTTACAGTTTCTGTTTAGGCATAGCTAGCCAGCCAATCGCTTCATGAATATCAGACCATGCCTATGATCATGGATAAGACTGAGACAAAACCCACCTTTTATTTGGCTATTTTACATTCTGGTACTGCTACTGCTTTGGTGTATAGACTGTTCTGTCTGTCTCTACTAGATGATTTAGGGAGTGGTTGCAATCTTTTTTCTGTCAAACTCCACAAAAAGTTTTTGGTATGATGTCAATCAGTGTTATTCACCTCTTATCCACAAAGAAATACACCACTAACAACAAACACGGGTCTTTAAATAGGCTACTGATGCAGCCTTTCTAAAGGTGAAAAGAAGAAAAACTAGACCAAAAAGAGAGACAGATACTGGGAGTTCTGGTCTGTACTGTTTTGTGGGTGTAAGTAGAAGCTCTCTGTTCCATGACAGAGGTTTGACCTGGATTCGTTGACAGATTGCAAAGATGTGTGGATCCTACCATGTCTTGGAATGCATTATACATGAACTATACTTACTGTGGAAGAGGTGCTGGAGAGTAGAATATCGAGGGATGCTGGAGGTAGGTCAGTCAGCTCTAGGGGTGCTGAGAAAAAGTCAGTCTATATATTTATGATGTCAAACAACATTGCAACATTCAAACTCTTTTCACTAACATTACATGTGACCTATAACCATGGTTAAAGGTATTGAAACAATTATTTAAAAAATAAATATTAATCACATTAAATGATATGATTTAATTTACATTAAATCACTATGTGGAGCACTATTCCCAAAAAAGGAATGATAAATTCATTCTTAGCTCCATGCCAAACACAACTAAAATGGTAAGTTTCTGCTGGAAAATGTCTTGAGAAAAGAGGAATTCTTGATGAGAATTCACTGAAATCTTAGTTCTCGATATTCAACCTAAGCATCAGATTAGTCACCCAACAGAGACAGACACCAGCCTGACAGACCCAACCTTATGTTGTTTGTTAACATGAGCATACAGCTGATAATGTATGTTTGGTAACTTATGTATTTTGTAAACATGAGCAAGCAGCTGATAACTTATGTGGTTTTTATTTACATGAGTGTACAGCTGAGAGGCACAGTGGTTTGTTTTACGTGACATTACAGGAGTGCAAATTTAATAGAATTGAATTTCAGAAATTCAGGTGTCGAGCAGCTCATAAAATACAAAAATTGCACTTCTCCTCATCAACAACACAGTGGTATTAAAATAGCCATAAAATAAAATATGTTAAGAATAAGTGCATAAATAGGAGTGAAATTAAAATGAAATTGTCCATTCCACAGTCCAGTGGTGGCTAATGTGAAGTGTCTAAGTGTGTGTGTGACTGGATTCAGGAGGTGTTAAACAGTCTTATTGCCATGGGGATGAAGGATCTCCTTCAACACTTCATTCTGCAATACAGTGAGATGAGCCGCCTGCTGCTGCTGCTCCTCTGTTGCTCCAGGATTCTGTGGAGAGGGTGTCTGCTATTGTCCATTATAGCTTTCAGTTTGTTCAAAGTGCCCCTCTCCACCACAGTTCTTATTGGTTTCAGTCTTCTGCCGAGCACTGAGCCAGCTTTTTTAACCAGCTTGTCCAAATGCTTGGTGTTTTTGTCTGTCAAACTGCTTCCCCAACAAACTTCAGTGTAGAAAAGTGCACTGGCAACCACTGTATGATAGAATATGGTCAACATCTCCACACACACATCAAAGGACCGTCCGTAGGAAGAACAGGCAGCTCTGCCCCCTCCTGTAGAGGGCCTCAGTATTAGAGGGTGTCAGTATTAGAGGACCAGTCCATCTTATCATCCAAGAGGACCCCAGATATTTGTAGGTGTGCACCACCTCAATGTCCTCCCCCGGTATGGAGACTGGTTGATGGGATGGCCTCCTCCTTCTGAAATCCATTACCATCCCCTTGGTTTTGGCTGGGTTCACCTGGAGACAGCACTTACTGCACCAGTCCCTGAAGGCATCCACAAGGTCCCTGTACTCCCACTCCTGATCACATCTGATAAAAGTCACAATAACTGTATCGTCAGATTATTTTTGTATATGGCAGGACTCTGAGTTGTACTTTAAGTCCGCTGTGTAGAGTGTGAACGGCAGCAGTGCAGAACATAGTTCCCTAAGGGACACCAGTGCTGCTCCTGACCATCTTGGAGACACAGCCTCCAAGTCTGACATACTGAGGCCACTCTGTCAGGTTGTCGATTCTACTCCCATTCCCTCCAACTGGTCTCTCAGTATGGGGGGCTGGATAGTATTAAATGCACTTGAAAAGTTAAGGAAAAGGATCCTCACACAACATCCCAGCTCCTCCAAGTAGGTGTAGGCCCGCTGCAGCATGGAAAGAACTGCATCTTCCACTCCCATGTGCTCCTGATAGGCAAACTGGAGGGAGTCCACAGCATCAGTGACCTCTGACTTCAGGAAACGGGGGACCAGGCGCTCCAGGGTCTTCATAATGCGTGATGTTAAAGTCATCGGTCTGTAGTCATTTAACTCGGCCAGGTGTCCTACTTTGGGCACCAGTATGAGACAAGATTTTTCCAGTGCACCAGAAGTCCTGTTAAAGAGCCACTGAAGGGGCTCCGCTAGCTGGACTGCACAGTCTTTCAGGAGCCTTGGACACACTCGGCCTGCAGCTTTCCCTGTATGCAGTCTCCTGAGCTCCGCCCTCACCTCGTCTGTTGTAAAGGACAGTGGTAGTTAGCCGTGGGTGGTAGATGTTGTAGCTGTAGCTGCAATAGTGGGGGAGGGGCTACTTCCAGGTAACAGTGGAGTAGGAACAGCAGCAGCAGCAGCAGATGACACTGTGGAAGGGGGGATGGATGCAGGGGTAGGGTGAACACTGCCCCCTCCATCAAACCTGTTAAAGAACAGATTGAAGTTGTTGGCTTTGTCCACATCACCATCCATAACCTGGCCATTCTTCGTTGAACAGCCTGTGATGTTCCTTATTCCCTTCCACACCTCTCTGATGCTGTTCTGCTGCAGTTTACTCTCCACCTTTCTTTTGTACTCTACCTTTGGCTGCCTCAGTCTCCCCTTCAGCTCATGCTGAACCTCCCCGAGTCTCTCCTTGTCCCCTTTCTTAAACGCCGGCTTTATTTGGTTGAGGAGCTGCTTGATATTATTGTTCACCCAGGGTTTATTATTGGGGAAGCAGCATACAGTCTTAACGGGCATCACAGTGTCCCGAAAGAAGTGTTTATATTCTGTTAGAATATCCACCCTCCTGTCCATGTCCATGTTGTTGTTGCTGTGGCTCCAGTAGTACAGTCCAGTCTGTACATTCAAAACAGTCCCTGAGAGACTCATTGGTCTCTGGGGACCACTTTCTGACTGAGCGGGTGGTAACAGACAACTTTCATACACAGTGTTTGTATGCGGGCTGGAGAGAGACCAGATAATGATCTGATCTGCCAAGAGGTGGTAGGGCAGAGGCACTGTAGGCACCGGCATTTCCATATTATTCTCTCTGGTGGGACAGTCCACATACTTAACAAATCCAGATAGATGGGAGGAGAGAGTGGTGTTGTTAAAATCCCCCGTTATTGTAATGAATGCACTAGGGTGCTGGGTCTGAATCCTAACAACAGTTTCATGGATGATGCCACATTGCCACTGCCATTGCTGCCCGTGGTGGAATGTAAACAATAATGATGTCAATGTGTGAAAATCTTGTAGTACATAATACGGTCTAAGACCGACTGCCAACAGTTCAATATCCTGATAGCAGATCTTGTCCTTCACTGTGATATGTCCAGGATGACACTATTTATTATTCACAAGCAGGATCAATCCCTCACCTCTGGTTTTTGCCACTTGTCTTCATGTCCCTGTCCGCTTGCACAATAGAGAATCCAGGTAGGTTCACACAGGAGTTAGGCACGTTGTCATTCAGCCACGTCTCCATGAAGCACATGAGACTATACTCCCTGTAGAGTCGTCGGCTCCTCACCAGTGCTAGCAGCTCATCACACTTGTTGAATAGCAAGTTGACATTCCCCATAAGGACTCAGCCAGTATCAGGTGTTTAACTCTGTAAGTGGTTCTTCTCAGAGCCAGAAGATCGTCCCTCGTGTCCACAACTTTACTCATAACATTGGAAAGATTAACAATCATTAAAAAAGAAAAAGAACACTCTCACACATGACTCAAAAACAGGAGCTACTCAGACTTGCTTCCACTCTAACTGGCACATCTTTCAAAAAAAAAATGGATACAGTGTGGACAAAGAGGCATTTGCTTGCTGATAGGATACAGTGTTAGGTCTCCATATTATTTGCGGGAAATAAAGAAATATAAATATGTTGGACTTAAACAAATTTTCTTGCTCAAAAGCTGGAAAATGGAAAGCCTTAACACAGCAGTGCTGATAATAAAGCTGCTTGCTGTCTGAGAGACAGAAACACAGAAATAGAGAGAGAGAGAGAGAGATGAGGAGAGGGGAGGAGAAGGTCAAAGTTGGATAATTGCATGTCTCTGAAAGTTGAAATAACTCATTCAGAACACTGCTTTGTCACTTTTATGACCCGCCTACCCATATAGATTGGGGCTGTTTATTTCCTTTAATTTTGCAAAGTAGCACTGCTTCGCTTCCTTGTTCAGCTTCTCTCATATAGAGTGTTGCATTTGCTCTTTTACTGGTCCATTCTTTTGTTTTTTTTTGACTCTGTTAAAGAAGCGTATCCTAAAGTATGGATGCTACTACCTAGAGTGCAATTCACCATGGTCATTTTACTCATTGTTATTATAAACATATTGACTAATACAGCCTCAACATAAATACCAGTTAATAACAACACCTGTATAGAGTGATGTTTGGTAAGTACATTACCAGGGTAGGTACTGTGTTATGAAAGCCACATTAAACCTAATCAAGTTTTCCTTCTTTCACTTTACAGACACACACGTGTGCAGGCACGCTCACACCAGTCAATATCAAGCAAGTTCTCTTGAGCTTAAACATAGGAATCACACACAAAAGTGGCCTGCAAAATGAATAGAAGTGGAAAAAGTAACCAGTAGGCCCCTGTAGCCTATGTTCATCATCTGAGTAAAACTATCATTATCTATCTTTACTTGGGCACATCAACCAATTGTGTTTCTGTCTTGTGCTCAGTTTGCAACAACTAAAACACACAGGGAATATAACTGTGAAGCTAAACACAAAGTTATCAAAGGTTGCTTCCACACCTAACCTTTTTAGTTCATTCAAAATGAACATTTGCACAGTTATCATGGTTTGTTTGAGCTGGTGTGAAATCCGTCAATCAATCCCTGGCATTGACCAAACAACTAAACCGAGACCACTAAAAAAGGGATGCTCTTGTTCCGCCCCCAAACGGACTCTGGTGTGGTTTGTTTGTGGTGTAGAAGTGTGAAATCTGTCCACGATTTCAGCGCTGATCCTGAAAAAGGCCGTGTATATCCCATTACCTATTTATGCTAACACAACCACAGAATCACGTGTGGACATCAGTGAGAGTATTTTCCCGATTAAAAAAACTGTTCAAACTGCCATCATTGTATCTGACTGCATGCACTTTGTCTTTTCATTAAGTCCATTAAAAAGAGTATGACAGTGATCCCACGATATTAAACCCTGAATCATTACTGTACATGATGCCTTCTTTTCATCCTGTCTCTATGTTATTCGGCTGTGGCTCAGAGGTAGAGCCAGACGTTCACTAATCATTAGATTGGCAGGTCGATCCCTGGCCCCTTGTCCCTCAAAGTATCCTTGGGCAAGATACTGAGCCCCAATTTGCTCCTGATGGCTGTTCCATCGCTGTATGAGAGCATGTGGATAGTAACTGAGTAGCAGGTGGCATCATGTATGGTAGCCTCGGCCACCAGTGCGTGAATGTGAGTATGAGTGGGTGAATGTGACTCTGTAAGGTAAAAGCACTTTGAGTGGTTGCAAGACTAGAAAGGCACTATACAAGTGCAGTCCATTTATTTATTATTCATAAAATGCCATTGATTTGCAGTCTAATAATAGCCTCCGAATAATGCTTACAATTACTTATTTTTCAATGAGTTCTTTGTGAAACTAAAGAACATAAATAGAAACACTTTAATGTCATTAAAGTACTGCTGCAGAAACTTCTGTCAGTCACCAAGATTTAATTTCCCCACATGGGTCCTGATGATGCAGGATGACCAACGCCAAAACTGTCCAATCAACGAGTTACCTGTCAGTCGGTAGAACCTAATGTTTACTCCTCTTGGTTTGTTTGCAAAAACTCAGTGTGAACAGGAACTGAACCAAAACAAAAATGCAATGGTGTATTATTTTTTCCCTCTAGTGCGACCAAATAAACCCAACTACAGGTGTCAAAGCACCCTAAATGTACTGTAACTCCCCAATCTGCAGATCTAGGCTTCTTTTAGATCACATCAATCTGTCAGTCTTATAAACATCAACTCCCCCCAGACTTTTGGTTAAGTGCCTCCTCCCTGGAACGTGAAAAGTGTATCAAAAATAGGCAGGGCTAAGACATGCCACCTCCTGATCCACAGTACCTCCAATCTATTCTCTCTCTCTCTCTCTCTCTCTCTCTCTCTCTAAAAGCCCTGCAGGTAATTTAAATCTCGGATAACGGTGAATTTTTGGATGGTATTTTCAATGTGTCTGGATCTACTGTTTTAAGTCTACAGTTTCTCATTTACATCCCACGCCACTGACATTTTACTGTCCATTCAACATAACACTGTCACTACCGTTTCATCTCATATCATATGAAGCAGGCTCCTTCATTCATGGTTCTGTACAATCTGTATTTCAACTGCCTACAGCTTAAACAAATGTAGATTCACATCACATTGTTCCAAAAACACTGTCAGCCAGCCAATTAAATACTCCATATCTTTTCAAATCAATTATCTCCACCATAGACAACCCTGCAACACTGCTGTGAAATGATTGAGCTAATGGGTTTTTGTTCCCACACAGACAGACTCAAACCTTTCTGCAGCTATTAAGATCATTATTCACCCTTATGATTTTGTTTGAGCCCATTTTAGGTCCATTTTGCTGACTAGCAGGTTCAGTTGCGATTGAATCTCAAGCTTGGAGCACATTGTATATTTTCAACCTTGTTAAAACCCATCAGCTAACCACAGATGCACTTGAGTTGGTGAGAGCTTTGGTGAGTTTATCCTGAGTGCTCTCTACTGCTCAGAAAATTGACCTTGTGTTATAAATTAGTACCTTGTCATAAAATATAATATAATAAATAGTATAATAACAGTTTAGAATATTTACAGCAGTTTAGAATATTTACAGCAGATACAGTAATATAGATACAGACTGTAATAGTCAGTAATAGTCAGTAGTCCATTTGGGAGGTAGTAGTGGGTGTATGTGTGTGTGTGTGTGTGTGTGTGCTTCTGGGGGGGGGGGGGGCGTGTCATGGTTCTTGCAGCAGTCTCTTCACAGCCATGAGGAAGAAGCTGTGTCTCAGTCTGTTGGTGTGGGCTCTCATGACTCTGAGTCTGCCAGAGGGAAGGCTGGTGAATAGAGAGTGTCTTGGGTGGGCGGGGTCATCCCGGATCTTCTCTAGGCGTGGAAGTGTGGAGCCGATGATCCACTGAGCCATCTTAATGACCCGCTGCAGTTATTTCTTTTCAGATGCAGTGCAGCTGGCGTACCACACTGTACATCCATAAGTGAGGACACTCTATATTGTGCAGTGGTAGAAGTTTTTCAGCAGAGGTGGAGGGAGTTTGTTCCTCCTCAGTGTTCTCAGAAAGAAGAGATGCTGCTGGGCCTTTTTTATGATGTGGGTGGTGTTCACAGTCCAGCCCAGGTCCTCCGAGATGTACAGACCAAGAAACTTAAAGCTGGTGACCCGTCCCACTTCCTCCCCATTGATGCTCAGGCCTGAGTGCAGTGTGGTCCTTGACATCCGGAAGTCAATTATGACTTCTTTTGCCTTCTTGGTGTTGAGGTTGAGGTGGTTGTCACTGCACCAGGCCGCCAGTGCTTGGACCTCCTCCCTGTATGGTGTCTCATAGCAGTTGTTGATGAGCCCCACAACGGTTGTATCATCGGAAAATTTGATGAGGGTGTTGGAGCCGTGAGTAGCGACACAGTCATAAGTGTACACTGTGTACAAGACTGGACTCAGCACACAACCCTGAGGAACACCAGTATTGAGGACAATGGTGGAGGATGTGGAGGTGCCCATTCTGACATGCTGGGGTCTGTTAGTCAGGAAGTCCTTGATCCACAGACAGAGGGAGGTTCCAAGTTGTAGTGTGTGCAGTTTGTTGATGAGTCTGCTGGGGCTGATGGAGTTAAATGCCGAGCTGAAGTCAACAAACAGCATCCTGATATATGTGTTGGGGCTTTCAATGTGGCTGAGAGCGGTGTGGAGGGCGATGGAGATGGCGTCGTCTGTGGATCTGTTGGACCTGTAGGCGAACTGATGTTGATCAAAGCCAGGTGGGATGTGGGCTTTGACAGGCTGTAACACCAGTCTCTCCATACATTTCATGATCACCGGTGTCAGTGCCACAGGCTGGTAATCATTCAACCCTGTGATGGCAGAGGATTTGGGCACAGGGAATATGGTGGCAGTTTTCAGGCAGGTGGGGACTGTGGCTTGCTGCAGTGAACGGTTAAAGATGTTAGTGAATATTGCAGCAAGCTGGTGAGCACATGATTTCAGCACTCTCCCTGGTACTCCATCCGGTCCTGGTGCTTTCCTGGTGTCGATGCCACGCAGGACTCGCAGTACCTGATGTACTGGTGGGGGGCTGGTCATGCTCTGATGATGTCAGCTGTGTGTCCTCTGCCTAGTGTTAAGCTGGTCTGGGAGAGAAGTGTCGGTGGAGGTGTGTAGTTGAGGTTGCTGTAAAATGGCCTGCTGACTGGTAGCCTCATACTGCAGAATCATGGGACAAAGGAAAAAAAACTTACAAGAAGCTGCAAATCTGCTGTTATGCAAAAACACAATAAATAAACACAAAAATACACAATAAATAAATAAAAACTGCTTTTTGCCTTCTTTAGCTGCCAACTCAAGTCAGGAATACACAGCTGCCTTTGCCCAGGGGCCACATTTGCAAAATGCCACACAGCCAAGAGCCTGTTAATTAACAAACATTAATATTTAATACGGTACCTGGGGATCCTCCACTTTTTTTGTGTGTGGGAAGTTGTGTATTACTCAACTGGTTGTTAATGTTGAATTTTCTTTTGTAACTTTGTCTTCTTATGCAATGTGTCAACTAACATTAGTCAGTGAATATAAAATGATGTAGCAGGGCTGCCAACCCTCACGCATTGACAGTGAGACTCAAAATTTTCACACACTCTTAAGCCACACATCCTTTTTCTACTGCAGTAAAAGACTCTAAGTGATAATGCCACAGAGGACACTGACAGCACACTGACAGACAAGAAAGCAGCCCAGTACAACACTGCAGTCAGGTGAACTCTTGCTTTGACTTAAATGTGCGACTATTTGTGCAACATGTTCTTACTCCCAACTCGTCCCATATTGCTGCTTGTTCACTGGACTTTTGACATCTACTGAACAAGCGACTTGGTATCCTTGGTTTATTGTTTATTGTTTATTGTTTATTACAGATCCCCATTAGTCCTCACTGCAGTGAAGACTATTCTTCCTGGGGTCCAAAAATTTACATTTCAAACTTCAAACATAATACAATAAAAACAGTCATTACAATTAAATATAACTAAATCTAAACAAAAATGTTCTGAGATGTAATGGAATTCAACTCTTAAATTGTTGAAGCCGACCAGAACCAGAACAACAAAAAATTATTCCAATTTACACACTCAGAATTTCAGAATAAATCAACCAACTAGAAACTGACTTCCCTGCTAAATACTGCTTCTCTTAATTTATTTTTGAATCTTGCTTTGTTATTTATCATGGTTAAATGTAGTGGAAGCTTATTCCAATATGTTACTGCTCTGTACATTGTAGTCCTCTTTAATGCATTAGTTCTTGGCAGAGGCAGAGTAAAGTGAACACCTGAAGCATACCTGGTTTCATAGTCATGTTGAGTATTGATGGGTTTTAGATGTAATAACAAATTGTTAGGTTTCCCAATATGCCAGATGTTAAACAAAAATGTCACCAGGCTACATGCCAGCCTTTGTTCAACTTTTATCCAGGACAATGCGGTATGCATCCACTCCACACTACTCTTCCCAGAGCAGCGGAGAGCGAGGCGCCCTGTTCTGTGTGAGCTGGAGTTTATCTAAATCTTGCTTTGCAGCACTGGACCATATTGTTGGGCAGTAATCGAGACTAGATAGAACTAAAGATTGCAGTGCCAATTTTACTGTTGAGGGAGTCAATAGATGAGCTCCTCTTCTAATCATTGAAATGTTACTACTAATTTTAGATACAATTTTATTGATATGTGAAGACCAGGAAAGTGTTTGATCAATGATCACACCCAACAACTTGGCCTTTCTGACCTGCTCAATAGCGGCATCCTGCAAAACAAGACTTATTTCAGGATTAGATCTTAGCATATATCTTGAACCCATGATGATACTCTTTGTTTTAACAACATTCAACTTTAACCTGTTTTCAGTAACCCAGTTAGAGACCAACAACAACTCATCTTGCAACAACTTATTAATACAACCTACATTTTCTGTGGAGACATACATAGTAGTGTCATCCGTATAGATCTCTATACATGCACTTTTAAGTACATGTGGTAAATCATTTACAAATATAGAATAGAGCAACGGACCTAGGCAACTCCCTTGGGGAACACCACATTGAGGGGTTAACATATCTGAAAGGCTACCATTAAACATTACACATTGCTGTCTATTAACCAAATAACTATTCATAAGTTTAATAGCTTCTGCTCTAAAATTATATGCCAAAAGCTTCTTGAGTAGTAATTCATGATCAATAATATCAAAAGCAGCGCTAAAGTCCAAAAGCACAGCACCAACTATGAACTTCCTATCAATACACTTCAGCCAATTTTCAGTTAACGATGTTAGTGCTGTGCTCGTGGAATAGCCCACTTTATATGCATGTTGACTGTCAGAGTTGATGTTGTTCTCTTCAAAATAACACTGAATTTGCTTACATATTATTTTCTCCATTAATTTGCTTAAAACTGGTAAAATACTCACACGCCTACTATTTGGACCTGCAAAAGGCTCCCTGCTGTTTTTTGTCAGCGGAGCAACCTTTGCGATCTTCCAGGACTGTGGATAAACACCATTCTCAATAATTAAATTGAAGATACGGCATATCGGCTCCTGAATAGACTTAGCTGCCATCCTCAGTAACCTACCATCCAAATTATCAATACCACATGGCTTATCGCTTTTAATGGAATGCAAAAGTTTTCCTACCTCTTTTACACTTATCCTCTTAAATTGAAAACTACACAATTTGTCCTTCATAATCTTGTTCTTTATAATAGAATCTGACAGTGTACCATCAACATCTATCATCTGATCTCTAATCAAATTTACTTTATTAATAAAAAAATTATTAAAGTAATTAGCAATATCCACTGGTTTAGTTATAAAAACACCCTCTACCTCTATAAACGAGGGCACTTTACCCATTTTATTCCTACCAACAACTTCATTAAGTGTTCTCCAAATTTTCTTACAGTCATTTTTACATTCCTCAAATTTACATTGATAGTAATCTTTTTTCTTTTGTCTATTCATTTTAGTTATTTTATTCCTACATGCTCGATACTCTTTCCAAGCGGCAGGGCAACCAGATGCCACCGCAGACTGCTTCAGTAAATCTCTCTCTTTAATACTCTTCTTTTAGCTCATCATCCAGCCAGGGGGCTTTGATCTTCCTAACAGTATACTTTTTCATTGTTTGTCACAAATGTTTGAGAATAATTTTGCAAAAATTGACAATGCAAACTCTACATCATTATATTCAACAACCAAATCCCAATTCACCTTTTTTATGTCTTCAACAAAATTGTCCTCAGAAAATCTCTTATACATTCTTCTCTGAATAATTGTAGGGCCAGTTTTAGGCACCTTTGCTTTCCAAGTTGTAGCAATTAAATTATGATCACTAATACCTACAGATACAGAGATAGCTTTGGAACATTTTTCCGGGGCATTTGTAAAAAAGTGATCTATGCATGTAGATGAATATGAACCATCACGATTGATATGAATTCTAGTTGGTTGGTTCACTATCTGCGACAAGTTGCATACAATAGTTACATCACTCAACTTTCTTCTCAATGAACAATTAGCAAACCAATCCACATTCATATCAGCAGCAAATAATAGGTCATGGTCAGAGTCTGTTACCTTTTGCAACATTGTACAAATATTATCTAAGTATTCAATACCAGAGTTAGGTGGCCTATAACAACAGCATGTTAAGATTGGCTTAATATATGGCAAGTGTACTTGAAGCCATAGTGCTTCCACACCTTTCACATTCAGGTCTTTCCTCATTTTTGCCGGGATATGGTCCTGAATGTAAAACGCTGTCCCTCCCCCATTTCCATCTCTATCCAGTCTAAATATATTGTAGCCCTGTATAGCCAACTCTGAATCTTGTATGTTTTCATCTAAGTGTGTTTCTGTGATGGCCATCACATGAATATTATTTTCATGCAAAATTGAACACAACTCAGTAACCTTATTTCTTAAACTACATATATTCAAATGTGCAAATCTTAACCCTTTTTTTGGTAATTTAATACACATGTAAAGAAAAAACAAAATTCAAGTAAAAAACTACTGTAAAAAAAAAAAAAAAAAAAAAAAAAAAAACTCAAATTAAAAGCCAGGAAAATCAATGAATGATAATACTTGCATGGCATCTGCATCTGTTGTTGACGTTCTGGAACGCTGTGTCAATTTATGACTGTTACATGCATTGTGTCCTTTCAAAATAAACCTGTTTTCACAGCAACTGAACAGTTTCTGCTCATTAGATGCATACAATCTTATTCAAAATAAACTGAAAACATTGGTAAAACCTTGTATTTATGTTTATTCCCTTCTGCAACAAATACACGATTAGTTTCCAGCAGCAAATGCACATGGTTAGGCTTAGAAAAAAATGTCACAGTTTGGCATTCATACGGGAAGTAAACACTGGGCTCCCGGGTGAAAGTCCCGTGTTTGTTGGACCTATCCACTACTCCTCCCACACACCCTATCGGGACTTTCAAGCGCCTGAAAGCGTTAGTTTGGGATTTTTGAAGTCAGGCTGTACGAGGTACTTCTCTGTGGTCAGTGTATTACATACAGTAGATGGCAGTTGGCGTGCCCCCATGTTTGTAATAACAGGCAAGAGAAGCTCAGCAATTCCTTACTGTGGATGGGGGTTGAAATCAAAACATATTTTAGCCACCTTAAAAGTGGCCCACCAAATAAAAAACATATACAATAACATATACTGAGAGCCCAAAACGTAGGTTACTTTGAAGACAACTCATCATTAGGGCCTTTGTTTTTGGGACGTTTTTCTCTTTTTCCAATTTATCTTCAGAAAATTGAAGAATGTCCATGAGACACCGGCATTCAGTAAGGCAGGGAACTGTGGATGTTTGCAGACTGTATGTGACGTGCTGGCATCCTCTGATTCAGAAATTCACTGTAGTTGTGTGTGACAGGGGGATGAAGCTGTGAAGGTGGGCCTTTTTTTTAGGTGGCTAAAATACAATGTCAATCCCCATCCACAGCAATGTAATGTTGAGCTTCTCTTGTGGGACTCCTGCCTGTTATTCCAAACTGGAGGCATGCAGACCACCATCTACTGTATGTAATACACTGACTATGGAGAAGTATCGCCCCACTTCCTAAACTATCCCTTTAAGGTGTATTGTTGTCCAGCAGTATTTCAAACTGACGCTGTCTGGTGGCATTATAATCTGATGCCACCCGGCAGCGTATCATACCACAGTGAAAGGATGGCTTTTCTCATCGGTGTCTGACACCACAATTCCTAACCAAGTGGCAGTATCTGACAACTTCAGAATGCGAACTGGCTGATTTGTGCTGTTACGGTACTGGTGCTTAGAGCGGCCAAAGAGGATGAGGAGGGACTCACATAGAGCAATAATTTATCATATTTTACATACCAATAAACTAGAGAACCACCATGCCTCATCAGATTCCAGTGGGTATCAGGAACTGTAATATCCTTTGATTCATAGAAACTTGGTTAAATCCTTGACAGTGTCATTTAACCAAGTGACTCATTTTCTGTATGACCATCTGACAGAGCACAGGATTGTGGCAAGAGAAACAGAGGAGGCATGTGCTTTATGATGAGTAAGGACTGGTGTGGGATTGTCAGGTCCTGTCCTGTTCCTGCTGTGGATTACTGCTATATACCATTCAGAGGCAGCTGCAGTGCAGTGCTGCCTGTGTTCAGGAGGGGTGTCCATGCGGCTTGTTGCTGTTGGGTAAGAAGATGCAAAAATGAACTGATAAATTGATAACTTGAAGACACTGAATTTGACTGTACAAGACAGGTCAGCTCAACACAAAATGTCCTCATGTTTAAACTCTCTTAAATACTTTTCTTCTCCACTACAATGTTTCTTATCCACTACAATTAATAGTCAGGATGTAGAAATTGTCAAGTTGTACAAGTGCGTGGGAATTATTATCAATATCTGAGCTTTGATTGTAACACCAGCATGTTGTGTATAAAAGCCAGCAGTGCCTCTTTTGTTTGAGGAAGCTGTTTGGTGCTGACAGGACGCTGATGAGTTTGTTTTATAGATCATTTATTCAGATGATTTTTACTTTTTACCATTATCTGTTGGTGTGCTGCTGGTAACATTTGTTAACTAAAGAAAAATCCATCTTGTGTGACAGCAGCCACTGCCTGCACTTAGATCTCACCCTCTGGTTCCTGCTTCCAATACCCACTGGCCAGGACGAGCAGATACAAACACTCCATACCCTCGGCTATGTCACTGCTTAATTCCAATAGAAACAAGTAATATCAGGTTGCCACCCCATTTTATTTTTTTTACTCTATGTTTTTACTTTTTTTAATTACATGTTTTCTTTAATTGCCTTATGTGTGTTTGACTTTTTTTTTACTATTTTCCCTGCTGCAGAACCAATTTTGGCAGCCATGAAATAGGTTATCCTAGTTGTTGTGCTGGCTAGGTACCTCAGTCATCCATAGGACTGTAGAGAATGTGACATTACATCATGCTGTGTGGGATGGGACTTTGTTATCTCCATTACCAAAGTGTATGCACTCAGTCATACAATGAGGTACAATACAGTGTCTGGGTATGTGAGTGAAGGTAGTACATTGGGGCCTGTTATTATGGGGTGCCGTTTGTAGAGTTCTCACACTGAAATTAACAGTAACATTTTACCACATTTAGCTTCAAACAATGTTTAAAAAAGTGATGTGAAATTTTTAAAGTCACTTTTTACCATATTTACAGCAATATTTGAAATATGTTAAATATAATGTCACAGTTAAATCTAAATATTAAATGTTACAGCTAAATCTAAACGTTAAATCTGAATCTAAAAATTAAATCCAAATCTAAACATTAAATGTTAAATCTAAATGTGCTTGGTGAAACTAAATATTTAGCTAATATGCAAATACATGCTGCCGGTCACCAGAAGTACCAAAATAAAAGCCCGGGTGGTCAGACTGTGTTCATAGCATCAAATAACAAATTAAGACCAAACTATGGGTACTGTTAAAAAGACCAAGCTACCTCATTTATTTCTATTTCTTTCAGGTTAGTAATTCTCTATTTGTTAATGCAGCTGTCAGTCAGCTATCACAGCTATCTAACTCGCGTAGCATACGTTCCTTATGTCAGCATGTAAGCTATATGAAACTAGGTAACATTAGCCCAGTAGAGATTTGCTACTAGCATCAATGTACTTTACGCATAGCGCATGTGTTTCATTTTTGACCACTGGACATCATAACATTACAACACACAAAAGAAAATGTCACTGATATTTTGTAAATGTCTCTTCAGGCTAGTAGCTAGTAGCAAATCTCTACTGGGCTAACTTTGCTGGCCAATGATGCACTGCTGAAATTATAAACTGCTGCCAAAACGGCCCTTCCAGTGTTCCACACCCCCCATGTTTGCAGATGGGACACTAAAAACTCAAAGTACACGTCAAATAAAATTTCCCCAAACATGCTTTCTGTCATTTTAGGTAGTTCTTATCACACTGATGTATGTTCAAATGTTCATTTTCTCAGACTAGTTTGGTTTTAATTCATTATTTGGCGCTATAAACACAATCTGACCACCCAGGCTTTTATATTGGTACTTCCGGTGACCGGCAGTGTGTATTTGCATATTAGCTAAATATTTAGTTTCACCAAGCACATTTAGATTTAACATTTAGATTTAGATTTAACATTTAGATTTAAGATTTAATATTTAGATTTAACTGTGACATTATATTTAACATATTTCAAATATTGCTGTAAATGTGGTGAAAAGTGACTTTAAAAAATTCACACCAACTTTTCAAACATTGTTGGAAGCTAAATGTGGCAAAATGTTGCTATTAATTTCAGTGTGAGTTACTTTACAAACGGCACCCCATGTGTTATCCAGTCTTGGGGCATGTCATATGGACTTATGTTTTTTAATCATAATTTGTTTGCCCAAATACACATTGTTTACTACTGTGGCAGGTCCAATAACAATGACATGATCTTCAGAACATGTCAGCTCTGTCCAAAGACTTCACTGCGGTGTGACATCAACTTCACATGCTCTATCGGAAAATTTATGAGTAAGGTTTTTTTTTTGTTTGTTTGTATATTTGTTTGAAGTGATATTGTTAAAGCTGCTGGATTCTTGCTAACTTCAGTTGGGTACTGAAGAAGTTTACTCACCCAGGTTAAATAGTGTTGGGAATTACAATGGTAGGTCTCACAAAGGGACACCAAAAATTTAGGGAACTTCTGGGTATACATACTATAAAAAGCAGGCATACTATTTAATAATAATAATAATAATAATAGCTTAGATTTATATAGCGCCTTTCAAAACACCCAAGGACGCTTTACAAAACAGCAGCAAACCAAACGAAAACAACAGACAAAAGGACAAACAACACAAGCTACAGAGAAACCGGCCTAGCTAAGCAAGACCAAATGCCAGAGTAAACAGATGTTTTTTGAGAGATGATTTGAATGAGTCCAGGGTTGGGGCGTGGTGTATCTCAGAGGGAAGAGAGTTCCAAAGGGTGGGGGCAGCCACGCTGAAGGCTCTGTCCCCAAAGGTGCGTCGGCTAGTGCGAGGGACAGCAAGCAGACCCATGCCAGTGGACCGAAGACTCCTCGATGGAGTGTGATGGTGAAGGAGGTTGGATAGGTACTGGGGGGCCAGGGAGTGGAGGGACTTGTAGGTGAGGAGGAGGAGTTTGTAGGTGATCTGGAATTTCACAGGGAGCCAGTGGAGGTGGATGAGAGTGGGAGTGATGTGCTGCCAGGGCTTGGAATGGGTGAGAACCCTGGCAGCTGAGTTTTGGACGTATTGGAGCCTGTCCAGGGTCTTACTGGTAGCCCCGAACAGGACTCCGTTGCAATAGTCCAGACGGGTGGTGATGAAGGCGTGGATGAGGGTCTCTGTTACTGTGTCAGTGAGTGATGGCCGGAGTCTGGAGATGTTCTTGAGATGGTAGAAGGCAGATTTGGTGACAGATTTGACATGTGAGTGGAAAGAAAGGGTGGAGTCCAGAATGACGCCCAGGTTGCGGACTTCAGGTGATGGGGAGATGGAACAGCCGTCGACCTGGAGGAGGAAATCCCCAACCTTCCGGAGCAGTGCCTTGGGTGCCACCACCAAGAGCTCAGTTTTTCTGCTGTTGAGTTTGAGTAGATTAGATGACATCCAGGTTTTTATGTCTTGAAGGCAGTTGACAAGAGACCGGGGGGGAAGCTGGGTGGATGGGGAGATGCTGAGATAAAGTTGAGTGTCGTCCGCGTAGCAGTGAAAATTGAGACCATGATGGCAAATGATCTGACCTAGGGGGAGCATGTAGATTGAAAAAAGGAGGGGTCCAAGGACAGAGCCTTGAGGCACACCTTGATTGACTGGGGCAGGGGGGGAAACGGAACGGTTAATGGTGACAAACTGTGTCCTGTTGGTGAGATATGATTGGAACCAGGAGAGGGCAGTACCAGTGAGGCCAATGAGGTCAGAGAGGCGGTTGAGGAGGATGGAATGAGAGATAGTGTCAAAAGCAGCTGAGAGGTCGAGAAGGATGAGTAGGCTGACATGGCCAGAGTCAGCGGCAATGAGGAGGTCGTTGGTGATTTTTAAAAGGGCAGTTTCAGTGCTGTGATGGGTTCTGTAGGCGGATTGGAGGATCTCAAAGAGCTCATGGTTGGACATATGCTGGTGGAGTTGGGTGGTGACTGCTCTTTTTTGCTGAGGAAAGGAAACTTGGAGATTGGCCGATAGTTGTTCAAGTCGTCGGAGTCCAGACCAGGCTTTTTGAGGATAGGAGTGACAGAGGCGGTTTTGAGACAGGTGGGTACAGAAGGAGTGAAGGTGAAGGAGAGATTGATGATGTCAACCATGAGGGGGCATATTATAGGCTTTGACCAGGGGAGTGGGCAGGGGATCCATGGAGCAGGTGGAGGCCTTGGACTTGGTGACCAGTTTGGTGATGAGGGGAGCATCAACAGGGGAGAAGGAGGAGAGGCAACACCGGGGCGGGCACGTTGTGGGGGGAGAAGCAGCCAGAGACTGGGGTGGTTTAGGGGCCGACTCAAGTAGTTGGTGGTGGATGGACTCCACTTTGGCCTGAAAGAAGTCCAGGAACCTGGAGCAGAGGTCGGCAGCATCAGGGGGTTGGGGCTCGGCAGGGGGGCGAAGTAGGCGGTTGATCGTGGTGAACAGTGTTTTGGGCTGATTTTCATGAGAGCTGATGAGGGTGGAGTAGTGGTGTGTTTTGGTCCGGGAGAGAGCAGCCTTGTAGGTTGCCACATGGTTCTTGAAGGCCAGCAGATGGACCGTGAGGCCAGATCTTTTATGGAGCCTCTCCAGCTGCCGACCCCTGGCCTTCATGGCCCGGAGTTCGGTGGTGTACCAGGGGGCGGGACGATTGAAAGAGATAACCTTGATTTTCAGGGGGGCGAGAGAGTCCAGGCTGAGGGAGAGGGCAGTGTTGTAGTGGACTACCCAACCATCTACCGTGGTATCGGGGGGAACATACACCATGTGAGCCGATATGAGGTTGGATAGGGTTGGTGTGCTGACAGACTTGATGTTCCTGAATGTGATGATGCGTTTGGGATGGACTTTGGCCGGGGAGACAGGCATGGTGAACAGAATGGCGTGGTGGTCAGAGACGGCGATATCAATGCACTGCAGATGGGAGGGGGGAGAGCCAGAGGAACAGACTAGATCAAGGGTGTGACCTTTAGCATGAGTGGGACCTTGGACGTGTTGGATGAAATTGAAGCAGTCCAGTAGTGCGAGAAATTCAGCGGCGAACTTGCAGGTGCTGGAGTCAACGTGGATGTTAAAGTCCCCAAGCAGAAGTGTGGATGGAGACATGGAACAAGTGGAGGTGAGGAGCTCAGTGAGCTCAGACATGAAGACGGTGGAGGGCTTGGGGGGGCGGTAGATGAGAACCACCACGAGTGGAACGGACCCTGCCAGTGTAAAAATGGTACACTCAAAAGAGGTGGTCTTGGGTGCAGGGAGTTCCTTCACCAGGATATCGGCACGGTGAATGACCGCCAGCCCACCACCACGACCCGTGCACCGAGGCTTCTGGATGTAGACATATCCTGGGGGTGTTGCCTGATTGAGTGTGAGGAAGTCCAGTTGATTCTGCCATGTCTCTGTCAAACAGGCGATGTCGATATTTCTGTCAGTAATGGTGTCATGGATGAGTAGAGCCTTGTTGTTAAGAGAGCGAGTGTTCAACAGCATGAAGGATGTGGAGTTATTCGTGGGTGAAGATGAGCGGATGGAGAGAGGAGGAGCGACATTGTCAACACAGAGGAGGGAGCGCAGGTTGCACACGTGGGGATTGTTGTGATGACGTCGTGCCACTGAAGCTGAAGCTGCACGCCGATTGGACCACAGAGAGGGGATGGAACTTCCAGCAGTGTAAACAAGCTTACGACCGCTACCTCTGTGGATGTAACGTGGCCGACGCAGTAATCCAAGCTCCTTGATGGTGGAAAGTGAATTAATTCCAAGACTGATTGATGCTGGTATTAGGCGAAGGAGTTCTGGGGTGGTGTATATGAGCGCCATATCCTCTGGGGAGAGTTAGCCTATCACCGCTAGCACTCTGCAGCAACAGCCGTGGAGACAGCTAGCGCCAATGCTAACAGAGACTTCACAGAGGGGGAGCGATCCAGCCGCACGGGCTAACCGCAGAAATGTACCTCAATAGTGATGGTAAGGGTCTCGTAGAGGAGTACCAGAGGAGGGTACAGAGTGCCAGAGGAAGGTAGAGAGTCCAGCACGGGTGGATCGGTGGACGGATCCAGCCAGCAACGGTGCTAGCTAACACCGGCAGCAACAGCAGGAGCAGCGTCAGCAGGAGCAGCTTCACCGAGAGGCAGCGATCCCAGCCACAGGGCTAACCGCAAAATACCCCTCAGTGGTGATGGTAAATGTCCAATTGAAGAGTACCAGAGGACGGATCGCCTGAGCACGGAGTCCAGCTATAGACGGAGGATCAGTGGACGACAGTTCAAAGCCGGTAGCAGGTAGGTGCTGTACAGGTGGTTATCAGAGCTAGCCACAAAGCCACACAGTTTCACAGCAATCACAGGGCTCAAACAGATAAACCGGGCGAGGCAGCCAACTGAATTTAAATGGCAGGCAGAGAGGCACAAGGTGCAAAGTTGGCCAGGAAAGATTCCTAGTTTAGATTCCAGTGGAGAAGCGGCAAACAGACAAACGCCAGCGTCCTCTCCAACCCGGAAGAGGATAAAGGTGAGTTGTTGGAAATCTGTAACAATACTATATGTCACACGTTTGCACCAAGATGTTGGAATCTATGCTTCATCAAGGGCCTGACCTCATAACAGATCTCCAATTTCTGTATCAAATTGGCTATGAGAAATAATTAATAATCATTAATAATATTTATTAATTATGTTAAATAATGTGATTTAATTTACATTAAATAACCTCGAGGGGCACAATTCCTGAAAAGGGAAAAATGATAGCCAGTAAATGGTATCAGTCTCATAAAGTTCACTAAACTATTAATTTGGAATTTCAATTTATAAATAAATTAATAACTATAACCAAAATTACTATATTAATAGTAAAGGCTGAAGGATTTCAGAGATCTTGGCATAGCAGAGGTTGACTATTTATTCACTCCTGTGCAACATTAAACAGACAGCAGGTATGATTCCAAAAATTATGTTTATTCAAAAAGGAAGCAAAACAAATGAAACACACAAATTCTATCTAACTAACTGACAATAAACAAGAGAGAGAGAGAGAGAGAGAGAGAGAGAGAAAGAGAGAGAGAAAGGCGGTTTAGTGAAACAAAGGGCTGTTTAGCCTACAAAACAAAATGGCTGACAACAGAGAACTACCAGGTGGCTGAATCAAAGCTGGCTTCAGACCTGGGGAGGTTTGTCTGACCATGTGGTAAGGACAAAGACAAAGGAAAAGAAGCGAGAACTTTGAGCTGCCTCTTTGGGTGTAGCTCTGTTGAAAGCAAATTTGCAACTGAGTCTATGTGAATGTGCTATGTGTTGCAAAGGGTCTGGTTTAGTGCAGAAGATGTTTGATTGCATGCAAGACTGTCTGTGAGCAGCATTAGCAAACTCAATCACTTAGCTTTGTCAAAGCCAACTAACCAGTAACCTAACTGCAAAAATCACAACAACAACCAAATAAACAACATTAAGTCACAATCAAGTTAGTCTTCATTAATTGACAGTCTTGCTTAGCCTGTACAGCTGTGATGTTGTTACGTTACCAAACCTTAAATGGATGGAAGAAAGAGTCGCTTTGTGGTGTGCTGTATTTGTTAGCCGGCATAGGAAAGAGCTGTGGTTCCAGGTGCAGTCTTTGTTGTGTCCCTGTTCCGAAGGTGCAAATTCGAGGCAGCTGGTCGCTCAGGGTCCTTACAGAGTCAGACATTGCGGTGCCAACTCATCAGCTTATAAACACAAGTGTACATGTTCCAGCAGGAATGTGATCAAAAATAATAAAGAAATTAACAATATTTGTAACCAAGATGTCATGTTCCCCAGTGTTGGCATGTAGCTTTATTTAGGAATGTGCCTAAATTGCTAAATAAAGCTACATTGTCAACAAAATTAATTGAAGTAATAATATTATAATAATAATTACCATAATTGTGGTACAATATGTTGTAGGCATATATTAATATATGATAGTATGTGTATGTGACAATAATCACGTGTATAATTACAGTACAAGTATGACTAATAATAACAGCAGCAGTAGGCGGCATCAGGCAGGACCAAGGCAGCAGCACAACCACATCACATGATCTAGGCACAGCTGCAATACGAGTTACCCTTCACACAAAAATATTGTACCGACTGGTAAGAAATTCTGCTTATACTTACTTTATTCCTGCAATATTAGACTTTGGTTAATTGAATTGCTGAATTGCTGTGGATGACTTCCGATTCACGTTATCTCCTTTTTTCTCAGATGGAGCAATGATGAGGATGTAAGTCCCATAAATGTAGCCAGTGACAACATGTAACCTCTAAGTATATGAAAAGTATTCATAAATCATTGCACAGAGAAAGGCAAGAGATACCCGAGGTGAACAGAACATCAAGCAGGCAGAGAAAACATAAAGATGTGGAGAAATAGATCAAGGTGGAGAGACAGAGAAGGAGAAAGTCACTGTGCATTAAAATACAGACCGTCTGATGTCATAATTTCCAATGTAAAAGGCAATGTTATCGATTATGTTACCTCTTTAAAATAAGGCACCATTTAAAAAAGGTTTCTAAATGTAATGAATTACTTTCTTCATGTCTAATGTATTTTATGTTACAGGATTCATTTATTGTCATTCTACAAAACAGGGGTGCACAACAAAATGTGACTTGCAGTCTCTTTATGCCTCATTAGGAAAAACAAAGTTACCATTGTTTAACAAGATATCCACAGTCGTGGAAAACCTGCGAAAGTCAAGGAATTTCCCAATCACATTCTCCAGGCCTGGAAAAGTCATCGAATTTTGTTGTATATAATAAACTGTTACAATAATCTTCCATGGATAGCCCTCCACATTATGTAACATAACAGCAAACAAATTTTCTTTAGCTGTCAATTTAATGTCACTATAGTATGTGTCAATGTGTGACGTTTTGTTTACCGCCATGTACGTTTTGTTATTTTCTCCCTGGGTGAATTTTTCCCTTCCTGTATAGCAGCTAATTGGAATTATATTTGAACAGAGTTCAAATCTGATATGTTTTTAAAATGCTGGGCAAGTGGGGCAAAAAAGAAAACATTTTTTAATATGGGTCCTTGAAAAGTTATGTAAAAGTTTGGAAATGTCCATGAAAATGTGTGGGAATCATGTAAATTTGTTAAAATCACAAAAGTTGTGATGTCTAATGGTAACTCGTGTAGTGGAGCACATGTGTCTCCATGGAACTATGGAAGACGCTACTGTTTATATATTTAGGATGAAATCCTTACAGGGCTGACTAAATATGGCATGCAGCATCTGCATTGTTTAGTTTTTCTGTCTGGTCTGATCCATCCAATTTTATGTCTCAATAGGCTCCCAGCCATTTGGGATTGAACCCCTAATAACAAACAAACAAACACAAACGTAATAATTATTTACAATAAAACTCATCTAAAAATGAGAACCTACTGCATGTGTCTCTTCACAAAAACATACAAAGTTTTTTACTTACTTTTGTTTAAAAAATGTGCCCAAGTTGACTTTTTACAGTGTGTGTGTGTGTGTGTGTGTATCAGTGTTTTCCTCTCAGCTCAAACCAAGATGTGGGATTAGCCAGAGCCAAGTGTGTTTGTCAGTCCCCTCCACTATAGTACAAGTGCAGCAGCCAGGGAAGGAAGCTAATATGTATAATGCACAAGGATGTCTTAAGCTAATGTATTTGTGCTGCAGCACAGGTAAATGGTATTTTTATCCAGACCTCTCATCTCTCTGTAAGTGACAACTCATAGACAATCCAGTCACCCATAGTTGCTTCCTTGACTCTCCATTACAACCAAACGTGTCATTTCTCACCTTGCCTTCAGAGAGGTGTGGATTCAGTTCATTCTTAAAATCTTTGTTCCACTGAACAAAAGGAAAACGACAGAGAGTGGAAATTATAGCTGTTTTGTTTATTTTTTTGAACTTGTTAAAGGTTTGACTTTATTAAGTGACATTTTGTTGATACTAGCCTAAGTCTGATTTGATTAGAGGCATTGACAAAGGGAGACTGCACTGAACACAACTGGAATTACTTAACCACAAAGATGTTTTTGAACTCCTTTTAGAGCTAGTATATTTCACAGTGTTCTAAAACGTTAAATGGTGGTAACTTGTTAAAGTTTCAAGTACTATTAAACCAAAGAAAAAGTCCCTGGGCTGTAAATCTACAAAAAGAGCTTAACTTTAAAAGGGCCCCCCAACTTTCTTTGTCCAAATTACCCACAGAGTCTCTTTTATCCATGTTACTGCAGTGCCCTGTGGCCCTTATGCAATATATTGCAGCATGTCTGTGTAAGACAAACTAGATCCTACACTCTTTTATTTTTGAATAAACACAGTTTGAGTATTTTTGAAGTGGGGCTCCACTGCCTGAGGTGGATTGTTTTCGTTTTGGGGATGAAACCATGCTTGACAGATTGAAAGATAATATTGAGAAACCATACAGCAAACAATTAAGAAGATCCAAAAACGGTCTCCTGTAGGTGACACTCAGGGAATATTAGTGCCAGAAACTAAATTTCTGTTTGTCTGATAAAAACACATATCAATCATCATTGCTTAAATCAAGACCCATCAGTTTAAAGAATAAGCAAACAACTTTACAAAACTTATCCGGTTTGATACCAAGTTTTGATTCTTGATAGTTTATAATACCATATATTTACACACACCAATGTGTGCCAAAAAGGCACAGTTTCACAATCTACCCATAGAAAGGGCTAAACATCCCATCACCAAAAAATTTGTTATGCTGTCTGGTGGTGTCGTCTGGGCTCCCATGCTGCTCTGCCCTCCCAGGTCTTAATTCCCAGGAGACTACGGCTCAATGAGCTGAAGTCACACACGTCTCTCTCTAACAGTGAAAACCAAAACCCAAGCAATTTACATAGCTAATTGAGTGGAAAGCAATTGTGTTAAGAGTTGCTAGCTGCAAGCAGCTAACATTATGCATGGGTATGTGTGTGTTTACATGAAGACCCAGGTATCAATGAGAAGGACAGGATAATTCTTATTTATTGCAACTCAGGCCTTATTTTTGTAGTTTTGTTTATCTTCTCAACAAACACATTGTACTCACTAAACTAACAGACCTTTTTTTTTGTTTGTTTAACTTTCTGTTTATGTTTGAAATGCAGTGTTAACGCATCTTTTGTCAATGCCAAACAATATATAGTCAGTGAGAGAAAGAAAACTTACAAAGGTAAATAAGTAAATAAAACCAATACATACAAAAGAATAATAAAAATAAAAAGACCAAAACCCATGTATAAAAAAGGAAGGTTGTAAAAAAAAAAAAAAAATCCTGTATCACAAATAATGCCTCTCACACTCATCTTCATTTCTATTGACTAACATTCAATTTCTGTCCATTTCCAAAGAATGGCTACAAAAAGGGGATATATCAACTACAACAGTTACTAACTATATACAACCAGAGAGGTACAGATAAAGACTATGATGAGATAAAACAGAGTGATGAGATGAAACAGAGTGTTACGGCCGGCACAACACAATAAGGGACACAACACCGGGTTAAATGCAAAAAGGATATACATTTATTTACAAAAAGACAAAAAAAGGGCAAAGTAAGAACATAAACAAAAGCTGGAATCTTGTGCCAGGGAGTTGAGAGAGGGAGAGGCCGGAGAAAGGAGCCACTTATATAGACCCAGCCCCTAAGTTCATGTAGGTGCCCCCAATCACTTCTTAATGAACTGCACCTAGAACACAGAGACATAGAACAGACACACACACATGCAAAACAATAACAAAACACAGAGTGACACGTAACAAGAGTAAATAAAATGCTTGCGGCAGTTTGGCTTCACAGATTGCACATTACTATGCAATATCTGGACAAACAAGAGAACACAGTAGAGAAAACAGCTGGGGATGTCCCTTCACGTGATTATCTTAACAAAATCAGGTCTCAAAGGCTTTAGATATTACACCTATTTCTCCCAGTGCTGTATGAAAATGTCCATCTTTAGGTGTACAGAGAAAGTAACCTTCACCATCATGTAAATCTCCATTGTCACATCTATCCAGTCATTTATTGTAGGACCAACGTGCATCATCCATTTTCTGGTCAGAGCCTTTTTCCCTGCTGCCAGCAATATACCCATTAAGTATTTGCCGATATGTTTTACTTCAGGGGGGATATAGCTTAAATCTAAACTCTGAAATCTAAGGGTATATGCATATTAAAGATGAATTGTATTGCCCTGTGTATTTCTTTCTAGTAATGATGTTTTTGGCATTCCCAAAACACATGGTAGAGGTTTGCATTTTGACAGCCACAGTTCCTCCAGCATTGGGCACTACTATTTTCAAAGTGTGCTGTCGTGAGAGGAGTGATAAAAAAAATCAAACTACATTTTTCCAGCAAAATTCTTTCCATGTATGAGATTTAGTGCTTTTCCTTTGAAATATGCATATATCTTTCCATTCCTCATCTGCTGACACGTCTTCTTCCTTTTCCCATCTGACCCTTTGTTGAATAGACTTTTGGCAGTGGAGAGAAAGTTGGGAGACCCCTCTTTTAGTATCCAATTTATAAATAGTTGAATGAAGGGTTTGCCGGCTTCTCTGATATCCTTCTTTTTGATTTTTTTGGTTGTAATCATTTCCTAATTGGAGGTATCTATAACAATCCTGCCTTTCTAATGAAAAGGTTTCTCTTAAGGTTTGGAAGGACATCATTTTGCCTTTCTGTATAATACTAGATAGGGATGTTATTATGCCTTTTTTTATCCAAAGCTCAAATCTATGGTCCAGCAAATTTGATGTAAAATGTGAGTCATGTGAACACCAACTCTGGTTTTAAGATCTTCCTCCAATTTATGCATTTTTATCAGAGCTTTCCAAACCCTCAAAGTAGATCGTTTTAACTGATGGTGTATTTTGTTTTGTGAACCTTAGATGCCTACACAATTATCAATAATAATAATAATTGTTCATTTCATATTACGAGTAGGTAATGGGTATTTATATGTTCATATGAAATGTTGATTTTAATTATTTCAATTCTTGAACTTAAGCTCAAAAAAGGTATTAGATTTCACCTTGCAAGCTCTTCTTTTATTTTTCGTGACAGAGGGTCATAATTTGTCTCAAATATTCTTGAGAGGTCTTTCGGTAAGATTACACCCAGGTATATGAAAGATTCTGTTCTCCACTTCAATGGATATGCATTCTTGAGTTTTTCAGATGGACTTATGTTGTACTTAAGAGTTTCAATTAAAAAAATCAATCAAAAAAAAAGTTCAATTTGTTACCTCATAGTGGACCTATAATTTTAAGAGAATCAATCACTTCTGGTAGAGATATTTCAGGGTTTTTTTTAAATATAAAAGAACATCATCTTCATTACAAGATATTTTATGTTCCACTTTTTTGTCATTCTGTCTAATATGTTGGACTAGTGGCTCAAGAAACAGTGCAAAAATAAGTGGGGACCAAGTGCAACCTTGTCTTACTCTTCTTTGTAGTGTTAAGGGTTTTTATAAGTGCCCATTCATTTTGATCTTGGCTGTGGGGTTATCATAAATAGCCTTAATACTATTTATTACTGGTTCACTAAAACCAAATTTATTTAGTACCTTGTACAGATATTGCCAACTAACAGAATCAAAAACCTTTTCCGTGTCTAAACTTAGTATAATGGCTTTTTCCTTTTGTTGTTGTATGTGATCCATAATATACAGAGTTCATCTTATATTATGTGTGTTATCTGTGTTTGACGCATGTGTATGAATCCTGTCTGGTCATTATTAATTAAGATGGGGAGAAATTTCTCCATCCTTTTAGCCATTATAGATGTATACATACAGTAATCCACATCAAGGATTGAAATTGGCCTATATGACCCACATTCAGTCTTTTCTTTTCCTTCTTATGGTATAAGAGCTATAATAGCCTTTGTTCCAGGTAGGAGGGATCTCAGTTTTTTTAATGCCCAGTTGCAAGTGGTCAGTAGCATAGGCACAAGTTCCTTTGCAAATGCTATGTACCAGTCTACTAATTGGCTTGTTTAGTTCTTTCTTAGTTATTTCTGCACTTAGGTCCTTATTCTCTTCTTCAGTCATAACTGGTAATTCTAGGGCCTCCAAAAATGAGTCTATCTGGTCATCCTCTGACATTCTAGAGTAAAGACAGCTTGGATCTTATCCTGTTTGCATTCTATGGTATCTTTTTGGAAGTCTCAAATTTTACATATTGTATTCTCAGCTTGTTGTTTTTTTTGTTTGTTTGTTTGTTTGTTTTTTCAGAAAGCATTCGCTGCATCCCATATCATAGGGGGTGAGACTTCTCCATTATTGTTATCTTTAAGTACATTTGTATTTCATTGCTCAATTGTCTTTTAAAGGAAGGATCAATAAGAAGGTTTGAATTGAACTTCCAAATTGTATTTCTTCGGCTGTTCCCCAAATTGATAATGATTTATAACGGGGCATGATCACTCAAATCTATTGTTCCAATATCTGAGTCCCTAAACCTTGGCCTAACTTTACTGAAAATGATGAAATAATCAATCATAGCATAGACCGAATGAGGAGTAGAGTAATGTGTATTTCTCTACATTTCTCTCCATCCATACATTAAGCCTATGTCTTTATTAATTTGTGGATCGTCTTACTCACAGCTTTAGATGTGTGTTTATGGTTTGATACACCTAGTTTTGGTTGCAGATCTATGTTTAAATCTCCTCCACATATTAGGCCCCCTTCTGTATAACTCACTATTATGTCAAATATCTTTTTTAAAAAAGAGAAGTCACTTCCTGGGGGAGCATATTTATTAAGTAAATGATTTCAGTCCCATCTACTGTTGCCCTAACTAGAATAAATCTCTCCTCCTTATCTTTCTGTTCATAGACTATTCAAAAACAATCTTACTAAAATTCAAGATGGCGACCCCATGTTTATTATTAGATTTAAAAGATGAGTAAAACATTTTTGTGAAGCCCATCTTTTTAACTTTTTCATGTTCTTTATCATCTAAATGTATTTCTTATAAGTATACAATATGTGCCTTCTCTTTTTTTCATTTTCAAAAGTATCTTACTGTGTTTTGTTGGGTTAAGTATTTCATTAACATTGAAGGAAACTATCCTGAGCTCCTCAGATGTCATCCCATCTACAGGGATACATAAACTGCCAAAAACAATCTGCTACAAGCCCTCTCTCTGGTGGAACATAGGAATAATAACACGAACTGGTATAACTATCACCATTAAAGAAAAACATCATTACCCTAACTAAAGCTTACCCTAAAAAAGGAATCAATATTACCAGAGTTAGTGTCAAGAATAAGCCCATTCCTTCTCTCAGACTTAGTCCCATCAGTTTAAAGGGTTGCCATGGCTGCGGTTAATCCATCGTCGGACAGGGAATGTCTGCGACTGCCATTACCCTGCCGGTGGTGACACTGCTTCTCGTGCGCCTGTCACTTGTTGGAGCTTGGCATGCTACTGGTGGGGCGGGTGCTATTTCACCCTTAACTACTTTCAACTAGCCAAGATGGCGCCGCTGTACATGGCAGGCCGTCTACCTCCGCTCTGTGTTTTGCTCCTACTGTTGTTAATAACAGTTTTTGTTAAGAATGTGTCACCGCTACTGATGTATGATTGCCAGACCTTGCTGAATATTCGTGATTCATTGATAAAGCCTACAATCTATGGCTGTAGGGGACAATCAAAGACGCTCCCACCGCTTTTGGCGTCTGTGCCCCACTACCTGCAGCGTCTACCTGTTCATCTGCCCCGCAAACGTCGCCACAGAAAGCGGGGGAAACGAAGCGGTGCACTCGTCAGATTGAGAGCCTACCTGGCGCGGCCCTCAGTGCAAGATCCTCGTTGGCTCGTGAGGCTTTCCCGGGAAAGATGGCTTTTTCGTGTGGCGCTCCTCGGAGATCAGCTGGCTCCGTTCACCTGTCCCAGGCACCGGCTATGAACATCCTAGCCGCCCGCGGCGTGTCAGCGTCTGCAGACGAGGCTCTGTGCAGCAACATCTGCGCCCTGTTGCTCGTGCATCTGTGCAAACCGACCACACACCGATGCGCTTTGCTCTCATTAACACCAGGTCTGTTGCAAATAAAACGTTCATCCTGAATGATTTCTTCTCAACACGTGAGTTGGATTTCCTCTTGTTGACGGAAACGTGGATTAAACCAGGTGATGACAGCGCCTTCACTGAGCTCCTCCCTCCTCGCTGCTCCTTCCTCAGCTCACCGCGATCATCTGGCCGAGGAGGCGGAGTCGCTACAGTATTTAGGGATGATTTCACATGCAAGCCTTTATGTGTAAATAACTATTCTTGTTTTGAAGTGCAGTTGTTCACAATAGAGCGTGTTTGTCCGATTTTATGTGCTGTTGTCTATCGTCCACCTAAATATAGCAAAGATTTTATGCAGGAATTTTCTGAGTTTTTAGCTGAGGTGGTCCCTAAATATGATCATCTCCTGATCTGTGGGGATTTCAATATCCACTTGTGCTGTCCTGATCAAATGGCAAACGACTTTAAACGTCTTCTGACATCATTTGACTTGACTCAGTCCGTGGATGGGCCAACCCATGAAGCTGGGTACACTTTGGATTTGATCATTTCCCATGGGCTGCCTGTCTCAATGGTAGAAATTTCTGAGACTCCCATCTCAGATCATTTACCCATAATTTTCAGTTTTCCTGCTCCTCCACCTGTCACTAAGCCTCCGGCTCCACGTTCTCGCCGTCGGATTATTACTTACTTCAACAGCTGGGGAGTTCTCTGCTGCTTTTGTGGACTCTGAATTTTTCACCCTTAATGAGAATGTTCTTCCTGAATGCCCAGACAGCTTTCTGTCATCTTTTTATTCTACCTGCACTGGGATCCTGGACACTATTGCTCCTTTTAGGCGCAGGTCCTCTAAACCAATGGCCGATCCCTGGTTGAATGACTCTACCCGGGCCCTCAGACAGCGCTGCAGACAGGCAGAGCGACGCTGGAAGAAGGACAAATTACATGTATCGCTCGAAATACTGAGGGACAGTCTCGCTCAGTACCAGAGGGCTGTGAAAGAGGCGAAGTCCAAGTACTTGTCGAATATTATTTCTACTAATGGTCATTGCCCTCGTGTGTTGTTTAGTACTATAAACTCAGTTGTGAACCCCCACACCTCTCCTCTGAGTGACGCCACTGTTTCCACCTGTGAGGACTTTTTACACTTTTTTGTTGATAAAGTGAAGTCTGTGAGAGCACTGAGCAGCTGCAGTATCAGCCCGGACCAGCCTGTTACTGCCTCACACTCTGCTGTGTTCAACCATTTTGAACCTGTTTCTGTTTCGTCCCTCACTGATATTGTTATACGCATGAGAACTACAAGTTGTCCTCTGGACATTTTTCCAACTAAATTGTTGAAAGAGGTGCTTTCCACTGTTGGGCCTTCCCTCCTGGTTTTAATGAACACTTGTCTCAGCTCAGGATGTGTCCCTAATTCTTTTAAACATGCCATAGTGAGACCACTTCTTAAAAAAGCACATCTTGATGCCAGTGTTCTGTCCAATTTTAGACCTGTCTCTAATTTGCCTTTTATTTCAAAGGTCCTTGAGAGAATTGTTTTTACACAGCTGCAATTGTTTTTAGAAAGTAACTGTGTTCTGGAAAAATTTCAGTCTGGGTTCAGGACCAGGCATAGCACTGAGTCCGCACTTTTGAAAGTGCATAATGACATTGCCCTTTCTGTTGATGCCAAATGTCCTGTTGTTTTAGTTTTGTTAGACCTGACAGCGGCATTTGATACAGTGGATCATTCAATCCTCTTGTCTCGCCTTAATCAGTGTGCTGGTATTCGCGGTACAGCACTGAAATGGTTTGAATCGTACCTGACAAACAGAAGTTTTTCTGTAATGATTGGCGACCTGTCCTCCTCTGCTGCTCCTTTGTTCTGTGGTGTGCCCCAAGGCTCCATACTCGGCCCTTTATTGTTTTCACTTTACATGCTGCCTCTGGGCTCTATCATTGCCAGGCACAACCTAGCCTTTCACTGCTATGCAGATGACCTGCAAATTTATCTTCCTGTGCTCCCAAACAAAAGTGATGCTCTTCAAGCCCTAACTGACTGCATTGCAGACATTAAAACGTGGTTAGGGCAAAATTTTCTGCACTTAAATGAAGACAAAACAGAGTATGTTCTATTTGGTAATTCAGCACACTCTGGTGATCTATCTTTCAAGTCAAAATCTACTGTGAGGAATCTTGGAGTTATTTTTGATAGCAGCTTAAAATTTGACAAGCAAATTGACAGCGTGGTCAGGGCCAGTTTTTATCAGTTACGGGTTTTAACAAAGGTAAAACCATTCTTAAATCATGCAGACCTGGAAAAAACCATCCATGCTTTTACAAGCTCAAGAATTGACTATTGCAATGCACTTTATGTTGGTGTCTCCAAGTCTTCACTCAACCGTCTTCAGGTGGTCCAGAACGCCGCCGCATACTTTTTAACCAACACTCGACGTCGGGAACACATCACCCCAGTTTTATTTGCCCTCCACTGGCTTCCTGTTTCTTTTAGAATTGATTTTAAAATGTTAATCTTTGTTTTTAAAGCCCTTAATGGCCTTGCCCCTCCCTATTTGTCTGAACAGGTGCGTGTTCAGAACCCTACTAGGGCCTTACGGTCCTCAAACCAGCTCTTGCTGGAAGTCCCCAGAGTGAGGACTAAACTCTGGGGTGATCGGGCCTTCTCGGTCGCTGGGCCCAGACTGTGGAATAAGCTGCCCCCTGAAATGCGCACCATCACTGACTTTGGGCTTTTTAAATCCAGGCTCAAAACCTACTTATTCAGACTGGCTTTTAATACACAGTAATGATGTGAGATATTTTTGCCATTTTAATTGTATTGTACTGTTATTATTTATTGTTTTTAATTTAAATTGTTTTGTTTTAATGTTGATTTTAATGGAAAGCACTTTGGTCACCTTGTGTGTTGTAAAGGGCTCTACAAATAAAAGTTGATTGATTGATTGATTGATTGATTGATTAACCCCTTTATTTGGCCCCTGTCCTCCGCAGTAGGAAGAAGTGTTGCTGGATTTAGAACATTGCATCGTTTGACAGTTATGTTAGGTAATTCTAGTAGTGTGTTATGATACCTCAACCATTGTACCTCAACCAATGAGAAGTTTTCTGGGCATGTAAGATGTGTGAAACTGCATGTGGAACCATAAGTGTTACATTGGAGTATCCAACAATGTTGCATGAAGCCAAGACTGCCTTTTCAGCCGCCGCAACTGCTCGCAGGCAGTGGGGGAGTCCTGCGGGTACAATAAATGATTATCAGCATACAGAGTCAAAGACCGGTCTCTTTCTATTCGAATAGGGTGAAGCCTTTCCTCAACCACAAGGTATCAAGAATCTGGACACCTAATGAAGATTCTGCTGGTCCTTAAGTACTGAGCTGGTCACGTGGGCAGAACAAGTAGATCTTAGATTTACTTGTTTTCTTTTTTATCAGACACAAACTGTCAGAACATACCTGACATGTTTCAACGGTAACTTCTTTGTCAGAGGTGTCACTAGATGGTGAGTCCTTACGCTGGTGCCTATTGTTTTCCGTGCACGGAAAACACACCTGGTGTGACATCCTCCAACGGCGGACGGACAGCAAGGGGCGGTGTCGACCTGTCAAATTTTGACAGGTTGACACTGCCTCAGTCAGCTGATTTAAGGACACATCATTACCATCTAGTGACACCTCTGACTAAGATGGAACTTACCGTCAGAACATGCCAGGTATGTTTTGACAGTTTGTGTCTGATAAAAAAGAAAACAAATAAATCTATAATAAACATAGACACTATAAACTTTGTTGGATTACAAGTAGATCTTGTTCCTCATTTACTTGATCAGTCCAAACTTCATCTCAGGAGACACACAGTATTTGTTGAGCACTGTGTTGTGAATTTATAACACTAGACCTCATCAAGGGGCACCAAAATGTTGAAAATCCACACTTATAGGCTTTGTACGGCAGCACCATAAATGTAGGGAATCTACAATTTAAGTATTAAATTGACTATCAGAAATAATTAATAATTATTACTAATAATTATTAATTATGTTAAATAGCATGACTTAATTAACATTAAATCACCTCGTGGGGCACCGTTCCCAAGAAGGGAAAAATGACAGCCAGTTAATGATATCAGTCTCATAAAGTTCACTAAACTCTTAATTTGGGAATTTGATTAATAATTAAATTAATAACCATAACCAACTTAATAATAAAGCCTGAAGGATTTCGGAATTCTTGACGTAGCAGAGGTTGGCTATTCATTCACTGTTGCACAACATTAAACAGACAGCAGGTACAATTCCAAAAATATATTTATTCATAAAGCAGAGCAAAGCAAAACCAAAATACACAAATCCTAACTAACTATATACAAGCGTGTGTGTGTATATACATGTGTAGGTGTGTGTCTGTGTGTGTGTGCAAGAGAGAGAGAGAAAGACAAAGGCGATGTGGTAATCGAAGGGCTGTTTGGCCTACAAAACAAAATGGCTGACAACTGAAAACTACAAGATGGCTTCAGATCGGGGGAGGTGTTTGTCTGACCATGTGGTCAGGACAAAGACAAAGGAAAAGAAGCGGGAACTTTGAGCTGCCTGTTTGGGTGTAGCTCTGTTGAAAGCCTATTTGTAAGTGAGTCTATGTGAATGCGATTTGTGTTGTAAAGGCTCTGGATTAGTGCAGAAAATGTTTAGTAGCATGCAAGACGTTGTCTGTGAACAGCATTAGCAAACTAAACATGACTTTGCTTTGGTAAAACCAATTAATCAATAACCCTATTGCAGACAATCACAACAATAACTCAATAAACAGCATTAAATCACATACAACAAGTTAAACAGCCTTGCTTAGCCTGTACAGCTGTGATAAAGCTATGCCCAGTTGTTACATTACCAAATCCTGAATGGATTGAGGGAAGAGCTGGTTTGAGGCGTGCTGTTCTTGTTAGCCAGTGAAGAAGGCTGGGAAGAGCTGTGGCTCTAGAAGCAGTCTTTGTTGTGTCCTTGCTCCAAAGGTGCAGATCTGAGGAAGCCGGTCGCTTGGGGTCCTTGCAGAGTTAGACGTTGGGGTGCTAACTCAACTTGATTCTCCTTATTGTTGGGAGGTTAGTTGCAAACCTTGTGTTTGCCCTTCTAACCTCTCTGGTATCAGTTATGCGCCTGCCTTGAGCGAGGGCATGAGAGTCTTAAGAGAAAAGGAACAAAACTCTGTCGAGCAATTGTTGCCCCCTTTGATGGTTCAGGACAAAGAGCACATCCGGGCTGGTCCAGGGCCCAGAAGGGAAGAGGTGGAGGTGGCTTGGCCGCCCCAAGAGCAAGACCGTAGTGAATGGAGAAGAACTTCTACAGTGTGTCTGATGACATCACAGAGTCACATGACACTGTAAAAGTACTGACAAACCACGTTTTGAGACTTGTCTCTCAAAGAAGTGTGAGGTGGGCATCCTGCTGAGAAGGGTGTCAGGTAACTTCTTTGGTTAAGAACAAAGAACATGAGGTCTCTCCACCTCAGGAGGAAAAGCCTTCACATGTCCAGTTTAGATTTTAACAAATGACAAATCATCTGTGGTCCAGTGAATCCCAACAACAGTCATTAAGGTTCAGTACATCTGTGCAGACAGGTTGTTCAAACGAGCATTGTCATTCATGGTACTTTGTACTGTCATCTATGGTTTCAAGCACACAAGACCTCTCTGATCTCAGTTACATCTCAATTAGGGTTTTTCCATCAGGCTAAGGCTGACTAAAGCTAATTTTTCCCTCACATCCATCGTAAGAAATATTTTCTCTTTTCATTGTCTGACTTATTTTTTAAACTCTTATTTCAAGGAAAACCAAGGGAAAAAAAGACAGCAATTTGTTTATATACTAAAAATTTGTGACAGAAAAGGAAATTATGGCAGTCATCCTAATCACAACTTTTTGTCTTACATCGTAGTGTTCAATTCTTTTATAAAAAGATGTGTTTTATTGTGTTTAGTCAAACTTACAGTTTTTTTCGGGATGAGTGTGTTAACTTATGTGTGCCCTTTAATCTAAGTTATTTGTGCCTTGTTTTTCGACTAGGAGATTGCCTCCTGTAAACCTGGAGTTGTTCTCTAATATCAGCACTCCGGGATGCTCCTTTCTCACTCTCCAAACATCCTCCTCCTGCCATGCCATGTGCCATACTTGGCAATTCAGTTGCTCAATTGGATCCTCAGCTGGGGGTATAACCTTAACTGGGAAACCACTGTCCTTCATGTCTTTTGTGGCCTCACTGATGTTGTGGTAGAGTTGCATTCCTCCTCGCAGAAGACCTGCAATCGAGCTGGGTAGGGGGTCTGGACACGAATCATCCTCTTACTCAGCATTCGTTTCACTACATTGTATTCTTTTCACCAGCACCGTTGCCAGGTAATCGTGGCCAAAATAGATTCACTGGTTGTTTATGAGAATCTCCTTCTTTTCCCAAACTTTACATAGGACCTCTTCCTTTGTTTTGTACCGGTGAAATGTAATCAGCATTGACCTGGGTTTACCTGTTTTCGAGTGCTTTGGGACTAGTGCCCTGTGTGCTGTCTCAATATGAAGCTCCGTGTCCAGGGGGTTTTCCAGCTTTTCTTGGAGAGGCGTCTCCACAAATGTTGTCATTGAGCTTCCCTCCTGGTTTTCGGGTACATTATATATTCTGATCTATCTCCTTGATCTCCCCTCTTGGTCCCTGAGCTTTTCCTCCTGCTGAGTTTGGATTTTAAGCATATTTCTCACAACTTGTTCTATTGTTGGCATCCTGGTTTCCACTGCGTCGCTACTGCCCTCTGCTTCCATGATTTGGTGGTTTGTTTTGTTGAGCTCATCTTTAATATCTTCCAGGTGGCAGTTGGCGTCTTTTGTGAAGTCTTGAATGAGGATAGATAGATAGATAGATAGATAGATAGATAGATAGATAGATAGATAGATAGATAGATAGATAGATGCAAATAATCAAACAGTATTTGGACAACAGAATATAGAAATATAAAATACATACAAAAACAAGTAGTACTAAAATTTAAAATATACAAGAGAAATATACAGGAATAAAATAAAAATATCAAAATTGCAGGAGTAAGGAAAGTGAGGTAGAGGTTGTAGAAAATGTGCAAAATAGCTACAAGTGTGCAATTGGCAGTGCAAACAAATGGTTGTAATGTAACTTTTAAGCTATAGAGGACTGACTACAGAGAGCTCTGAGTGCTCTCTGTCAGACAGAGGTGAGGTATTACAGTTTTTCTCGATTGCTTAGGCACATTTCTTGAAACTAAGCTCCATTCCTCAAAACTCTAAACACAAATCCAAAAATGCACACTCAACTCCCCAAACGTCAAACTTCCAGGTCAAAACCAAACTTTGCCTTCACACATCACACAATAGTCCAGAAAAACACACACTACAACATAGTCTTAGACACTGCGGAGATCAATTCATAACACTGCCACAAAAACCTAAAATAAATAATGTTTCTTCTGGTTCTCCCCCACAAAACCTCTTTAAATGATAAACACAATAGACAAATGTTTTTACTTTTTTTATTCATAAACACAAAAATGTAAATACAGAAAATGGCAAAATAAAATGGCAAATACTGAAAATATTTCACTCTTGTACAGCATCACGTCTCTGGTCTGGGTCAGGCCAGAGAACCTCATCCACATCGTATGCTATATTGGCCCTTGCCAGGCAGCGGGGGAAAAAACGGCTCTCATGCCTAATCCACCCCTGGCATGCATCTACTGTTATTTCTAAACATGTCTCCTCCATGTCCTGGAGATGGTGAGCACGAACGTAGGGGCCTCTGTCATACACCTACCACCACCATGCCGAAAAAAACTCCTGTATGGGGTTGAGGAAGGGGGAATATGCTGGTAGAAAGATATTGCTGAACCTGGGGTTATTAGTGAACCAGTCACGAACTAGAGCAGCCCGATGGAAACTTACGTTGTCCCAAATGACAACATAGCACGGCTGCTGTAGTTGTGCTGGCTCCCTCTGTTCTAACTGATATATATGGTCTCGCAGACTATCAAGGAAAGTAAGGAGAAGCATTGTGTTATATGGTCCAAGGATGGCATGGCGGTGGAGGACCCCTTGGTGGCTGATGGCGGCACACATAATGATATTCCCTCCTCGCTGGCCAGGGACATGCATGATGGCCCGTTGGCCAATTATGGTCCTCCCCCTTCTTCTTCTCTTAGTCAGGTCGAATCCTGCTTTATCAACAAAGATCATCTCGTGAGGAACAGGTCACCCTTCGACTTCAAAGACTCCCTGCAAAAAACATATAAAAACTAGAACTGCAAGCAGTTATGATGGGGGGACAAGCCTCCCCACGCGACTCGGCCCCTGGGTCTTGCGGAGCCCAGGGAAGTCGGCCCCGAAGAACGACAGGTTCGGGGTGAGCGTCGAGACACAGGCCGACGTCTCACCCGCAGTACCGTAATTGTAATGGGATCAGCACTGGAAGTGTGAAAGGCTGAATGTGTGTGTTATGACAAGTCACGTCCGCTTTGACCAAACATCACTAAGCTTTACGGCTGGCCTTGGGAGTGAATCCACATCACGCTCGCCAAATTTCGTGCGAATGTGATCAATTTTCATGTCACTTGATGTTTCTCTGTTTATAGCGCCCCCTATTGGCCAATTGGCACCAAATCTGGCACAGAGCCTCTGGTTGACCTTTGAAACAAGTGATTCGAGTTTGTCGTTGATAGCTTTTACTTTGACAAAAATATGCAACGGTATGTGTCTTTTAGCTAGCCGAAAAAATTGTTTATTTATAACTACCGCATTCTTTGGGATAGCAAAATTCTTTTGATAACTTTTGATAAGGCAAGTCTGGAGATTGTATGTGCAAAAGTTTCGTGCAGATGGAGCTTAACGACTAGGAGTAGTTTGAAAAGGTAGGTCTTTGATGTGTAGTGACTTACAAAGAGAAATATGCAGTGGAAGTGGGCGTGGTCTATGTCAGAAGATGCGACTCTATTTAGGGAACACGTGGATATAAAGTTTATGAAGATGTGATTTAAAATGTGGAAGTTACAGGCCAAAATGCATTTGCATCTGTTATAGAGCCACCTAGTGGAGTCACAATTTTTGGTATGGGTGGTCTGTGTGCTATTCTATATATACCCTGTGAATTTCACAGCCCTCAGCAAAATACTTGAGCTGAAATAAATATTTGTTGTTTATCTTGTAATAAGCCATGCCCACTTTGACCAGTCGTAATTAACTTCAAGATATGGCCTCAGGAGTGACCCAGCATCATACCCACCAAATTTCATAAAAATCAGTGCAGCCATTTAAGAGATATAGATGTCTCATATTTGCAGTGCCCCCTAGTGGCCAACAATAGCCAAATTTGGCTCACACCCTCACAGTCACATGTCAATCAAGGATCTCAGATTTGGTGTTCTTAGCATTTATTTTGACCAAGATATGCAACAGTTCACCTTTTTATAGCTAGCTAGAAAATTGTATTCGTTAATAATTTGCGCATATTTTGACCGAACAAAATTCTTTTGATAACTTCACATCAGGTCCAGCTGAAGACTGTACTTGCCAAGTTTCACACTGATCCAACAAAACCCTAAGGAGGAGTTCAAAAAAGTAGGTTTTCCAGTTTTCACGATTTTGCAAAAAAAAAATTATAGGTGGAAATGGGCGTGGCCCAGCCCAGGTGATTCAGCGCTATTCAGGGAATCTGTGGATATGGGGTTTTTGAATGTGCGACATATGGTGTGGGGGTTATAGCCCAAAACGCGTTGACCTTGGTTATAGTGCCCCCTGCTGACTGACATACGCTAACGCCCCCCGGGCTTGGCCCCCTAATAATAAAAAATATAGAAGAGTACTGTAAATGACTACTTTGCTAGAGGGTGCAAATGGTAGGCCATCATATATGTAGTTCGTTCTACAGTATAGACAGCTGTACTGTACAGTAACAATACAGATATTGTAACATACTGAAATACTGTAAGAGCTCAGGGTACAGCAATCTAAAGTAGAGTACAGTAGAGAGCAGTATGTACATAAAATACTTACCTATTTTCCTGCCTGAAGGTCCGTATGATGGAGGCAACAGTGAAGCGGCTAAGGTTTGGCTGCACTCATTGCCCAGCCTCCCTCATTGTCAGGCCATGCACAAGGACATGGTCAACAAGAGTGGCACAAATTTCATCACTCACTACTTGTCTCCTTGGCCTCAGCCTCCCTCTTCCTCCTCCTCTTCTTTGACCTCTTCCTCTTTCTTGCCGTCCTGGATCCATTGTTCTAAAAAATGAACTGACCCAGGGCCCTTTTATCTGTGTATTGGACGTTCTGATTGGTGTGTGAACAATTTTGTCTCCTAGTGTTTTCAATCAGGTAATTGTGTGCTAATTGGGTTCAGCCTTTGCTGACTGAGTGAACAATATCGAATGCTTGTGCTTTCTGAATGAACACAAGGTGCAGGCAATGATAATTGAGAGGATTTGTATGTACAGTTTTGCACTAAAAGTTAAACTAATTTAAATCATGTGTGTAAACAGCTCAATACGGTTAACAGTTTAGGGAAATGGGTGTGTCTTTTGGGAGATGGCATTATGCATTAGGATATTTAGTTCATAAGTCTGGTAATAGTGTGTAAGCAATTATGAAAAACTGTAAATAGCGCTATGGCTTGGGAGAGGAATGATTTCCTGTATCGGTCCTTGTGACAGCGAAGCTGTATCAGTGTGTTGGAGAAAGAGCTCCACTGTCTGTCCAGTAAGAGGTGAAGAGGGTGGTCAGGATTATCCATGATGGATAACAGTTTGTCCAATGTCCTCCTTTCCACCACTGCTTCAAATGAGTCCAGTTTGCAGCCAATCACAGAGCAAGCCTTCCTAATAAGTTTATTCAGTCTATTAGTTACAGTGGCTCTGATGCTGCTCCCCCAACAGACTACAGCAAAGTAGAGTACAATGGCCACAACAGACTGGTTTAAGATCTCCAACATCTTGCTGCACACATTGAAAGATCTCAGCTTCCTCAGGAAATAGAGTCTGCTCATCCCCTTCTTGTACACAGCGTCAGTGTTGGCCTTCCAGTTCGGTCTGTTATCGATGTGAATGCCGAGATACTTGTAGTCCTCGACCACATTGATGTCCTCTCCCTGTATGCACAGGAGTTGAGAAGCCGTCCTCTTCCTTCTGAAGTCAATCACCATCTCCTTGGTCTTGGCCACGTTCAGCAACAGGTGATTTCTTCCAGCCCACACCACAAAATCATCCACCAGTGCTCTGTTCTCCTCTTATCCATCACTTACACACCCAACCACTCTAGAGTCCTCAGAGAACTTCTGCAGGTGGCATGACCCAGAGTCATACTGAAAGTCTGTGGTGTACAAGGTGAAAAGGATCCTGTGCTACTTACCACCATGTCAGACAGGACACTGCCCAGTCAAATAAACTGTGGTCTGTCTGTCGTGTGGTCAGTAATCCAGAATTTCCAGTAGAATCCTCTCTAGGTTCACCTTTGCTTTTTCGTTGCCTCTCTGCTGGCTGCCATCTTTCCTGTTAGCATGTCAATTCTTCATCAATCTTATTCATTGATGTCATTTTTTTCTTACTTTTTTCTCTAATTTCTATCGTTATCCTGCTATCTAACTGGTGTTATTATTACACAGGGTTTATTTGCCCGTTAGCAGGATATTTTACGATTCTGTCAGAGAAGACCACAATCTAGGCTGCCATCTTGGGTGGTAGCGGAACTGGAAGCCAACAGACATTTTTCACAGCTGACATTTTGATTCATATTTGGGAAAAGTAGAGAAGAAACTAATTTCAGTCCCTCAAGTGTTCCAGTATGTCATAACAGTGAGCCAAAATGTATTACTATAGGAACATGGAACCAGCTCACCTAAACTGATAGAGTAAAAAAACAGGCCCCTGACCTTTCAATGATTCCCTAGCAAGCGCCTGAAGTATAATTAATACAGAGTGGCTAGGTATTGACTAATGACTTCTTGTTTTGACAACATACAGTTCAAATTCTGTAGCCCATTTTTGCCAACCTGAGTTAAAAAAGAGACCCCCAACCTTTCTGGAACAATGCCAATATAAAAATCATCCATGAAGCAAAGCAGTTGAAAAACCTCTGCTTCAGTCCAATTATCGCAACCATTTTTTTTTCAGTAAATTCCAATTTTGTTTTGTTTTGTTTTTGCATTTTTTTTCTATGTAAATACCAAACTATATTTCTTCTTATAGATTAGCATTACAAGTGGTTTGGACAGCCCAGCATCCAGCACTGATTCTGACTGACTGTTGCTAATCTACGCTACACCCAGTTCAGTGTTAATTTAACCCATACAAGCACTGTGAGCAGCTCAGCGACCTAGTATTTATAAGAGTTATCAGATAACTGTACTTTCAGAAGCTTTAAATGTCTCATAAAAGTCTTTTAAGGAGGAAGTACTGTACTGTGTACCATGGCTGAGCTGATGACAGCAGTCTGTCACCAGTAAGGTCAGTGACAATGGTGAGCCAGTATAGTCACTTCACTATGAAAAATAATTGATTAAGATTTGGTCACATGTGTATTGAATACCTTTACATTGTATCTGTACAGTTGTTGGCTGAACTTAAATTGTCCGCTTGAAATTTTCAAGTTATCTACACAAAGAAATATCAGGTGACTGACCTAGTCAATTTGAATGTGATTAACCTAACATAACTCACAGAGGATGCAGGGGAGGAATGAAACAGAAGCGGAAAAGAGTGAGGGTGAGACAACGGAGGCTTATGGAGAAGAGGATATATAAGCCGGGTCTCCCCTCTATCACCATGGGCAACGTGAGGTCACTGGGAAATAAAATGGACGAGCTAACAGCAGTCGCCAGGAGTCAGAAGGAGTACCGGGAGTGTAGTCTGATGTGCTTTACAGAGACATGGCTACACAAGGACATTCCCGACGACAACGTCTCCATCAGTGGCTTTCAGACTGTTCGGGTGACCGGGACTGCACCGAAAGCGGTAAGCGCAAAGGAGGGGGGCTTGCCGTGCTTGTCAACAACCGGTGGTGCAGTCCCGCTCACATTACTGTGAAGGAACAAATCTGTTGCCCGGATATTGAACTGTTTGCTGTTGGACTCAGGCCGTATTATTTGCCCAGGGAGTTTTCACACGTGATTATGGTGACCGTCTACATCCCCCCCTCTGCCAACCCGACGTCGGCATGTGACGTCATTCATTCCGCCGTAGCCCGTCTGCAGACTCAACACCCGAGTGCTTTCATAGCTATTTCGGGTGACTTCAACCACGTCACCATGGCAACAACACTTTCTAATTTCACTCAGTATGTGAGCTGTCCCACTAGAGGAGGGAGAACCCTGGACTTGCTGTATGCAAACACCAAGGACGCATACAGCTGCTTCCCCCTCCCCCATCTGGGTAGATCAGACCACAACCTGGTGTATCTCAACCCCTGCTATGTGCCCCTAGTAAGGAGCCAGCCTGCGACCATGAGGACAGTGAGGAGGTGGTCAGAGGAGGCTTATGAGACACTGCAGGGCTGTTTTGAGGTGACAGACTGGCAGGCACTCTGTGAGCCACATGGGGAGGATATTGACGGGCTCACAGAGTGCATCACGGACTACATCACCTTCTGTGTGGACACCACTGTCCCAGCCAGGACCGTCCATTGTTACCCAAATAACAAACCATGGGTAACAAAGGACATCAAAGCCATCCTCAACGCCAAGAAGAGGGCCTTCAGAGCTGGTGACAGGGAGGAGGTGAGAACGATACAGGGGGAACTGAAGGTGAAGATCAGAGAGGCTAAGGAGAGGTACAGGAGGAAGCTGGAGTGGAAACTCCAGCAGAACAATATGAGGGAGGTGTGGAGTGGAATGAGGACCATCACTGGCTTCAGGACCAACAACAACAGAGGAGTTGAAGGCAGCGTGGACAGGGCCAATGAACTGAATCAGTTTTTTAACAGATTTGACACTGCTGGTCCCGCCCACCCCCCCACTGACTCTTCTGCTGACTGTCTTGTGCAACCAACAGCCATTCCACCTTCCCCCACCCCTCCTGCTTACACCCCTCTACCCTCCAGTGTGAGCCCCCTTCACACCTCCTCCCCCAGTAGCCAGACTGACCACACTCCTCATCATGAGGACTACACCCCTCCTCCGCCTGACACCTCCACAATGTGCTTCACCACTGATCATGTGAGAAGACAGCTGATGAGACTCCACTCAAGCAAGGCTGCAGGCCCTGATGGTGTCAGCCCCAGGGTGCTCAAAGCCTGTGCCCCCCAGCTATGTGGAGTACTTCAGCATGTCTTCAACATGAGCCTGAGTCTCCGGAGGGTCCCCATGCTGTGGAAGACATCCTGCCTCGTTCCTGTGCCAAAGACGCCGCGTCCCAGTGGCTCCAAGGACTACAGACCTGTGGCATTGACCTCTCACATCATGAAGACCCTGGAGAGACTTGTCCTGGAGCAGCTCCGGCCCATGGTCCAGCCACTCTTGGACCCCCTCCAGTTCGCCTACCAGCCCCGACTTGGAGTGGAGGACGCCATCATCTACCTGCTCAACCGCGTCTACGCCCAACTGGACAAGCCGGTGAGCACTGTGAGAGTCATGTTTTTTGACTTCTCCAGTGCGTTCAACACTATCCGTCCAGCTCTACTGGGTGACGAGCTGACAGCTATGCAGGTGGATGCCTCTCTGGTGTCCTGGATTGTGGACTACTTGACTGGTAGACCACAGTACATGCGCTTGCAACACTGTGTGTCAGATAGAGTGGTCAGCAATACCGGGGCCCCGCAGGGGACTGTCCTCTCTCCCTTCCTCTTCACCCTCTACACCACGGACTTCAGCTATTGCACTGAGACCTGCCATCTTCAGAAGTTTTCTGATGGCTCTGCCATAGGTGGATGTATCAGCAAGGGTGATGAGGATGAGTACAGGGCTGCTGTGGATAACTTTGTCACATGGTGTGAGCAGAACCATCTGCAGCTCAACGTGGCAAAGACAAAGGAACTGGTGGTGGATTTGAAGAGAACCAAGACACCGGTGACCCCGATCTCCATCCATGGGGTCAGTGTGGACATTGTGGAGGACTATAAGTACCTGGGGGTCCACATTGACAATAAACTGGACTGGTCTAAGAACACTGACGCCCTCTACAGGAAGGGCCAGAGCCGTCTCTATTTTCTGAGACGACTGAGGTCCTTCAACATCTGCCGGACTATGCTCAGGATTTTTTATGAGTCTGTGGTGGCCAGTGCTATCCTCTATGCTGTTGTGTGCTGGGGCAGCAGGCTGAGGGTGGCGGACGCCAACAGACTTAACAAACTGATCCGCAAGGCCAGTGACGTTGTGGGAATGGCATGTGACTCTCTGGTGGTGGTGTCAGAGAGGAGGATGCTGTCTAAACTGCGAACTATCTTGGACAATGTCTCACACCCACTCCACCATGTGCTGGTTGGACACAAGAGTTCTTTCAGTGGGAGACTCATACCACCAAAATGCACCACTGAGCGCCACAGGAAATCATTCCTGCCCGTGGCCATCAAACTGTACAACTCCTCCCTCTGAGTTGCCCTTGGACTGTTTCAACACTATCACCAACTCATAATAAATTATTACATATTTATTCCAAAATAATCCGTGCAATAACTGACTACATTGTTCAGTCTGTATATAAGGTTCCTGTATATATTGTAAATTATGTTGTGTGGTCTCTACATATATATTTTGTAAATCATCTTCTTATATTTCTTATATTTTCTTCGTTTTGCACTATATCTTCTTCTTTTTACACTTGTAAGGAGCACCTGTAACGAAAACAATTTCCCCTGGGGATCAATAAAGTATTTCTGATTCTGATTCTGATTCTGATAAAAAGTTCATAAAAGACACAATCAGTAAAACTTCCTGAATTGAAATCTAGCTCTAAAGTTGAATAAACTCCAAAAGACTTCAGTTGCAGCTGGTTGCCTTATTTCTTTGAGTTCAACATGCAGTAAAATGATTGAGAACATTAATAATGTTATTAATCCTGTTGATGACCCAAGACCCAACTTGTAATAAACCAGCAAAACTAGTGTTGGCCTGTGGCATAGGCAGTATAGGCGAATGCTAAAGGTGCCGTCATCCATAGGGGGCACCACAAATGGGGAAAGCAAGAAAAAAACAAAATGTTTATCTTTTACTATTTTTTACGTATCCTATTACCACTATTATTTTTTAAATATTACATAAGATAATGTGGCGAGTTGGGGGGGGGGCTGTTTAAATATCAGTATCAAAATTCAGGTGTCCGACAACGCCACTGGGGAATTGCACCCCAGGAAATACTAGACCAAGATATTAACTAGATCAGGTCACACAGATTCGTTTACCACTGGGGCGAGACGGTTTGTAATTTTAACAGCAAACAAACTTTATTAAACTAAATTATACAAAAGAAAAGAAACAATATGTCACACACCACACATAATATAAAATAGGCACTTGAGCAGGGGAGGGGAATAAGGTCAGGGCTGGGGCTTACCATGCGGCAGAAACCAAAAAGGGAGAAGGGATCCTCAAAATAAACCACCCGTGACACTGCACACACACAACAAAAAAAAGGGAGGGGATTTGTGAAGAATACACCACCACCAGGGGTCGAACTGCCGCCGTCAGCCACCAGCACCTGAACAAAAAAGAGAACAAGGATTAATAAAACATGCCCAAGGACTAAACAAAAAGTGGTGTGGAGTCACTAATAAAAATCACAAAAGAACCATAATTTAATGAACCTAATTTAACCCAACTGAAATCCAATACAAGGAAATATGAGTAATTAAATCGATCTATCACAATTGGTAACCAAAATATAAAGAGAAAATGATTGAACTAATTGGAAAGAGCCGCCAAAGAAACACAAATGAAACAAATTAACACAAGGTTTAAAATAAATCAGGTCATGGTCAGTGGGCGGGGGCAATCATGTAGGCCCCAGCACAGCCCGTGAATCAAGGAGACCTCCAAGTCAGTAGGTCCAGGCGGCAATCAGCCGCGTCGGGCCAAAACGTCGTCCGCCCCACATTAAATAAATATAAACCAAACAAATTTTAAACAAGAAACCAGACACCAAACTGAAGTGACGAAAAAAAGAAAAGAACCAAGACAAAACCAAAACAAGAAAAACCAAAATAGGATAAGCCAAAACAGCAACGCAGCTCCAGGAGTGACGGTCAGTAGCGGGCCACAGTTACAGGCCGCAGGGATGCCAGGCATACAAGCGAGCACAGACAATCAGCAGATGCGAGCCTCACAGGACGCAGCTTTAAACGCACACGGCCTGAGAATTACGCACAAGAGAGTGATCAGCAGGGAACCAAGCAACAGTTGAAAACGAACAGGCAGACAACGTGCGGACAAAACATACCAGAGCGGACCATCAGCTGGACACAGCGAGGCTCCAGCGAGCCACTCCCGCCTCCCCCGGGCCAAGCAGTCAGCTGCGCTGCAAGGAGTGGAGAGCGTGTAACCAAACTGCGCATTACGCACGTACAGAGCAAAAGGAGAAGACCGCAGATGCTTACCGGGGTAGAGAAGATTTGTGTGCCTCGACGGCGGTCACAAACACAGGACGGCTGCACCAAACAAACGCTGCACGCCAAACAACACTGACACGCCACACCACAGCCACCACGGGAGCAAGCGAGGAGCGGAAGAGAGGACGGGGCGCGGCCCCACACCTGAATATAACGGTGCGCATGGCACCGCCCCGCAATCACGGTGGTTGGAAAGCTGACAGTGCCGAATAGTGGCAAGGAGGGAGACAACCTCCGGCTACATCTACCCCCTACTTTTGCATCGTCGCCCCGACGATGTGCAAAACATATTGGAACTAACACCAAGGCCTGAAAACGGCAAACTGGGTATTAGACACAGCACCTGGAACTCCACCAGCTATGTTGTCCTGGTGACCAGCAGGCCGAGGAAGATGATGAACGTTCGAATGTTGGCCAGCTGTGGAACGAACGGTTCTACGCAATGCCTGCTGACTAGTACTCGGCTGGGCAGTTGGAGACAGCGAAGAACATGGCGGCAAGGAATTTTCAGGTACTGGACATGTCGCTGGGACAAGCCTGGCCTGCAAAGGAGTCGCGACAGGAGCACTCGTAGGACACGAAGCACCGGGAACAACTGCGGGTGATGGAAGAGGTGTTTCAGGGACCAAAACCCACAGGTCGCCATCACTAGAGGACTCGTGGTCCAGTGCTGCCAAAGCAGGTGGAGAGGGCACTCTCGGTGGGGGAACAGCAGCTTCAGGTCGGACTACAGCCTTCAGCATGTCTCGATGCACATTTCGGACTTTGTGCAAATCGTTCGCCGGAGCAACGGTGTAAACCACTCCTTCGCCGGCAGGAGCTTCCACCACCTGGTAGGTCACAGAGCTCCAGAGGTCCTGGATTTTCTGGCGCCCTCGATTACTGTAGTCCCTCAAGTACACCAGTTGGCCCACCGATAGAGGTGCTTCCCGGACCTGCTGATCATGCCGCTCTTTTCGTCTGCCAGCAGCTGCCAACAACCGCTCGCGAGCACCCTCAAAAGCAACTCTGAGTCTAGCTTGGTGTTCAACCACCCAATCCTGGACCTCGCCAGGCACTGGATCCTGGACCCGACCCAGGAGAAAGTCCACAGGAAGCCGAGGTTCCTGGCCAAACATCAGATAAAACGGGGACTCACCCGTGCCCTGGTGAGGAGTCGTGTTATAGCAAAAGAGCACCTGAGGCAAACAGGAAGTCCAGTCTCGTTTCCGGGATGCTGGAAAAGTGCGAAGAAGGTTATGTAAAGTTCGGTTGAACCGTTCGCACTGACCATTACCGGCGGGATGGTAAGGAGTAGTACGGGACTTTGCAACACCGTACAAAAGGCAGAGCTGGTTAATAAGCGAACTCTCAAAGCTCCTGCCTTGGTCCGAATGAAGGCGGCTCGGAACGCCAAACCTGTAGAACCACTCTGAGATCAAGACCTGGGCCACAGTGGAGGCCCGTTGATCCCGTGTAGGAACAGCTACGGTAAATTTACTGAACACATCAGTCATGACCAGAACATTTTCATACCCGTTCCGGGCAGGCTCCAACAGTGTGAAATCTATCGCCAAGATCTCATTGGGTCGGGAGGCAAGCAAGTGGCCCATGAAACTATGCGACCTTGGTCCAGAGTCTTTCGCGATTTGGCAGCGCTCACACTCCAAGACCCACTGCTTTATGTCAGAAGTCATGTTTGGCCAATAGCACCGCTGTCGGACCAACTCAGCTGTCCGTTCGATGCCCTGGTGGCCGTGTTCTTGGTGCAGCTGATTTAAAGTCTCCTGCTTGAGGACTGCAGGCAAGATGAGCTGGAGACACCCTTCGCCCCCATCTGAACGGAATACCTGACGGAAAAGAACCCCATCTTTCTCCACCAGGCGGTCCCATTGGCGCAAAAAGACCAGAGCTGCCTTAGAAAGCTGTTGCCGTTCAAGCGAGGTAGGTAGAACCTTCCGTCGCCAAAATGGCAGCACAGTCTTCAGGAGGGGATCAGCCTCCTGCAAGGAGCGAAGGTCAGATACAGAATGGGCAGGCAAGACTGAGATCACGGACTGAGTAGTCGACACCACAGGGCCCAGGTGTGGGTCTCGCTGAAGGTCAATGGGAACCGAAGTGCCAAGCAAGGAGTCAGCAACTACATGGGAAGCCGGCATATACTGCCGTGAAAGTGCATCTGCATTCTGATTGCTGCGGCCAGAACGATACTTGATGTTGAAATCAAAAGCAGCCAGTTGGGCAGCCCATCGATGTTCGGTGGCCCCGAGTTTGGCAGACTGGAGATAGCTCAACGGGTTATTGTCAGTGTAGACAGTGCACCTATGCCCCAAAAGATATTCCCTGAACTTCTCCGTCATGGCCCACTTGAGCGCAAGAAACTCTAGCTTCATAGAGCTGTAGTTGGACATATTGCGCTCACTGGGCCGAAGACCCCTGCTAGCGTAGGCCACCGGTCTCACACCACTGCCGGTCTCCTGTGAGAGAACCGCCCCGAGGCCTGCATGACTGGCATCGATCTCAAGAATGAAAGGGCGGGAGAAGTCAGCATAAGTGAGAACTGGGGCTGAAACCAACCTTGCCTTTAAGGCCTCAAAGCTGTCTTCGCACTGAGATGTCCACGCAGCCCCCAGAATCTGACTTGATCCCCTTTTCGTCTTTGTGCCTGCCAGCTCAGCCACCAACCGATGCAGAGGCGCTGCCAGCTTGGCAAAGCCCTCTACGAAGCGCCGATAATAGCTGACAAAACCTAAAAAGGAGCGCAGCTCTGAAACATGACTGGGGCGCCGCCAGTTAGCCACAGCCTCGATCTTCTTGGGGTCGGTGGAGACCCCCTGGCTAGAAATCACGTGCCCCAGGTAGTCAACCTCCCGTTGGAAAAATGCACATTTTTCAAGTTTCGCTTTCAGGCCCTCCTTGTGGAGCCGACCAAGCACCATTTCCAGACGCTGGAGATGTTCCTCAACAGAGGATGAGTAGATGATGATGTCATCAAGATAAAGCAGCAAGGACTGACACTGCTGGTCGCCAAACATCCGCTGCATCAGCCGCTGGAAGGTGCTTGGGGCATTACACAAGCCAAAAGGCATGCGGTTGAACTCAAAAAGTCCAAAGGGTGTACAAAAGGCAGTTTTGGGCCGGTCTTGCTCTGACACAGGAACCTGATTGTAGCCACTGGCCAGATCAATCGTGGAGAACCAGCGGGCCCCAGAAAGTGCATCCAAACTCTCCTCGATACGAGGCAAGGGGAAGGCATCCTTCCTGGTTTTGCTGTTTAGGAGGCGGTAGTCCACACACAAACGCAGGCTCCCATCTTTTTTCCGGACCAAAACGATGGGCGATGCGTAGGGGCTACTGCTCTCCCTAATGACCTCCGACTCCAAAAGCTGATTGATATGGGCCTTCACTGCTTCGTATTCTGAGGGAGGGATGCGTCGGTACCGTTGCTTAACTGGAACATCATCCAGCAAAGGTATATCATGGGAGATAAGGTTGGTGCAGCCCAAGTCACCATCATGGGCTGAGAAGACGGAGTGGTACTTGTGCAGTAGGGATTTTACATCTGTCTGCTCCTGTTCAGTCAGTGCAGACAGATCAAGTGACTCTACCCTATCTGGCACTGAGGGAGTAGCCATCTGAGAAGAAACAGTTGCCAACATGGACCTCTCCTCAGTCACACCGGCAGGCAGGCTAACAACCTGAGCAACTCCCAAGGTGCCAAGACCAGTCCGTGGATAAAGAAGAACCTCGGTTGTCCCAACATTGACCACAGGGACATACACTGTACCCCGGACAACTTGTACAAGACAAGGAGAAGCTAGCAGCCCAGCAGGTAGACCATCTTCAGGGGGCTCAAACAGTACACTTTGACCAGAAAGCTGTTCGGAACAGGTGCTAGCAACCAACTTCATCACCCCACCCGGTATGCGCACAGCTCGCCTGCCTCGGACCCTCACAACACCGGTGGGGTTCCCTGGGGCTTGGGCGGCAGACTGGTGGCACCTCTGCAAGGCTGCAATGACTGGACCAGGTGCTTGTGAAACGGAAGGTGAGTCAAAAAGAGAGGGGCCAAATGCACCAAAGAGCTCTCTATAGCATCGGCGAATCACATTCATTCCCAAGATTCCAGGAACAGAAGTCACAGCACCAGGGGGGTCTTTAACAACAAGGATCCCACAGCAGGGCATCACCTTGCCACAAAGTTTGACATCAAGCTCCAAGTAGCCGATATACGGAATTTCTAGGCCATTGGCCGCTCGCAGCTGTAGCCAGTGACAAGAGTGGAGACGATCATAGCCCCAAGGTGCAAAATGTGCCAAAAAGAAGCTCTCTGTGACTGTGGACACCATGGAACCCGTGTCCACCAAGCATGACACTGTGACTCCCCCAATGGAAACATCAATGTTTGGACATGAAGCAACTAATTCAGCTGCTGCACCTTCCTGTGAGCCTAAGGACTCCCCAACTGAGCTGTGGCTCAACAGCTCAGTGGGCTTCAGTTTTCCGGCAGGTGAGAAGAACGAGGAAGTCCGGCAGTATTGGAGTTCAAGCCAGCTAAAGAATTAGCACGGGGCCGAGGGGGGGCCCGCACGCCATCACACTCACGAGCAAAATGGCCGGGCTGCTGGCACCTCCTGCATATTAATGGGCTATTGCGAGGAGCTGGACCTTGGGTACGGGGGGCCTGCAGGGAGGCAACAGTCTGGGTGAGTTTGTTAAGCTGCTCCTGCTGGTGCTTCAAAAGATCCATCAGCTCACTGAAACCTGGCCCCTGAGATGTGACATTAGGGGTAGGCTGCACACAACCCTGAACCCCGTACTGAAGACCATAAGCTGATGGCAACGAGAAACTGCGCCCCCTGGAACCCCCTGGAAGACCCTCCCTCTCCCACCTAATCGCCTCACCCCGTAGCTCCAACAGAGTGGCAGTTGGCTGGCGGCGAACAAACTGCTTAAGCTCCCTCCGAAGAGAACTATCAAGAACATGCTCAATAAATTGGTCCCGAAGGAGAACATCAGCATTAGGCATCCCATCAGGCGCACACTGCTGGACCTGTGCCATTAAAGCCATGAGGGCCAAGGAAAACTCCTGCAGCGTTTCTCCTTCAAGTTGGCGCCGAGAAAAGAAAGCCTGCTGTAAAGTGACATAAGATTGAGCACAGCCATAAAGCTCCTTTAAGATGGCAAGAACCCGGGCTGGGTCTCCACGTTCCGCGCTAGAGCGAAACTTGATCTCCTCCTTTGCTTCTCCCTCCAAATGATCAAAAATGAAGAAGGCTTGGTCAGCAACAGAAAGATGGCGGGCACGTGCACACGCCTGAATCTCCTCTACCCATTCAGCTATCCCAATACCGGTCTTACCATTGAATATAGGACACTTACGATCTCGAGGTATGACCACCAGCCGCTCTGTGGCTGCAGAGGCAGCACTTGCATACGGAACGTGACCGTCCGGAGCAGAGGAAGAGGAAGCGGCCCCGCCGGAGCCCCCTGAGGATGCAGCCCGCTCCTGACGAAGTCGCTCGTTATCTGCCTTAAGCTGCAACACCAGCTCCCTAAGCTGATGCACCTCCTCCTCCATGCTGACCGAGGGAACGCTGCACCAAGCCCAACAAAATGGTATGAAAGATTGGATCCTAGAATATACGCTGCTGTTTTGGCTCTCACTACTAAGTGAAATAAAAATACCTAACACACACACACAAAAAAAGAGAAAACCTAATATTAAAGTAAACAATAGCAAGAAAAAAAATGAAAACACGTCTCTGCCCCTTAAATGTGGTAATCCTGCCGACAACGCCAGAATGTGGCGAGTTGGGGGGGGGGCTGTTTAAATATCAGTATCAAAATTCAGGTGTCCGACAACGCCACTGGGGAATTGCACCCCAGGAAATACTAGACCAAGATATTAACTAGATCAGGTCACACAGATTCGTTTACCACTGGGGCGAGACGGTTTGTAATTTTAACAGCAAACAAACTTTATTAAACTAAATTATACAAAAGAAAAGAAACAATATGTCACACACCACACATAATATAAAATAGGCACTTGAGCAGGGGAGGGGAATAAGGTCAGGGCTGGGGCTTACCATGCGGCAGAAACCAAAAAGGGAGAAGGGATCCTCAAAATAAACCACCCGTGACACTGCACACACACAACAAAAAAAAGGGAGGGGATTTGTGAAGAATACACCACCACCAGGGGTCGAACTGCCGCCGTCAGCCACCAGCACCTGAACAAAAAAGAGAACAAGGATTAATAAAACATGCCCAAGGACTAAACAAAAAGTGGTGTGGAGTCACTAATAAAAATCACAAAAGAACCATAATTTAATGAACCTAATTTAACCCAACTGAAATCCAATACAAGGAAATATGAGTAATTAAATCGATCTATCACAATTGGTAACCAAAATATAAAGAGACAATTATTGAACTAATTGGAAAGAGCCGCCAAAGAAACACAAATGAAACAAATTAACACAAGGTTTAAAATAAATCAGGTCATGGTCAGTGGGCGGGGGCAATCATGTAGGCCCCAGCACAGCCCGTGAATCAAGGAGACCTCCAAGTCAGTAGGTCCAGGCGGCAATCAGCCGCGTCGGGCCAAAACGTCGTCCGCCCCACATTAAATAAATATAAACCAAACAAATTTTAAACAAGAAACCAGACACCAAACTGAAGTGACGAAAAAAAGAAAAGAACCAAGACAAAACCAAAACAAGAAAAACCAAAATAGGATAAGCCAAAACAGCAACGCAGCTCCAGGAGTGACGGTCAGTAGCGGGCCACAGTTACAGGCCGCAGGGATGCCAGGCATACAAGCGAGCACAGACAATCAGCAGATGCGAGCCTCACAGGACGCAGCTTTAAACGCACACGGCCTGAGAATTACGCACAAGAGAGTGATCAGCAGGGAACCAAGCAACAGTTGAAAACGAACAGGCAGACAACGTGCGGACAAAACATACCAGAGCGGACCATCAGCTGGACACAGCGAGGCTCCAGCGAGCCACTCCCGCCTCCCCCGGGCCAAGCAGTCAGCTGCGCTGCAAGGAGTGGAGAGCGTGTAACCAAACTGCGCATTACGCACGTACAGAGCAAAAGGAGAAGACCGCAGATGCTTACCGGGGTAGAGAAGATTTGTGTGCCTCGACGGCGGTCACAAACACAGGACGGCTGCACCAAACAAACGCTGCACGCCAAACAACACTGACACGCCACACCACAGCCACCACGGGAGCAAGCGAGGAGCGGAAGAGAGGACGGGGCGCGGCCCCACACCTGAATATAACGGTGCGCATGGCACCGCCCCGCAATCACGGTGGTTGGAAAGCTGACAGTGCCGAATAGTGGCAAGGAGGGAGACAACCTCCGGCTACAATAAGATAAGATATACACCAATATAAAAACATTGGTATTGGCTGTTATTTTGTTATTGTATGTTATTTTAAAAATTGATATCAATATCGGCTCAGAATTTCAAAATCAGTTCATCGCAAATTCAGTTAGAAAGTATATGTGTACATTGTATCATTATTTCACAATGTCATATATTATTTTATTGCCTAGGGCACCAAATGTGCACTGGGCAATTCCCTTGAAGAACTTTTCAAAAGCCTATTTATGATGCTATGAGGCATCATCAGTGAATAATTGTATCATCTGTGTGTGCAATTGAAGGTGCATATTTTATGCTCTCCATGTGTTTCTGACACACTGCTACATTTGTGCATGTGCTTTTATCATTTATAAGATTTCTTGATTTTCAGCTCTGCTGGAAGTTGTGAACTGGCAGTGCAGAGATAATTAACACAGGCATTCTAATACTCCTCTGACCTGTTGACCTTCACGCTGTTTATGCTACAACTGCATGCCAACACTCCTCCATAAACTATTCTAAGCTGATAAGTAGATAGTGTTGTGTTTATAATAGATTATAGGGCTGATACCCTCTGATGTGTGTCAACACAGCAGAACTTGTGTGTTCTCAGCCATCAGTTCTCTCTGTCAGGTTGACTGTGATCAAAAGCATATCAAACTTGGCACAGATTCAGAGTGTGCTCTGTGAAGCCATGCTGGTGTTTCAGGCCTTTGCAGATTAAATAGAGCTGAGTTTTGTTTCAATGAGTCCTCTTAAAGTGTCACACCCCTACTGTCTCCAGAGCAGGCACAGGAAGTTTAGAGCCTGTTTTTATCTGCCTCACACAATGGCATCACTGTGCTTGAGTTATTACTCAAAGGAAATGGTTACAGAGGAAGGTTGTATCAGAGTCTTTTGACTGTGGAGGATCATGACTTTTGCTACAGGAGAGGAACTGGAGTATGTGTCTGCCCACCCCCAATCCTCTTTTCATCATAGCTTTTCCTAAAAAAAAGTTGTCTTCTCTGTGAATTGGTGTGAAACTCAGTTTCAGCTTCAGTAAGAAGGTTCAAAGACTTGCTAACATGAAAGCTCATTATGTTGATCTAAATGTGGAATACATTAACAAAGAAGAGGAAACATTTGTGCCACACAAAAACATTATTTCAACCATGTATTGTGACTCTTCTCAAGTTGATGCATTTTTTTTTTTCTTGAGTGAGTTTGCGAGTTTTCCCTCTTCAAGCCCTTTCAAAACTGCTTCAATGAAACAATGTGGAGAAGAGAACATCACTCCTTGGCTTAAACTGCTCAAAGCTTGAAGACAAAAGGAGGCACTGCATATCACCCAGTGTTTTACATTACATGCATACAGACGGCTTTCATTGGTGCTGACAGTCGAATGTAAAAATTCTAAGAAGTCATTTTGGCTTAGAAGTACTTTATTAATTCCCTTCTTTTTACTACACACATTAAAGAAATACATACCAACACACATGCATTGGAGAGATGCAAGAAAGATGGGGCTGCCAAATAGTTGACTGAGCTTAAGCTTTCTGAAAGGTTTAGGTTTGGTTTTCACTGGAAAAATATGAACTTATTTAATTAACTGTTCATGTATATTTTCCGTACATTACATTTTCATCAAAACAAGAAAGAGAACAAAACTATCTCCTCCACTGTGCAGAAATTGTGTGATCTACTGTATGGAAAGTGTACTTTCAAGTCAAAAGGCTGAAGCTCAAGTGAAGTCACAAGTCATTGGTGTTTAAGTCAAAGTCAAATTGCAAGTCTTTTTTTATTTAGTCAAGTTGATTCTAAAGTCATCAAATTTGTGTCTCAAGTCTGGCTGACTGACCTGCGTCCATACCTCTGACATGAGCTTCAGCTACATTCCCAACTGTGTGTACAAGCAAGACCATCTTTGTGTTTATCTCAGCATTAGAAGAGGCACCAAGGCAAATGTGGAGTAGAGTTCTTAATCTTAACCGGAGCTGGGTTTGGGCTGAAAATGTGCACTGATTGGCTAGGTCAAGTAGGGCTCAGGCTGTGCGCTTGTTTTTTTTTTTTTTCAAACAAGCGCACTGCATCTTAGAAGATTAGGACTGTAATATGAACAATTACAAAGCAGCAGCCTACAATGTAAGAAGAGCAGTAAAAGAAGCAAAAAAGGACTACAGAGGAAAGTGGAACCATAATTCTGCAAAGGAAATCCCAGAAGCCTGTGGCAAGGTCTAAGGAATATGACAAATTACAAACCTACATCCCTCTCCTTGTCAAGTGCTGATTCGTCCTTAGCAGGTGAGCTTAACAATTTCTTTGCTCACTTTGAGGCCATCAGTATTCAGCAAGCAAAAACAGCTGAAACATACAGTAATGAATGGGTGGGTGCACCTCTGACACCTTTCATGCCAACACATTCTCACTCCGACCTCGTCACATATCAACATTTGGTTATAGACCTTCCATGTCCAGACACAACATGAAGGATACCCTGGGTGCATTGGTTTTTGACATTCTGGGATGCTAGAGGCCTGAGGCCTGTACTACGAAGCAGGATTTTATGTTAGCGAGGTAACTTCGGGGTTACTTCTGGGTTTTCAGTACTATGAAGCTGATTCTCTTTTTACCGGTATAAATCACAGAGGCAGCTTTATTTTTATTTTTTTATTTATTTGATTAGGACAATGCATATTAATTGACATGTCAGCAGAAGCATCAACGTAAATATGCCAGAGTTAGCATAAATGCTAATTTTAATCCGTTGTCCTAAGGCAGGTGTTGAAAAACATAGAGAAAATACATTATACATACACAAATACACTATGACAAATAGATAAAACATGCAAAGATCCCACAGAATAAGTTCCAGTTCACATAGAAAAGACAAAAAGGTTACTCATGAGAGCAGGTCTGATTTGTTATTAACCACTGCTTAAGGGTCTTTTTAAAGGTGGTGTAGTTGTGACAGCTTCTAACATGAGCTGGCAGTGAGTTCCAGGACTGCGTTCCTCTAATGGACACCACCATTTGGCCAAATTTAGTCCTGCGCCGTTGTACATCACAGTCTCCTCTACTCAGTGCTCTGGTGTTTACTCTAGAGGATTTTTTCTTTATGAAGTCCTGTAATGGTGGAGGGGCTAAGCCATTCAGAACCTTATAAATGAGACAAACATCCAAAAACAACTGGTAGCTATCAAAGTCCAAAATTTTGTACTTATTGGTAATTTTACAATAATGGTAATTTATTGTTTTTTTGTCTAAAGTTTTAAGTGTTCTCTTGAAGAGGGACTTGATTGGTTTTAAAGTACTCTCAGATGTATGTGACCATGTTGTGTAACAGTAAGAAATGTGAGTTAATATCATTGCATGCATATAGGTCTTCGCTGACTCCGTAGTCTGAACAGCTAACCTGCTCTGGAGCAGGTTAACTTCAGAGTAACGGATCACAGCCTTTCAACATCCCGACCTCTGACCAATCAGATCGCTGAAGGAAAAAGTATCCATAAGCTAAAATGTGGAGTGACAGGATAAAAAGAGGAGCCTATATGTTGTTATAGGTCAGTGAAATGATTTAATTGTTCCAGGGCTCTATTTCCACTGGTTTTAAAACAGAGCTTCTGACAAACACATTAAACACATAATTTTTGGCACTATTTGAAATTATTGAGTTTATTCTAGTCTGCAGTGATCACTGACAGTGCCGCTATTTTTACACTCTGATTCCATCACTGCAGCTCAAAATAACGACACACCTGTGTGATGAGAACTAGGAAAAGAAGATTATATTCTATTAGTAAAATAATCCACACATTGTTAATTATCTCCCATTACTATAAATGTAACATTTCGGTCAGATAGACCTCATCAGTCCTTAGCTATTTTTCCACCCTTTACTTCAGTAGCAGAAACACTGTTATTACTTCAAAGTGTTTTGTGTAACATACTCAGAGTGGTATTATCATCATCCAACTAGTTAGTAAAAAATACTCTATACTAATGTCACATTGGACCATAACTTCAGTGTTATTTTTGATAGTGTTTTCAATATTTCTAGATCCTCTGTTTAAGATTACAGATTGTCATTTACATCCCACGCCACTGTTATGATTTACTACCGTTTCATCTCATATCATATGAATCAGCCTACTTCATTCATGGTTCTGATGATGTCACTCGTAATTAACAACCCCGCCTTTTTTACATGAACGCGTTTGTGAATGGATAGGAAAACCCAGAGTTGACTGAACTAGTTGCTAACCAGCTTCGTAGTACCCGTTTTCCAGACGGTCAAAGTTAGGCAGTGATGGGCAAGCTACATGGATACTGTAGTGAGCTGAGCTACCAGCTACTCAGCAACAAATGAAGCTTCACTACACAAAAGCTACCACCCAGAAAAATGTAGTAAGCTAAGTTACACAGACACAGCAAAAGTAGTTAGCTACATGAAAAGCTACTTACCGGTAGTTAAACCAGCTCCACATAGTGATAATGATAATACTTAATTTGAGTTGAACCAATGTCATGCCAAGTGAATATTCTTGTGGTTACCTGCCAATTTAGTTAATCCAAAACAAAAGATTGCTGGAATTCCATTTACTTTATTAGGACATTCCTTAACAAGGAAACACTTCCCAAGACTTTAAAACAATGCCTAAAATAAGAATATAGGCTAAGTATGGTATAATAGTATATTCACTCTACACAAGACAGGGTCAGACAGTTTTACATTAATGTCTTGTCTATCGGCAAACCTTAGCAGCAGTGAAACATGAGGAGCGTAACGTGTTTTACCATTTAACATAGCTCGGCTGTTAGCATATTTCAACAATATTTAATCTTTTTTGCCCAAACACTGCTTGCTAATGTTACCATCAGGTAAACCAGTGACCTGTTAGCTAACAGCCATATACTGTGATACAATAAATATTTGTTGTTACCATTTGTTTGAGTGAATGAACGCAGAGTGGTCAGTGCTACCGAAAATAGTTGGAACACAACCAGTAGTGAGTTTATGAGACGGACACGCTTGCTAGTGTGAAATTGGCAGGTTTTTGAACTGAGTCTGGTTCTTACTGTCACCCGGACACGAGGATGCAAGCCTGTAAGCAATCCAATTGGACTTTCCCGTCACGTCGAGGGGCTTTCCCAAACTAGATGCCACATGCCCCCCCACTCTATCGATGCATTTAATGCACTGGCAGATTCCAGTGGATGTAGCTAGGGGGAGGACCCAAGTACCAACTTTCGGAAAGGGCCTCGGCTCATGCTTCCGTTGTTTTAAGATAAGATAAGATATCCTTTATTAGTCCCACAGTGGGGAAATTTCCAGTGCTACAGCAGCAAAGTGGACAGCAAAGATAGGGAACAACAGTACAGAGACAATAAATAGTAGCAATATAAACAGTATATAAAAAGTATGAAAAATTAAAAGAGGCACACGTGAAGTATAAAATATAGAAATAATACACAATATATACACAATATATACAGTCTAAGCAAATGTGCATTATAGTGCAGTCTGTTGGTGTGTATGTATGTGTGTGTGGTCTACTGGGAGCACTGCTGGTTGTAGAGTCTGATAGCTGCAGGAAGGAAGGACCTACGAAAGCGTTCCTTCACACACTTTGGGTGAAGCAGTCTGTTGCTGAAGGAGCTCTCCAGTGTTCTCAAAGTGTCCTGCAGGGGGTGGGAGTCATTCACCATCATGGATGACAGCCTAGCCATCATCCTCCTTTCACCTACCACCTCCACTGAGTCGAGGGGGCATCCCAGGACAGAGCTGGCCTTCTTGATCAGTTTATCAAGTCTCTTCCTGTCAGCTGTCGAGATGCTGCTCCCCCAGCAGACCACTCCAAAGAAAATGGCTGATGCCACCACAGTGTCAAAAAAAGTCTTCAGGAGTGCCCCCTGCACTCCAAAAGACCTCAGTCTCCTGAGCAGATAGAGTCTGCTCTGGCCTTTCTTGTAAAGTGCAGTGGTGTTATGAGTCCAGTCCAGTTTATTGTTCAGGTGAACACCCAGGTACTTATAAGATGTCACCATCTCGATGTCCATTCCTTGGATGTTCACCGGTGTCAGGGGGGAGAGTGTTCGCCTGCGGAAATCTACCACCAGTTCTTTGGTTTTCCCCGCGTTGATCTGGAGGCGGTTCTGCTGGCACCAGTCCACAAAGTCCTGCATCAGTTCTCTGTACTCTCTGTCGTCCCCATCTGTGATGAGGCCGACGATTGCAGAGTCGTCAGAAAACTTCTGCAGGTGACAGGTGGGTGTGTTGTATGAGAAGTCTGCAGTGTAGAGGGTGAAGAGGAACGGAGCCAGGACCGTTCCCTGCGGGGCCCCTGTGCTGCAGATGTAAGAAAAATGCTCAACTTCAGCAAACACTGAAATGACGAGACTCAGAGAACCACGGAGAAAAGTTACAGCCAACGGGAATAATTTATTCGCAGAACGTCAGCATACAACAGATACACTGGTCTACACGTCCAGATTGGTAGAAACAGCTCTCCCGAACAATCACCCTTCCTATTCTTATATCCTCCTGGGTGGGTGTGTGTGTGTGTGTGTGTGTGTTGTGTGTGCGTCATATTTTCTGGGAATTGCAAAGTTCTTTCCTGCTTACTCCTAAAACTGTGGGTCATTTGTCACCCCATTCTACTTATCTCTTTTTCCTGGCAAAAACAACTGTCTCTATTGTGAAACTTGTCCCAACCATCCTAACGGTCAGGTCACCCTACTCCAGAATGTTCCACCCCATTTAACCTCCCAAGGCTTAGTTACACATGAACCACTTAGATTTATCAAAACACCTCCCATGGATTATTTTACTGTCAAATCTGATATTTGCCTAACTGCTTCCCGAGCCTTGTGTAATACAGAGTGATGATGCATTATCTGCCTCTACACAGACGACCATGTCGGACACACAGTCCCGTGTCCTCACATACTGTGGACGGTTGGTGAGGTAGTCCAAAATCCAGTGTGTGAGGTGCTGGTCCACCCCGGTGTGCTCCAGCTTGTCCCTCAGCAGTGCAGGCTGGATGGTGTTGAAGGCACTGGAGAAATCAAAAAACATGATTCTCACAGTACTCCCAGGTTTCTCCAGGTGAGAGAGAGCTCGGTGTTGGAGGAAGATGACAGCGTCGTCCACCCCAATGCCAGGCTGGTAGGCAAACTGAAGTGGATCCAACGATGCGCTCACCAGGGGGCGGAGATGAACAAGGACCAGCCGCTCCAGGGTCTTCATCAGGTGGGATGTTAGTGCCACCGGCCTGTAGCTGCTGAAGTCCTTGGGGTGCAGAGTCTTGGGCACAGGTACCACGCAGGATGTTTTCCACTGCTGTGGCACTCTCCCCAGCTTCAGGCTCAAGTTGAACATGTGCTCAACAATCCCACACAGTTGGTCTGCGCAGGACTTGAGGAGCCTGGAGCTGATGCCGTCTGGACCTGCAGCCTTCCTCGCTTTGATCCTCCGGAGCTGGTTTCTCACCTGGGTTGTTGTGAGGGACAGGTTGGGGCAGGGGGGCTGTGTATTGGAGGGTGTGAGTGGGGGGGTTGGGTTGATGGGATGAGCAGTGGGGGGTGGCTGTGAGCTGAGTGTTGTAGGGAGGGAGGAGGAGGTGGGGGAGGAGTTGGGGCAGTGTGCACTGGGTGCAGAGAGGGAGGGCTGCAGCATGGAGGACTGGGCTGGGGAAGGGGTAGATGACCATTCAAATCTATTGAAGAATATGTTTAAGTCATTTGCCCACTCAGCTGTGTGTACATATTTCATATTCGCTCTCCCACACTCAACAGAACACGCCTGTGCTGTGGGGATGTTTTAGATCGTTCCGCAGGGTTTGGCCTTGGAAAAAAGAGCTTGAGCGGTCGCTACCATGCTACTTGATCAGTAAAACAGTTAAGCTATTGAAAAGCTATTTGATTCAGGAAATAGTGACGCTACCGCCAAGCTACCAAAAAATGTAGTTAGTTACTAACGACGCTATTTGTAGTGACGCTACTGCCCAACACTGATGTTAGGGTTAGTCAAACCAGATAACAAAAACATATCCTGGGTAAGTTGAGCTGGCTTTGTAGTACAGGCCTCAGGTTAACTTCAGAGTATCAGATCACGGGCTGTCAACATCCCGCCCTTTTGACCAATCAAATCACTGAGGAAAAACAAGTATCCATGGACAAAGTTCGGGATTCTATGGTAAAAAAGAGGAGCCTATATGCTGTTATAGGTTGGTAGAATCATTTAATTGTTCCAGAGCTCTATTTTCATGGGTTTAAAACAGAGCTTCCAACAAATGGGGAGATTGTTTACAACACTAAATGTGATTTTAGCACTATTTGAAACTATGCAACTTTTGTTTTGGTCCACAGTGATATTGTTACTTGTATGGTGGCCCTGAAGTGCAAATCACAACGACAAATAGGAAAACATAACAACAAATTTAAAAACACGACAACAAATAGGAAAACACAACAACAAATTAAAAAACACAACACATACGTACTTCATCATCATAGTCCTTTCTGTAAGTGTCCTGGGATCTGCATCACAACCACAGCCTCACGCAAACATCTATCAACCTGTTAATTTAAAACTTTGTGGGATTTATTACGTTTTATGTATCTTTACATTGGACCTCGCTGTGGTAACATGATCCACTCAGATTAACTTGTGATACTATCAACAATCATGTTTTACATCAAAGGCCACAAACTTTACTTTCTCTCAACGCAACGATATTCTTTACAGTTCATTTAAACTCATTCATAAGCATTTGACATGACCAAGAACTCTCATTTTGAAGCGATTTGGATGCACAGGTAGGCACAGGTGTAGGAAACGAGAATGATCAGAGGCACAGAATAACGTCAGTATTATACAGACTTATATCGTTTGACTACAACATATATATCAACCCACTCACATTTTGAATGCATTCAGGTTTCATTATTGTGAAGCGTTTACAGAATGTCACAGGGAATCGTGCTCTCTTGGCTTTCGTCCTGATATCTCCATGGCTCAGCGTTACTTTGGAGGATAGCGGTGGAAACATTGATCCATTCATGCGATTGATGTCCAGCAACCTGTTTCTATGATAATTCAAACGACAGCATTAAATTAATGTAATAGAGGCATGAGCGATCACAATGTTTATTTCCTGGTTAGCTGACAACGGGTTCTCAAAGGCTACGCCCACCACACATCTGTCTCTATCTGCAGTTAATTCAGCCATCACTTAATCTTGCCCACCGGTGCCAAATGAAATTTCCTTCCTTTTAAAAAGACGGACAGTGCACCCATTCAATCAGCGACGATTCTTGTTGATGGCAAGGTACCTACCTTTTCCAGTAGAAGTTAATGTCGTTGTGTTTTCTGCTTTGTGGTTGTGGTTTCTGTTTTGTGGTTGTGTTTTCTGATTTGTTGTTGTGTTTTTTTAATTTGTTGTTGTGTTTTCCCATTTGTTGTTGTGTTTTCCTATTTGTTGTTGTGATTTGCACTTCAGGGCCACTGTATACTTGTGCTACTTTTATACTCTGACTCCATCACAGCAGCTAAAAATAATGGCTATCTAAAAGTTTACCAGGTATCACTGTGCTGTGAGCCTATGTGACATTAGTATAATACTACTCTGAGTATGTCACATAAAACACTTAAAAGTAATACCAGACTGTTTCTGCTGCTGAAGTAAAGAGTGGAAATGTAGTTAATGACCAATGAGGTATATCTGACCGAAATGTGGCATTTATCATAACAGGGGCCAATTAACAGTGTGTGGATTATTTTATTTATCTGTTTTTCTGCAATGCTGAGTGCTATGAAGTTGGTCTGTGGGTTAGGGTTAGATTTCGGCAAGTAGTGATTAGGGTTAGGATTAGGGTAATCATCCAGGAAATTAATGTAAGTCTATCTAATGTCCTCGACAGTGACATATACATGTGTGTCCATGTGTGTGTGTGTGTGTGTGTGTGTATCCAGAGTTCCAATAAGTTAAACTGAATGATGTTCCAGGAATAGAGACATAGTGGAAGAGGCAGGCTGATGGCATTGATAGTCCTGTGCCACAGGGACATGAAGGGATACCACAGTGAGACATATGCATTAAAATAAAGAATATCTCAGTGATCCCACAATTTCACTATGTTGACAAGTAAATCAATTTCCAATTGTCCACCAGCATGCCTGCTGATTCTTCAGCAAGGCACTAAACCATGAGCCTTCTAATGGATTTTAATGGCCTTTAACAGCAAACCCTGTGGTCAGCTCCCACTTGTAATTACACACATCACAAAATAAGTAAAAATAAAGAACTGTATTGTATGTTGAGAGAAATGATACACTCCTCTGTGCCTCTTGTCTCCTGCTCCTCTGTCTTCATCACTCCACTGCTTGTCCTTGTAGGCCTTCCTCTGGCAGCCAAACAAAGGCTGGGCCTTTAATTGACCATGTTACTCAAGAAAGTGTGTTTAGAACAAGCAAGAGTTACACAGAGACACACACACACACATACAAACACAAAGCTCTCAAGTAGTGCAGCCATTAAGATGTAGGGCATGCTATGCTTGCTGCCTTACTGCAGTCGTGATGAGATTACTGAAAATAATGTTTGTGCCTGCGTGCTTCCTAACTAGCTTGTTGTCTGAATACATACAAAGTCATTTTATTTAATATAATAATGAAATAACTCAGCTACAACATTAAGAGTTCAGTGTGTTGTAAGTGGCAAGGTTACGTGAGTGAGAAATTGAATAGGGCAAGAATTAAGATTAAAAAATGTATTCGGAAATCTCAGAGAATCTCAAAAATAAAGAAAATATAGATATATCTCATGTTAAATAACCACAACTGTTTGACAGAACATTTTATGGTCACATATGGTCATGCTGTAGTTAGTGTACATCATTCTGTACAGTGAAGCTCAAACATCCAAGAGAAATAACAATAAGCGAATTAATTGGATAAGGACTTTAAAGTTACTGGGTATAACATAATAAACCTGATATTGAATTTCTACTGAAGGAAAAACAGCTAGAGTGAGAGTGGGCTGAGTCAAACTATCACTCACAGCTCAGGCCGTCAAGGGAGCATGCCCCTGTTTCTCTGCACAGACTTTCAGGGAGGAAGTCACTGAGATTGGCAAATGAACAACAACAACAACGCCAAAGGTGCCTCGAAACTAATCTGGAGATGAGAATAGGTCAGAATATAGCATTTCCTCACTGGGAACAACAGAAACTTTTTTTTAATTGGTAAAATAATGTGACAAAAAGAGTGACATACTGTATATGGATAGACTACAAAGGACAAACATAATGGACAGACATACAGACATGATTAGTTACAATGATGCATGCTTTGATATGTGTTTACAGATGTGTAGAAAGAACACAGTTGTCAGCACATGTTTTTTTTATTATTTGGTTGACTGAAGAAACAGTTAATAAGGTTTACACACTACAACAAATGCTTTCTGTAAAGATCAGGTGCAAACAACATTTCAATGATGATAAACACTTATGCCTAGGAACCTTCACTGGACAGTTTCCCGCTCCTCACAAACTCCTAAGAATGTGAGTGGCCCATTAGTTTCTATTGATCACCCCAGTTGGTAGCCTCACTTATGGCTGTCCAGGACATAATTATGATTGGTGCGATGGCAGGTCATGCTGTGCCATGTGTTAAACGCCTTCACTTTATGAGCTATAAAACTCTGAATAGATAATCAATACAGTGTCACCTCGGTCTAAGGAGCATGGAAGCTTGATGGAAAGTTCTTATGGCCCAAATAATGTCCTTGAATAAATGTGCATGCAAGCATTTCTGTTCATCAGTTCTCTCTTGCAACATGCACAATTATTGATAGGAGGAGGATAGTGTCTTTGTGTTTTCCACAGACCGCTAACTTAGCAACAAATACATTACAGGATATTAGCCTTTGACCTCTGATTTCTGCCCATCCTCTTCCTTTGTCTTCCTTTAAGGTGGTGCTGGTGGGTTCATCCATCAATGAAAGGGATCAGATGCTGTTTATCAGCACAGACGAAGGTTCCTCCTTCCAGCGTCAGTCCATATCCTTCACTCCGGACACACTCATCTTTCACCCTAAAGAAGAAGACAAGCTCCTGGCCTACAGCAAGGAGGGCAGGGTGGGTATCAAAGCACTGCACAAATATGAAAGTAGATAGCTGCTTTTGAAGCTGGAAGAATGAACAAGAAAACAGCAGTGATGATACACCAGGAAGACATCTCTTGTGTCAGTGCAGCTTAGCAATGCATTAAATTTCAATTGTCATGCGCACAAGCAGAACACGAACCTCAAAGAAAACTTAATATATGATTTACCATACAATAATACTGCTGTAGGGCAACTCTTATGCACATGATGTAAACCAAACAGTGGCCATATGCGAACACACACACACACACACACACACACACACACACACACACACACACACACACGCGCGCGCGCGCGCGCACACACACTTTGAATACACTTCATATTGACAACATGCTGCAATCTCACTAGACTTTCTGTTTGAAGAAGCTCTTTGAAATATTTTGTCAAGAAGAGAAAAAAGGTCTAAATTTAGATGTGATAATTACACATTAAACACAATCCATTTGTGTACACTTTTTCTCCCATTATTCCAACAGTATAACTTTCAGTCAATATTGCAGGTGCTCTACAGGTGACTATTTGCCCTATCCTTGAAGAGCACCTGATTTTTTATAATTAACTACACAATGTCTTAACCCAGTACAGCACTCGCTATTTTTCTTCACTATCAGGGACTTTGGTTTTGTCATAGGTTGGAGCTATTTTTCATAGCTTTCCCTAATTTATTTCAGTTGTAATAAAATTGTTCTCATCAGTGTAATTGCTGAGCTCTCTGGACATGACAACGTGGCACCAGCAGTGATGGGATGATAAACATTTGTAGCCTGCCATTCAGACAGGTTCTAAAACAAATTGTTTAGTAAAAAAAAAAAAAAAAAAGCTCTGTAAACCACCTTATTTGGAGGTGAAGGCATCAGAGTGGACTGTACTGTTAGCTCTCCATTTCTGCATGCTTATTGCAATGCATGCTTATTTACACAGCACCTTTAACCAACAAAGCATTCAAAGTGCTGCAGATAAGACCTAAAAACGTATCAGCCAAAAGTAATGTAAAATACAACTTAATGTAAAGTACTGTCCTGTAGCTAACAAACAAAAAAGTTTTTTAGTATTTTAATTACAAGTATCTACGTGAATATCTCACTGTGGTGTTTTGACATCTACATACATGGAAACCAAATAGCCAGTGTTGTTCTATTTGTTAAGATATGGTAATTAATACTGACAATTATACTGTGGAGGAGGGTTCTCAGGTGCTGGTTAATGAGTGAGTAACAAGTGAGTTTTTAATCTCAATGAGGTTTTCCTGGTTAAATAAAGGTCAAAATAAAAAAATAAAAAATAAAAAAATAATAATAAAAACATGCACCGCTGTATAGTAGATAATAGCGTAACACTTCATATTATGGTACACATATTCACCATTAAGTGGTTGCTTGTTAACATGCATATCAGTAGCATATTGGTTATTTATTAGTCATTATGAAGCACTTATTAATGTCTTATTCTGCAATACCAGATTTCGACAGTACTAGTCCATTAACAAAGAGTTTTTCTTCAATAATGTCCTGATTTTAGCTTATTGATAGTAAGTAAGGATGTTGCCAAACATGAGTTATGATCCTAATATTTTTTGCTCTGTCTGGGCCTGATAAGGTGGTAGTGCCACAAGAATTGTCATTCTCCCTAATTACACTAAATAAATATGGTCTTTTTTATGTGACTAAACACAAAACTGTAAGTGTTAATAGTGTCCAAATAACTCTAAATTAAGTCTTCCTGGCTGAGAATAGACCACATCAGGCCCCGTGAATGGAACATTTACATTTAAAAACCGCCCAAATGGTACCACTTAATTTCTACAGTAAGGAATTTTTCTACCATCGGAGAACTTCAAGCCTAAAATATCACTTCAATACAAAGCATTTAGCCGCGAACCTGGAGGTCCTGGCTAACACAGCCTCTGATGCCAGCGCTAGCAGCCAGCCTCGTCAAGCCACACTTGACCAGGCATTCAGACACAAACTGAGTAAATCTACCTTTGACCAACTAACTAAATCCCTTACAAAATGGACTGCAGACAAAACATGCTCTTATTCATTATTTCAAATTTTAAAAAAGGATCAGTGTCCTTCTACATTCACAAGTCTTAAACGCATGCACATACCCTCTAATTGAAAGTGTACTATCAAGTGAAAAATGGAGCTGGAGACATATACAGTCATGGAAAAAATTATTAGACCACCCTTGTTTACTTCAATTTCTTGTTCATTTTAATGCCTGGTAAAACAAAAGGTACATTTGTTTGGACAAATATAATGATAACAACAAAAATAGCTCATAAGAGTTTAATTTAAGAGCTGATATCTAGCCATTTTCCATGGTTTTCTTGATAATAACCAAAATCACTTAAGTTCTTACATCAATAGCTACGGCATTGTACTGCCAAAAACAGTGCTTTTAGGCATTTCATGTTTTCTTTTCTGTCTGTTAGTCACATGATACACACAGGAGTTAGTACTTGATTGCATAACCATTGTTTTTGATGACTGCAGTCATGCGTCTTGGCATGCTGTCCACCAGCTTCTGACATTGTTCTGCGGTGACAGCAGCCCATTCCTGTTGCAAAAATTCTAACAAATTTGCTTTGTTTTTGGGCTTGTGGTTCTTCATTTTGAGTTTGATGACATTCCACAGGTTTTCAATTGGATTTAGATCTGGTGATTGAGCAGGCCACGGCATGGTTCGAATGTTCTGGTTCTCCATCCAGGCTTTAACTGACCTTGCCGTGTGGCAAGGGGCATTGTCTTGTTGGAAAATCCAGTCATTCGAGGCAGGAAAGAGTTTATCAGCTGATGGAGTAAGACTGTTTGGAAGAGTAGCCCTGTAGGTGACCTGGTTCATTCACCCTTCACACCCATACATTCTCCACCCATACTGAAACAACCCCAGATCATCACCGATCCACCCCCATGTTTTACTGTAGGGGCAAGACAGTCTGGTTTGTAGGCTTCTCCAGGCTTCCTCCTAACCAATAAGTTGGCTGGAGTGGGCATCAACTCAAATTGGATTCATCACTGAAGAGAACCTTAGCCCAGTCATCAACAGTCCAATCCTTGTGATCCCTAGCAAAGCATAAGCCGGCCTTCCTCTGCCTTTCGTTGATGAAGGGCTTCTTCCGTGCTCTGTGTGACTTCAGACCAGCTTCAAGAAGTCCGTTTCGAACTGTCCTTGTGGAACAAGTCACATTTCTCGACAGTGTCCGCTCATTTTTAAGGTCCCTGGAGGTCTGACGACGATTCTTGACACAAGAACAGATGAGTGCATAGTCCTCTCATGGGGTAGAAAGACGTTTCCTGCCTCGACCAGCTAGCAATTTGGTAGTACCATGTTCGGCTTGCTTTTTCTTGGTGTAATGAACGGCTGTCTTGGAGATCTTCAGTTTTTTGGCTACCTGTCTCTCACTCATGCCAATTTCCAGCAGTGCCAAGATGGCTGCCTTTGTGGCTTCACATAATTCTTTTGTTTTAGGCATTATGTGAGAGCTGACAACTTCTGAGTGGTGCTACGGCTTGAATGTAAGCAGGAGACCACTCTAGGCCTTTGCATGTAAATTGAAGGCATGAAATGGCCTCTTATATACCCTGGGAATACAGTTAGGCTTAAGCATGTCAAATAGGACATAAAGTATTATGGAATCAGCTGCATTTGTTGTCGTGTTCATTGTATTCTTCAGGTAATACACCTTTAGTGGTACCAGGCATTAAAATGAACAAGAAATTGAAGAAAACAAGGGTGGTCTAATAATTTTTTCCATGACTGTATGTGGGATGTTACGTCCAAAAGTTGAAAAGTTTGAGCCAACTCAACTCCTCCTCAACTTTAATAATTTACATGTAGTTCAATAAGAAATGTATTAGGTTTCATTTGGGCAAGTTGTATATGGAAGTGAGTAATCTAATCAAACAGAACAAAAAAATCATTCAGCTGGAGGCTGATGGGAGGACGCTCAGCAGCATCTTTTCTTTTTTTCAGCTGGAAATGTACAGTTGTAATTGGCTTTACAACTGAGTTTGATCATTAATGAATCACTTTTTTCTGGCCCTGAGCCAGAAAGATTTTTATGTGCAGAATTTCAACAGGATATTTTGCCTCAACAACTAAACCTCAGTCAATGACAGAGATAGTGTTTAGTAAAACGTTGTTGTGTTTCTTTATGGTAGAGGAAGTTTGTGTGGTGAAATACTTTTCTCATCTCCAATGTACTTTTCAGGCTTCAAGGATACCTTATGCGTAGGAATCAATAGTCATTTATTATGGATGCGATCAATGCTGTACAAGCTCAGGCAACACACACACACTACAAATACACACACACATAATATTAGGCACACTCACACACAGTCACACACAGAAAACCTGCTGTGATGAATGAATAATGAATTGAGCTCAGTCTTAACTTGGTGAAGCATGAAATTCAGTAGCTTGATTGGGTGAACTGGGGCGATCATAATAGTAAAGATAATTGTGAAGGATATAGCTGGTAATAGAGCTGGGGTTAGACTTTATAATTTATTGCTACAGGCTGTTAGTGTGTGTTTTGCTGTCTAATTGTGGTCTTCTCTCTTTTGGTGTGTGTGTTCAGCTCTTCACTTCAACAGACCTAGGCCGTAAGTGGACTTTGCTTCAGGAGCGGGTGACCAAGGACAAGGTCTTCTGGTCAGTTAAACTGTATTTTTTATTTTTTATTTTTTATTTTTTTATTGATGAACAAGGACTGCAAGATTCAGCTTAATGTCCAGAGTGTCACAGCTCATAGCTTCTTCATTTACGTATACTACCTGTATAAAGCAACAACAAACAGGTCAGCAGTAGACACCTACTGCTAGAATGCTAGTAGGCAGATGAGTCCTTACATCTTGTTATAAAGATGATACAAAGCAAGACTTACTTGTTCATACAAACATATGTCAGAACTTGCTTGACAGACATAACTCAATAAATGAGAGGATCAGTAATAATAAGGGTTAGGGACTTGCTGTAAATTGAATAAAATAGTTTGGTGGCATAGTAAATTCCCACATGTTCAGCGTCTCTGTTATGCAAACAGCCCTCATCGTCACAGCTCCGTTCTCCCTGCCTCCCTCCTGTCCTCAGTGATTTTCCACTCCAACTTCCAGCCTCGCCCACCTCACCAGCTCAACTCTATTCACCTGCCAACGCACCTGCAGCTCATTCTAATCAGCCCGGTATTTAAGCCTCTCCTGCATACTCACTCGTTGCCAGATTGTTTCTCAGCCTGTCCCCGACCTGCTCTCCTCGCCTGCCTACTGGTAAACTTACCTGCCTTCCGTCCCTGACCACGTTTTCTGCCTCAGCGTCTCTGTCGTCTGTCTGTTCTCCCGGCTCTGACTCTTCCGCCTGGCCCCGGCTCTCCCTCCGTCTGCTCCCCATCGGTACTTCTGTCTACACGGACTGCTCTCCTGGCTTCGACCCTCTCGCCTGTCACCGACGGTTCTCCAGCGCTCTCCTCATCGGCGCCTCTGCACGAACGACTGGATCTTCAGGCTTCAGATCCCTCTCTCCGTCATCAGCGGCTGAAGTAAGCTTCCTCCCTTCACCGTACATAGAGAGAGAACTGAATTGTTCGGATCCGGGGGCTCTGGTGCTTCCCCCTCCGTTCCGTGGCTGGATTCGGCTTCATCTTCTTTCCTCATCTCTGTTTCAAAGACTTTGTAGGGGCGCTCAGCCTGATGATTGAACTGTACGCGGAGTTAGCTCTCTCTGCTCCGCTGCCTGTTAGCTGTTGTGTAATTTTCCAACTGTTCCTGATTACAAGAGTGCTGCATTTGGGTTCCACACACACCCGTTACACTCCTAGGTGAAGATGGATGTTGTCATCTCTTTAGGTTTTGAAGCCATAGTTCAGCATATAAAAAAATATCAATATCAATCTCTTTCTTGTGTGTTGTACAGGGCCGTACAGAGACCTTTGGAAGGGCAGGTGCTCAAAGTTAAAAAGGGGCACATTGAGCACAGATTTGAAACACGGTACAGAAGTATACCTTGCAATATAAACCGTTGAATTTTAGCGACCCTTATTCATAAAGAAGGGAACACGGAATGACAACATACCATATCATTGAAATATTCCTTTATTTGTTAGAGGCCGCAACTGCAAAGCAAAATATGTGTCTTTTTTACCTCATGGGTACAACATTGGACACCTTTAGTTGAGGAGATTGGTGAGGAGGCTACTGCTGCTGATATCGCTGGAGGTGGGCTGTACTGATCAGGAGTGTAGACACTAGAAAAAACATGGGGGAGATATAGCTGATTGTACAAGTGTTAGTGATCATGGAAAGATGCAAAGATAATCAACATTGAAAATGGCTCACTGGGACTGACCTGCCATACTGCTGATAGTTTGGAGGTGACTACTCACAATGAAATGATTGTTAAACTTCAATCTGATGCCATAAAACACACACACACACACACACACACACACACACACACACACACACACACACACACACACAGAGTGACATTTCAAACCTTTTAAAAAGTTGTACTGTAGCCATGAATTTAATCCATCCATAACCTGACCTTTATTATTCTTATTGCTACCACTAATAAGGTTAAAAAAAATAATGAAATGATACACTCTAAAAACTAATTCAGGGGACCTTTAGTCATTACTTAAATATATACATTGTTGTGAAATAAAAAATCAAGTTCAGAAATACTGTTAGACTTTTTACTTGTAACTGTTATTTTATTGAGCTCGGGTGACACACAAATTATGCCTCTTGATTCAATACACAATCATGACTTGCCTGAGTTTAAAATGATCAGCTAATCAAAAATAATTTAATTTTAAGTTCTGTTGATGTAAAATACAACTTGATGACGTGTAAACGGCCCACATTTTCCCTCTTCTGCCCAGCGGAGCAGTCTCATCGAAGTTGTGGTGAATGGTAAGTAGTTTTATGCTTAATTACACATATTTGCATTCGCTCGGGATTCTGTTGAGGATAGCCTACTGTAAGACAAAGCTGCAACATTCTCTGTCCGGATGGCGGGCGACAAGCTCCGGTTAGTTCGCCCCCGCGTTTGTATGCACTGCAGTCCGGTTGTAACGTACATGGAGCCGCTAAGGCCGCGAGCGCAGAAATCATAGGGCTCTTGTTATGGAGCTTGTAACACTAACGTTACTGTGGTACAGACCATTGTCGCTAATGTTGTTAGCCACGAGGCTAACGCGAATCGTTAATGGCGCTAGCTGCTATGCTAACGCAGGCATCTGTTGTGTATGAGTTCTAATATTGAAGCTGGCCAAGCTAAGTTGCTATCACTGCAGTGAGTGCTGTTTTAGTGAAGCAGTGATAGCACAGCAGGGCTGTCAATCTTCCCGCCAAAGCAGGTTCGCTGTGGCCAGGAGTTGTGATTTCTAGCTCTGCTGACATCTTGTCATAGATACTATATGTAATAGCTGTATTCGAAATCGCCCCGTAATATAGTGTTGTTCGAATTCTGCTATCTACTTGCTTTTCATCCACATCGTCCACTATGAAATACCACTACAAATGATGTACCCCACATTGTACTCCCGTGGCAACACGAGCGTTGTATCCGTGCAACGCTGTCAGGTGTTTCACAAAACATTAAATAACATGTGAACTGTTTATGATAGCGACGAGCTGTAAACTGCATCTGAATCGCGAGATTCTTTGCTTTCCGAGGGTCCTTGAATGGTGCCTCTACCACAAGGGACGGTATAGGGTGCGTGTAATCACGTGGTAATACGCAATCACGTAGTGCGGCAACAGACGCCGGCTACTCACGGAGTGACATTTCTCCGCTCACCTCTCCCCCACACGGTAGCTTATTGACAGAAGCCATACACTGTGACAGGAGCGCAGCATCACAATAATCATTTGACTTCCCATTGGAAGGCATTAAAAAAAAATCTTTTTTGATCAAGTTGACTTCTGGTCTTCCATTTATTGACAGATTGCTATTTTCCAATTATATACAACACTTTTGTGAGAGCCAAAGTCATCATTACAGACTTTATTATTGTTGATATATGATAAATGTTGACAAAATGAACATTTTTTTTCTGTTAGTTGCTGATGTTTAGTATATTGTGGTTGTATACTCGGCCTTTAGTGGTTGTTTGCGACCCGCCATTAAAAAAGAGAAGAAGAAGTAGGCATTCATGTTAACAATTATTAAGTTCATGTTACTTAGAAATGTGTTTTATTGTGACCAAAAAGCTACTTCATCATACTTAAAACATTATGTTGGATCAACTTAAATACTTGCATTCATGTTGACAATTATTAAGTTCATGTTACTTAGAAATGTGTTCTGTTGTGGACAAAAAGCTACTCCAGCATACTCAAAATATTGCTTTGACTTAATGTAATTTTGCCAGAAGTTGGCTTAACTTAAAAATTCTAGTGGAAAACGTTAACATATATTTTTTTGTTGACCCAATGTTTTAATTTTTAGAGTGTATAGAAATCATGTATTTAAATATTTTTGTGCTTTTAATTAGTTTGACTATCAGCTTTGCCCAAAAATTCTTATGCATTATACTTATATTTATAGGATATATTTCTCATAGGCCTAAAGCATAATTTCTTCATGCCTTGCATCACTTTTGAGTAAGCCTGTCAAAAAAAGTAGTTTGTCTCTCCCTCTCACACACACACACACACACACACACACACACACACACACACACACACACACACACACACACACACACACAGAAAGAGAGAGTTGCGGTGGAGACATATGGCATGCATGGAAAAAAAATATATAGGCTGACCTTAGCCACATGCCTCATTGCTTCTAGACACAGGGAAAAAACTGCTTGACAGTCAAATAACACATGATATGTCTCACAACAACAAAAGCCCGTCCCGACCTACTTTATCCCCACAGCACGCACGCTGTGGTTAACTAGCCTAACTTGTGAGAGGCAGATGCGGTATGGAGATTTGGACGACAAAGGATGCTCATATCATATCAAGATGACACTGTGTGCACAAAAAAATAACGTTGCAGATCCTACTTATCGGGTCAGTTTTTTACTCTCTCGGCTGTCTGGGGTCTTCGGTTTAACAAGTTGTTGTCTACAGCAGTTCCGCCAGCTGGGCATGTCCGAGCACGTCAGGCCAGTGAGAGCTTAATGCGGGTACGTTGTGGATGTCATGTGACCGACCCAGGAAGATCTTTATTATTATTTCTTTTTATTAATATTATTATTTTATTATATTTTCGGAAACACAACCTGACTTTTATACGCTCATAGCCTTAATAAAAAAAAAAAAAAAAAAAAAAAACTCTGACAAAAGGGCACTTTGGGTGTCAAGGGGCAAAGGGGCAGGTGCTCAAGCACCCTCCGCCCCCCCCTCTGCACGTGCCTGGTGTTGTACTGCAGTCAGGATGTGTTTTAGCCTTAAGATAATTAACACTGGAATCAGGGGAACAGATAACCTTACAACTTTATACTTCACTAAATGTTGAAAAGACACTTTGTGACATCAGGGTGGATTATGTGCTAACTATTTCTCTGGGAATATCAGCCAGGTGCTGTGTCTGCAGCTTAACAGACTTGTTGTCATAATGAAATTTACTGGGTTAGATGCCCACGTGTCTGTACAGAGACCAAAACCAAAACCTGAGGCCTGTACAATGAAGCAGGATTTGGAGTTAGCGAGGTAACTTCTGGGTTAACTCTGGGTTTTCAGTACTATGAAGCTGGTTCTCTTTTTACCAGGATATATCACCATGGTAATTTATGCTGAGCAGCTAGCCTGCTCCGGACCAGGTTACCTTCAGGATAATGAATCACAGCCTGTTAACATCCTGAACTCTGATCAATCAGATTACTGAAGAAAAACATATCCATGACAGAAAGCCCGGAGTGACAGGTAAAAAAGAGGAGCCTATATATTGTTATAGGTCAGTAGAATGATTTCATTGTTCCAGGGCTCTATTTCCACTGATTTTAAAACAGTGGAAAAAAACATAATAATTTCGAATAGTGCTAAAATCACGTGTATAAACAGAGATTGTTTATACGTGATTTTAGCACTATTCGAAATTATTATGTTTTTTTAGTCTGCAGTGTACACTCTGATTCTATCACTGCAGCTCAAAATAATATGAGACACCTAGGTGATGACAACTAGGATAAAACAGATAATATTTTCTTAGTAAAATAATCCACACACTGTTAATTGGCTCCCATTACTATAAATGTAACATTTTGGTCAGATGGACCTAATGTCACAGAGGCCGTAATACCTGCATGTAATTTAAGTCTGACAGATAACAATGAAAAGAATCTGACCCAAGGCCTGTACTACGAAGCTTTGACTAAACCTAACATTGGCTGTGTGGAAAGTCCGTACTACGAAGCTCGTTATCAAGTAGTTAAGTCAACTGAGTTTTCCTATCCAATCACGAGTGTGTTCTTGTAAAAGGGGCAGGGGTGATAATTGCAAGCGTCATCATCAGGACCATGAATGAATTAGGTAGCGTTCATATGATGTGAGATGAAACGGTAGCAACAGGGTTTGTTGACGAGACAGTAAAGTGTCGTGGAATTTAAGCATCAAACTGTAATATTAAAACGGAAGATCCAGGAACATTGAAAACACTATCACCCTATCAACCGTGACTTTCATTATGTGCAGGTATCGCTGACGTATGTCCCCTATGTGACATTAGTATAGAGTATTTGTTGCTGTTTAGTTGGATGATAATACTACTTTGAATATGTCACATAACACACTTTAAAGTAATACCAGTGTTGTAAATGATCTCTCCATTTGTTAGCTCTGTTTTAAAACCAGTGAAAATAGAGCCCTGGAAATAGTAAATGATTCTACTGACCTAAAACAGCACAAAGGCTCCTCTTTTTTACCTGTCACTTCGGACTTTCATTCACGGATAATTTTTTCTTCAGTGATCTGATTGGTCAGGGGTCAGGATGTTGACAGGTTGTGATCTGATACCCTGAAGTTAACCTGCTTCGGAGCAGGTTAGCTGTTCATCATAAGATACCAAAATTAACCCTGAAGGTACCTCACTAACTTAAAATCCTGCTTCAAAGTACAGGCCTCTGTACTACGGATAGTGTTTTCAGTGTTTCTAGTTTTTCCATTTCAAGTTTAAAGGGGATTGTTTACATCCCACGCCAATGACATTTTACTGTTTTGCAGTCTTTGGCACTTGCATTACCGTTTCATCAAATAAGATAAAAAGCAGCCTCCTTCATTCATAGTTCTGATGGTATGGCTCGTACTTAACAACCTCACCTCTTTGACATGAACGCGCTCGTGACTGATAGCAAAACCCAGAGTTGACTGAACTAGTTGATAACCAGCTTCGTAGTACCGGTTATCCAGACAGCCAATGTTAGGGTTAGTCAAACCAGATAGCGAGAAGATATTGTATTGAAGTTGAACTGGCTTCATAGTACAGGCCTCATGTCAATTTCAACCTGTTACATGCATTGTGTTTTCAAAATACACTTCTGTTTTCACAGGAAGTGTACAGTTTGCATACAGTCTCTTTCAGAATAAATGCACTATGTCGGTGCAACCAGTGTTGGGCAGTAGCGTCGCTACAAATAGCGTTGTTAGTAACTAACTACATTTTTTGGTAGCTTGGCGGTAGCGGCACTATTTCCTGAATCAAATAGCTTTTCAATAGCTTAACTGTTTTACTGATCAAGTAGCGTGGTAGCGACCGCTCAAGCTCTTTTTTCCGAGGCCAAACACTGCGGAATGATAGAAAACATCCCCACAGCACAGGCGTGTTCTGTTGAGTGTGGGAGAGTGAATGTCAAACTTGTACACACAGCTGAGCTTGCAAAACAATGGAAGCATGAGCTGAGGCCCTTTCCGATAGGTGCTTGTTTCTCCCCCTAGCTACATCCACTGTGCTTTGCCCGTGCACTAAATGCATTGATAGAGTGGGAGGCATGTGGTGTCCAGTTTGGGAAAGCCCCTTGACGTGACACGAAAGTCCAATCAGATTCCTCACAGGCTTGCATCCGTGTCTCCGGGTGACAGTAAGAACCAGACTCAGTTCAAAAACCTGCCAATTTCACACTAGCAAGCATGTCCGTCTCATAAACTCGCTACTGGTTGTGTTCCAACTATTTTCGGAAGCACTGACCACTCTTCGGCACAGCATTCATTCACTTAAACAAATGGTAACAACAAATATTTATTGTATCACAGTATATGACTGTTAGCTAACAGGTCACTGGTTTACCTGATGGTAACATTAGCGAGCAGTTTTTGGGCGAAAAAGATGAAATATTGTTGAACTATGCTTACAGCTGGAAGCCAAATTATGTTAAATGGTAAAACACGTTATGCTCTTCATGTTTCACTGCTGCTAAGGTTTGCCAATAGACAGGACAATAATGTTAAACTGTCTGACACTCTCTTATGTTGGGTGAATATACCCCTCCTGTGAGATGAGTTAGCCCACTGTACCTCCTCTCTCTCACTCTCACACTCACTCACACACACACACACACACACACACACACACACACACACACACACACACACACACAAAAACAACCAAATGTGTTCCCTTTCTCTGTCAAAAGAAGCTTTTATGTCATACCATATGGTTAATGTTCAAACCAAATGTTTTTTGAGGAAAATGAGACGAGAGCAGCTTGAAATTTTTATGTGAGTTTAGTGATTTTGTTTTTTGAAATTACAGTGATTTTTTTTTTTTTTTTTGTTATGCTGCATGGCTTGACCTCTCCAGTTGTCTTCGTTTATACTGTACTTAGCTTGTATTCTTATTTTAGGCATTGTTTTAAAGTCTTGGGAAATGTTTCCTTGTTAAGGAATGTCCTAATAAAGTAAATGGAATTCCAGCAATCTTTTGTTTTGGATTAACTAAATTGGCAGTTAACCACATGAATATTCACTTGGCATGACATTGGTTCAACTCAAATTAAGTATGATCATTATCACTATGAAGTTGGTTTAACTACCGGTAAGTAGCTTCTCATGTAGCTAACTACTTTTGCTGTGTCTTCGTAACTTAGCTTAATATATTTTTCTGGGTGGTAGCTTTTGTGTAGTGAAGCTTCATTTATTGCTGAGTAACTGGTAGCTTAGCTCACTACAATATCCATGTAGCTTGCCCATCACTGGGTGCGACACTGTGGATTGATGTTTTTTTTTTTTTTTTTTCCTTCAACAACAAACACACGTGGTTAGGTTTACCCAACACAGTCACACATTTTGTTTCCTAAGAGGCAACAAAATTGCAGAGTTTGGTTTAGGCTTTACAACCTCGCAGGAAGTGAACACCGACATCCCCGGTGAAAGTCGGTAGCTGTTGGACCCATCCATCACCACTGCGGCCCGCCCTACTTGGACTTCCACCGCCTTATCTTTAGTTGTTTTCCCGCCGCGTTTTCCCCTGACGCAGCCAGGCACTGTTAAACTATAACAGCAACAGGTTGCATATGCTGATGTGGGTTGGTTATATGTCAAGAAATTGTTCTAGCAAACATTGATGGTGCCCATGCTGAATCCTGGTATCTTAAAGTGTTATCTGACTTTCCCCTCTTGCACAACCACGAGGTCTGCGTTTGTTGTTTTGACTGAAATGTCTCGACAACTATTGAATGGAGTGCCATGCAATCTGGTTCCAACTTTCATATCATTCTCATGGTGACTTGTAATCATTTTCATCAAATGCATGCAAAGGTGATGTCATTCCCATCCTTGCCTGTTTTTATTGTGCTTAGTGCGAATTAGCTTATCAGCAAATGTTAGCATGTTAATAAGCTAAATCACACTGTAAACCCCAATCTATCCATGACACGAAATTTTAATGTAAAGTCTCCACAAATGCCCTCGATTGTCAAAATGACATCAAAACTTTATGTTCACTTGGAAAAAAAAAAAATTCATCCCCTGTGAGCTTGACATATTTTTTATGTTAAGACAACAATTTTTGAGTTTTGGGTGAGTATGATGAAAATTTATAAAGCCCATTTCGCCTAATTAGTTTTAGACCAATAAACAATACTATTATTGTGCACTATTCTAATATTTGTGAGTAAAAATTTGAATCTGCAACACAACAGTAACATCTATCAGGTAAATGTAGTGGTACAAGTAGAAATAGAAGGTACACAATTGCTTTATATTTTTTAAGTGCTTTTCTGGGCCTTCGTAAGTTTTCAGGGGAAAGTGAGTTAGAATGGTAACATATTTAACATCATAATAGATCTATTTTTGTTTGGGCCCTTCTAGTTGGGGGCCAAATGGTAATATTTACCCCTGATTATTTTCTCATACTGGGTAAATGAGGGGTGCAAGTTTACTGTAAGGGGGTGTTTTATATTCAGGTCTAGTCCTTGACTAAAATGGACCATCACCATCCAAATTGTGCATTAAAATAATTCCTGATTTCAGATCATGTAAGTTATTTTTTTGTAATTAGGGACCGAGCCCGTAGGGCAAGGACCCTATTGAAATTGCACCGCACAAAATCAGGAAAAGAGCCGGTCAGAGGGTCCTACAACGCTCCACGTCGAGAAAAGTCGTCGCCGAATGAAAAAATTAACCCCAAAAGTGCCAAAATGGGCTCTCTAGCGCCACCTAGGCATCTGGGGGCACCAAAATCGCCCACTATGGCCCGTAGGAATGTCGTAGAAAGATCAAACAAAAACCGGCTTGTTCGTCTCATCAAGATCTACAAATCACGCGCTGATACCCATGACCTAAATCAAACAGGAAGTGAGCTATTTGCCCTTTCACAGTAAAATTTCGCCTGAAAATGAGCCTTTTAAAAAAAATATCTCCTCCGAGGCCGTTTATCGTAACCACCTGAATGTTGCACAGGTGACAGTTCACACCCTGATGAAAAAAAGTTATTCGTAACTTTTTCATTACTGGCCCAGTTTTCATTTTATTCGCTCTCAAAGCGCCCGACGCACACACATTTTGAAAATCCTCGAAATTTCTCCCATAGGAAATGAATGGGAGAAGAGAAGAGAGTCACCAACACTCGGTGTTAAACAAAGTTTAATAACATTGGCATGCTTTCAGCTACAGACTCCATTAAAATTGTTAAATGTTGCCGCAGTTCTCATCTATTCACACATGTTCTCATTTTTTTTGTATCTGTTACAGTTTTTGATCAGTGCCTCCAAAAGTACCATGAGTAAATCAGGCGAAATTTGGAGTTTATAATGGGTGTCTATGACACGGAATGTTTGCCGCTAGAGTGCGGAGCTGCTCAGAAAACTGTCCAAAAAACTTTTTGAAACTGCTCCTACGGGCACATACTTTAAGCTAGACACACCATTGTCTCAAAAGTAGTAGAGATTTTTGTCCTGATTCATAAAAGTGTCTCCTTTTCACACTGACGGGAACAGAATTTGAACTGTGCGCCTCCAAAGACAATGAGCACCCTCCATGTCTCCCATCCGCTCCAATGCATTTTCTGACTGCTGATCTCAGGAGAAAAGCTTAACTGCCTTCATGTTTAACTCGCTAAAATATCCATATTTCTGCGTCTACGTGGAAAATAAGCACATCACAACGATCCCCACGTTCTTCCGGTCGTCACCATATCTTTCTTTCATTCGTAGCTGAAACAATGTGGTCACCAGAGAGATTTGTTCGACATGTCGCTTTTTGGCCACAGACTGAAGAAAATGCTGTGTCACTGACCTACTTTCAGCTGCACCTGTGTGTCTCTCCTCTGTTCTGTGTTGCTATGACGACCACTGCCTTTGATTGACAGCTGCTCATCAAGCATCACACTGTGGATTGGATACAGTCTAATGTCTATTGGCTACACCAGGGCTTCTCTCATATTAGTCCCGCCCTGAAACTTACATGGTGTGGCCTATATTTCATGTACAATCAGCCGTTAATATGTCAGCCGTCACACTAAGTGTACCGCCATAAAACAGGAAGTAGTTTATAACTCCAGCATACATGCTCCAAACTTCCCCAAACTTCACAGGATTGATCACAGCCCCGCCCTGAACACACCCATGTGTCAATATTTGGGATTACACACAGCGCCCCCTAGTGGCAACAGGAAGTACGTCGTTTCACACACTTTTCCTTGGATTTACCCAAAATTTACATACTGTGGTCTGTACCTCGTGTACATTAAAACTTTCACATGTCAGGCGTCACACTAAGTGTACCGCCACAAAACAGGAAGTAGTTTATATCTCCGGCATACATGCTCCAATCTTCCTCAAACTTCACAGGATTGCTAACCGTCCATCTACAGGCCGAAACGAGCAACGGGCAAGGGGCTAGGGGCAACGGGCAATGGGCAACGGGCAACGGGCAACGCGGCGTGGGTGCGAGGTCCCGCAAAACGCTGCTTGCAGCTTTATTTAAAAGTTATTATTGTTCATTCTTATATAACTTTACAATTGCACCAGCCCATGGTGCTATTGAAAATAACTCTTTGCACTGCCTCATTCACTCCCATTTTCCTCTACACCACCTGTGCACCATATACTTTGTGCTGAGCACCAAAATACCACGTAGGACAAAATTAGTTTCAAGGAAAATACTAAACTGTTCAAATATTGCCTGCACTGGTTGTTGCACCGCCGTGAAAATAGAGCCCTTAAGTTTGCTTTATCAGGTCATATAAAGCTTTCCAAAACTGTTTAACTATTGTTATTTTGAAGTCACCTTTAATGTTATCATCATAGAATAATCTAACAATAGTACAGTAAAACAATAATTGCTTTGTCAAATATAAATTTGATCGCAGCTAATTGCTTTATTACTAGACTATATCCTGATCCCATTTTGCAACCATTTTCACAGTATTGCTCAAACAATAAAAGTTTATCTACAGCAGTTCATTCCAGATACTAATAAATCAGTTTTATGTTTACCGTAATACAATTCTTGAATTAGAAATTTGAATTGGATTCAAATCATAAGTGCTGGAGTTTATGAAGCAGAACATTTTAATGGATGAATCTCTTGTCTCTAGTTTTGTTCCACTGGCAGAGAATGTACCCACAGCAGTCAGAGGTATATGGCTTTTCCCACCACATGTTATATTTTACTGCTTGAATGTCATCTCTTCCAATGCTTCCTCTCCTCCTTCTCACCATCATCCTTTCTACCTACCTACTGGAGACACTGACCTGTGCAGCATAGGACCTCTGAAGTGAGCCCTTACAGGGCTTAACCCATGAAAGGCCATTGGGTCTGATGGTATAACATTGTGACTGCTGAAAGGACATGCTGAAGATTTGGCCCCTGTTCTCACTCAAATGTTGAACATTTCGTACGTGCATACATGCATCTGCAAGCAAGTCTTCAGATGTGTGCCCCATACTCAAAACTTAAAACCCCAGCACTCCCAGTGACTGGAGGCCCATCTGATTAATGTCTTGCCTTTGAAAAATACAGAGAGATTCATCAAAAATAAAATGATGCCAATGGTGATTTCTGACTGTAAGAATCAGCATGCATACCTCCCTAGGTCTATCATTACAACTGTACTTGTTAAAGCTACACATCCCTGGTTAGTGGCTACAGACACAAAACAACAAACAATGGTGAGAGTACTGCTAGCTGACATGTACAAGGCCTTTGATAGGGTGGACCATGCCCAGCTGCTACAACATTTGGCCAACAAAGAGCTGTACCCTAGACTTTTAGCTTGGGTACACAGCCACATTACTGGGAGAGGGCAGGGGGTAATGACAAATGGCACTTACAGTCCTTAGTCAGAGGTTACATCTGGGGTCTCCTTGGGAGGAGTGTGGTCTCGCCATACCTCTTCCTCCTACACATGTCGACTCAAAACACTGTTTTTGACAACACTTTAGACATTGGGTGTGCAGATTATATAGGACTGTCTCGGGCCATCCCCTTAACCAGTGTACAAAGTGATACCTCAGTGGAATGCCATCCGCTGGATAAATGGGCTGCATCAAACAACACGCTACATAGAATAGAATAGAATAGAATAGAATGAACTTTATTTGTCCCAGAGGGGAAATTCAGCTGTCCAGTAGCTCTTAAAAGACAAAAAAAACCCCAAATAAAATACATTATAATGAGTGCACAAATAGAAATTAAATTAAGTTACAAATTGTCCATTTCACAGTCCAGCCAGTTGTGGCTAATGTAATGTGTGTAAGTGTGTGTGTGATTTGATTCAGGAGGTGTTAAATAGTCTAATTGCTGTGGAGATGAAGGATCTTCTGAAACGCTCTGGGCCCCGTTTCCCAGATTCGATGTATCTTAGCGCTCTACGACGGTCTCTAAGATATATCTTAGCTAAGGAGCTTCTTTTTCTACGAGTGTTTCCCAAACTGTCTCTTAGCGGGAGCTCGTAAGGAGAGCTGCTAAGATACATCGTAAGTTGGAGCTGTCCTCCACCACGGTGCTGAAAGTGTATTAATCGATGCCGCATGCATCGATTGATCACATATAAGGGTATATAAATGACGTTGTAATATAAAAAGTATTGCCTCAATAATTTTACCGTCATCAAATATTATATCACAAATGCGGCTATGACTCATAGATCATCTGTCAAACTATGTGAAATCTAATCCACACACGAGTATTATGAAAAACAACGTTTTGAAATCTCCACCCAGACCAGTGTTTTGGCACCGTCTCATGCAAAATCCCCGTCCATATTAATACGTCTGAAGCAAAAATATCATGCGCATCCTGCCATAAACAAGAAAAATACTAATGATGAAGCACACAAACGCTGCCCACACTAAAGCTGATGTTACTGAAACATCTACAAAAGCATACGTGTTTGTCGCTCTCACTACATCATTGTAGTTTCAATGCCAGTTTGTGTCTACCATGCACGTTTTCCAACATCAGTTCTGTCAATTTACAGACCTCAAATTTGTAGTTGTCACGCATAGGCACCTGTAGCAGCAGCATAACCAGTTTCATTGCCCTTCGTGTGTGTGTGTGTGTGTGGGGGTGTGTGGGGGTGTGTGTGGGGGTGTGTGTGTGTGTGTGTGTGTGTGTGTGTGTGTGTGTGTGTGCGTGCCATAATTAATCACAGGTGCATGCCAGTACCAATGTAATATGTTGTGCACTGGGATTGGTTCATGTGGCCTATATAAGCTCACAGGTAGCCACACGTATGCGCAACACCGTGACACGATGACTGAGAAGGCAAGGCGCACGAGGGGAGCAACCTTCACGAAAGAGGAACTGGAGGTGATGTTGGACGAGGTGGCGCGCAACAGGGGTGTCTTGTTCGGGTCCTTTCGCACCGCGCACTCAAACAAGGCAAAGGCTGCTGCGTGGACCGACATCTCCCTGAAAATGGCTGCTTCCAGCACTGGTCCACCCAGACAGTGTACAGTGGTCCGCAAGAAGTGGCAGGACTTGGCCAGCTTGGCCAAAAGGCGAGGGGCAGCAGTTCGCCGAGAGGCTGTCAAAACCGGTGGTGGACCCAGCGCTGCTCCCACCCTCACCCCGGAGGAGGAAAAGGTCCTGTCCATCATCGGCCCTACAGCCTCCCAAGGCATCACGGGGGGCATTGATGTCTGTGGTGGAGAGGGACCTTCCACCCCCCAGTCTCCTGCCGAGGTGGAATTCACACCGCAGTCGTCTGCCGAGAGAACTCCGCCGGCTCGCCCCGACCCTGCCTCGCCACCCCGAAGCTCATCATGCTCTGGCTCTCCCCCCGTCTCACACGATCCCGGCTTGAGAGGCGCCCGCAGAGCCCCACGCACGAGAGGTGGGATGTCGCTAGTGCAGCCCGTTTGATTAGTTTCCAGCCGGCTTCATTAGACGAACAAAGAAATGATGTCGTCAGTTGATTAGCTCCATTAAATGGATAAGTGAATATGGATGATGAATGGAACATAAATAAATAAACCCGAATATTCATGATATTCCATGTTCGTTATTATTTTTCACAAGGTTAGTTTTAAATTAATGATGTGATTTGCGCATGGAGTCTAGATGTGAATTATACTGCAACAAGCATGATTTCAGCCTACTCAAGCTAAAACTGTGTTAGGATGAACGGAGCGCATCACTAAGAGACAGCTTACGAGTGGTTCAGACCGCACGTCTTAAGATATATCTTACAGAAGATATATCTTAGCTACGAAGGCTCTGGGAAACAGCACGTAAGCTTAAGAGAGACCTTAAGATATAACTTAAGAAGCACGTAGCGCTACGAAGGCTCTGGGAAACGGGGCCCTGTTCTGCAATGCAGTGAGATGAGCCAACTGCTGCAGCTGCTCCTCTGTTGCTCCAGGAGGCTGTGGAAAGGGTGTCTGCTATTGTCCATTATAGCTTTCAGTTTGTTCAATGTGCCCCCCCCCCCCCCCCCCCCCCACCACAGTTCTTAATGGGTTCAGCCTCCTGCCGAGCACTGAGCCAGCTTTTTTTTAACCAGTTTGTCCAAACGCTTGGTGCTTTTGTCTGTCAAGCTGCTTCCCCAACACACCACGGCGCAGAAAACTGCACTGGCCACCACTGTGTTATAGAACATGGTCACCATCTCCACACATCAAAGGACCTCAGTGTCTGCAGGAAGAACAGGCGGCTCTGCCCCTTCCTGTAGAGGGTGTCAGCGTTAGGAGACCAGTCCAGCTTATCATCCAGGAGTACCCCCGAATATTTGTAGGTGTGTGCCATCTCAATGTCCTCCCCGTGTATGGAGACTGGTTGATGGGGTGACCTCTTTCTTCTGAAATCCACCACCATCTCCTTGGTTTTGGCTGTGTTCAGGTGGGGACAGCACTTACTGCACCAGCCCCTTAAGGAATCCACAGGATCCTTGTACTCCCATCCCTGATTGATACAACCCACAATAGCTGTATCGTCAGAGTATTTTTGTATATTGTAGGACTGTTGTATTTAAAGTCCGCTGTGTAGAGTGTGAACAGAAACAGTGCTTAAACAGTTCCCTGTCAAGCACCAGTGCTGCTCCTGCCCATCCCAGAGACACAGCTTCCAAGCCTGACATACTGAGGATGCTCTGTCAGGTAGTATGTAATCCAGGAGGTCAGGAGGTGATCTATTCCCATCCCCTCCAACTGGTCTCTAAGTATGGGGGGGCTGGATAGTATTAAACGTACTTGAAAAATCAAGAAAATGGATCCTCACACAACATCCTGGCTCCTCCAAGTAGGTGTAGGCCAATGCAGCATGTAAAGAACTGCATCTTCCACTCCCATGTGCTCCTGATAGGCAAACTGGAGGGGGTCCACAGCATCAGTGACCTTTGACTTCAGGAAACGGAGGACCAGGCGCTCTGGGCTTTTTATAATAAGGTCAGTAGTCATTTAACTTGGCCGGGCAGCCCACTTTGGGCACCAGTCGAGACACAATGTTTTCCACTGCCCTGGTACTTTGCCTGTTTGAAGACTCCTGATGAAGATCCCCTGAAGGGGCTCTGCTAGCTGGGCTGCACAGTCTTTCAGGAGTCTTGGTCACACTCCATCCAGGCCCGCAGCTTTCCCTGTACGCAGTCTCCTGAGCTTCGCCCTCGTAGTCATTTAACTTGGCTGGGCAGCCCACTTTGGGCACCAATCGAGACACAGTGTTTTCCACTGCCCTGGTACTTTGCCTGTTTGAAGACTCCTGATGAAGATCCACTGAAGGGGCTCTGCTAGCTGGGCTGCACAGTCTTTCAGGAGCCTTGGTCACACTCCATCCAGGCCCGCAGCTTTCCCTGTACGCAGTCTCCTGGGCATCTTCCTCATCACCCTCTTTTCAACTATTTCCTCCACAGAACTTGGGCATGAGCCAATGATGGAGCCTGCCTTCCTTGAGAGTTTGTTAAGCTTGTTCCTGTCCTCAACAGTTAGGCTGCCACCCCAACACACAACAGCATAAAAAAGGACACTTTCCAGTATTCCATGATAAATAGGCCTGCCCATATCAAATGACCTCAGTAAATAGTCTAGACTGGGCCTTCTTGAAGGTAACTCTGCTGTTCTCCTTCCAGTCTAGTTTACTATCTAGATGAACACCAAGGTATTTATATGAGGGAACTACCGCTACTGGCTGACCTCTAATAAAAATAGGGGCTACCTCACTCTTTTTCCTTTTAAAATCAAACACTAGCTCCTTAGTTTTATCTATATTTAAAATGAGATGGGCATCATCACACCAACTGACAAAGCTATCCACCTCATTCTGATACTCTGCGTGGTCATTATTGGTAATGTAGCCCACCAATGCAGAGTCATCAGAAAACTTCTGTAAATGACATGAAGCACTGCTATGTCTACAGTCAGAAGTATACAGTGTAAATAAAAAGGGAGATAAAACTGTGCCCTGTGGTGCCCCTATGTTAGTGGTGATGACCTCAGACTTGGTGTCATGAACCCTAACATACTGAGGTCTACTTGTGAGGTAGTCAGTAATCCATGCAACAGTAGATGAATTAAGATTAAAACCAGAAAGCTTTTTAGCTAAAATGTATGGCTGTAAGGTATTAAAAGCACTACAAATACCAAAAAACATTATTCTCACAGAGGCAGCAGTCAGCTCTAGATGACTGTGCACCCTGTGCAACAAGTAAAGGAGTGCAACATCTCTACCTATGCCTCTCCTATATGCAAGCTGAAGTGGGTCCTGAAAGGCACTGACCTGTGCCCTTAGGTGCCCCAGAACAGATCTCTCAAAACATTTCATAACATGTGAGGTCAGCGCAATAGGTCTGAGGTCTTTAAGTGCTTTAGCATTAGGTTTCTTGGGTACAGGTACAATACAAGATGTTTTCCAGATTGCTGGAATTTTAGACACAGACAGAGACAAGGAATACAGATGATGTAGCACCCCACACAGCTGATCAGCACATACTTTAAGAACACGCGGCATGATCCCATCTGGGCCAGGGGCTTTATTTACATTAAGCCTCCTCAGCTGATAGCGTACCTCCTCAACAGTGATAGTTACTGGGGGGCAAGGAGAAGGCCCACCCCCACCTTCCTCTAAGGAAACTATAAAATGCAATGGTGACTGATTAACTGAGTTGACAGTAGAATCAAATCTGGCATAGAAATGATTTGCCTCATCAGGCGTAAATGTACCCTCCTTCAGACTACCGGTCACCTGGCCATATCCAGTTATTGACTTCAAGCCCTTCCAATGACCTTTAATGTCCTTATCTTTACTCATGAAGGCAGCTTTCTTCTCATTTATTGCATTCTTTGTTTTCAAACAATAAGCCGTGGGTCTCAAAATAAATAGTTTGATAGTTTTACATGGGATGATCAAATCAGTACAGAAATTAACGTAATCAGTAAAACAGTCAGCCACAACATCAACCCCGTTGGGGTCTTCCTCATAAAACAGAGACCAGTCCGCCCAATCGAAACACGCCTTTAAGTCCTCACATGCCTCCTTAGACCATACACGCACTGACTTTGTTGATATAGGCTGTTTACAAGCCAAGGTGGTGTATTTCGATGACAGGAGCTCCAGGTTATGGTCCGACCTGCCGAGTGGAGGGAGGGCAGTGGACGTGTAACTGTCTTTAATATTGGCATAAAATAAGTCAATTGTTTTGTCACCTCTCGTGGGGCAGGTGACAAACTGCCTGAACGATGGCAGTGAGGCAGAAAGGGTGCAATGGTTAAAATCGCCATTGATCATAACGAGAGCATCCGGAGAGTGGCTTTGAAGTTCCATGAGTTGCTCTTGCTATCACGTCAGTTGCCAGTTTGGCATTGGCGGATGGTGGGATATACACCAAAATGACTGACATTAGAGAATTCACGAGGGAGATAGTAAGGTCTGCAACTCACCGCCAGCAGTTCAATGTTCTGATCACACACTCTCTGCTTTTCAGTGATGTGACTAGGGTGACACCATTGTTTGTTGATGTACACCTCCCCCCGATTCCTTGCCTGAGTTCACCGGGTCTCTGTCATGTCGTATCATGGCGTAACCATCCATGTCAGTGTATGCCGTTGTAACGCTGTTCGTAAGCCAGGATTCAGTCAGACAGAGAAGGCTGCACTGTCGGTACAGCCGATCATACTTCACAAGCGCTGCAAGTTCATCAACTTTGTTGACTATGGAGCGCACGTTGCCCATAATCACAAATGGTAAAACAGGCTTATACTTCCTGAGCCTGTTCCTCACCCTAATGCCGCTCCGTTGGCCTCTTTTCCTTCGTTTTAATTCTGGAGGTAAATCCAAGCATGGATGGCCACAGTTCGCCATTGCATCCCGAATGCTGTACAGTTCACCCAGGCTGTAGGAGACGGCTGCTGTTTGGCTAGACACTCCAAGGCCTTGTACCTTCATACGGATCAATCCACTCCACAAAACAGAAGTCCAAGCGTGTGTACTTTAAATCCCGACATATTGAGTGTGATTCTAGCGTTCTAAACAGTAACACTGCGGTGACACGACAGTAAAAACGAGACGAGACACAGACATGCAATTTCACAACTGCAGATAGCGAGTCGCCGACAGGGCAGGCGCCATCAGATACAGATACTACATCCTCTACATCCAGTGAGTTATTTATTAAGATCAGACATCGGATTTGAATGTGCAACCTAGATCGTGACCCCTGTAATGAAGAAAATTAGCTTAATCTGACTTTAAAACTGCGATAGGCTATTTTATTGTGGCATCATTAGGAAAATATCCCATAATAACTTTTGAGTCTATTATTATTCAAGTGGACAATAAGAAAACTACACTTCTGCACCTCCTCATAGCTCTGTTTTCAGACTATAAAAAAATCTAGCCCTTGATGGGAGACTTTGACCAATCACAGGTCACTTCAGACAGATGGAGTTACTATTGACTGGTGTTTAAATAGAGGTGTGTGGGCGCATCCCTTTAGTTAAAGTCGAATTCAATGGCAGAAAATCCTGTAGATAAAGTTACTATTCCAGCATTGGCAACAACTGCCTACACTGCAAAACAACCCAAAAACTGAAAACAGACCTATCAAGAGGAGAGTCTGACAATAAACAAAACAAAACATGGGACCATGTTGGCAAAATGTTTCAGAGATAAGCTGTTGCTAATAGTTTAGCCTTTAGAAAGTTCATGTTTATGTAACGTTCGCTAACTAAAGCCTTGAATCATGGTGTGTCCTTTGCCTCACACCCAGCCAGGGTCACTTGACCACTGTGGCCATCAGCCCACTATGGACTTTTTCCACTGTCACTTTTGGTCACGCCAAGTCAAGTCAAGCCATGCCGCGCCACTTTGCATTTCCATTATCAGTTTAGAGGTGCTGTGCCAAAGCCAAGTTGCACCAGAGATGGATCTTCTCTGGAGCAGGTCGAAAAGCCGGGCCTCCCACCCTCAAGCAGGTAGTGGTGATGTCTCGCTGACTACAGCCAACCCCCCATAACCCCATTTCTCCCCCTCAAACAAGCCGTGTGTGTGAGACTCAACTCACCTCTGTCTGCAGGACACCAGAGACAAAGGCATTTCTTTTTTTTTTTTATTAATATTTTTTCCTTTTCTCAAACAAGGAAACAAAAATTAAAAAAAACAAAACAAGCAGAAAAAAAAACATCACTATACAACAACAATAACAGCATATGGTGTATATAAAATAAACCAATAAAACAAGACAATAACAAACAAAATAACAAAAGAGACAATAACAAGTAGGGGAGACATCAATTCAGTTCATATATATTTCCATTTCAATTTTGTTTGTTCTTCTTCATTCTGGTAAAGAGCTTAGATATGACCGTACCCTATCCCAGAGACCATCTAGACCCAGATCCAGTTGCCATAAAGAGGCAGCTGAGCTTTCCAATCAAGTCAATAAATTCCTCCAGCCAACCACTCAAACTAAAACAGGACGGGGCTCTTATCTTCCAGTTCATAACAATTCTACGCCTAGCAGCCATACAACCCAGTGTTACATCTCTCATCACCCTTATGTCCACGTCATCGAACGTACCTCCCAGTATACACAGCACCGGACACTTAGGAATTCTGACCAGGAAGATCTCAGACAGAGCTTTAGTGACGTCTGACCAAAATAAATTAACTGCCGGGCATTCCCACAAACAATGTATAAAGGTGCCCTTGCCACCGCAGCCATGCCAGCATCTGTCAGATAAAGCAGCATCCATTTTTTTTTTACATTTTACAGGTGTAATATACGCCCTGTGCAGAATTTTTAATTGAATTATTCTATACCGGACGCATTTTGATATTAAAGGAATATTCCAAATTTTTTGCCAATTGGCTGCGGAGACAGGGCGACCTATATCATTCTCCCAACAAGTTTGTAAAGTTAAGTTACTCTGATTTTCTGAGAGATTCAAAAGTTTGTAAATACTACTAATCTGACCTTTCCTAGCTGTTATATTTTGTATCTTATTATCTATTGCCTTCTCTGTTGCCATAGGCATTCCCTTTCTCATTTTTGCTTTAATTATAGAAAATAACTGTTGATAACATAAGAAAGAGCCATTATTTAGATTGAATTGATCTTTAAAGTCACTAAATGATAATATTTCCCCCTCTCTAAATATATCTCCCAGATGTTTAATTCCGGAGTTCTGCCACCCTGTGTTGACTAATGGTTTTCCACCTGCTGAAAAGAAGGGGTTGTACCAAAGGGGGCAAGAAGGAAGAGATGTACCTGTGATTTTAAGTCTGTTATGAATCAGTCTGGCAATTTTACAAGAAAAACTAATAATAGGGTTGTCCAGACCAGCAGGAGGGGTAGGATGAGACCACAAAGAAGCCAGAGATATATTACTCCTCAGATTAGTAATAATTTGTCCCTCCAACCATTCCCAGCTACCTACTATGTTGTGGTTGCCGTAACCCCAAGCAATAGGATACCTGGAATTAAAGGCCAAATAATATTGATAGACATCTGGTACTGCCAGACCACCCTTATATCTACACATAGCTAGTTTCTTCAGGCTTATTCTGGGTTTCTTATTGCGCCACAAAAATGATGAAAATAATGATTTTAACTCTTTAAACCAACTTGGTGGAAACTGTAAGGGAATGGCTGACATAACAAAAGATACTCTGGGAAGAATGGACATTTTTAGTACCTCAGCCCTCCCCCACAAGGATATTGGTAGGGTGGACCATCTGCTCAAATCATCCTTAATTTTCCTTACTAAACTAGGAGCATTTAATTCATATATTTTTGAAATGGGAGAAATAATATTGATACCTAGATATCTCATTCCATTTAACTTCCATAAGAAAGGTGTTTGCTAAATCAGATTCAAAAGGATGACAGTTAAGAGGGATTGCCTCACATTTACCCCAGTTTATCTTATAGCCTGAGAATCTACTAAATAAATTAATCAAGTTCAATACCACCGGAACAGATTGTGAAGGCCTACTTAAAGTCAATAGAATATCATCCACATATAAACTAGATTTAAAATCATAGCCCTCTGCTTTAATGCCCTCTATTTTTGGGTTCTTGCGTATGGCAGATGCCAAGGGCTCCAGGGCTAAAATAAAAAGTAGTGGGGAGACTGGACAACCCTGACATGTGGAACAAGAGAGACAGAAATGTTTAGAGATTATACAGTTTGTTTTTACAGTAGAAATAGCACCACTATATAATGATCTTACCCATTTTAAAACATTTGGACCAAAGCCGAATTTAGACAGAGAAAAAAAGAGGTAGGACCATTCTATCCGGTCAAAAGCTTTCTCTGCGTCCAGCGATATAGCTACCGCTGGACTGCAGAGAGAGTTTGCTTTGTGGATAATATAGTAAAGTCTCCTCATGTTATTAGATGGCAAACGGCCCTTAACAAAACCACACTGGTCAAGATGAGTTAAAGAAGGAACAACCTTGGATAACCTTGCAGCCAGGATTTTGGCGAAAATCTTATAGTCATTGTTAAGAATACTAATTGGACGCCAGCTTGAGATCTCCAAAGGATCCTTACCAGGTTTTGGCAAGACTGAAATAGTGGCAAGACGCATAGATATAGGCATCTCCTCACACTCTACTATATTATTATACACTTTACAAAGAAGAGGCGATAACTCCGATTGAAAACACTTATAGTATTCAATACTAAAACCATCTTCACCAGGGCATTTTCCTGAGGACAACTCTTTTACAGCTTGGTAGATTTGTCTTTCTGAAATAGGGGCTTCTAAGATTGAATTTTCTTGCCCTGTATTGTGGGAAGGTTTAAGTCATTAAAGAAAGATTCCATTTCTGCAAAATTTGCATCACCTTGTGAAGTGTACAATTTAGTATAATATTGCTTAAAGCCCTCATTTATACCCTTTGCGTCTGTGATAATAGCTTGACTACTCTCTAATTGTTTTAATCTTAGAGCTAATATCTTACCTGCCTTATCACCTGATTCAAAGGTTTTCTGACGTAATCTATATAATGCATATGCTGTCTCCTTATGAATGAAAGTTTGGAGTTTAGATTTAACTAAGAATAACTCTTTTTTTATACCTAAATTATTTGGGTTTTGCATATGCTTTCTTTCCAAGTCCTGAGAGACAAAGGCATTTTTAATTTAGCTCTCAGTAGTTTTGTAGCTTCCAACTGAATCTCTGTGATTTGGAGTTTAGTTCCTCTCCTACATCCTATTTGTACTTTAGATATCAGCTTTATTTTGCAGGTTGCTGCTGTTTGCTATCACCTGTATCAGAAGTTGTGTGTTGTTGCTATGTGAAAACTCCTGATTTTGCTGCTTAACAGTAAAAGATTTTATATGACAAAATAACTGGGGGCTTTTATTGTGAAGAATCTATAGGAAATTAAATGTGTTTATCAATGAATTAGCAAAACTTTGTTCGCGGCTCTTCTTCATTAAATGCAAGTCTAATAATACCACAGGAAATAAGAGTAAAAGCAGGAACAGCCACAGTGAGCCGTTAGATGAAGAGTTGCACACAACAAGCTCTTACAGCATCTCTGCAGACAGCCTCCAACAGGTGAACTTCTTTTACCTGCCCTGCTGTGAGGTGGAAAAACACATGCAGCAAAAAGAACAGAGGACTTAAGCCTTGGGAAAAAGCCCACTGCTTTTAAACATCATCACTCAAGACATGTCGTCATCAGGTAAGGACATGCCTTCATGTGAGTAGCTCTGTTTAATGGAAATGCAAATCCCTGCCACACTGGGCTGACAGCCCAAATCAAACCAAACAAAACCAAACCAAGCCAAGCCGGCATAAGTGGTATAAGAGCCCCCAGCATTAAGGTTTGCATTAGCCGACTTTAAGCTGATACAGCCAGAGAGAAGGACAGACCCCTGTCAGAGGAATGAAGGCCTCACCCCACAGTGGTGAAGAAGATCTGTACCAGGTCTGGAAAGGGCAAATGGATCAGTTCCCCAGCCAACACAAAACCTACTGCCCTCTCTGACTCTCCTGAGCATCACAAGCTAATCCACCCCTGGGGGTGGATGTATTTGCACATGTGGTGAACAAAGCTTCTTAATGCCTTTACGCCCCTCCATCTCATCCCTCTGCTGTTGTCATTCTGGTAGTCCCAGCTCTAGTTCTGGGGAGCTCTGTCTCAGGAGGCAGGTACGGTAGGTGCATTGCCAGCTCTAGATCAACCTCTCCAGGCTTGGGTCCTGATAGGGACAGGCTAAGGAGGGATCGACTGTCTGTGCAAGTTGTGCAGACCATCCGTTATCCACCGTTGCCTTTTACAAGGCAAATTGGGTCGGCCTCCAACACCAGTGCAAGGACAGGAGGCTCGATTCCCTGCTGCATCTGTGAAAATAGATTTCAGGTTACAATATCATAACGTTTGTCTCTGCCAGCTGATATCCACGCATTTTCCTTCTACTATGATATTGCTTAGCTAGCAACCCACAAGTGAACAGCCAAGTGTGGTTTCCTACAATGGCCTGGGTTCTACTATACTCAAACCAGAAAGGGCTGTTCGATGGCAAAGTTAAGTGGTAAAATAACCTGAATCTAGTGTACCTTTTTGTTTTTTTTTAAGGTCTCCCTTATGAGAGGCTAAAACGTTTTGCTGCTGCTCCTGTCCATAGCCGTCAGACTGCTTTTACAGAAATGGTAATTTTACCTTGCAAAACATGAATCATTGCTGGTCTATGGCTGCCTCTGATTGTAAGTTAGTGTGTGGTGTGACTTTAAGAGCTAAACTAATGTGGCATCCACGGCAGTAGACTACATTCTTAAACTTTATGCCCAATACTCCAGTCTGCTTCTCCAAACTGGCAACATGCTGACCACCATCTAACTGTAGGTAATACAGTGTGCATTACATAATTGTGTTCATACCATCCAAATGCAGAATTATATTTCATTGAATTCAATGTGTTGTCACCTGGTTAAATAAAGGTTTAATAATAATAATAATAATAATAATAATAATAATAATAATAATAATAATAATAATAATTCAAGCCTTTATTTAAGACTTCAGATCAATTGAGGGAGACCTTCATTTTCAATGATGCCATGCATGAACATAGACATTAAAGACCAGTGGTGTTGTCGAGGGTATACGCCGGTATACGGAGTATACCAACTTATTTTTCAGTCAGCATTGCGTATACCCACTTCTAAACCCCAACTGATGCGCACCATTCAGTAATATCTACGTTACCCTAGTAACGTTAGCCTGAAGCTAGCTAGATGCCGTGAGAGTAGCCGTAGCAGCCGAACCGCAGCTTCTCCCCCCAGCCAAAGCGGAGCTGCAGTCGCTCTGCATCCAGGAGAACCGCTCCGTACACCGACCATGACCGGACAGAGCCGCCAGCCGTGACCGGACAGCCGGCTCGGGCGTTCATGGCTGCTGAAAGGACCGAGCTGGATTCCACTTGATGCCGGACGGCTGCAGCTCCGCTAATGTTCAATGAAACTGATCATCTCAATGTCTATGAAGCTTGTTTGTTATTGTAAAGGTCTTAATTATAACCAGTGGTGGACAGTAACGAAGTAAATTTACTTGAGTGCTGTACTTAAGTACATTTTTTGAGTATCTGTACTTTACTTGAGTATTGTTTTGGGGGGATACTTTTACTTTTATTCCACTACATTTGAAGGACAAATATTGTACTTTTTACTCCACTACATTTCTATTGATGCTCTCGTTACTCGCTACTTTTGCTCTCACGTCAGCTGATGAATTTTTTTATTTTTTATTTTTTTGCTAAATTCTGTTACCAAAGAAAATAAACCGATTCTGCTGAGTCGCGTATGGTTTGTCTTAGCCGCATTGCCGTACCTGTACTACGTCATGCTTAAAATGAAACTTAGCTTTGGCAGTTCACATCCACATCATGCGATAGCGGTGTTGATGGCTTCAGCAGCGATAACTCCCTCTGACCAAGAGCATCCGTGGCCGTATCTCAAGCACATGTTCGAGGTTTTTGATACGAAGAATGATTCGTATTGGATCAAGTGTTTGCTGTGTTTACCGCGAAACAAATTATATCACGGCCTACAAAATCTCGTCTTCCAACCTGAAAAAGCACGTCACGGTATGTAACTTAGCTACTAGCTAGCTTAATGTTTGTTTAATTGCAGATGAACATTTTAAACGTTATTGTCTGTGCTTGTAGCATCCTAGGTATATGTGTGTGTGTGTGTGTGTGTGTGTGTGTGTGTGTGTGTGTGCGCGCGCGCATTAGTGAGGTCGGGGCTGTCTTTGATGTGGGTTATCCGGATCATTTTTGGCAATGATGCATGACATAAGTAAAATAAACTAGCCAATAAGTTATTTATCTGTAAATGTCAATATAAGTTATTGTAGGGCCTATTTTACTAAAAATATTCGCTTTTTTTTTTAAAAAACTTTTTTATGTAGAGAAAGCAAAAATATTCAGAACTGACTGCAGCTGCCTGCAAAAGAAAGAGTGAGGCTGGGACAACTTCCTCAAACCTCGAACAGCAAAGCTGTTAGTAGAAATATTTGCCAGTGGAGCAAGTTTTTTTTTTTTTCCTATTACAAGCAAAAAAAAAAAATCTTGCTCCACTGGCAGATTTTTTCACTTGTTTCAAGTGAAAATTTGCTTATAACAAATGAAAATTAGCTTGAAACAAGTGAAAATTGACTAAAAACAAGTTACTTTTTAGGTGATGTGTCTTATTTTAAGTGTATTGAGATTTGTTTTGACTAGGAATGAGACATTTTGACTAAAAATAAGACAAATACTCTTGGTAAGATTTTGAGTTTTTGCATGATGTGTTCAAATGTAGCTACAAGAAAAGGAAATTTGGGTTTTTGTGAGAAAAATACTGTTGGGGGTGAAATTTGTTTTCTTGGCAATATGAAGCAATTTAATTTGTTGACGAATGCAGCTGAGTTTGTGTTCTGAGGCGTCTTGCCTTTATTTGTTTATTTTTGAGCTGTAAACATTTCTATAGCAGAATCACGTCTGAATAACAATAACGCTACTTTCCTTTCCTGTATTTCCTGAGATTTTTTTAAAAAGTACTTTTACTTAAGTAATTTTTATAGCAAATACTTTAGTACTTTTACTTGAGTAATATTTTGACTAAGCTACTTTTACTTGTATTGGAGTAATATTTGACAAGGAGTATCTGTACTTTTACTCAAGTAGTGAAGTTGTGTACTCTGTCCACCTCTGATTATAACGTTAGACAAGTTACTTAGTCTTAACTAACCTACATGATCTAGTTTAATTTTATAGTAGCTAGGCTGGTAGTTGATTTTTAAGTAAGTTAAAACACAAGAATGGGACAAATAGTTTGAGATTCAGCCTAAAACAATATTGAGGTCTAGGTTTATCTGATTGGTTTTGATGTTTGGAAGAGAATGATTTGTGTTTTATTTAAGGTTAAATATGAACAAGAATGCATTGTCAACTTCAGATTTAAAGTATTTTATTTAAATAAATGTTCAAAAAATAACCGAAACACCATGTTTGCCTCATGATAAATACATTTTACATTCATCCACTCTGCTTGTGTGACCAGTAGTAACTACAAACTGCTCCTAATTAAGTCATGATAATTTTATAATAGTGAGCAAGTAGAAATGACAGATTTTTGGGTAAATAGAGTAGTCTTACATGTCACTGGTTCTAAAACCGTCCTTTTTTCTGTACTACTTAAAAAAAAAAGGTGAAAATTTAGAGTATACCCACTTCTCAAGGGACCACTACACCACTGTTAAAGACAATCAATAAGCAAACAAAGAAACAGCATGCATACCGGTTAAAACAAAAATGAAATCAGACAAAACAACAATATCAAATATGACCACTAAAAGTTAAAAATACAGGATGAGAAACATGTTATGGTGTAGATTTGTAGTCAATTGCATTTACACCCACTTGGAACAAGATCTGAAATAAGACATTAAAACAGCCAGTGGCAGTGAGGTCAGAGTTAAAAGGGATGACCTTTAGGTAAAGCTGGCACTGATGGGTGCTGTAAGAAGGGTGCTGTTATGAACTTTAGGACTGAGTGGTTGACAGTATCCAGTGATTTCAGGCAGCAGCTTTTCCTTATATAACATCCCCATCATCCAAAACAGACAAAAATACTGAATCCACAATTCTTTTCCATGTATAAAAGCAAAACAGTTCTTATTTCTGTACAGAAAGCAATGTTCTCAGTTTGGTAGTCAGAATGTCAATGTGGCGCTTACATTTAAGATTGTCATCCAGCCAGATACCAAGATTTGTATACTGTAGGGCTCTCTCTATTGATGGACCATTTGTAGAGTGAATATTGAAAGATTCAGTATGAGTAGCCTTGGTGAACAACATCCATTTGGTTTTATCTGAGTATAGTACTAACTCATGGTTATGTAGCTGAAGTTGGAGTGAAGATAAAGACTTTTAATGGCTGATTGTGCAGATGTTGCAAAACAATTTAAAAGTGTGTCATCCTCATACAGATGAAATTCAGAGGATTCAGAAGGAGGATATCATTTATGTGAATATGGTGAATAAAGTATGGCACCATCTTCCACCTCCAAGCTCACATCTGTCAAACTAACACTTTTTTTCCCTCTTTCGGGTGGACTGAGTTTGGGGGGTTTGAGGGAGGAGATGGCATCAGCGCTGTAAGCTATATTACTGCTTTTTGATAACGGCTGAGTGAAAGTTTCCATGCAAAAAAAATAAATCAATAAAAAATTGCAATTGACCCGCCATTCAAATTTGATTACAGTAACTCTCATTGCTTCAAAAGAGACATCATGAGTTAGGAAGTAACTACATACATTTACTCATGTAAGAATAGTTCTCAGGTTCTGGTGCTGTCTAACCATGTTTCCATTTTTGAACGCTTTATACTTTTCACACCCATCCATCCTTGAGCCATAGAGCTTTAGGCAATGTTACTTTAAGGAAGGACTTTCATTTCATCTCATACTTTTAACATGTGCTAGGTGCTTGTTAATGTGCATCTTTACTGCATTTTCAATATTTCACTTTTGAATTCACTACTGCGATTGCTACTCAAATGCAAGCCTTGTATTGTTTAATTGAATTGAATGATCAAATGAATTTGTCCACTTAAGTTATAGCTCTTCTCTAATATTTATTTTGTATATTGGCAGGAGGTAGATTATTTCTTGCTTTTTTTCATTATTCGTGCAGTCATAAATTCCACCAGTTCAATGGATTTCAGTGTATTTGACTTAAAAAACAAATAGTATGTTTCCGATATCCAACTTTGTTTACAATCCTTATGGCTCTTTTTTGTTGTATACATGCTTGTACAGTGCTTTTGTGTTGCTCCATACCCTCACACTGTAATTCAAGTGAACAATAAAGACTGTATAATGCTTTCTGAGTGTTTGTTTTTCTGAAAACTGCAATGCTCCTGGTAAGCTTTGTTCGCACATATTTTCTATCCAGTTTTCAGCAGATTTGTTAGTCTAATATCATACCGAGAAAAGCATTTTCATTTACTCTTTTCACAATAACATTGTCTATCATCACTTGTACTTGTATGTTTAGTTTACGATTTCCAAACAACAGATCAAGTCTAATGATAATTTGGCTCTGACAAAGTGCATATTTAATTTATTCATTTCAACTGTGACCACCCCCAAAAGCTGCTGTAAATTTTCCCCCATAACAGAACATATTGGTGTTTACAAATAAAACAAATTTAAATATTCTTTATATCTTGTATGTCATTTACAGTTACCTATCTGCCTATCTGCACAAATTGTTGTTGGTTCCCTTTATAGCTTTTAAGCCAGTTCAGCACAGCTTCTCTGTTATTTATTTATTTATTTATTTATTTTTAATCTATAAAAACTCTCACTGCATCTTTTATACAGCTTGTTGCTTTTTTAATGACTCCATTAATGCCATAGTTGGTAATCTGTTTGTTCTGAATCTGTACCCCCCACAATTTGTGCTTTCCATGAAATTGCCCAACCTTCCAATTAAGAGTTTTTCCTATATCTTAGAGAACTGGGAAAGTAACAACAGATGGATGATGGAAACGATGCCACTCCCCTGCTTTATATAATGGGGTCACTTTAGCTTTCCTCATTTTACATGGAAATGTACCAGTTTTGAAAGACAAGTGAGTGGTTTTACAATAGCCTCAAGGACTTGCTTGTCTAAAATGATACCTATTTCATTTCAGGCTGTCCAGTTTTTTTTCAGACACTTTAAATATCGTATGTTGCTGAGCCCCACAGCAGTTGTAATTTGATGAGGGTGTTGGAGCCATGAGTAGCGACGCAGTCATAAGTGTACAGTGTGTACAAGACTGAACTCAGCACACAGTCCTGAGGAACACAAGTATTGAGGACGATGGTGGAGGATGTGGAGGTGCCCATTCTGACATGCTGGGGTCTGTTAGTCAGGAAGTCCCTGATCCACAGACAGAGGGAGGTTCCAAGTTGTAGTGTCTGCAGTTTGTTGATGAGTCTGCTGGGGCTGATGGAGTTAAATGCCAAGTCAACAAACAGCATCCTGATGTATGTGTTGGGGTTTTCAATGTGGCTGAGAGCGGTGTGGAGGGCGATGGAGATGGCGTCGTCTGTGGATCTGTTGGACCTGTAGGCGAACTGATGTTGATCAAAGCCAGGTGGGATGTGGGCCTTGACATGCTGTAACACCAGTCTCTCCATACATTTCATGATCACCGGTGTCAGGGCCACAGGCCGGTAATCATTCAACCCTGTGATGGCAGAGGATTTGGGCACAGGGATTATGGTGGCAGTTTTCAGGCAGGTGGGGACTGTGGCTTGCTGCAGTGACCAGTTAAAGATGTTAGTGAATACTGTAGCAAGTGCTGATGAGCACATGATTTTAGCACCCTCCCTGGTACTCCATCCAGTCCTGGTGCTTTCCTGGTGTCAATGCCACGCAGGACCTGCAGTACCTGATGTTGTTGGATGGTGGGGGGCTGGTCATGCTCTGATGATGTCAACTGTGTGTCCTCTGCCTGTCTGTTGTCCTCTTCAAAGCGGGAGAAAAAAGGTGTTAAGCTGGTCTGGGACAGGAGTGCCGGTGGGGGGGGTGTTGTGGCATTGTTTGTAGTCAGTATCCACATGGAGTGGTGGTTGTTCTCCGTGAAGTTGGCCTCTATCTGCTCTCTGTACTTTGTTTTAGCAGCCTTGATGCCTATGTTCAGGTCTGCTCTAGCCTTCCTGTAGGCTTCCCTGTCCCTTGACCTCAGTGCTGAATCCCTGGCCTGGAGTAGTGCTCTGATATTGGCGTTAAACCAGGGTTTTTTGTTGGGAAATGTTTTCACCTGTTTCCTTGATGTTACGTTATCCATGCAGAAACTTATGTATGATAGTACAGAGGAGGTGTGGAGCTCTTTGAAGGCTGGTCTTCAAAGAGCTCCCATATGGTGACCTCAAAACAGTCCTGCAAGGATAGTGTGGCCTCCTCAGTCCAGCACTGCACTGACTTGTACTGTGGCTTTGACCTGCAGATGAGGGGCTTGTAAGCTGGTGTCAGGAACAGGGAAAGATGGTCTGAGTGTCCCAGGTGGGGGGAGTGGTGGGCTCTGTAGGCTCCAGAGATGTTGGTGTAGACCTGGTCTAGTGTTCTGCCCTTCCTTGTTTGAATGTCGACATTCTTGTAAAATCTGGGGAGCACAGTTTTTAAGTTGGTGTGATTACAGTCTCCAGCCAGGATGAAGAAGCCCCCTGGGTGTTTGTTCTGTTGCCTAGCTCTGATGCCGACTTGTTTGCCTCGTTTCCAGCGTCTTTCGCAGCACTGCCGTCACCTCCTTTCTGTCCATTCTCGCCGGCGTATCCTCTTCAGGAACGAGTCGAACTCCTTCTGGGGGGGTCCAGCCAGTCCAGTGTTGTTTCAGGCTGATAAGTTCAGCTCGGGTGTAAGTCCTTCTCAATGTGTAGCTGCTAACTGAAGAAGAGCGCCGCCATCTTGCCAAATGTTTTTATAGGCTTTGCCAAAATCACCATTTTCATACACTTCTTTTTAGTTTTGTGTAAGAAATTCATTGCCAAATGCATTATTGCGGTGATTCTATTACAGAAAAAGACACAGGGTAGGTATGCACAAAAAAAACACACAAGCAAAAGCCTAATTTCCATTCACAATTTAACAGTGGCCTCAAGCATGGCTATACTACAGTGGTAGACACAACAATCTGGCGAGGCCTGGAGAGGAGACCCGGTGTTTTATACTGCAGGGTTGATTACTGAATGATTCTCAGGTTAGCAGCAGGGAGCAGGTGAGTTGAATGAATCAAATCAGGAACCCAGGAAAGTGAGGGAGTTGCCACACCCACAGCACAGACATGCAGGTGGGACAGACAGGGGGAGGAGAAACAGGACAAGGACAAACGCAGGGAAACTAGTGACACTGCCAGGGCGCTAACAGGTTTTCCATATAATTTGTAAATAAGTTGTCTGTTAAAGTGACACGTTGTTATTCTGCTTGGCATAGTCATCACTGGATATAAACTATACTATATGTTGTATCAGTTTTTTTTATTACAATTGCATTTGTAGTGCAATAATCATATGTGTATATTAATGGTACAAGTATGACTAAAAACAGCAGCATTAGGAGGCATCAGGCAGGACTGCGGCAGCAGCACAACCACCACACACCATTCAGGCGTAGCTGTGATACGAGTTAACCTGCAAGACAGTGGAGCACAAAGGCTCTGAAGAAGAAGCTGAGTTAGCAACATGCAGTAAAGCTGAGTTACCAATATGCAGAAATAGGACATGAATGTTAGCAAGTGAAGAAGAACAAACTTTTTGGACACTAAGGAGAGTGAAAGAAGGAGAGAAGGGGCTCGGTGTAAAATCGGAGGTCCCCCAGCAGACAAGGCCTATGTCAGCCTAACTAGGGGCTGGTCCAAGTGAAGCCTGAGCCAGCCCTAACTTTTAGCTTTATTAAAAGGAAAGTCTTGAGTCTAGTGTGCCTCCCAGACTGAAACAGGAAGATGATTCCATAGAAGAGATAGCTGATAGCTGAAGGCTCTGGCTCCCATTCTAATTTTGGAGACTTTAGGGACCACAAGTAACCCTGCATTCTCGAGCGCAGTGTTCTGGTGGGATAATAGGGCACTATGAGCTTCCTAAGATATGACGGAGCCTGACCATTTAGAGCTTTGTAAGTCAGGAGAAGGATTTTAAATTCAATTCTGGATTTTACAGAGTGATTTCTGATGATGTTCCCTAAGGGAAGCATATATAAAGTGAACAGAATTGGTCTGAGCACAGAACCTTGTGGAACTCCAAAACAAACTTTAGTATGTTAATATGATTCATCACGAATGAACTGAAATCGGTCAGATAAATTAGATTTAAAACAGCTTAGGGCAGAATGTTTTAGGCCAATTGTTCCAGTCTCTGTAACAGAATTTGATGGTCAGTTGTGTCAGATGCAGCACTAAGATCTAATAAAACACACACAGAGATGAGTCCTTTGTCTGAAGCAATCAGAAGATCATTTGTAATTTTTAGTAGTGCTATCTCTGTGCTATGATGCACTGTAAAGCCAAACTGAAATTCCTCAAATAAGTTATCATGGAGAAAGTCACACAGCTGCTTTGCGACTACTTTCTCAAGGATCTTTGAAAGAAAGGGAAGATTAGATATTGGTCTATAGTTGGCTAGCACCTCTGGATCCAGGGTGGACTTTTTTTTAGGAGAGATTTATTTACGGCTACCTTAAAAGACTGTGGTGCATAGCCTGTTAATAAAGATATATTGATTGTGTCTAATATGTAAGTGCTAACTAAAGGTAAGACTTCCTTAAGTAGCCTAGTTGGGATGGGGTCTAAGAGACACGTAGATGATTTAGATGAAGAAATCATAGAGGTCAGTCTAAATATATATCAGGTCTTACAGCTGTGTTTGAGGTCCCTGTATTTGAAGGCAGATTAGTACTGTTTAAGGGCAGGAGGTCATGAATTTTGCCTCTAATAGTTAGAATTTTGTCATTAAAAAACTTATAAAATCATTGCTGCTAAAGGAATACAACATTCAATAGAGCTGTGACTGGCTACAGTGCTGGGATTGAAACCTGGTCAATTCCTTTCAAATTTTCCCAATATTTGTTTTAATTTTTGGGTTTGGGAGTTGTACTGAGGAGCGAAATTTCTTTGCCTCGTCTACTTCTTTATAAGAGGTGCTACCAAGTCAAGTATTTGCAGTGAGCCAGCAGCGCTACCGATAAGGTAATCAATTTGGGAGAGTTTAACATCGGTACAGGAAACCTCAGTTACAGAGGAACATAGTATTAAATTTAACGTTGGTGGAATCATTTCCTTAAATTTTGCTGCAGCACTATCTGATCAACACCTGGTATAGACAAGGCTTTTAAAGTTTTTAAAGGAATTATAATCTAGTTGAGGTCCTTTTGTGATCGTGTAGTAACTCCACTCTACACAACACAAAAACACTACACAGCACTACTGGCAATGATGCACAGTGTGCACTTCCTTTTCTTCTTTTGTTTTTTTTAAATGTGGATGAAACAAACAGATCTAATTCTGCCACACAATGAGCCTCATGCTAGAAACAATATACAAACAAATTTTCTCTTATTTTTGTTCATGTCCACAATTTGGACATGATGGACTTTGATACAATTTTGTTAGTACCCACTGAGTTTTCTTATTTTTGCTCATAAAGAAAATTTTACGAGGGGTCGCGCACTCTGACTAAGATATGGAAAAAAAATCTTGTATTCACAGACCACAAACTTTTTTTTTTTTTTTTAATGCATGAATTTCATGTAATCAAACTTGTGATTGTGTCTTAGAGTAATTACAATGATCAGATTAATACATTTCAGGGCTGAAAAAAATACTGGCTTACTAAAGTTGGTTCATCGATCCTGTTAACTGCAATTTTAGTTACTGTCCATCCCTGTGCTGGCCAGTGGTGAAATGTAATTAAGTACATTTACTCATGTACTATACTAGAATACAAATATGATGTACTTAAGTATTTTAATCTCATGCAACATTTTACGTCTACTCCTCTACACTTCGGAGAGAAACATTGTACTTTTTTACTTACTAGTTTAGTGTTTTGACAGATATGTTTTTTGTAAAGAAGGAGTAAGGGCCCGTAAAGGAGGAGACAAGAAATAAAAACCCCAAGCAGCACTGAAGACTAAATATTAAAGATATTGAATCTGTATCCCAAGAAAAGTAAGTTGGATCCTGCAAAGCCCCCACTTAAACAAAAATGCAGCTTTAAAAAAAATATTTGTACAATATCTACCATATAACATTTACCACCCTGACATCCACCCTACAGTGTAACTGTTTGCTTCACTACCAAGCAGCAGCCTCCAAGGCTGAAAAATGAAGCCTATGCAGAAGTGGCAAAAAAACTGCAGCTCTTCAAATGGCCCCTTGAGGCTGGCTTCAAAACAGAGAAACTCACCATAGACCTTCAAAAGAAAATGCCTAGCTTTGTAGCAGAAATAAACATGTTAACAGCCTGGTATAAGAAAAGCAGTTTTGGTCTCATTCATGACAACTGTGTGGGGGGTGAATTTTTATGTAACTCACCTGTTAGATTTATTAAGGCAAAAAGTTATGCATATTTAAGGGCGGGGCCACTTGAGTGACAGGCTATCTGTGAGGCATTGCTACAGTCTGTTGGTCAGATCCACACCTTGCTTCACTCCAACCTCTTGTCCAAATATGGTCAACATGGCAATGGCCAAAATGCCGAACTCGAGGCTACAGAACAGCAGTCCACAAATCAGTGGGTGATGTCATGGAGGCTACATCCATTAATTATACAGATTATGTTCACTACATAAAAGGCACTTTCTGTTATGGCACTAAGTACAAAAAAGATTTTTTTTTTTTTTTTGACTGTACTCTCTTGTCTAAAATCTAAAGTTGGTGTTATGTGGTTTTAAGTCTAATTCATTGAATGATAAATGATGAAATGTGCTGTCCCCAGTTAGAAATGCCATTGATTAATGTAAGTCTCCTCTGTGATCCAGGTCAGTATCTGGTGTGGATGTGGACCCTGATCTGGTGCACATGGAGATGCAAGATACAAGTGGAGGTACAGTAATGTTCCATCTATTCATTCATGCTACTGTTAGGGCCTGGTCATAGCAGCAGAGTGAAATGTATTAATTTTAATTGAATTGTGTGGTAATTCGATTTAAAGAGTTGGTGGGTTTGCTCACAGAGGTAAAGTAAATGTGTGAAACTTTCACACAGAATTCAACTCTGATTAATGCTGTCACACAAAGTCACATCATTGACCAATTATAAACTGAAAACTGTATTGTTTACATGAAGGTTTACTAGCTCATACTCTTCTTTTTTCTTGCCATATTGAAACATCAGTTGGCATTCTACTGCCAGCAACTGTCAGTTGGAATCCTGGGTGTTAGATCACACTTGTGCAAATGGACAATTTACAAACAAAATAGGATCCACTCGTCAAATACACTGTTCCATGACACTACTATAGAGCCCCTTACCCAGAAGTCACTGTGTTTATCGGCTCAAGCTCCAATCAGTTTCAACTGGCAGTGATGGAAATATGACACCCAAGTGGGTGTGCTAATTTTAGCACCTTTTTACAGATGTGATGCAATGATGGGCCAACACAAAATACGGTCTGTCTCCATCCAAGCAGCATTCAAACATAGTTCAAAATTAGTCAGCACTCAGTTTAAAAATTAGTTTGAATAAGTAACAGATATTAAAAGAAGTAACTTCAGGAACATTTTCAGTGGCCTCCATGCTGCTCCCTTCTGTTTACTTATGTGCTTTCTGGACTGTCACTGTTGTCTAACTTAAAAATAAAAACAAAACAAAAAAAAACAAAAAAAAAAACAGAAAGGCATCTTTGTCTACTGTCTGCAGAGCAGTGTACATGGCTCTTGTCCACTGGCAATTGGAAAGCAGTATATTGCATATTTTAAATGGGTTTTCCTACATTCAAACAACCTGCATACAAGGGCTAGTTTTGGTGGGAAAACGGTGTAGGTTGATAACTCCACAGGGTACCTTTAAGGCGCAATTAGGTTGAACCCAAAACAAATTTTCAGCTTGCTATGTTTACCTAAATTTGATTGCTCGGCTGTTTTGTTCAACTGTACAAACTTTTTGGTCTGTGTACATTGATTGAGTCATAAACCTTTAGCATAATTTTTTCTTTTTTTAGATTAAAACCGTTCCAACCTGCCAGGTTCACCTCAATTCAAAGCATACGTTTTGTTCATTGTATTTAGATGCAGTTGTTATACAAAATAAAAACAAAGCATAGCAAATATTAAACTTTGTTTTTAGAGGTCATATCACACAGTACTAAACTTTGTAATGTTTAACAGGAATCTTTTTCTATAGTAGGTGTCTAAAGATAAGTAAAGAAATTATGTTCAATCACCACCAAACACAAAAGCTAGTTACATTTGATTTGATGGTTCTTGTTAAGACTCTCTGTGATGGAGAATTAAAAATGGCAGAACTAGTCTAAGCATAGCCAGCAGTGTCAAAGCAGGAAATTGAAGAGATGAATGGCTGACCTTGCTGGGGGTGGGGTATGTGTGTCGGGGATCAATGGAAAATTAATGGGTTAAGTGAGGAGGGTGTCAAGGACCCTCGGGACAACAGCAGCAGATCTCGCTTATTATAGCTGAGTAACAGACAGACATGTTAGTGCTTAACTGCTCACCAAGGACAAACAGGGTAATAGAAATCATATGTATTTGTGAATGTACTGTGGACTTCCCTCCTTTATGTCTCCCAACCCAAAATCTCCCACTCTGAAAAAACCTGAGCTGGCGAAGTCAGAAAGTAGTGATAAATAGTGAAGGGCAAAATAGAGGATGTGGGTTTTTTTGCAGTAGCTGCCACACTGTTTCTCCATAAATTCCCCTCTTGAAAAATACAACCAACTCCTAAATACCTTAAGGAGGCATGCAGTCTTTTAACCCACACACAGAAAGATGCTGCCTGCAGCGTGAAAGCTGTCAGCCAGAACAAGGTTGCCTGTGTTAGTGGAGAGAGAAACAGGAGAGGCTGTCTGTCTGGGCCAGCAGCCCAAGCATGGGAGCTCCTTCTGGGGTTAGGCAGCACCACATGGTCCCCCCCTCTCCCACTCATTCTCCGTCCCTTTCCTCTCCTTGCCTCTCTGCCCTTAAGCCTTGTTCACATTACATGACTAGCCGACTGGTCTTGAGTTGCAGAGACTATCATAATCTTTTGAGTGTTCATACTTGGCGATGTGTGTTTCTGGCATCGGGAGTCTCGCCAATTGCGTTACGACCTGTGTGTGCACACCACAAGATTTCTCCAGTGAGCCCTCGCCGAGTTCCCCGGCGCTAAACTTTAACATAGATGTCCAACAGCTTGGAGCTCTGCAGGTCGTTTGTGCCATGCTCTGCACTGAGAGGAAACAGGGAAAGAAGAAAGGGATTTGGGTGAAGGAATGTGTTGCTGCATGCGGATTGCGCAGGTTGTCAGTTCTGCAGAGAGAGTTGGAGGTGAGTTCTATGAATGACATTTGCTTGCCACTGTGCCGCTAGCCTATTAGCTTGCATTGTACTGTCTATATAGTCTATGCATGTATTCTGACCCAGATTATTGTACTTTTCATAGCTGAATGATTGAACGGGTTTTCGGGAAATGCTACGGATGACAGCGGAGGACTTTGATTTCTTGCTGGGGCTGGTAGAGCCATACATCACATCACTGTATCCCACCTCTCATTGGCTGATGCTCTTTGTCAGTTGTGTCAGACCTCTCCAGTTTTCTAGCATGCCAGATATCCAATCCCAGTCGCAGACACGGGCGCAACTTGCTCGTAGGCTTGTTCACACATGAGGACTTGTCGTGGCAGACTATCTGCTGACTCACCTCCAACCCCAGGACTTCTTAATGGCTCTCAAGATCCTCTGCGACCTCAAAATTTGGGTGAAAATCGTGTAATGTGAACTAGGCTTTATAGATAGATAGTCAGTGGGGTGTCTGGTGCAATCAGGCATGCCAAACCAATCTGTCTGCACTGGGCCCCTGTCACACATGGCATCCCTGAGATTAAATAATGGTATGCTACAAAGATGGACACAGAGTCCCAGGGGATGTCTGAAATGGCAAGGAACTGTGCCTGAGCTGTGTTGGGGGTGGGAACGTTGGGCTGCACCAGGACCACCAGTTGAAGAGAGGGACAGGACTCCAGAGAAATGTTGGTGGTTGATTGATGGATGAATCCTGTGTACAGGGAGGCTGGTAGAGAGTGTGTTGGTGTGTGTCATTAAGGGAGATTAACATACAGGAAAGTGTGAGTGTACCTCTTTCATGTGCCAATACACACAAGCACGCATGCAGTCACACACCTCACAGTTAGGTGTGTACAGAGATAGATAGGTACATGTGTAAATAAACACACATACACATACACACACACACACACACACACACACACACACACACACACACACACACACACACACCCACACATACACACACACATATATATATCCAGTGTATGTATGTGTATGTCAGGAAATGTAAATTATGGGCACCATACACTCAGTGTGTACAGTGTGGTAAATTTTTCAAAAGTGTCTTCACCCATGTTGATTTATAAGTCACAATAAAGTTTTTACAGTTTTCCTTGTCCAACCACCTGAGTTGCAAAGGTGCAGAAAAAATGTGTGTGTGTGCTTAGTATGTGTGTTTGCAGGTTTGTGGAATTAGTGCTGTGGTTGATGAATTGCTGAACTAAAGTACAGGTATTTCAAAATTTTCCTTTTTTTTTTGGTTGGTTGTTTTTTAAGCAACTAACACTGCTTAAAAAACAACCAACCTTTATTTATATTTTTATGTTAACCAAAGCCCTGTGAGAATTTGTGGTACCTTTTCACATTGAAGTTACAGCACTGTTATTTTCTCATTCTGAATACTCCTATCCTATTTTAGACTGCTGTGGCTATAAAACAAGTCACATCCCTCACTACTAGGGACACTGTGAAGGAACAATAATTTTCTCCCTTTGGTTTTCAGGTCTGGGTTTCCAAGGAGTCACTGCAGATGGACTCATTTGATGGATATTTGGTGACATTCTGACCTTTGTTTTAGGGTCCATCATCAGGCCTAAATTTCCTTTTGTACACATTTATTCTTATCAAAAGATAGGATGGACCCTTTTTCACTTTCACACCCATAAGCTTTCCTAGTACCAGTGCTGGGTAAGTTACTTTAAAATGTTATTCATTACACATTACGAGCTACCGTCAAAGTAATGAGTTACACTCTACAACATTACTGTATGAGTAATATGTTACTACTTACACTATTCTGTTACTTTCACCAAAACAACCCTAATAAGTACCACTAGGCATTATGAAATGAAAGAGGGTCATGTTGTTTCATAGTGGCTATTCAAAGCACAGAAAACTCACATTTTTTGCAGTTCATTACAAATCCATTAGTGGGCCATACTCGACATCCTAATGAAGGCTACCTGCAAAATGCACATCTGACCCATTCATGTTTTCACAAAAAACATCACTTTGTATTAAACACATGTGGAAACACATCCAGCATGCTAACACATATACAGCGGCATCACCCAGATGTGCTGATCACCAGGACAAAAAAAAACAAAGTGGAGCCCGTCTCCTTATTCCTGCTGCTTTCAAACAGCCTTTAGATGTAAAAGAATGGGACATGTTGTAGACATTGTAAGCATCGCCCAAGTGTGCCAATAACTGGCACCCTTGTATAATGTAGCCCTTAATGACCTGACAAGACACAACAACATGTGGGTTATAGTTTCCTGGTGGTGCACTGGTGGAGGTGGCACTTGTTGATGAATGACTCTAAATTGTCACCAATTAAATGAGTATGAATGGTTGTCTGTCTCTGAATGTTAGCCCTGCAATAGTCTGGCGACCTGTCCGGGGGATAGGCTCCAAGAGCATAACCGGTTACGAAAATTGATGGATGGATGTTGGGGACATTAACGCCCAAAGAGGCTTTGTTGTTTGCAGTTCTGTGTTGGCTGAACAACTTAAGGATTACATGCATCAAAGATCAAAACAAGTACTATAAAAACATGGGTTTGTGCACTAGATATCTGATACAGTAGGTCACTGCTTAGCAAACAACCTTACATGTGTATGGGTGCAGGCTTGTGAAGCTGTGTTTGTGTGGGCATTTTCTCTATTGCCAACCTGTCACCTCTGGGACGATACATGAGTACAATACCACAAACTGAAATTTGTTTCCTTCAACAAACATGTGTGGTTATATTTACCCACACATGCACATAGCTGGGTTTAGGAAACAAAAGCACATGATTGGGTTTAGGGAAAAAGACCAGGGTTTGGCTTTACAATCATATGGGTAGCAAACACTGGCCTCCTAAGTGAAAGTCTGTGGTTCTTGGATGCATCCACCACCTCTCCTACCTGCCTTACTCGGCCTTTCGCCCCCTTAATTGACATTGTTGTCTGGCCACTTTTCCCCCTGCCGTTGCTGGGCGCCATTACACAGTAACATTGACCAGCCATGCATCATGCCGATGTCAAAGGATGGCTTTTTTTTTTATCTGTGTCTGACGCAAGAGGTCACTGTCCAAGCGCTTTCAGAGAGAAACATGAATATATAGAAACAGGGTGTCTCACAAAATTCAGCTCAATATGGTCAACCGCATTGCTTGAGGCCTGTTAGGACACCTAACACCTTCAAATACAGAATATTGCCACATTTGTGGCGAGGGTCCAAAGGACAGAGGGTTGTCGTATGCTGTAAAGCCCTCTGAGGCAAATTGTGATTTGTGATATTGGGCTTTATAAATAAAATTGATTGATTGATTGATTTGTCCAGTTTTGTATTTTGGTGCAGACATGTATGTACCAAGTAATTTAAAACTATTAACAAGCTCAACAGAGGACCCACTTTGTGTTACTGACATTTAGAGAGAGCCTGTCATCATCGCACCGTGTCATTAGGTTTGCCACTTCTCTCCTATAGGCTCTTTCATCTCACTGTCACTTACCAAGCCAGCTACAGTGGTGTCATCTGCAAATTTTACAATGTTGTTACTGTCATATTTGGCAACAAGGTCATGAGTAAACTGACTGTACAATAGGGGATTGAGACAGCTTTGAGGCACGCTGATCCTCACAACTAGTGGAGATGAGTGAGTTTGATCTGCTCTTACTTTATGGGGCCTGTTAGAAAATCACAAGGTTTATTACAGATAGAGCCCAGACCAAGACCTCAACAGCACCAGTTTGGATGGCACAACTGTGTTAAACCCAGCGCTATAATCACTAAAACATTTGTGACGCAATTGTTTGTTTGTTTGTTTCTTGTTTCAAGATGTACCAAAGCAGTGTGCAGAGCAAGTGAGATGGCTCTACAGCTCTGATCAAACAGTGGGCAAACAGTTATGGGTTGAGGGAGGCAGTGTTACGTATGTGTTACATTTGACATATGATATAACCAGTCTCCCCCAGCACTTAAAAATAACAAAGCAAGTCAGAGCAACAGGTTGATAATCATTGAGGCAAGATACAGGTGTTATCTTAGGTGCTGGCACAGAGGTGGTTTTCTTAAAACACAGTGGGACCACGTAGTGACAGGGACAGGTTAAAAATGTCAATGAAACACTAGAGATAGCTGCACGTCTTGAGAACTTTGGAAAGAATGCTGTCTGGGTCTGCAGTTTCACCAACCTGCACCCTTTTTAAAGTTTTACTTATATAATCACAGGCAGAACTAAACTAAGTTCTAGGTGACCCTATAGGTCTTACTTTTACTTCTCTGAAAGTTAAGGTATTGAACCATCCTGTTAAAAGAGGAAAAATGCTTGCTGATCTCAGATCTATTAAAACTGATGTCACAGGAACAGGAACTGTGTACAGAAAACCCATCTCTCAGAGTTTGCACATACCAGACTGAGAGCCAGATGCAAGCATACCACACATCTTTTTCAACTAAAGCACGAGGTGTAGCTATATTATTTAAGATGAATGTCCCCTTTAAAAATAGAGACACAATCACTGATAGTCAAGGTAGGTTTCTTATAGTCTCAGATTAATTATACTCCACTCCTATGACTATGCTTATTGTCTATGGCCTGAACTTTGATGACCTGAGTTTCTACAATAAAATATTCTTGTTTATACCAGCTTCCACTCCACAGACAATTCTATTAATATGCAGGGATTTTAATTGTGCCCTGGATCCCTATCTGGATAAATCCTCACAGCTAAATCTGAGTAAGTCCAACACAGCGGAATTGCTTAAAAACTTTACCACCAATACTAACCTGGTGGGTATCTGAAGAGTGTTTAACCCTACAGGGCTTGAATATTCCTTGTTTTCACCAACACATAATCTATATAACAGGATTTTTTTTTTTTTTTTTTTTTTTACATGTGAAAATGTTTCCAAATGTACAGACTGTGAAATATCACAAGATAGCAATCTTCGATGATGCTGCCCTGTCTTTTACAGTTCATCTGACGGGTACAACCATAACACATTATAGATAACAAATGAACCTTTCACACCCCATATTCTGCTCTGATTTAGAAAAACAAATCTTTTTTTTTTATGAGACTAATGAAAGTCCAGCACCATCTCCCTCACTGTTACGGGGAACCCTTAAGGCAGTTCTGACAGGGCACATCACTTCTGTTGAAGTTTCAAAAATAAACCAAATAAAAATAAATTAATTGAATTAGAAGAACAAATTGGAATACTAGACAAGAAAAACATGCAGAATTCCTCTAGAGAGCTACATCACAAGATTCTACAATTAAACTTTGATTATAATAAGATCATAATCACTAACATAAATAAAAATACCTTTTAAATATGAAACAAAGGCCTAAAATGTGGCAAAGCTCCTGGACCGCATGGATATACTGCAGAGTGACATCAGCTATCCTTCCCCACCTTAACCTGAGATGTTTATTCGATATCATGTACTCAACATGCTTTCCAGATGATGATCTAATCATTGCCTGATGCAAAAAAAAAAAAAAGATTTGATCTAGTTGAGTGCAACTACTCATTTTCAGTAAAACATAAATTCAACATAGGGGAAACTTTTATTAAATATGTGAAATTACTCTATAAATGCCCCAAAGCTAGAATGATCACAAAGCAAACCATTTCCCCTTAATTTACACTACAGAGGTGAACAAAAAAGGGCTGTGTTCTCTCCCCTCCGTTGTTTGCCCTTGCAATAGAGCCATTAGCGGAGCTGATTTGATCTGACCCCCGATCCATGGTTATGACGCTGGCATGATGCAAAATGAATTTCCTTATATGCAGATGACATTTTATTGTATAGTACGAAGCCAGAAGATAGCATTTCCTGTATCCCTGACTTGATCTTCTATTCTGAGACTTAAGAGATAAGGAGGAATATGATGTTGTACTGTTATATTACTGTGTGCCACAGTGCAGCATGGTGTCAGTAGTTATCTGCTCTGGATTGTCAGGTTAGCACTAAATGATTAAATGAAATGTATGCATTCAGTTGTGGTTATGATGTGATGTTAAAGACGCAGGCCAATAATCAGTGATTATTTGGAATGATGGATGTGGCAGCTCAGTGGTTGAGGTCGTATACAGTATGCCAGCCCATTTGTTTACATTGCTCTGTATCGGGGTAAGTGTAGTTCCTACAGATATAGTTGGCTTTCTTTTTCAGCCAACCGGTGTAAATGCCTGAGTGTGGGCAGTAGTAATCTGCTTCCCTCACCACTCTTACCTGTTCCCCTCTGTACCAAAAAAAAAAATCACACAAAATCCTCATCCCTGACATGCTGTTCATTCAATCTACCTTTGGCAAATTTGAGTCTTGCCTAATGCCTACCTAAGAGGAGTGGTCACATATTGTAAAATGCAGTTGCAGGTGGGCCCCCTGCTGTCTAATAGGTTTTCTTAATAGCTTGAGATTATGAAAATTATTGATTCACATATGTCAATGCAGTCAATTTGCATTACCCATAAATTCCTTCTAATTTATTTTAATCTGATTTCCAAAGGCTTGGTAAAATGGAGCTGAGGTATTTTTAACAGGGTAACCACATGTATATCAAATAATGGTAACACTTTATTTTACTGGGTCTCTGATAAAGTGTATCTACATCATGAAATACAGTGTAACAAACCATGCAATAATATATATATCATGTATTTAATATATGAATGAATACAAACTTCTCCCATTAGGAAGAAGATTCTGCATGCCAAAGTGCAAAACAAACCGTCTCTCAGCTTCTATCAAGCTGTTCAACAATGTAAAAAACTAGTGCAATAGAGCAACGTGCAATGAACACAAGCACTTTAGTACTTGGCACTTTTTCTGGCACTTTAAAGTGTCTAATGTCTGTATGTCCCTGTGTTGCCATTGTAATGTATCTCCTGTTTTTAGCCCTGTTAGTAGTTAATGTTTGTGTTTTTATGTGATTGCCCTGTGAAGCAATAATGTAGTACAATGCCAAAGACAAATTTCCCTAACGGGACAATAAAGTAAAGTTTACCCTGTTTACCCTTTACCCTTTATATTATACATACATAACCCTAATCTCGAACCCTAATCATATCATGTATGTACAATATAAATACCTGATATTACATATTGGTACATACTTACTGTTACACTGTACTTAATGATGTTAGATACACTGTATCAGGAACCCCATAAGAAGTCACACAATGCACAGTGTTCCAACAAATAAACTGTAATCGTAATTCAAAGTAAACTGAACATGTAAACTGAAAATGTAAAGTGAAGAAAAAAAAACATACAAACACACACAGGCTTTAGATTGGCATATGCTGTGCCTAGAACCTGACAGTCTCAGCAAGACGCCTTCCTTTCCATGCCAGAGACTTTCTTCTTCCTCGACTCCTTCCTTGTGCTCTGTAGAGACCTATACTTACCTATACTTGTATACTTGCCTTACTCAGTGCACTTCCCTCTTGACAAATCAGATGCTTCGGTTGAAATCTGCCCACTCCAGTTGAAATCCACCCACTGGTTGAAAACTACCCACTATGCTCTGCAGAGACTCCTTACTCGAACTTATGGAATTATTTTAGCCAGGTAAATAAATTCCTGGTAATAAAAGTTCCTGGGAATGTTGGTGAAAAAGGGGCTATTGTCTCATCTGCATTTTCTTAATTTCTGTCTCGTGTTTGCTAAGAAATGTTTATTAATACTATGGAAGGGGAAAGACACACCTGACGTTAAAATGTGGCTAGCTGATACTATCTGGACATGGAGAGGATTAGAAACCTTAGGATAGATCAGACACACAGATTTGCTTTAACCTCTTATTTTACACCTCTAAGACTAACTACCAATCTTTTTTTTTTTTTTTCTTAACATGTAGGATATCTTGCTGAAGTTCTTTTTCCTGGTCATGTTTTTCTTTGCTTCTCTTTTTTTTTATTAATTATTCATTTATATATATATTTTTTCTAGCTTATTTGTTTGTGTGTGGGCATATATATTGTTGAGATAGACCAGATGATTGTGGATGTAATAATAATAATGCTGACTGAGCTGTATGTCTCTGAGAGAGATTACTGTAGTACTAACCCTCCAACCAAGTATACATATATATATATATATATATGTATACATTTTGCTCTTTGTTTTTGGCTCATACCATTGCCTGATTGCTGCTGTTGGAAGATTTTCCTTATTTTTGTGTTTTATTTTCTACTTTTAAATAAGGATTGGATTCCTATCAAATCAACCTTTTTTTTTTTTGTAATTCATTAAATGATGGTGTAGGTATTTTATGTACAACTGTCAGCAAATGTGTACCTATGTTCCTCAATAACATATGTTTAAAAATAAATAAATAAATAAAATTGCTTTGCACCAAATGATTAGTAAAATGGGGATGGATGAGGACAAGAAGAGATCCAGCCTCAGTGTCATACTTGCAGTTGGCCATGTCGTTGAGCTAGTTTGCTGTCTCTGTTAAGTAGCCGTTTCTTAGTCACTCACTCTACAGCAGGAAACTGCAATTCAAAATAAAATCTCTGTGCTGGATACTAACTGGACTTCAAAATAAAGTGTTTTTTACAAGTGTCCATTCAGAATGGACTTACAACCAACTTTTGGACCAGGCCAAATTAGTTGGGAGCTACTGGCTTACATGGTCATATACAGCCATCTAACACAGACTTTTGTTTCTGTTTCGAAATATAAGTAAATGTATTGTGACTCTTAACTGGATGAATTTAAAAAACAGCAAAATATCAATAACGTATTTATCAACATAAAAACCATACGAAACCAACACTTTTTATGTCTTATGTTATTTTTATTTACCAACTTTATTTTTTACATTTTACCAACAGTAACAACTCCTTGTTTTTTTTTGTGTGTGTGTGTGTGTGTGTGTGTGTGTGTGTGTGTGTGTGTGTGTGTGTGTGTGTGTGTGTGTGTGTCACTGCAGGTTACCTGTATGTTACCTGTCTCATTCAAAACTGTTCGGACAAAATGGTGACGGCTCAGTTTCTCGGCAAAATCGACCACAACTCACTGCTGGTGCAGGACGACTACATATTTGTCAAGGTAAACAACACCACAACAGGAGAGGTTTTCACTTTAAAAGTAGTCCATACTTGACTTTATGTAAATGGAAATGGCACAGAGTGGGTACAGTATACAGTATATGCACACCCTATCTGTTGTATTACATCTAAATAAGCTTTATATCGTTAGAGGTATGCTTGTCTTACTTGCTTTGTTCTCTTAAATAGCTGTAAAGTTGATTCCAGGTAGCATTAAACTGCTTCAGCTGTTGAGCAAACCACATGAGATCTGATTGCTAAGTGTTAGATAAAGTTTAGTAGACATAGCTGCTTTCATAATATCTCAAGATGTATATGATCAATACTACAGTGTTGTACTTTTCAATTTGTTCGTTTGAAAATCAATTAGCATTTGTGCATATGTGGAATGTGTTAGTGTATCTATTGTTGTCCTTGGTGTTGAAAAAACAACTGAGGCTGCAACTTTATGTCTCTCTCGCTGATGAACTCTGCTGCTTGGATAACATACTGTACTGTCAGCTTAATGGAAAAAAACTGTTATTTGGGACAGCGTGCGGAATTAATCTTGCCTTGTCTTAATGGACTTACCATGCAGTACAGTGCTGTGCACTCTGACAGACCAGGAACTGAATCCCATTTATGTTTGATAATAGCAAAATATACATGAGCTGGCAGTATGGTCGAGGAAAATCCCTATGGTGGGATAAAATACTCAAATCATGTAGATGCTTGTGTCTACATATTTGTGCATGTACACATGTATACAAATGTGTGTATGCATGAGTGTTTGTGTGTGTGGGAAGAAATAAACCTTGGGAATGATCCTCCCAATTCTCCTAGTATTGCTAACCCACTGATATCAGATGTAAGGACAAATTTGTGGACAGAGAAAAATGGCATTTTGTCCACAGTTGTCAAAACCAATTGTCTGAGAGAAGGACCTGCAGGCACTACTTAGGGCTTAATGAAGACCTATTATGCTTATTTTCAGGGTCATATTTGTAATATTGGGGTGTAGTAGAATAGATTTATGTGCTTTAATGTTCAAAAAACTTTTTTTTCCTTATAGTGCCCATTGCTGCAGCACCTCCATCTGAAACACTGTGTTTGGGCTTATGTCCCGCCTCCCCAGCAGCCCAGTCTGCTGTGATTGGTCAGCTTGCTCAGTCTGTTCTGATTGGTGCAACGCTTAGAGCATGTATCGGAAATGTCACGCCCCTTACCTTAACAGAATTTCACCTCAGGTGGCACATGAGCTGCTAAAAACATGCTATGGCTAAATTAACAATGGCGGCCGTTCGCCCTCATCTATTTGAGTGAAGAAACGTGAGCAGGACATTTCACAGCGGTAAGTTTTTTTTTTGTAGCTGTCTTTTATTTCAGCTGTAACATAAAAAAATGTAACTTATCTGATGTTATTGGTAACAACTGTGCGTCTGTCCTCTGACCGAAGTTTAAAACGTCTGCTGCAGAGTACAAAAGGTTTCTAACAATATAGTCAATTACTACATAACTTGGAAACACCAACAGTAGCACTCACCTATGCAGTGGTGCAAAACATAACTCCTTTTTTTATCTAAGCAGGCTCACCCATGATCAGACTAATGTAGCTTGTGTTGGGTCATAATACCAAAGTTATTGGCTACTAACACATTCCCCGTTAAAATCACACAGGCTTTAAGGCTTTAACTCACCAGCATTCAGCATTTTACCACACCCAATTGAGACGACAGATTTCTGTAATATACAGAAACAAATGAATAAAAATTACTAGTACATTCAGACATATACCAATGTACAACAGTCTCTTCTGTGATAACATCATTTTATATGAAGTTTCATAGAAAAGTACATGTATGGAGCTAAAATCATGCCCTATACCTCACAAACACACATAACATGTTTTACTCACGCCCAACGATCCACAAACAAACTCAGTGTGGTTTGCAAATGTGGCAACTCGAGGGTGAGGTAGGGCAGATTTTGATTTGGTTTAAAGAGAATTTGTGTTAGATGATTAAGAAACCTACAACGCCACTTTAGGAATTTCGCCCAAAGAATTAGTTAGGCAGAAATCAATTTTAAGGCACTCAGGTTCGCTTACTTGATTAGAGAGCAGGAGACGTGGTTCCAAGTTTGACAAAATATTTCTTTTATTTAAACATTATAAAAATATTCAATAAAAATATACCACACACACACCAGGGAGGGGAGACCTTGTTCAGGTGCTGAGGCTTACCAAAAGTGAAGTGGATCAAGGAACCGGGTATTGGGATCCCAGGGAAGAAAAAAAAAAAAAAGCACCCCAATCACTCGTGGCAATCATACGAACACTCACTCGGTGAAAACAACTAAAGACCAGGGATACACGGCACACAATACGAGGGAAACCACGACCAGGACACCAGGAACCACCACCGTCAGCTCTCAGCAACTGAAAAGGACAAAAGGGAATTAGTGGGTCACACTCAAAAAGAAAATAACCAAAAATACAAACAAAATAATAGCAAATTATACTAAGGCAGTATGGGTGGCAGCCACCAATTAACTTAAGCAAATCAAACATATGCTGCCAAAACAACCAAACCCTTGGAAAACAAAATAGAATAAACCAAAACCAATACTTAAATCAGAAAATAATATGTTCCTTAACTAATCAAGAAAATACAAATTAAACAAAGGAGGCTAATTAACTAAATAAAGAGGGGAAAATAAAGATGTAAAAGAAATATGAAATGATTCAAAGGTAATTCATGAATAAGGGAAAACTAGAAAACCCAAGGAGGGGAAGAAAACAAAAAAATGAACTAAGAAATAAAAGTAACCCCACAGTTAACTCACTCATTAAACCAGTCCTTTAAAGTCAGGCTGATGACGTCAGCACACCATTAACTAAATGAAATGGTCCAGTCCAGCCTGTGTGCAGACCTAGTACAGTTTATTCTCTGCTCACGTCCTTCTATGCGGCGACCGGCTCCACGCTGTCAGAGCAGGGACAGCAGAGAACCAGCAAAGCAGCGGCAGAGCACCAGAAGCTTTACAGCCACAGCAGAGCAGAGACAGGAAGCCGCAGGCACAGAAACAGGATAGCCGAGGCAAGGTAGCCGCAATGCAGCTAAGCAAGCAGCGAGAGAAGCAGCCCAGGTCGAGGCAAAACAGGAGCAGAGCAGCGTCAAAGCTGCGATTTCCTTACATTCAATTAGCACCGCTGGAGTTCCCCAGGGAGACACCCGGACCACACAGCCCCGATCAGGCCGTGTGAAAGATCACCCAAGAGGGAGAGAAGCGAGAGGAGCACAGACCAAAAGGTGCTAGTGACAACCGCGATCTGCACACAGCGACGAGCATGAGTGAGCAAACATCAACCAAGCATCTGTGGCGTGAGGAGAGAGGTGAGGTGACCCGGAAGTGATGGAAAAGGCAAGCAAGAGGAAGGGGGAGGGTCCCACTACTCCCTTTTATAGAGTGCCCCTTTCAGGTAATTGGCAGACAGGGACTCTAAGGTAGCAGGCAACAACCCGTGCAGAGGCAAGGATGAGACACATCATCCTGCTACACAAATACAAAACATCATTCACAAACTAATGCATTTCGTTTTGCAAATAAGAAACATACCTATCAAACAAATACATCATGCTTCAGACTAAAATCTTTCAACTACAAAAAAATCCTTCAAGTACATAAAACCAATTCTACAACTACGAAAATCTTAAAGCCCTTCGTGTGTGGATCAGAAGCTGTGCGTGTGTGGATCTGCAAGGCGGAATATTACTGCCAAAAGTCACGTGACTTTTGGCACAATCTTACCACGGTCATGTGACTTTTGGCACGATCTTACCACTGTCACATGACTTTTGGCACTAATTTTCCGCCTTGCAGATCCACGCACGAACGGCTTCTGATCCACATACGAATGCCGATGAACTTTCTAAGAAATGTCCTGTAATTCGCACTCCAAAACAGCAGGTGGCACTGTTGATTCAATCTGAGGCCGCCAACAAAGATTCAACTATGGTCACATACAACGTTAACAACTTGATACGTCTTGGTCTTAAGACGGGATTTTGAAGTGAAGACGACCTCAGTCCACACACATTTATCTGCAGTAACTGAACACGACTCCTCAGATGGTGCTAAAACAAAACACACATTGCTGCTCGCTGCTTCACATTGAAAGGTTTGAAATAACTAAGTAACGGGAGGCTTTTATTGTGAAAAGTTTATAGGAAGTGATATGCGGTCATTAGCGCAAACTCTCGCGATCAGGTAGTCAGGTAGAAACATGGAGATATTTAGCGCTAATTTGTTCATGTATCAGTTATAAATACTACAGGAGGTTAAAGTGTCAGCATAAACAGCCACAGTGGGGTGTTATATGCTGCAAACAAACCGGCTTTGTGCACCTCCATCTGCACTTTACCTCCAATAGGTGAATATCAATGCTTTAACATGCCGTGCTGTGTGGTGAAAAACACTAACATCAGGAATTTTATTGTGAATAATTTGAAGAAAGACTACTTCGGTTTATGGTTTTTATTACCTATTGACGGCTCCTCTCTTTTCGTTGCAGGACAGAAAGATATAGAAGATCTTTCTTACCCACAGGCATTAGAATATATAACTCTTTGATAAATCAATGACGAATTGAATTTCCCTTTGGGATGAATAAAGTTTGCCTCATCCTTATTCTATACAAAAGCCTTTTAGTCAAAGAACATAAACCGATGTTAGTGTTTTTCACCACACAGCACGGCATATAAAAGCAGTGATATTCACCTGTTGGAGGTAAAGTGCAGATGGAGGTCACTTCCTATAAACTTTTCACAATAAAAGCCTCCCGTTACTTCGTTATTTCAAACCTTTCAATGTGAATCAGCGAGCAGCAATGTGTGTTTTGTTTTAGCACCATCTGAGGAGTCGTGTTCAATTACTGCAGATAAATGTGTGTGGACTGAGGTCGTCTTCACTTCAAAATCCCGTCTTAAGACCAAGACATATCAAGTTATTAACGTTATATGTGGCCATAGTTGAATCTTTGTTGGCGGCCTTAGATTGAATCAACAGCGCCACCTGCTGTTGTGGAGTGCGAATTACAGGACACTTCTTAGAATGTCACGTCACTTTTGGCAGTAATATTCCACCTTGCAGATCCACACACGCACAGCTTCTGATCCACACACGAATGGCTTCTGATCCACACACGCACAGCTTCTGATCCACACATGCACAGCTTTTGATCCACACACGAATGGCTTTAAGATTTTCGTAGTTGTAGAATTGGTTTTATGTACTTGAAGGATTTTTTTGTAGTTGAAAGATTTTAGTCTGAAGCATGATGTATTTGTTTGATAGGTATGTTTCTTATTTGCAAAACGAAATGCATTAGTTTGTGAATTATGTTTTGTATTTGCAAACCACACTGAGGTTGTTTGTGGATCGTTGGGTGTGAGTAAAACATGTTATGCGTGTTTGTGGGGTTTTGGCGTGATTTTAGCTCCATAACGTTGCTTCTTGGATCAGTATCTGTTCTATGCAGTGATGTTGTCTCCCGAGTCTTTATTTGTTTGCTTATAAAACAGAATGCCTTGTCTCTTTTTTACTTATTAGGTTTTAGGGGAATTAACCAGCTTCCAGTTCATCCTACATGTGTGACACACTGTCAAGGCCTGGAGCCTGACTGTTTGAATCAATACACCCTGCAGAACATCAACATTAACAGGTATGACTATGGTACCTTGAGGCAAAGACTGAAGAAGAGTACATTTTTATGACATGTAAAGTGATACAACTGTGTAAACACAATTCTGAACTTTTTTTAAAAATTGAAAAAAAAAAAAAATAAAGCTACAAAAAAGTAGTAAATAATGTACAATAAATAGATACATAAAGATAAACACATCAGCATTTTATCTGCAATACCAATACTGTCCAATTCTTTCCATTCAGGCATCCATCCCGTCCCATCACTGCGTTGGCCTCTAACTGCCCCTTGGCTGAAGTGGGAGACATGTAAGGCAACCACTTCCACCTCTTAGGGTCTCTCACACTGGGATGCCAGGTCCTTTGGGATGGCACTGCCTCAGCAAATGGCACTGGGTTCTCAAACACCTCAAAGATGAACCTCGTCAGGTCATCTACAGTCTGTGAAATATTGCATTAAAATATTGACTTCCTTGTGTTTTTAAATTAAGTGCATCCCTGAATCCACCTCTCTTGTATAATATTCAAGTGTTGCCATAAATGTTGCATATCTTTTATCTGATATTTTTATGTTGGTAATAAATATGCAATTATTTACAAACTACTGTTTGTAGGGTCTTTTTTTTTTTTTTTTTTTTTTTTTTACAGCTTTTACTGAGGGTAAAACAAAACTAAAAGGACACATTTTTGCTTTACTTTTCCAACACATTTTTTTTTGTTTTTTTTAAACCCTCATAGTAACTCATAGCTCATAGTAACATATGAAAAATATATGAAACTTATTAAATCTCAGATTCCTCTGTAATAACAAAGTTGCCAGGGTAACATGTTGAGTCATGAGGGTTTACTAGCTGTTTAACTTTCTCCCTCTTTCTCCACCAAATCAACGTGAGGTCTCATACTTGGTTTGAAACCTATGCCCTTTATAGGTGTTGATGACAGCTGAAAATCCAAATGAAATAAGTGTGTGTGTGTGTGTGTGTGTGTGTGTGTGTATATATATATATGTACAGTATAGGCCAGAAGTTTGGACACACCTTCTCATTCAATGTGTTTTCTTTATTTTCATGACTATTTACATCATAGATTCTCACTGAAGGCATCAAAACTATGAATGAACACATGTGGAGTTATGTACTTAACAAAAAAAGGTGAAATAACTGAAAACATGTTTTATATTCTAGTTTCTTCAAAATAGCCACCCTTTGCTCTGATTACTGCTTTGCACACTTTTGGCATTCTCTCGATGAGCTTCAAGAGGTAGTCACCTGAAATGGTTTTCACTTCACAGGTGTGCCTTATCAGGGTCAATTAGTGGAATTTCTTGCTTTATCAATGGGGTTGGGACCATCAGTTGTGTTGTGCAGAAGTCAGGTTAATACACAGCCGACAGCCCTATTGGACAACTGTTAAAATTCATGGCAAGAACCAATCAGCTAACTAAAGAAAAATGAGTGGCCATCATTACTTTAAGAAATGAAGGTCAGTCAGTCCGGAAAATTGCAAAAACTTTAAATGTGTCCCCAAGTGGAGTCGCAAAAACCATCAAGCGCTACAACGAAACTGGCACATGAGGACCGACCCAGGAAAGGAAGACCAAGAGTCACCTCTGCTTCTGAGGATAAGTTCATCTGAGTCACCAGCCTCAGAAATCGCAAGTTAACAGCAGCTCAGATCAGAGACCAGATGAATGCCACACAGAGATATAGCAGCAGACCCATCTCTAGAACAACTGTTAAGAGGAGACTGCGCGAATCATGCCTTCATGGTCAAATAGCTGCTAGGAAACCACTGCTAAGGAGAGGCAACAAGCAGAAGAGATTTGTTTGGGCCAAGAAACATTAGAAATCTGTGCTTTGGTCTGATGAGTCCAAATTTGAGATCTTTGGATCCAACCGCCATGTCTTTGTCAAATGCAGAAAAGGTGAACGGATGGATTCCACATGCCTGGTTCCCACTGTGAAGCATGGAGGAGGAGGTGTGATGGTGTGGGGGTGTTTTGCTGGTGACACTGTTGGGGATTTATTCAAAATTGAAGGCACACTGAACCAGCATGGCTAACACAGCATCCTGCAGCGACATGCCATCCCATCCGGTTTGCGTTTAGTTGGACGATCATTTATTTTTCAACAGGACTATGACCCCAAACACACCTCCAGGCTGTGTAAGGGCTATTTGACCAAGAAGGAGAGTGATGGAGTGCTGCGGCAGATGACCTGGCCTCCACAGTCACCGGACCTGAACCCAATCGAGATGGCTTGGGGTGAGCTGGACCGCAGAGTGAAGGCAAAGGGGCCAACAAGTGCTAAACACCTCTGGGAACTCCTTCAAGACTGTTGGAAAACCATTTCAGGTGACTACCTCTTGAAGCTCATGGAGAGAATGCCAAGAGTGTGCAAAGCAGTAATCAGAGCAAAGGGTGGTTATTTTGAAGAAACTAGAATATAAAACATGTTTTCAGTTATTTCACCTTTTTTTGTTAAGTACATAACTCCACATGTGTTCATTCATAGTTTTGATGCCTTCAGTGAGAATCTACAATGTAAGTAGTCATGAAAATAAAGAAAACGCATTGAATGAGAAGGTGTGTCCAAACTTTTGGCCTGTACTGTATGGCTGTCAATAGATTAAAAAAACAACTAATTAGTCTCACATTTTACAATCCATTAATCTAGATTAATCGCGATGAATTTCCTTCTAAAGTTAAGTACTGTCTAAAAGTAAAAACAAAAAGGAAAAACTGTGCTGAATCACAAATAATTTAATCTTTATGTCTATTTCCATTTGGAATGTGACATCATGGAATTATTATATGAAATCAAAAAAGGTATTCAAATGCTCATGTTTAATGTCATTATTTTATAAAAGTCAATTGTCATTGGCTAAGTGAAAGTAGCCTGTTTGTTATCAATGTAGGCTAACAAAAAACTAGAGGCTGCAACCAGGGCTCCAGTAGTCCATATGAAGAAGAAACTGTGGGAGAGAGGCAGAGAGACAGCACTCATGTGGAAAAGGGGAAGCAAGGAGAGACTGAAAGTGAGTGAGAGAGAGAGAGAGAGAGAGAGCTTTTGAAAAGAACTATGCCAGGTATGTTTGTCCAAAAAATGCTAGTACTAGGCCAGTTTGAAGCATTTTTTTGTCATGTTATGATATCAGAACTGACACCAATGTGTGTTAGATGTTCTAGTTTATTTTGATATCCTGGCCATCATTCTAGTTTAAAAATTGACCTCCATACCATCGCTAAATTGCATGAAACATAATGTTGAAGCACCTTCGTTAATTGTGTTAATTTTGTTTAATCGACATTAATCGTGGAGATTGACGCGTTAACTTTGACAGAATATAAGAATATATATATATATATATATATTTAATCATTTCTATTTTTTTTCCTGCTCCTGCATTTCAATACTGTAAAATATTTCCAGGTACTGTATCTCAAACAAAAACACATAGAATTTCTGTGCTACCTTTGCTTCTCGGGCTGCTCCCTCAGAGTAGCTCTGCACTCACTACCACCTTTTGAGATGCCACGGACTGTGTGCCCACTGAGATGCTTTTGGAGGGTCCATTTGACATTGTACATCAGGGAATCTGGCTGTAGAGAGGTGTTGGGCACCAAGGCCCTGCTGTGATGTACTCTAATAGACAAAGGAAAGTTAAGTAACTTCAACTGATAATGCTCCAGATGAAAACAGTCAACATCTAAAACACTTAACAGTGTGTAAAATCAGCAGACCACCCATACATATTCAAACATATGTAAAGACAGACACACACACAATGTCCCTTCATCACATAAATACCTTCCCAGCTGTATAAATTAGACCAACCTCAATGTTTGGTATCGATATTGTGAACGGCCTCCATGTAACAGCGCTCTGAGTAATAAACACTTCATACATCCTCCATAAAACATATTAAAAAGCCTATTCACAATCGAACTCTGAGTGCAGCCACACACTTTGACAAATAAATGGTCTTAATTCGACCCCAGGTATGACTGCTGTCGTGCTGTCAGCTAATCGCTTGAGGTAGTGTTAATTAGCTGTGTAGATCGGGCATCGCACATATAAATGTTAAAACTTTTGTCAATGTGGACATGGTACACATTGTTAGCTGTCCACAATTCAATTGTTAAATTCATTTTACTGAAATCACCCAGCTAGCAGTTTAACTTTCTGTGCACCGAGTAGCAAAAGCATTTCAAAACATTATCTTTGGTTAACCAGTTAGCCGAGACCAACAGCTGTAAAAAGCATAACAGGTCCTCTTCAAAAGCCCATTCGCAATCGAACTCCGAGTGCAGCCACACATTATGACAAATAAATTCAGGTCTGACTGCTGTCGTGTTGTCGGCTAATCGTTCAAGCTGCTTAGATCGGGCAGTGCACACATGAATGTTAAAACTTTTGTCAATATGGACATGCTGCACTTCTTAGCTCTGTTAGATTCTTCACAATTCAATCATTCAATTTATCTTACTGACACCACCCAGCTGGCAGTGTAACTTACTAAATGCTGAGTAGCAAAATCATTTAAAACAACAATTTTGGTTATAGGTTACAGACTCCCTCGCGAAACTCTGGTGCACACTATTCACAACACAAACAGCAGGTTCTGCAGCACCATTCCTGTGTGGAGAATCAGCAGGATGGATTTTCCACATCCACTCCCTTCCATTTTTTGCTGCGGCCTCCTCCAGGTCTGCATTGTTTTGGCCATGCAAGAATCTGTACAGCAGACTGGTTTTGCTCCAATGAAAATTGGATGCTCTCTAATCTCTGTGAACCTCTGATAGGCAATCAGGAAACCTTCAGTTGATAGAGCATTTACTAGTTTGGTGTGGATGTTTTTTTACTTGGTAGGGTTGAAAAAGCTCAAAAGATATTAACTTGAATGATGCAGCAGGCTCAGTTCTTTCTGGTGGCAAGTCCCCCATTACTTGTTGACATTTCACTGCTTTTACCTTCCTGCAGACAATACAGCCATCAACAACCTTTTGGGCAATTCTCCATCCCCTTATGACCCATGCCTTCTTACTCATCCTGAGCAAGGTTCCAGCCACTCTGTCATGAGCCTCGTTATGGGCCTCCCCAAGCTAACAGTGTGGACACCCAGGCATCATAAGGTAGGATGGGGACGCTGGCTTGATCCTCTCTGAAGACCTGCACTTGACCTCCACAAACCAACAGCCCAGAGTCTTGATCTTGGTAGACCACCAGCCTGTCTGTTGTGGTGTTTGGGAATGCTGCACCCTCTTGTGCTGCATGGAAAATGTTTCTAAGGGCACCCTCTCTTTCTCTTACAGAGATGACTCCTGTTGATGAGACCGCCTCCCACTTTGGACTGTCCATGGCTCAATTTTGTCCAATTAACTTTTTTGCTGCTCTCCAGATGCATGTGACTGTCTTGACCAGTCAGGTTAGAACATTGAATTGCTTCACATCCACAAGACTCCAGATGGTTGGCCCTGCCAGTGGTCTCCTTTGTTCTGTTTGGACCTGGTTATGATCTTGTTCTGGTTCTTGTTTGATTTTTTGCCTTGGCTCTTGTCAATGCAGCAACGAACACCTTCTTTTGCAGCTTGTTGATGCTCTCTCTGGCAGTGACTGCAAGTTCTTTGGTTGATTTGACCGGCCACTAGTGTGTTGGGAGGCTCCGAAACTGTGGCCCATTTTGCCACTCTGAATCTTCATCCAGGTCTTGAGAGCTGGCTCCTCTTGTAATTAAATCAGCAATGTTCTGGGGGCCAGGAATCCACCACCAGTCCTCACTGGATTGCACCAAGGACTGGCTGTCAACGAAATGGTATCATCTCTTGACTTGGATCCGACTGTGCAGGTTGAAGTATTTTCTCAGGCATGAGGCAAACACTGCTCTGCACATTTCCCCATTTGCTGTAATGATTTACAGCTGGTCAAAGTTGTCGTCGGATGTGAGAATGTCGTCAACATAGCTGTCATGCTGGAGAATGTGCCCCTCCTCTTTGAGGTGAGTGAAGGGAGGGAGGTTGTCAGTTTTGCGCATTGCTAGCTGTGCAGTACACCCTGCTGGCTTGCCTCCAATGTTTACTCGAATATATCCCCAGCTCTTCTGCTTTAGTGTTGAGCCAGAGGAATCTATACAGGTGCACCTCTCTGCAGCATGCACACCACCCCTGAATCTGAAAAGATCTGGTTGAGGACATCTGGAACTTCCATTAGCAGTTTATTCAGGCTCACACCTCTAAACTTTTGGCTACTGTTCCACACAAGTCTTACAGGAGTTGTGACAGAGTGCTGGTTTTGAGCGATGAGTGCCAGACGCACATACCATACTGGTCCAGTCTAACTGGTGATTGTGTCTCTGAATGGCCAGCTGCTTTTCTGTTCTGAGGAATTTAGCCTCAACTGTCCTTTTGTTGTTTGGCAGAGAAGCTGGGTCTTGTAGCCATGGATAACTGGTGTGCCAATGTGGTTCTTTGCTGTGGTCATGCTCTTTGACATAGGTAAGGCCTTTATTTACCACCTCCAGCTCCCTTTACTCAGTAAGAGTAAATTCTTTGATGCCTGGCTGGCAGTTTCTGCAGCGGCAGCCCCCACATTTTGGCTTACATGCTGCACTGATGCTGTCCCATCTCCACCACTCTAGGAACTCTCGCTTGGTAGCTGAAGTACTTGACTCCTGAATTGGATGGAGACTTGAGTGTTTGGCAGAGGTGCCTCTGGGACCCTGCTGGTGAGTTCCTCATAGTTAACTGTAGCTTCTCTCATTGATTGTGCAAAATGTGTCTTGGACATGTGGGCTGACACAGTAAGCTCCACAAAGAGCTCAGGATGTATTCCTCTGACCTTCTTCCCCAATGGCTCGTCCCACAGAATGAGGTCCTTGATGGTTTTGATCCTCTGAGGTGCTAATTGACCTTCTCTGTGGCCTCTGAGAAGGTGTATTTCTCACAAGTCTCACAAGTTCATCCAGTGGATCATCTGGCAAGATTTTGGGGGGCTGCTTTGGTGTTACATGTTTGTGAATGTCTGCAGTGTTGTCCAGTCCATAACAAACCTATTGATGGGGTTTGAGGGTTCCTTTAGGGGTCTCTCAGAACTTTAGGAGATATCACCTCATCTCCACATGGACCTTGATCCCTCCAACTCCATGGATAACAAGCATGACATCTTCCCTTCTGAGGCTCAGCCTGCTTGCAGCCTTGTAGGTAATATAATTGGTGTCTGAGGCCAAAGCAATTAATGCCTCAAATTTTGTCCTGCATTAGCTGTAACCTCGAGAAACATCATTATCACTGGCAGTTTTTGGAGTCCACCTTCCACCAGGAGGCTCGGCTTGTCTTTTACAGTGCTAAAGACAATCTCAACATGATTTTTCCAGTTCAAGTGACTGGCAGTTCTTCAGTTCTTCAGTTTACTGAAGAACTCTTCCTGCTCCTCTGTGTAGTTCCTCCTGCCTTTTCCTTCCTCTGGACCCAACCTGCCTTTTCCTTCCTCTGGACCCAACCTGCTCCTCTTCAGACTCAGTTTCCTCACTGCAGCTTTCCTCTCTGTTAGCTTTAATGCTTGAAACTGCTTGCAGAAGTAGAGCTTCCTCTTGTGCTTTTCATCACCACAGACCACACACCATGCTTGGTCGTTGCCTGACTTGGTTGACTTAGTTCGGGCTTGTCTGGGCTCCATCCTGGTCTCCTTCCTACTTGGCACCTCTTCCCACAGTTGCTCAAGCTGTTCATATATGCTTTCTTGCTCTTTCAGAAATGCCAAGAGACTGTCAAACCAGTTATCTGGGGCCACAGCATTTTTCCTGTCAGTGATAAGCCATTCCTTTTTCAGAGTCTCTGGAAGTTTACTTTCAATGGACTTTGTTATGGGAGGATTTTTAATAGCACCTTTTTCTCTGAGGTCACTTAAGTCTTGAAGTGCCTTCTCTACAGCTTGAGGTAATTCCACTATTTTCCGTGACTGGTGACCTCTGACAGCGGGCATTTTCTGTAACTCAGTAACAGTGTTTGATTGCCATAGGAGTTTTATAGGACACGAACATGTAATCTGCAGTGTTGTAACGAATAAGGTCAAGGTCTCGTGATTTTATTGTCAAGACTGTCCGATAATTGAACTGTAATCACACCAACTTAAAGGCTGTGCTCCCCAGATTTTACAAGAATGTTGACATTCAAACAAGGAAGGGCAGAACACTAGACCAGGTCTACACCAACATCTCTGGAGCCTACAGAGCCCGCCACTCCCCCCACCTGGGACACTCAGACCATCTTTCCCTGTTCCTGACACCAGCTTACAAGCCCCTCATCTGCAGGTCTAAGCCACAGTACAAGTCAGTGCAGTGCTGGACTGAGGAGGCCACACTATCCTTGCAGGACTGTTTTGAGGACACCATATGGGAGCTCTTTGAAGACCCAGACATTGAACTCCACACCTCCTCTGTGCTATCATACATCAGTTTCTGCATGGATAATGTAACATCAAGGAAACAGGTGAAAACATTTCCCAACCAAAAACCCTGGTTTAACGCCAGTATCCGAGCACTACTTCAGGCCAGAGATTCAGCACTGAGGTCAAGGGACAGGGAAGCCTACAGGAAGGCTAGAGCGGACCTGAACAGAGGCATCAAGGCTGCTAAAACAAAGTACAGAGAGCAGATAGAGGCCAAGTTCACGGAGAACAACCCCCGCTCCATGTGGAAAGGCATACAGAATATAACTGACTACAAACAATGCCACAACACCCTCCCCTCCACCGACACTTCCCTCCCAGACCAGCTTAACACCTTTTTCTCCCGCTTTGAAGAGGACAACAGACAGGCAGAGGACACACAGCTGACATTATCAGAGCACGACCAGCCCCCTACCATCCAACAACATCAGGTACTGTGAGTCCTGCGTGGCATCGACACCAGGAAAGCACCAGGACCGGATGGAGTACCAGGGAGAGTGCTGAAATCATGTGCTCACCAGCTTGCTGCAGTATTCACTAACATCTTCAACTGTTCACTGCAGCAAGCCACAGTCCCCACCTGCCTGAAAACTGCCACCATAATCCCTGTGCCCAAATCCTCTGCCATCACAGGGTTGAATGATTACCGGCCTGTGGCCCTGACACCGGTGATCATGAAATGTATGGAGAGACTGGTGTTACAGCATGTCAAGGCCCACATCCCACCTGGCTTTGATCAACATCAGTTCGCCTACAGGTCCAACAGGTCCACAGACGACGCCATCTCCATCGCCCTCCACACCGCTCTCAGCCACATTGAAAGCCCCAACACATACATCAGGATGCTGTTTGTTGACTTCAGCTCGGCATTTAACTCCATCAGCCCCAGCAGACTCATCAACAAACTGCACACACTACAACTTGGAACCTCCCTCTGTCTGTGGATCAAGGACTTCCTGACTAACAGACCCCAGCATGTCAGAATGGGTACCTCCACATCCTCCACCATCATCCTCAATACTGGTGTTCCTCAGGGCTGTGTGCTGAGTCCAGTCTTGTACACACTGTACACTTATGACTGTGTCGCTACTCACGGCTCCAACACCCTTATCAAATTTGCAGATGATACAACCGTTGTGGGGCTCATCAACAACGGTTATGAGACACCATACAGGGAGGAGGTCCAAGCACTGGCGGCCTGGTGCAGTGACAACCACCTCAACCTCAACACCAAGAAGACAAAAGAAGTCATTATTGACTTCTGGAAGTCGAGGACCACACTGCACTCAGGCCTGAGCATCAATGGGGAGGAAGTGGAACGGGTCACCAGCTTTAAGTTTCTTGGCCTGCACATCTCGGAGGACCTGGGCTGGACTGTGAACACCACCCACATCATCAAAAAGGCCCAGCAGCGTCTCTTCTTTCTGAGAACACTGAAGAGGAACAAACTCCCTCCACCTCTGCTGAGAAACTTCTACCACTGCACAATAGAGAGTGTCCTCACCTATGGCTGTACGGTGTGGTACGCCAGCTGCACTGCATCTGAAAAGAAACAACGGCAGCGGGTCGTCAAGACGGCTCAGTGGATCATCGGCTCCCCACTTCCACGCCTAGAGGAGATCTATTCCAGCCGTCTCCTCCGACGGGCCACAAAGATTCGGAATGACCCCGCCCACCCAGGACACTCTCTATTCACCAGCCTTCCCTCTGGCAGACTCAGAGTCATGAGAGCCCGCACCAACAGACTGAAACACAGCTTCTTCCCCATGGCTGTGAAGAGACTGCTACAGGAACCATGACCCCCCCCCCAGTTTATTTTATGACGAGGACATTCTAGCTGCTACAAGAGAGCACCATACGAAATTTCACTGTATTTATTACAGTGACAATAAAGCTTCTTCTTCTTTTTCACTTCTCTTGAACCCGTCAGCTCACCTTGTCTCTGCAGTGCTTCCCAGTCCCTCCTCCATCTGTGGAAGTCACGTTTGTTGCTAGTAAACTTGGGCAGGCCTGTCGGCTTCATTTTGATGGTTGGTATGAGATAACTTGAAGTAATTGCCATCTAAGTTTGTCTTTCGGCGTCCTCTTTTATCCTTGCCTGTATGAAGTCAGCCTTCCTGAAAACTAGCATGGGGATGTGAAGTTCAAGCCATTTTAGTTGACTTTGAAGATACCTCTGGACATCTGGAGGGACTCATCGTTTCCACCGGCTAACCACCTCCCTCGCTGTCCTTACAAGTCCTTGCAGGTGGTTAAGCATGAAGTCATGCGCCTCCTGGCTGATGTTGGATTGCACAGCATCAGTGGGCTCACACTCATGCCTCTGCTGTCTGTAATGCTGTGGACATTTCAACTCTTCCAAAGATGGCCCAAAGAGTCTCCTGAATCATGCTTTTGACCTCTTTCAGTTTCAACTCACACTCGTTTTAGCCAGGTCAGCTTTTTGCTGTTCAGTTAACTGTTACAATCAACAAGGTGAACCCAAACGCAGAACACAGACTCAGAAAGAACGTGGTAAAAAGGGGGTTTTATTGCCAGGATAATGACTGTGGCAGTGGGGGAAAATCCAGGGGTTTTGAGGCTAAGGAGAGTGGGTTGATGCCAGGGAAGCAGACAAGGTTGGAGGGGTTTGGCTGGCTGGGAGTGTGGCAGAAGAACAAACAGGCGGCCAGGCAGGAGTCATCCTATGACCGAGGAAAACACAAGGTAAATATCCATGAAAAAAGGTACACAGGCAAAAGGCTGGGTTAAAGTCACAATTCAACAAAGGCCTGAAACGCAACTATACCACAATGGTAGACTCAACGATCTGGCGAGGACTGGAGAGGAGAGCCAGTGTTTTATACTGCAGAGTTTATTAGTGGATGGTTCTCAGGTGAGTTGAATGAATGTAATCAGGAACCCAGGAGAGTGTGGGAGTTGCCATGCCCACAGCACAGACATACGGAGAGACAGACAAGGGGAGGGGAAACAGAGGGCAAGGAAAAAACATAGGGAAACTAGTGACACAGCCAGGGCTGTGACATTAACATAGCCTCTTCATCTGCATCCAGCTTCGCCTCCAGCTTTGTAATAAGTCCGGCCTCCATGTCATCAGTTGCCTCCATGACTTTCTCAGCCTCTACAGTGAGTTTGTTGAAATTGTCTGAAAGCTCCTCTTCAGACATGTCTTTACATGTCCTGCTTATACTGTTGACCAGATACTGCCTTTTGGCAGTCGCTCTCTCCACCTTAAGTTGCTCCACTGACTTCCCAGCAGCTTGATCAGCCATGATCAACTTCAATCTGCAGGTTAACAGGCATGGTAAGGTGAGTTCAAGTTCTTAATAATGCTTTTACAGTGTTTTTCTTCACTTGATTGTTTTTGCTTCCAGGGTTCCAGGTTGCTCCTCCTGATCCAGCTCAAGCTCCAAGACGTCTCTCCTGGGTCTCCAGCTTCCAGTCTTTCGGTCTTTGTGTTCCTGTCTAAAACTCTGTGCAGTTCCCAGCTTAAAGGGAAGGAGTCATCTACTCAGAGTTTAACTGGATTTCACTTAATGACGAAGGAACTTTTCCTTTTCTTCTTTCTTTTATTTTGAAGGTGCAGTGGTTCAGTCCACAGCTACTTTGGATAATTTCCATTCAGCAATTAGTTCTTTTGGGTGAAAAAACCTTTAACAAAACACAGAAAAGGAAATACTTAAATATTACACATGATGTATGCCACTGCATGTGACATTAAATAAATGCAAAAAAGTGACCTTTAGCTGCCTCACATCAATTGTGGTATGAATTATCCAGCATTTTAACATTTAATGTATTTTAACAGTTATTTTATTTTAACATTTATGATTGTAAATACTTCAACATTTTAGATTGCTTATTTTTTAATATTTACTTACCATATTTATTGAAATTAATATTAAATAAAATGATACTATGGTTTTAAGTGGGTTTTTTTTTCACAAATGCAATAGTTTTAAATTATGCAATGCAATATATACAATATTTTTAATGAAATGTTTTTTAAGAAATAATTTGCACAATCATGGATTACAATCAACACTAAACACAGTACAATGACCTTTTAACATTTCAGTTACCCTTACTTTATCAATTTATGATCCAGTGAAGCACTTTACATGCATTTAATAACACCCAAACTAGCCCTGTGGTTATTCAAAGGTTAACTACGGAGCCACATGTTGCCAAGCGACCACCTCTGTGGCTAAACTAGCAGTACAGACAACAGCACCAAGCAGCAAACAGTCTGTGACTTTCAGTTCTGTCATCTTACAGGCTGCCTCTCTGCTTTTGTTGATGTCTCCAGTTGCAAAGGTCCAGTGTAGGTTTCCAACCAGGGCACCACCAGCTGGTTGATGGTGTGACCTCTTTCTTCGGAAATGCACCACCATTTCCTTGGTTTTGGCTGTGTTCAGGTGGAGACAGCACTTACTGCACCAGTCCCTGAAGGCATCCAAGGTCCCTGTACTCCCGTTCCTGATCGCTTCTGATATAAGCCACAATAGCTATATCATCATAGTATTTCTGTATTTGGCAGGACTCTGAGTTGGATTTAAAGTCTGCTGTGTGCAGTGTGAACAGGAATGGTGCTAAAACAGTTCCCTGTGGAGCACCAGTGCTGCTCCTGACCATCCCAGAGACACGTCCTGTCATCCATGTGGAAGTGGACTCTCATGCTTATTAATCCTGCATTATCATCATATAATATAATTTGTCAATCATATAATCCTCTTAACTAATGCTTTCTTTCTCCTCCTCCAGCCTCCATGATTATGGGGAACACATTCTGAATGACATCTGGAAACACTGATGGGTCAAATTGGTGGTGGCATTGGTCTTTTATTAATTCCACACTTTACATGCACTCTATATTTTGTCAGACTTCTCTTAAGATAGAAACTGGGGAACTGAAAAACAAATGTGATTTTTAATGTAACATTATCTGAAAATAAACTGTATCACCTGGCAGACGTCTCTAGTCCGCCTGCTCTAAGCTGTGCTGATCATCTGGGTAATTTTATATGCAGCAATTGAACTTGACTGACTTCATGTGTCACTCAGCAGCTTTCATAGGAATGAACAGGGTCCCACCTGTAGCACTGTTTCCAGTTCTCTTTATACACCCATGCTAAAACAGGCCAAAAAATGATATTCAAGTTAGAACCATCCCAGGCATTGTATGTTTGTAATCAGAATGATTGTCCAAATCTCTGTTGGTTTGATTTATATTTTTTAAAAAGCTGAACGTCAGCCCTGATTGTATTATTTTAGTATAAGATCATACTAGTCAAGAAGACAGACTCATAGAGACAGGCTTAGAAAATGGCGACACTTCATAATAAGTTTATTATTTAATAAAAATAATTTCATCAAGACATTGTTTTTCTTTGATCATCATGGACCTTTTTCGTGATATTATTGTACGGTGATTTTATTGATATCATTAGTTAGAGTCAGACAAACACTTAGGCCTGAGTCAGAGCTGAGTGTTAGCCTTGAAACTCATATTCACCACACACACACACACACACACACACACACACACACACACACACACACACACACACACACACACACACACACACACACACACACACACCTCATAACCAGTCCTTTCAGTCAGTTCCATTTGAAACACAGTCAATAGTGCTTTCTTGATCAAAACTCAGGCTGAACACAGACCATAGAGGCACATATATGTGAGAGCCAAAAAAAGCTTTCCCACAAAGCCCAAAATAGAGGCTCTGAATAAAAATTTGTCTGTCAGATTTTGAAAGCAGCACCTCTAAAAGTTTTAGTGCTGCTCACCTTACAAAAAGCCAAATGGTGACAGGGAGTGTGTTTGAGAAAGTGTTATGTAGGTGTCTGAGCCCATCACTTGGGATGTGATGCATTCGACTCCTGTTTAAATCACTGTCAATCAACAGCGCTGTCTCTTTCACCAAGCTTCCTTTGCTAAAGAATAGCCCCAGCTGTTTAGGTATTCTGTTTCAGGGCTTTGTAAGCATTATGATCAGTGCTCTCAGGAGAGGGGCAACATGACTCAGCCTTTTACCCACAGGTCCCAGTTTGTGTGATGAATGCCAAGGTCTGTGCAGCATGGGGAAGGTTTTTTTGTTTCTTTTTATACTTTCCTTTCACCACGGTATGAGTCACCGGCAACAGGTGGTGAACTCTGCACCTTAAGTCCACCAGCTGCAGATGCAAGTGAATGTTGTTATTCTTTTTTTTTTTCTTCTCTTTGTTCTGAAACATTTTTCAGTGTTCTCGCTCTAAATTGTTTTTTTTCTAAATCAAAGCCTTGAAATCAGTCGTTGCAAATTCGGGGTGTCCTGACTGTGGAGTCAGAATCACTTAAAATTAACAAACTGGTAGGGTGTTTCATTTAAAGTGACATAAATAGGGTCCTAAAAAGTCTTAATTAATATGGTTAATAGAACTTGTGCACATCCTGTTTTCTTCTTTCTTCTCTTCTGTTTTTTTGAAAAATTAAAAGCAAAGTAATCTAGAAAATAGTAAATATATATGGGGTGCCGTTTGTAAAGTGGCTCATACTGAAATTAACAGCAACATTTTGCCACATTTAGCTTCAAACAACGTTTAAAAAAGTGGTGTGAATTTTTAAAGTCCCTTTTTACCATATTTACAACAATATTTGAATGTAACAGTTAAATCTGAATATTTAATGTTAAACCTAAATATGAAATCTAAATGTTAAATCTAAATGTGCTTGGTGAAACTAAATATTTAGCTAACATGCAAATGCACACTGCAGGTTACCGGAAGTAGCAAAGTAAAAGCCTAGGTGGTCAGACTGTGTTTATAGCATCAAATAACGAATTAAAACCAAACTATGGGTACACTCCACTGTCGCTCACTTTTTCCATGCTCTCCTTGCTTGCAAACATGCCAGCATGTCCGGCAATTTAGCTGAAAACATTTGAAGGGCCGGAAGGGCTAATGTTAGTTAGTTTCATATAGCTTACATGCTAACATAAGGAACATACGCTACGCGAGTTAGAAAACAAACTTACCAAGTGCTGTGGTGGCTCTATGGTGGATACTGTAGCTGTTGCCAATGATGCACTGCTGGAATTCTGAATTGCAGCCAAAACAGCCCTTCCAATGTTCCACACCCTCCATGTTAGCAGGTGGAACACTAAAAACTCAAAGTACACGTCAAAATGACAGAAACCAAACATGGTTTCTGTCATTTTATCACACTGATGTATGTTCAAGTGTTAATTTTCTCCGATTAGTTTGGTTTTAATTTGTTATCTGATGCCATAAACATAGTCTGACCACCCAGGCTTTTATTTTGGTACTTCTGGTGACCGGCAGTGTGCATTTGCATATTAGCTAAATATTTAGTTTCACCAAGCACATTTAGATTTAACATTTATATTTAACATTTACATTTAGATTTACCATTTATGTTTAATATTCAATATTAAGATTTAACTGTGACATTATATTTTTTTAAATGTTGTTTGAAGCTAAATGTGGCAAAATGTTGCTGTTAATTTCAGTGTGAGCCACTTTACAAATGCCACCCATAACACGTTTGGATTTTATCTTTAGGGGAGTGTGCTGATTTTTGTGAGAAAAAGATTGCCATGCTTAGACTAAATGGTTTATTTTATTTTTCCAGGTCACCACAGGGAATCGCACAAAGCACTATGTGTCCTACCGACGCAACGAGTTTGTCCAGATGAGGTTTCCCAAGTACGCCTTGCCAAAGGTAAAATACAACAAAAACTATACTACTTTCACCGCTGATGTTGCTTCAAACTAAACTTTTATCACTGAACATCAGGACTGCCGATTCTCATGCACTGACAACCTAAGTACTGTGATAATATCATATCATGGGTCCTCTGGATCAGTTCGATCACCGGCTCCTCAAGTCTGCATGTCGAAGTATCCTTGAGCAAGATACTGAACAACAAAATGGTCCTGATAATGCTTTCATTGGTGTGTGATTGTGTTAAAATCTGAGCAGCAGGTGGCACCTTGTATGGTTGCCTCAGCCACCAGTGTATGAATGTGTGTGTGTGTGAATGGGTGAATGTGGCTCGTAGTGTAAAAAGTACTTTGAGTGGTCAGATGACTAGCAAGGCGCTATACAAATGCAGGTCCATTAACCATTTACCATTTACCTGTGGTCATGAGCTCTGGGTGGTGACCAAAAGAATGGGAATGTGGGTACAAGCTGTCGAAATGAGTTTCCTCCGTAGGGTGGCTGGGCTCAGCCTTAGAGATAGGGTGAGGAGCTTAGATACCTGGAGGGAACTTGGAGTAGAATCTTTGTTGCTTCATGTCAAAAGGGGCCAGTTGAGGTGGTTAGGGCATCTGATCAGGATGCTTCCTGGGTGCCCACCGTTAAAGGTCTTCCAGGCCCCTCCATTAGATTATATATATCATCTAGCTTGGGAACCCCTTGTGATCCACCAGGAGGAGTTGATAAGCATTGCTGGGGAGAGGGATGTCTGGAGGACTTTGCTCAGCCTGCTGCCCCTGTGACCCGGCACCAGATAAGCAGTTAAAAACAGATGGATGGCTGGATAGATGAAAATACATTTATGTAAACACAGCTGTGGTGTACTACAAAGAGCATTTTGCACATGCACATTTTCTCCGTCAAACACGTTCCATTTCAAATACATACAGTCACACTCTTAAACTCACCAAGCAAATGGGATAGCAAATAGGAGCAAATATTTACATATTTATATTATGTTCTTTGTGTTTGGCCATACAATGAGTCTGTTGGCAGGTAGGTTGGTTTGTTGGTAGTTTAGGTGGTTGATCACTGACAGCTTTAGTTACGTAAAGGAGCTGTTCCTAGGAATGCACTCCCCTGGACAGAGACCTCTGTCCAGAAGAGTGCAGACACACCATCTTTGGCTCTTTGGCCTGCTGGTGGCTTCATATTTAAATGTTATGAAAATGTTATCACTGACATGAAGAGAGTGCTGAGTCACTCTTTGTGTTGTCATTACACTCTTTCATGACTGATGAAGCCTTTTGCATTGAAGACTCATGAGCTAAGACAAGGACACCTAACAAGTTTTCTAAGATGCCAAAAACAATTTTGTTGGGTAGAGTGTTAGCTCCTCCAATTGTTTCTTTGACTTTAGCTCTGTATTTATCAGTTATGTTCTCTAGCTCACAGTAAGTCATTTGTTTGTTAATTTTATTTTTGTTATATCATTTTCATTAGTTTTCTGTTTTATTTTCTCTTTTCACTCCCAACACAACTGATTGTGAAAATACTGAGGGACCCTGTCTTTCCTCTTTCTTCCACCACCCCTCCATCTATACCCCCAGGATGTTCAGATAGTTACTACGGACGAGAGCCAGGTCTTCCTTGCCATCCAGGAGTGGTACCAGTCAGACACATATAACCTGTACCAGTCTGATCCCCAGGGCGTCTACTACTCCATCGTCCTGGAAAATGTTCGCAGCACCAAGCAGCCAGAGGAAAATGTCCTCATCGACATACTTGAGGTAAGATGGGGTGGAGGAGTAGGAACACTGTTGGCCATGGACCATATTACACTGTGCAAGTGGATGTAACTGCAATATGAAAAGAACTACTTAATCATGCTTAAACAATGAAGCTGACACTATTCTATATTATCTGTATTGTAAACAAATCCCATGAGAAGACCAATACCAACCAGTCTCTTTTTGACTTTCCAACCTTGTGTGTGGCACCCAGCCCCAAACCCAACTGAATCCAACTGAAGATGCACACCTTCAAAAATCTGGCACAAACATAGTTTTAAATCATTCGGTATTATCCTTAAACAGCTGGTCACTGTAGTGTTTGCATACAGTGCCATTTACAATGATTACAGGGACAGATTGATCACTCAGAAGTCTCAGTAATTTTTTAAACATAATTGTCAAAACTTAAAAAGAAAACAAAACAGAAAAAGTTCCTAAACTTTTCAGGAAAACTCATCTCTGACACAATATTTACAGGAAATAATCTGCTCAAAATGTATCCAAATCACTTGTTTTACACAAACTTCCTGCAATTATTGCATTCACTTTTTGGGTTGATTGTGCAGTTTATCTGTTGTTCAGTACTGTTGTTGTTATGCATTGACTATTATATAAAATACCCATAAAATATATTAATTAGTCAGGGGTCGTCAGTTCACTCAATGATAAAAAAGTGGTCCCCTGAGACAAGAGGAGAGGTGGGGAACCAATGGTGGAGATAATTCCTTATTTCAATAAGGAATAAGGAGAAGCAGGGCGTCCAACAAAAGTTAATGTCAAAACAGTGCTTGCTGCCAGTTTGACCATTCCAATTGAAAACAATCAACCTGAGGCTTACTTGTGTGCATTCAGTTAGGACTTGGTACTAGAGTAAATAACACACACAAAAGTATTCTTTTCAAGTTATCTATTTTTAAATACAGTAACTATATTTAGAATAGAACCAGTTCAATGGAACACATTTATTCATATTTTGTATTTCAAATATGTAATGCTGCTACTTTTATACCATTATTTCCCAACCCTGACTATTATAATGGTTAGCTAATAGGCTGAAGATGGTAACCATTAGATCCTAGAAACACACAATTTAAGCCATTACTGACACTTTAAGCTAACAATTACCTAGGGCTGGCCAATAAATTGATTTTAGCAATTAATTTGAATTTATGATGTAGAACAATGATAATTAATTTTCACTTGGTTTACGATAATCATGGCTCCATGGCTGCGTCTGGGCTAGTTCATAGTAGCCACCCCCCTAACCCCCCAGAAAAGAAAAGAAAAGGAAAGAAAAAAAAGTTGTAAATTGAGTGTAGTGTGAAAAAATCTGAGATTATATTTTTAGGCCATATTGCTCAGCCCCACCATTACCCTTTAAAGAAGTATATCACTGGAACTACAGTGCCATGCACATCACTTCAACATGTGGAGAAATCTAAAGCTTGACAGGCCTGAAGTTTCCTCTACCTAAATGGATATTAAGTAAATGCATTGAGTCCTGTTGACGTTTTCTTTTATTGTTAGTAATCTTGCCTGAGGTTATGAAGACATCTGTTTGACAACTCAGAAGTGTTGTGGTGGTTGTGTTAGACTTGCCTTCCTTTTATACTGTATGTTCAGATGACATGAAGCAGGTACAGGAGTAAGAGGGAGAGAGGAAGTGTTTGAGGGGGAAAAAAAGAGGCAGTGGACCATGGAGGCACAGGCCCTCACTGCAAAACTCATTTCCTCCTTCTCTCTCATCCCTTGCTCTGGGCTGCACTCTAATCACATGGTGGAGAGAGAGATTGAGCGGAGAGCATCATACAGAGGATGGAAAAGTGAAGAGAAGAAGAAGAAGTACAGATGCTGCCACCTAGAATTTCCCCTCCCCACAAAGGCTTTTCAGCTGCCTGATAGTTACCACTCAACTCCCAGATTTCCAGTGGTGGAATGTAACTAAGTGCTGCACTGCAGTGGTGGATGAAGTACCTAAAAGGTAGCCGAATCAGCCAGAGATACTGAAAAGTCCGTTAGGGATAGCTGTTTACCCTGTGATTATATGACTGTGACATTTAACGGAGATGTTTATTTATGTATTTATCAGACTAAAGGAGCTCAGAGAGCTCGTGGGACGTAGACAACTCACTGCTGACACACAGTGGGCAAAAGAAACAACACTTATACCGTGTGCTCTAATGTTATTTGTAACGTAGTACTTATACATTAGGGAAGGGGTTATGTTATGTAAGGATGGCTCTGGTGTATCATCAAGCAAGCTTTTAGGCCCACCAAAAAAATCCGAGAAACAGATTGAGTGAAAAACTGTTTAACGGTCGAACTCCATAGTTCTGTACTACACTACTACTACAGTACTACATGTTTTTAACAAGTATTTTCTAACATGTATAATGTGTTCAGAAAGGAATCACTGATTATGTTAGTTTTCATAGATTTAAATTTTTAAAAATGAAGGATTTTTTTTCTGGTGTTTTTACTGTTTTTGCTGTATCAAAAAAGAACTGAACCATTGCCCATCAGTCCTCGGAACAGCTAAGTTACTACGCCCGAACTTGAAGATGATACAGATACCACCCTAAGAGGTGGTATCTGTATCATATATATATATATATATATATATATGTATACATATATATTTGTTCCATTTGCTTTGTTACCTTAGGGTGTACTATCAAGCATGTTTTATACAGCCAGGCTTAAAAAAAGCCTCAAGCCTCAGATAAGGGTACCATAAAGAGATGGTTTTCAACTCGCTGTTAGCCCAAGCACTCTGCATGTTACCATAATATGAAAAAATGAACCATTACATAGTATTAGCTTCAGTTAAAAGCAACACTGTTGCTTCAGTTAAGGCAAGAGAGGAAAATTAATTGTGTAAATTCACAAGATAATAATTCTTTTATCGCTCTCTTTATTATTCTATCACTTTATTTCTAATGTGACAGCTACACATTCTATAAACTAGATGAAGCTGATTTACATGTTATACTTAAGAACGACATTTAGGCCTACATATAATTCAATTAAATTCAATTCAGTTAAACTCAATGTTAATGTAGTGTAGTGACCCATTATAAAGGATACATGGAAACCCCTTTAGTTTTTGGCCAAATCAAAGTGAAATTAATTATGTTGATTGAATATGCCTATTATCTGTGATGAATAGCAAAAGACTGATCAGTTCTCTTGTCAGTGTTTTACTAGCTGTAATCCATTAGCAGTGTAATACAGACTTAAGCAAATCAAGACCAAGTATAAAAACATTTTTCACAATTAATCAATATCTTCCCAAGGTTTTCATTAATTTGTTCTTACAAAAAGTTATAAGAAAAGTTTTTGTCAGATTCACAAGGTGTTGTTAAACGGCATAATTGTTCACACCTGTATTCCTGTAATGATGAATCCCATTGTCCTCATAAGTTCACAGCGCATGCTAGTTGATCTGATTAGTATAGGTGAACACCTGCAAGACTGCAGGGCTGTGTGCACACACAGAGAATGAAGATGACGAAAAGTTAAGAGAAACCGAAAGTCTTAGGAGGGTGGAGGACCGGACAATTCACATAAAAAAAACAATTGTGTTATGAAGTTGAGATGCTTCTGCAGAGAGTGAACGCCAAACCAGCTTACACATTTAGTAGCATCAGGAAAGAATAAAAAATAACACAACAAGGTGCATGAGATGGTAAAAATACATGTTGATCAACCACCTGGCCCACAAGCCGCAAACTGCATGCATTACAGTGCCAAAAATGTCAGGACTGACAAGAGGCCAGAGTGAAGGCACTGTTTAAGCTGTGCCCATGTGTCATGAGAGAAACAGAAAAAGGGGGAGAGAGAAGGTGACGGTGGACTCTAACATTGTTTTTGTAAGTTAGCCTGCCTAGTATAATACTTACTCTTAATGCTGCTTTGTCATTTTTTTTGTCTCGCTCTCCTGACCTACCAGTAATATTCTCTAGCGAGGTGGTAGGGCAGAGGCACTGTAGGCCTCCTTGGCATTTCCATAAAACAAATCTAGTGTCTTATTCTCCCTGGTGGGACAGTCCACATACTGAACAAACCCAGAGAGATGGGAGGAGAGAGTAGTGTTGTTAAAATCCCCCGTTATTGCAATGAATGCACTAGGATGCTGGGTCTGAATTCTAGCAACAGTTTCATGGATGTCGTCACATGCCACTGCCGTTGCTGCCCCCCCGTGGAATGTAAACAATAATGGCAACAATGTGCGAAAACTCCGGAGGCACATAATATGGTCTAAAACCAACTGCCAACAAAACAATATCCTGACAGCAGATCTTGTCCCTCACTGTGATATGTCCAGGATGACACCATTTATTATTCACAAGCAGGATCAGTCCCCCACCTCTGATTTTGCCGCACACTTTCGCGTCCCTGTCCGCTCACACAGTAGAGAAGCCGGGTAGGTTCACACAGCTGTCAGGCACGTTGTCATTCAGCCATGTCTCTGTGAAGCACATCAGACTACACTCCCTGTAGAGTCATCAGCTCCTCACCAATGCCAGAAGTTCATCACACTTGTTGGATAGCGAATTTACATTCCCCCATTATTACAGACGGCAGTAAAGGTTTGTATCTTCACCTCCTAGCCTTTAGCTTCGCTCCTGCTCTGCAGCCTCGAAACGGCTTCCTCAGCTCAGCTGGTATCGGGTGTTTCACTCCGTAAGTTGTTTCTCTCAGAGCCAGAAGTTCGTCCATCATGTACACAACTAGAAGGGGAATCTCAACTATATTTTATTTTTAATATTTTATTTTTATTTATTTTTTAACAAACTCCCATTAACAAAGTTTCAATTATAGTAATAAAATATAAAATGTTTGTTCAACCAAAGACAACCCCTCTCTTTTTATTCCTTTAAGGCTTATTCTGGCTGATAATTAATATCATGACTCTGTAAAACTGCAATATTTTCTGAGATGGTTACCGTACTGTGAAAATCTCATGCCATGGCAACCATTCCATTTTCATCCACTTATCCAAGGCTGGGTTGCAGATGCAGCAAGCTTGGCAAAGTACTCTAGATGTCCCTCTCCCCAGACACATTTTCCAGCTTATCCTGGGGGATCCCGAGGCATTCCCAGGCCAGATGAGATATATTATCCCTCCAGCATGTTCTGGGTCAGACCAATTTCAGGTGCAGTAAACTACCTCAGCTCCCATGTCACTGGTCTTCCTTGACCAGTGACTTGACCAGTGCTATCTATGGTCTTTCTAGACCATAGATAAACCATTGTTAATGGTTTCCATACATGACTTTTAGTGGCAATACAAGTCGGCGCCACGTTCATTATGTCATTGCTGGAGCTCATTCCTGCTAAGGACCAGACAAGTTCCCAGCAGGATCTGCCACCGATCTGCTTCGGCTCCATCATGGAGGAATGGGACTTTCTAGGTTGCTGCATCTGTACAGACCAAAAGAAGAGAACTTAGAAGTCCTGAGAGAATACATGAAGGCTTAGGGACTTTGATTGAAAGAGTTACCTTGTTTCACTCTAAAAAGATCAATGCTACTGACAGAAAATAGAGCTGGGGGAGTCTGCAGATTGAGACATGTCTGGCACGCTGCCTGACTTTGTTTAAATCTACGTGCCCTGTCTTCATCATCTGACTTTTTGATGTTTTAACTTCAAAGTCTGTAGCAAAGTCTGTAGTGACCTCACAACTGCAAAACGTATTGATTTCAGTTTATTTAACAGCCCTTCGATATAAGTGTAAGTGTTTTTCCTTTCAGCCTCCTTGTAACACGTATTGCTATGGAACATATTGCACCACAACCACTGCTGACCTTTAAGGGCCACATTCTCTTCATTCTAAAATATTCTATATGTAGTTGTATAGTTGAAGTTAAAGTCCTAATTACAGCTGTTTTATGTTTGAACTCTTTAAAGGAATTCTACCTGGACAGTACTTTGCCACTTTCTCCCCTTAACTATATTCTCTGTTAGGAAATAACAATTTGTAGTTCCAGTTTCTAAATTAAAATTAGACTGTATAACTTCTGAAAATATAAATAGCACATTCTTCCTGTTAAAAATCAAAAGCTTAATTCTTAAGCTATTAAACACACCACTGTTTCTTTAAAACACATAGGAGATTTACTGCTACAGCCTGACCAGAACCAAATGAACCTGTCAGAAGCCAATGAACTCACCATCCTATGCCTAGCACATGCAATAGTAAACAGCCCTGACCATCCCCTAAACCAATTTTTCATACTTCTCCCGTCTGGCCGTAGATACAGAGTACTGGACTGGAAACAAGCCCATTTTAAAAGAAGTTTTGTCCCCTCAGCCATCACAGCCTTAAACAAAATCATGCAGACCTGATATTTCACCCCTGTACACTGTCTATGTCATGTCTATGCTTATATGTTTTACTGTGGTATGTGTGGGAGAGGGTTTGTTATTGTTACTTGTTATTTGTTGTTATTTGTTATTTGTTATTTGTTATGCTGCCCTTTAACATGCAACCTTGATCGATGTGTGAAAACAATTATCCCCATGGGGACATTAAAGAACCTAACCTAACCTAACCAGTAGCATATAGACGTGAGCTGTATGACATGAGCTAATGTCACCAAACCTTTGATAAATATATCTGTGTAACTGACATGAGTCAGTTTGCTGATTTTATGACCTTAACGCTCTCTTCTTTAACTGTTACACCCAAGCATCAAGTGGCGAGTGAATTCAATGCAGAAGTGCCAAAAACTGCAGTTCATCAACTGGCCACCTGGGGCTGGTTGCAAAACAGAGCAAATCCCCGAAGACTCCAATGTTAAAATGCCCAACTTTACAGCTAAAATAAACATGTTCACAGCCTGGTGCAAAAAACAGTTTTGGTCTCTGTGGCTCATTTTATCATTCATGACAACTGTAGGGAGGGTGAACTTTTTTTTATAACAATCCCGTTTAAATGTTGTAAAGGTTATTAATACAAGATACATCAGAAATTCCTTTGCACATGTATTCATGTGTATCAGTTATATCAGTTCTACTCAAACCCAATAAAGCTCCAACTCAACCTTCCAGCTATCACACTTTGTCACTAATAAATAAACACGGATCTAAAAATCATCACAGAAGCCCTAGCCATCAGATTAGAACCAGTTATCTCCACCTTAATAAATCCTGATCAACAGGTTTTATCAAAAAAAGACACCATTCAGACAATATACGAAGACTATTTAATATCATTAACTTCTCACAACAGACTCAAATAAAAACAGTTATTGTAGCATTAGCCATAGAAAAAGCATTCAACCAGGTTAACTGGAATTTCTTATGAAATACACTCAATAAATTCTGTTTTGGGGAGTCATTCATGCATTGGATAAAGACACTATACACCTCACCCAAAGCCACAGTCACCACAAATGGAATCACATTAAAAACTTTAACACTTCACCGGGGCTCCAGACAAGGATGCCCACTCTCTCCCTTATTATTTGCAGTCTTCATAGAGCCACTTGCTGGAGCCATACGTCATAACAACACCATTAAGTGAATTTACACTACAAACCTTGAACATAATATTAGCCTTTATGCGGATGGTATTTTATCATACTTGCAGGATCCTTTACCGTCACTACAAGAAACATTTAATATTATTGACACCTTCTCTAAACTCTCTAATTACACAATAAACTGGAACAAATCCACTATGCTTCCACTCTCAGATGATGCTTAGGATCCTGCAGTCCAGAACTCATCACTTTCTCTTTGCACTGGGAACATTAGGTACTTGGGTATTGACATTTCACCCAGGCTGTCAGAGTTGTTTCATCTTAATTACACTCCATTGCTAAGAACAACAAAAGATGACCTTAATACTCTCTCTCATAGGACAAATTGCTACTGTCAAAATGAAAATACTACACCATATTACTAACTATTTTTCAGTGCTGCCCATCACACCAACAGATAAATGGGTAAAATCTATTGACACTCTTATCACAAATTTTTGTTGTAAAAATAAAAAAGCAAAAATCAAACCAACCACTTTACAGAAAAATAGATCTCAAGGTGAACTAGATGCCCCAAACTTCTCCTTCTACTACCTCACAAATCAAATACAATATCTTGCTAAATTAATCCATCAAACCAACCACAATACTCCATGGATAGACTTGTAACAACTATATTGTAAAAACATTTCACTCATTAATTTACTTTTCTTCAACACAACCATTAAACAACATCCTTGCTTCAAAAATACTGTATTCTCCACAACTGACAGCCTGGTGGAAAGTCATTAAGATCTTTAATTCTACTCTGTCACCTTGTAATTACACTCTAATATGGCACAACCCCATCTTCCAACTCCACAGCAGTCCTCTTTACTATCATCAGTATAACTCAGAATTCACTTGAACCTTCTAGAATAATTAATGATATAATTGACTAAATTATATTACTCCTGTAATAGATGTGTATGGAGTATGCATTAGGCATACAAACACACAAGATGTAATTTAATGAAGACTTGAAGATTTGATTTTGTAATTTGTGATGATAGTTTTCTATGACTGTGATTAAACAGTACTGAGTGCACTGCAGAACACTTGTCTGGTTTATTTCAGATTTACCGTATGCCTTGTAATGAATCTAATTGGACACTTTGACGAGTTGTTTTTGTTGTTGTGTTTTTAAGTGTCATAAAAAATGTCAGGTAAAATACACCAGGAAGCACAAACTGTAATATCTGTTGTTTTATCCTTCATTGGCAAATGTTCAAGGACAGCAGCATTTGTTCTGTCATTTATGTTGTTGATTAAAGCAAACATAGAAATAGCCCTGCAATTCGTTAACTCTACCAAAGCCATCATTGTGTTTATGCATCATTACAATACCTAACATGTCGGGTATTGTTAAAATTTCGACCAGATATGCATCAGAAGAACCATCAACATTAATACCTTTATTTAAAAATACTTTAACTTCAACAATGTTATTATCCATGAACAACACCAAGAAGATATATAAAACAATGTGATAAAAGGGATTAATTAAATAATGTGACAGTACAGCTGTGGAACAAGGAGAAGGCCCAAACCCCACAGCCTTTCTGATTTTTAAGTGCAAACCCGACCCGAGACCGACGCAGTTTGTTACCTGACATAGTTATTGTTACCATGGTTACAGCTTGCCTGTTTACCGTGATCACACACGGAACGTGTGTAAATGACCATCAGAAGGCTGCTGTTACTCACAGTCAAACACGCCGCTCACACAGCAGCTCAGCACAGCACACACACTTAGTTGGAGCAGAGCCTGTGTTGCGTTCAGGCGTTGTCATGTAAATAACATATTCCAGCACTTGAATAGGCCATAGCACAACACAGCAGCATGTCGAGTGGGCCAAACCCGAGCAAAATTTCTGATTTGTTATCCACACTCTGGCCCACAATAGACCAGATGGCGAGGTTCAGAGCCAAAATAAGTAAGTCTACATCTGACAAATTATCAAACTCTTGAAAAATGGAAAGTGAAAAATCAACATTTTTGCTGTCTGAATTCATCTGAATTGAAAAACAGTGCTTACTGTGTCAAATATTACTATTTGATAAAAATGCAATTAATCGCGATTAATTAATTACAAAGCCTCTAATTAATTAGATTAATATTTTTAATCGCGTCCCACCACTAACTGAAATGTATTTATTTGTTTGGGTTTTGACTTTGCTATTTTAAAATGCATGAAGTGAGAGAGAGATGAGGGTTTTGGTAATAGTACCGGCAATAATTTAAAACTACTTTCACCCCTGTGTATAGCTTACATAGCGCTTTATAACTGCCTTTACAATAAAAGGGGGGATAGTGCAGCAGTCAGTGAAAAAGCTATTGCAGTAGTCCCTACGTAATGGAGGTAAGGTGGAAAGTGTACAGGAGCCATTATTCATAATAAGACCTTGTGTGTGAGACAGTTTATATGTAGCAGGCTCACAGTCTCAGGTAAGAAGCTGTTATGAAGTCTTTTCATGTTAACACATTTTTGGTTTACTTTGGCCACTATGAAAGAGACAATAAGGCAACCTGACAGTGTTTGAATGTAAATGAGTCCTATAAACAACAATAAACAATAATGTAAACAATAAAAATTGAAAACAATAATCTATATCAACTCTAAGCTCTAATTTCCAAACTAGTTATAATTTGTTACAGCTACAGCAGACATGGGGCAGAGAGTGTCAAAGACCATGTGGTGGTAAGACTGGGGTGATAAGAGAATAAGACAAAAGGAACAGGAGAGGGTGTAGAGAACGAGGAAGAGCAGAGCTGGTAATACTGAACAGTATTATGGCCACAAGTGTTAAATTAAAAATAAATGATAATAATAATAATAATAATAATAATATGAAAACAAAAATAACACTCATCACATAAGGACTGACACTCTGGCTATGTTCTGAGCTAAAAATTAAAAACCTTTAAAACTCAACTTCAACGGGGAACAAACTATTGGACATGATCTTTTGACTCTTGCTGATGTTGGGCTTTAATGGACTCAGTTAAACATTCACCTAATGGTGAAATAAACTACATTGTTCACGAGTAACCCAGGAGTGTCAAGTCGTGTGAGGGTGATGTACAATGCTGCCACTTAAACAATGAACATATGTAGCCGTAATGCTGTTCATAAACCTGCAGGCCTTGTCAATCTTCCCCGGACTAGCAGCAGCCTTCTACCTGCGTCTCTGGGTGGTGCCAGAGAAGATGATCTTCTTATCTGGATGCTGCAGGTGGAGGTGGTTCAGGTCCTCCTCTTTTGCTGTGATGAGGATGACACTTGAGACATCTGTCATTCCCACCACAGTGGATGAGGAGGACATCCAGAACTGCTCTGGCTTGCAGGGACTGGACAAAGAAGGGGAGGAGGCTATTCCACCTCAGACCACCTCAGCCAAACTAGTAGAAATCGCCAACAGCAAGGTTGATCCCCTTGGTCTCTGTAGCTCTCTCAGCTACACACAGTACATAGCCTTCTCCAGTGACAGTGGCTGGATGGAAAAAGAAAAAGAAAAACATTGTGATAGTGAGGAATATATCATATTGTAGGCTGCTGAGAAAAAACCCCAAAAGAAACAACATTCTTATTAGATGAGCTCCACACAATTATCTAAAAATACACCATTCGCTCCGTTTAGATGTTAAAAAAAAAATATATATATATATATATATATATATATATATATATATATATATATATATATATATATATCTATATATATATATATATCTGCTGGTTTGTTTTACACTAAACAGCAATAGAAAAGTAACTTTTACTCAGTGGCTTTGTGGTGTTGGTGCACATGAAATGATGCAGCACTCTGTATTGTTACCTCTTATGAAAGAGAAAAAAACACATGCCAACAGATGTTGGATGTTCATTGTTGTCAACAATGAAATTAACAGGACCTGAATGCAAAAAAATAGCCTACAAACACTGAGCCCAACCAATAAACATTAGTATTAACACACACTCACTAAACCTTGAACTGTAATGTTATTTTGTTCAGCTGGAAGAACATTACACATTAATCAACAACATTTTTTTGTGGTGTAACTTTAAATGAGTTAAATTAGCTAAATTTAATCTGCTGGCTTTTGAGCCATCGGCACACCAAGAAGCATAACTAACTTACACAGTAACGTTAACTTCAGCTAATGCTACAATGACGTTACAAGGTTAACATTACTCCTCTTATATGTAATATTTGCCAAATGTGGCCATGCATGCAATTAGCTAGCATCACTAAGAATACTTCGATACTTATCTCTAAAGTATACCTCGAATTATGGAAGCTAAATTTGTTAGCTGAGATTAAGGATGGCAAGCCAGGTACGGCATACAAAAGTATTGGCACCCCTGGAATTTTGCCAGAAAATACACCATTTCTCCCAGAAATTGTTGCAATTACAAATGTTTTTGGTATACACATGTTTATTTCCTTTATGTGCATTGGAACAACACCAAAAAAAAACCAGAAGAAAAAAGCCAAATTTGACATCATTTTACACAAAACTCAAAAAATGGGCCGGACAAAATTGTTGGCACCCTCAACTTAATATTTGGTTGCACATCCTTTGGAAAAAATAACTGAAACCAATCGCTTCCTATAACCATCAACAAGCTTCTTACACCTCTCAACTGGAATTTTGGACCACTCTTCTTTTGCAAACTGCTCCAGGTCTCTCAGATTTGAAGGGTTCCTTCTTGCAACAGCAATTTTGAGATCTCTCCATAGGGATTTAGATCCAGACTCGTTGCTGGCCACTTCAGAACTCTCCAGCTGGAACACCCATGACCTGTGATGCAGACCCAGCTTTCTGACACAAGGCCCTACACTGTGGCCAAAAATCTTTTGATAGTCTCCAGATTTCATGATTCCTTGCACACAGTCAAGGTACCCAGTCCCAGAGGCAGCAAAACAACCCTAAAACATCTTTGAACCTCCACCATGTTTGACTGTATGTACTGTGTTCTTTTCTCTGTAGGCCTCATTTCGTTTTCTGTACACAGTAGAATGACGTGCTTTGCCAAAAAGCTCTCCCTTAGTCTCATCTGTCCACAAAACGTTCTCTCAGAAGGATTGACGCTTACTCAGGTACATTTTTGCAAACTCCAGTCTGGCTTTTTTATGTCTCTGTGTCAGCAGTGGGGTTCTCCTCAGTCTCCTGCCATAGCACTTCATCTCATTGAGATGACGATGTATGGTCCAAGCTGACACTTTTGCACCCTGAGTCTGCAGCCTGAATTTGTGTGGAAGTTGACTGAGGATGTTTATCATTCGAACTATCCTGCGTTGCATCAGTTTTTCTCTCCCATCCACGTCCAGGGAGATTAGCCACAGTTCCATGGGTTATAAACTTCTTGATTATATTGAGCACAGTGGACAAAGGAACTTCAAGATCTCTGGAGATGGTCTTGTAACCTTGAGATTGTTCATATTTTTCCACAATTTTGCTTCTTAAGTCCTCAGACAATTCTCAGCTGTTCTTTCTCTTCTCCATGCTTGGTGTGACACACAGGCACACAACACGAAGGCTGAGTCAACTTTATACATTGTAACTGGCTTCAGGTGTGATTTCTATATTGCCAACACCTGTTACTTGCCACAGGTGAGTTTAAACGAGCATCACATGCTTGAAATAAAATGATTTACCCACAGTTTTAAAAGGGTGCCAATAATTTTGTCCAGTCTATTTTTGGAATTTTGTGTAAAATGACGTCAAATTTGGCTTTTTTCTTCTGCTTTTTTGTGTTGTTCCAATGCAAATAAAGGAAATCAACATGTGTATACCAAAAACATTTGTAATTGCAACAATTCCTGGGAAAAATGATGTATTTCCTGGAAACATTCCAGGGGTGCCAATACTTTCGTCCATGACTGTATATGTGCACATTGTAAAAAGCAGTTCAGATAGTTGTTTTGTGAAGTTAACCCTAACTGTTGTAAATCCATTTTGTTTCCCAGGTGCGTGGAATCAAAGGAGTCTTCCTGGCCAATCAGAAGATAGATGGCAAAATGACAACTCTCATTACCTATAACAAAGGACAACACTGGGATCCCTTGATGCCACCTGCCACGGACATGAATGGCAAGCCAATAAGCTGCAAAGCGGTAAGTGCTGACACCAGCCATGAGTTACATTAGTCAACAAGTGATGATTGAGAGGGAGAAGTTCTGTATGAGCCTGTATGTTGTTGTTGTTGTTTTTTTTTAAAGAAAGTCTTGCATTGTATACCTTAAATAAAACAGAGAAAATCTTGGTGAGTAGGGTCTGTTGACATGAAGTGTCTTAATGAAATGTTGGTCTGTGAAGAAAGGACTTTTGGAAGAAATGTACTTGGATAAGTTGCTGCAGACAGAATCTTGTGACTCAAACATACTTCAGACCTATCATGGTTACTGTTGTCATATCACAGCAAGTTGTATTGCAGTTGTGGGTCCATGATAAATTGTCATAAAAAATGCCCCCACTGATGAATACAAAAAATGACTTGCATACTTCAGTGTTATTTATAACAGAAAGCATCACATATCTTAATAGAATGGACTTTCTTTAGCTCTGCCTATTTAGGATAGAGCAACAAGATTCACAACAGCTCGTCCTCTGACTAAAGTTTGCTGTCTCAGTTGAAATGAACTAGTTTCAATTACCGATCTTTCCACAAGTTAAATGTGATAAAGAGCACTGAGTCTAAATACTGAGCTGTATTTGCAGCAGGATTATCAGGTATCTGTGTGGCAAGACTTATTAAATGTATATACTGTGGTAGAAAGACACTTTTATCCTCACATTAAATTCTCTCTGCATGTTTGCGCTCTGCAGCCAGACTGTCACCTCCACCTCCACCTGCGCTGGGCGGACAACCCTTATGTGTCTGGGACTGTCCATACCAAAGACTCTGCTCCAGGTCTCATTATGGGTGCTGGTGAGTTTCCAGAGAAAAAAAAATGCTTTTTTAATTAATTTGACTGCGTGTCCTTCTCCGCACCTGATAGATTGTTTTTGCTGTCATTATTCTTTCTTCCTTCTTCTTCTCCTTCTTCTTCTCTGTAAGTGTTTGTACAGCAAAAACTGTATGATGAGAACTCACCAAATTTGGCAGGTGGGTTGCAAATTCTACCCACTACTGAGGACCAAAAAATTATACTTATTGACCTCAAGGACCTCAAGCTATTTTCCAGATAATTTCAAAAATGTAAAATTGATTGTTACATCAAGTTTACATTTTTGAAATTATCTGGAAAACGGCTTGGTTTAGAGTCAAAATTCTTTCATCATAATAATCTCTCAATTCATCTGCATCTCTGCTCCAATGGTCTTCTGCTCTAAAAATGTCAAATTTTGTGACCTTTTATCAATTTTGAACTTGTCCCAAACAACTTGTCCAATAGTCCTGCTGATCCAACATTAGCAAGGAAATTTAATTAAACGTCAATCCACTTTGTAACCAAAACGTGGTGCACATGTGTGGATGCTCTGTACGAGCTTTGCTTAGCAATCTTAGGATATCCTACACTAGAGGGTGCCACAAATGTGAAAAGTTTATATCTAACAATCAGCTCCAGAGATTAGTACAAAATTCGGTTTGCACCATGGGTTGTGACTCAGTTGGTGCGTAAAATTTGGTGACGATTGCTTGCGTGGCTTATTACAATAAATTGAAATGTCAAAAATGTTTTGTTTAGATGCTGCCAAAATTGATACAGACATTCTTTGGATACTAGATATCACATGTTTTAAATGGTGTTCAGACCAGTTTGATGGCAAGTCCACAGTGATAGTCAATACCTTGTGGTAATTTGTACTGTATGCACAACCTTTTCAGTTTCATCTACTTTCTTACCAAATGTCCAGTAATGGTACGCATTCCAGTAAATTGAAATTTACTGGTCCATCTACGTCCCAACCCTCACCTATGGCCATAGGTCATAAGGTAGTGACCGAAAGAATGAGATCACGGACACAAGCAGTCAACATAAGTTTCTTCCGTGGGGTGGCTGGGCTCAGTCTTAGAAATAGGGTGAGGAGCTCGGACATCCAGAGGAAACTCAGAGTAGAGCTGCTACTGTTCGTGTTGAAAGGGGGCAGTTGAGGTGGTACAGGCATGTGATCAGGATGCCTCCTGGATGCCTCCCACTGGAGGTGCTTTGGGCACATCCCACTGGTAGGAGGCCCCGGGGCAGACCCAAAACACATGGTGTTACAAGGTCAAAATTATGACTTTGTAAAGGGGCATACAGCCAAATTTACACATCATGTTCAGTTCAATTTTGTGGCTTTAGAGGATCTGAAAAATAACTTTGATGATGTCATCAGGGTTATCTTAAGCTTAGAGATAAGAAATTTAGAACAGAAAGCCTGCAGTACCAGGGGGGTATTCCATCAAGCCAGCTAACCGCTAATTTCGATAAGCCACGCTAGTTTTAGAGAGAGTTCGGTTCCATTACTCTCGCTAACAGGAACCTCAGCTGAGTTACTGGGGTAACATATGCTCCTGGACTGACCTGCTCCGTGGCAGGTTAACTATCAGGCTTAATAAATCAGTGTTACAAAAGAATATGTACCTGTAGTAAACAGAGTCTCAAACAAACAGTTCCTCACACTTTTCGCTTGGTTATCCGTGTTGTCCGAAAACAAAGTTGACAACTTCAGCAAAAATGAATTCACAGCACATTCTTGGTTAGTTTCGTCGAATTCCCAAGGATTAAAATAAAAACCAAAAAAAAAAAAAAAAAAGTGTCGTTGTCGTGATGATATCTTGAAATATTAAAATTGTTTTCTCTTCAGGGCAAAGTTGCCGATAGCAGAGTGGTCTCGTCCCCTGACTGTCATGCGGGCGTTTTGAGTTTGAATCCATGCTATGCAAAATGTTTTTGTGTTTAGTCTTCACCTGCACAGCCATGCGTTTAACATTGTTGACACCACTCCTGTGCAGAGATAACACATTTTGGCATATTAGTTGGTGCAAAGTACACTACACATTTAAAAAAAATTGTAAACCAAACAAAACTTCCTTGCAGAATTTAATTTCTATGAACTAATACTGTGCAGGTATTGAACCTCAAACACGGGTCTCCCACGTCAATGATGGTAGCAATTCCTCTCCGCTACTGACAAGACATACTGTATATGATCAACACAGTCTAAACATAAGACATTAAACATTGATGTAAAAGTTAACTTACGCATTTAAGCGGTCGGCAATCTTCTGCCACGCCATATCTCTTGCCTTGACAATAGCAACAGTATTTCCTTTTCTGGTAATTGCGTTTCTATACTCTTTGTAAAGCTCCACAAGGAGCTTTTGCTCCGCACTGTTGAAGAAATCAGCCCTAGTTTTCTTGTCTTTTTTCGACATGATCACGTTTTCAACAATCGTATGTTCTGGGCTTCTTATGTACCCTGTGCGCGTGCCTAACGCAAGATTTGATAAGCCTGGCTAAAGTTAACACTGATGAGGTGTGGCTGAAATGTGTTAGTGGAATGGCTTCAACCTTAGGTGGAAGCTGACGCTAATTCAAGTGAGGCTTAATCACTTAAGCGCCGCTATCATTAGCGACTTTGATGTAATACCCCTCAGCTGTGGAGGTGGTGTTTGAAATCACATGGGCATAAACATGTCAAGGAGGATCTAATGAAAGATGCTTTCAAGTTTCATTATGAGAATTGTAGAATCCAGTATTTTTAGAACCTGACCCATACTAGGGATTTTAAGTCAGGATATCTTGACCACTACTGCACCATTTTTGACCACTCTTTTTTTTCTACCTGTCTCTTGCTACAAGTCATACTGAAAATATCATACGTAATTGCATAAATTTATCTCTTACTAAAACTGGCAGATACAAAGTCAGAATGTGGAAATAAAATATTAGAGACAGTAAGTCAAAATTAGGTCTTTTAAAGTCAGAAATATGACATCATAACTTTGTCTTACAAATTATTTTTATTTTTTTTTTTTTTAAGACAGAATTATAACTGTTAAATATTCTCAGGACTGTATAAGGGTTGTGTTCCTGTAAAAGTTTTCTGGTTACCAGGAGCTAAGATGAACACTATAGCTGAAATGAAGGCAAAATGAGACACAAACTAAATCCACTTCAGTTTGATTTATCATAGTACATGAGGAAGTCTGGCATCAATCTGTGCTGTTGCAGCTGTTTTTAAGATTTTAACAGGAAATGTAACACGTATAAGTTATCATTAATTAAATCAAATACAGAGGGAGCAAATAACAAAGCTTCTACCTTTAACAAGAATTGACACAATGTAAAATCACTCCAACATCAATACATCACTCAAACAACGGTACTTTACAAAGAGCAAAGGAACACACGTTTCACTCAGTCAAGCATTCGATGCCAGAGAGCCCCAGGATTCTACTGCAGGCAGGGTAGCAAAGAGCCCACAACTGCATTTAATTTACCATATATAGTCTCATCAGTTCAGGCTCCTCCTCCTCCCTGCTCCTCCCTAAACAACCCTCCCACAGGCCTGCTCTTCATAACAGCCGCTCCTCAAATATGATTTTTTTAGATTTGACTTCTGTGAGGAGCATCAGGGAGTGGTACAAGTTCCTCCTCTGGGATGGCAGATGAGGTAATCAGTTTGCACCAGAACGTTACTAAGGAGGAGTAGTTGGGCATCGGCAGGAGTGGTCAACAGGAGGTCTGGGAAAAATGGTCATGCTCATGAGGAGGGTGGTTATGGTGGGCTGATGCAGCATGGGTAGAGGCTCCAGAGGAGACAGCAGAATCACAGTGGGTGGCCACACCACCTTGAAGGCGGCCTGAAGCTTTAAGCTAAACTATCATTTGATGAATCTCATCACTACCATTCCTTAGCTTAGCAAGCTCTCCATACTGAATGGATGTTTGATGGCTGTCCATGTGTTGGGTAGATGGTGCCTGATTTGGTGGAACTGCATGTGGTTGAGCAACTGATGATGTCCCCTGACAACCTGTTCCCTCATTCTATTAACACTCTTGGCCATGCTGAGTAAAGCCACACCGTGCCAATTTTTGTTTCCATAGTCAGTTTAGATGCACAATGCCACGCCATGTTGCACCTGAGATGCAGGTGCTTCCCCAGAGTAGGTAGGTCCAAAAGCCAGGTGGCTATCCTCGAGTGGATAGTGTACTTGTCGACCGCAGCCAACCCCGCCCCCCAAACAAGTGTGTGTGTTGCAAGTCTACACACCTCTGTCTGCAGGGGACCAGACAGGAGGACCTTTTCAAAAGTCTCTGTGTCTTCATCACCCGCTTCAACCGCCGTTTACACCAGCTGAAGCTGTACTCTCCTGGATCGCCTCAATTCAATTCCACTCCACCACTCAGTCAATCACGGAAGCCTGTCACTCTCCACAACCCAGCAGCAGGCAATGCAGCAGCCGCAAAGCCGGACTGGAGCCGAATCTGACTGGACTGGACTAATTGACACTGTGACATGACGCTGTGAGTGATGAAATTGTTTGTATTGTTTGTTAGAGTGTTTATATTTATTGTGGGGCAGAATCAACCATACTTTGTGTTAAAACTGAACTGAAAATATGTTAAAAGATCATCAAGTCGAATATAGGTTTTTTTTTAGGGATTCCTTTCATGAACAGAAAACAGACACTGTGAAAAGGAATTTTGTGTGGGATTTTGAGTTGGACTGAATTTTGTTATGAACTTCAGGACTGTGGGATTTTGAGTTTTAATTTATAGGAGAATACATGAAATTACCGTTCAACTTAAAAGCTGTGTGGTGTTGTTACTGAATGTGTCTTTCAATGTAAGGGTGCATATTTTTTCAAAGTATATGTCCTTTGTGAGGTTTGGTTGTGAGGTTTAATATGACGACTAACTTACTGACCTAAAATCTTAGATGCCAGGAGAGAGACCTGGCTGGAACCCCAAACAGAATACATCAAAGTAAACCCTTGAAAAACCAAACTGTCACATAAAACTCAAATAACGTTGAATGACATAAAAGGGAAACAATCAATCGCAAACATTGCACAGGAAATTTTATTTCTGGAACTTAAAGAACAAAGGAAAACAAAATGGCTGCCAGTGGAGAGCCATGGTGGGGTGTGCTAGAAAGTGAATTAATGGAGCCTCTACCTCCACCAACAAACTCAGAGCCAACACAATCATTTGTTCCCACCTCATATATACCGTTGGACATGGATTTACTTCCCCAGGCCTCTGAAGTTGCCAAACTTCTTACGTCAGAAAATGTGGCTACATGGAACAACAATGATGGTAATAGAGGAACTCTCTCTGTTCAAGGCAATAACCCTCCAGGTTTTGACATTCATCACCACTCTCAGAAAATGGAAGAGGACCAACATCGCCATGTGCTTCATGGGACAGCCCGAGATTGGTGGGATGTTGCCCGCCATAAAATTCATACATGGAAGGAATTCCACTCTCGGTTCTGTGCTGCCTTCCTGTCAGAAGATTATGAGGATGAACTGCGCAGTAGAGTCCACGGAGATGGAGGAAATCATTAGAGACTTTGCATACAAATACCAGTCACTCTGCAAGCGTTGGAAACCTCAAATAGAGGAGGAGGAGATTGTAAAGCTGATTTTGAAAAAAATATCAACCCTCAACTGGCCAGTCAGCTGAGAAGCAACAGAGTCACTTCAGTGGATGGGCTGGTTCATCTTGGTCAGCAGCTGGAGAAGGACTTGGAGAACCAGCTGCAATATGAACAGAGGAGAAATTTACTGAAAAAACCCTCAAAACCTGCTGCCTCTGAACCTGTTGCGTTATCTCCTAACAAGGAAAACACTGTGCAATTACACCAACCTAGCAATAACAAAAACTCCCAAGTGTATTGTTGGCACTGAAAGGGAAACCTGCTTCCTGTCCACAGTCGAACTCTTTGTTGTAAATTATAGTACTAGGCCTTATCAAGGGGCACCAAAATGTTGGGAATCCACACTTATAGGCTTAGTATGGCGATACCATTAATGTAGGGAATCTACATTAATAGGCTCAAATTGGCTATCAAAAATAATTAATAATTATTAGTAATAATTAGTAATTATGTTAAATAACGTGACTTAATTAACATTAAATCACCTCGTGGGGCACCATTCCCGAAAAGGGAAAAATGATAGCCAGTAAATGATATCAGTCTCATAAAGTTCACTAAACTATTAATTTGGGAAATTGATTAATAATTAAATTAATAACCATAACCAAATTAATAATAAAGCCTGAAGGATTTCGGAATTCTTGACGCAGCAGAGGTTGACTATTCATTCACTACTGTACAATATTAAACAGACAGCAGGTACGATTCCAAAATATATTTATTCATAAAGCAAAGCAAAACCAAAACACACAAATCCTAACTAACTATATACAAGCCTGTGTGTGTGTGTATATGTGTATAGGTGTGTGTCTGTGCGTGTGTGCGAGAGAAAGACAAAGACAAAGGCGGGTGTGGTGATCGAAGGGCCGTTTGGCCTACAAAACAAAATGGCGGACAACAAGATGGCCAGATCAAAGCTGGCTTCAGATCGGGGGAGGTGTTTGTCTGACTGTGTGGTCAGGGCAAAGACAAAAGAAAAGAAGCGGGACTTGAGCGGCCTGCTCGGGTGTAGCTCTGTTGAAAGCCTATTTGTGAGTGAGTCTATGTGAATGTGATTTGTGTTGCAAAGGGGTCTGGATTAGTGCAGAAGATGTTTAGTTACATGCAAGACGTCTGTGAACAGCATTAGCAAACTAAGCATGACTTCGCTTGGTAAGACCAACTAATCAATAACCTAATTGCAGACAATCACAACAATAACTCAATTAGCAGCATTAAATCACAAACAACAAGTTAAACAGTCTTGCTTAGCCTGTGCAGCTGTGATAAAGCTATGCCCAGTTGTTACGTTACAAAATCCTGAATGGACTGAGGGAAGAGTTGGTTTGATGCGTGTTGTCCTTGTTAGCCAACGAAGAAGGCTGGAAAGAGCTCTGGCTCTAGAAGCAGTCTTTGTTGTGTCCTTGTTCTAAAGGTGCAGATCCAAGGAAGCCGGTCGCTCGGGGTCCTTGCAGAGTTAGACGCTGGGGTGCTAACTCAACTTGATTGTCCTTGTTGCTGGGAAGTTAGTTGCAAGCCTGTCTTGTATCTGTTATGTGCCTTCCTTGGGTGAGGGCGCATGAGAGTCTTAGGAGAAAAGGAACAAAACTCTGTGGAGCAGTTGTCCCCCCTTGATGGTTCAGGACAAAGAGCACCTCTGGGCTGGTCCAGAGCCCAGAAGGGAAGAAGTGTGAGCGGCTTGCCGCCCAAGAGCTAAGAGCGAGACTGTAGTGAATGTAAATCAACTCCTACAGTGTGTCTGATGACATCACAGAGTCACATGGCACTGTAACAGTAATGACCAATTACTTTTGACATCTTTACCCACCAAGTGCCCATCAAGCAAAAGCCTTACCATGTGTCACCATCCAAACTTCAAATAATCAAAGAGCACGTGGAGGAAATGCTGGAGAGGGACATCATCGAACCATCCACATCCCCGTATGCTGATCCAGTTGTCTTGGTACCTAAAAAACAGGATCAAAAACCAAGGTTTTGTGTGGATTTCCAGAAACTGAATGCAGCTACGCACACTGATGCCTACCCGATACCCAACATCCAGGAAATATTGGATCATTGGCAGGAGCTATGGTGTTCATTACCTTAGACCTCACCAGTGGTTACTGGCAAGTCCAAATGGATGAAGACAGCCGGGAGAAGACTGCTTTCATCTACCCTTTCGGCCTCTTCCAATTCAAAGTAATGCCTTTCGGACTTAAGAATGCCCCGGCCACCTTTCAACAGCTCATGGAACTAGTCCTTGGGGACCTAAGGGGAAAAATCTGTTTCGTTTACCTAGACGACATCATCATCTATTCGGAGTCATTTGAACAGCACAGTTACGACCTACAAGCAGTTCTGGACAAGCTAAGAGAGGCTAACCTGACTGTGAACATGAAGAAGAGCCAATTCTTCAGAACTTCTTTGAAGTTTTTAGGTCATGTCGTTTCCTCTGCTGGAGTGGTAGTCGACGCTGAAAAGACTAAGGCGGTCCAGGATCTCCCTGTCCCTCAGAACATCAAGGAGCTCCAACGGTTTCTTGGGATGGCGGGATGGTACCATCGTTTTGTGCCCCGGTTCTCTCAGTTGTCTGAACCACTGAATGCCCTTAAAAGGAAAGGAGCCAAGTTTGTGTGGAGTTCCTCGTGTCAGGCAGCTTTTGAGGCAGCTTTTCACCCTGAATGGGAGGAAGATTATTTTTTTGTTTATTCTCATTCAAAGTCTGTTTGTTTGATCTGCAATGCAACGGTGGCGTTGGCAAAGAAAGGGAATCTGGAGTGGCATTTTAAAATGGTACACGGGAGCTACGAGAGGAATTTCCCTGCAAAAACGCCTTTACGTGCCACAAAGGTGCGGGATTTGAAAGCACAGCTTGCAGCACGGCAGTCAATCTTCACCAAACCGAAGACCCAGAGTAAGGCCGCAACTATTGCTTCCTATCGCGTCAGTCACATAAAGTCCACATAAAGTCCTTCTAAGGCAAGTCGTAACACTCCGACGCCATCTTTGAAATGCGCCAGGGCAACTATTTGAACCTAACTCCCTTCGCCCATTCAAAATGAATGGGTGGGGGTCTGGTTCTCTACTTCCAGAGCTCGCTGGGACATAAAAACTATATGAATGGCATCAGCAAAAAAGACCGATCCAAATCGATAAGAAGACTTGCCAGTTATGTTCCTTAATAAGGTTTAAAACCGCTTTTTTCTTCCTCAGGTTATTCAACTGCGCACGTGCGAAGCTTCACGACACGGTTTCAAAATACGACTCCAACAACGTAAGACGTCACCGGTGCGTGAGCTTTGTTTTGAGGGGTGGGGAACCCTGGAGCGCAGCGTATTTAAAAATCATGAGGAAGCAAGCGAGCGCACACCTGACCAGATACCTGTGGCTCCTACGGGTGGTGCAAAGGATCTTTGCAGCGGAGCGGTCGAGATGACATGTAAACAGAGGAAAACAACTTTTATAAAACGGGTGCTTCCCATCCTTAAATGTGATTGGCTGAGCCGCGTTCCATGCCGTTGTAAAATCACTGTAACCCACGGCTTCTCGGGGCTTATTGCCAGGGGCCAGGAGTCTGCAGAGAAGGCTTTTCCGTGCTCACTTGGAGGAGAATGATGCTGAGCACACAGACCTGCTGCTTCACACGGATGTTAGGTGGTTAAGCAGAGGTAAATTTTTGGCCAGATTTACGGAGCTGTTGCCTGAAATCAAGGACTTCCTGAAGCTTTCAAAACATGTGGATTACCATACAAAGCTAGAGGACCACCAGTGGCTTTTAGATTTATCTTTCCTCAGTGATTTCACTGGTGAGCTCAATGAATTGAATTTAGAGCTGCAGGGTAAGGGTAAAGATGTAGTCAACATGATTAGTTCAGTGAACACGTTTAAAAGCAAGCTACAGCTGATGTCAAGCAGGCTGCAGCATGGTAACCTGCGCAACTTCTCTCACATGCAAGCAGAACTACAATGTCAAGGTAAAGATGTGACACAGCTTGACAGTGAACATTATGAGGAGCATGTTTAGAGCATCTCATCAGAGTTTGAGAGGTGTTTTACTGACTTTGCATCCATGGAGCCTGTAGCCAGCTATATGTGTTATCCATTTGGTGCAAGTATTGATGTTTGTGACATTGCCGCCAAAGTCAAATCACTTTTCGACTTGCAAAGCTCCGCTCTTGAGGATGAGATTCTGACATTGGAACATGACATTGAGATCAAAGCCAGATCAACATCCGGTCAACCTGGAGAGCATGTAGTGTTCGGGAAACTACTGGTGGAGGAGAAGTATCCCAATCTCAGAAGAAGTGCCTTGAACCTGACAGCTCTTTTTGGATCAACTTATTTGTGCAAGTCTGCTTTCTCGCACATGAAAATCATCAAGTCCAAGTACAGATCAACCATGACTGATGACCACCTTGCAGCCTGCCTATGCCTTGCAACCAGCTCCTACACTCCTGACTACAAGAAGCTAGCCTCCTCCTCCCAGTGCCAGGTCTCCCACTAAGGTAGGAAGTGATTTCCTTTTTTCAAACTCAGAGATATACCTGTTTTGTATCTGGTTTATTTTTCTGTTTGGTTCAGTTATGGCTATTGCTCATCATGCAGATTGGTGTGTGTGTGTGTGTGTGTGTGTGTGTGTGTGTGTGTGTGTGTGTGTGTGAGAGAGAGAGAGAGAGAGAGAGAGAGAGAGAGAGAGGAGCAGAGAGAGCAGGTTTGTGCTACAGCGCACTATGCAAACAAGCAACTGTGTGAGAGGTATTTGTCTGTGTGTGTGTGTTTGAGAGAGGGAGGGTTTGTGATGTGATGTCTAGTGGTTGTGTGACAACAAGAAAAAGTGTTGTGAGGTTAGTTACTGCAGGCTGGAAACGATGTGTGTGGGTTTGCGATGTTGACACTGGACTGGTAGATCTCGGGAGGTTGGCTACTTAAAAAGTAGATCTTGGGTCAAAAAAGGTTGGGCACCCCTGGTCTATACTGATGCTAGTGACATCGGGTTGGGGGCAGTTTTGGCTCAACCAAATGGGCTGGGGGAAGAACAGGTCCTTGCTTTCGCCAGCTGTACTTTGAATAAAGCAGAGAGGAACTATTCAACCACAGAACAAGAATGTCTTGCTGCTGTCTGGGCTCTTGAAAAATTGAGATATTACCTGGAAGGCCGACACTTTACTGTTGTGACCGATCATTCCTCTCTTGTTTGGGTTTTTAAAACTCAGAAGCCCAGCACTTATCTGATCCGTTGGGCCCTCCGTCTCCAGGAGATCCTTTATGGTGGAATACCGTAAAGAAAAATACAATACTGTGCCGACGCCCTTTTCAAGAGCTCTGGATGATGTCTCCCAGTACCAACCTGCCACTTGTGCTGTTGTGCTTCGATCAAAGAGAGACATCTCCAGGAACCTCCAAATTACAGATGAGGATATTTGGAAAGCCCAGCAGAAGGACTCTGAAATCCAGTGTCTGTATGAAAAGATCATGGAAACAGGTGAAGTAGTTGAAAATGCCACTACCAAGTTCATTGTCCTGGAGGACAAAGTATACAGGGTGGTACAATAACCTCACAAAACTACCTACCAGATTTACATTCCTTCTTCCCTCCACCAACAGCTTCTTGAGCACTATCATAACGATCCTCTGTCCGGCCATTTTGGGAGATACAAAACATATAAGCGGCTGCAAGCCTAAGTGTATTGGCCGAAAATGAGCACGGATATGGGAGAATACGTGTGCTGTTGCCCAGTCTGTCAGGTCTAAAAAATCTGAGACCTGGAAGCCTCCAGGGAAACTTCAGCAAACAACTGTGTACAGACCCTGGGAGATGTTAGGGTTGACCTCATGGGACCCTTTCCGCAAAGCTCCAGCAGGAACCAATACCTGATTGTCTTTGTGGATTATTACACCAGATGGGTTGAGCTCTTCCCCCTTTGCAAAGCAACCGATGAGACTGTATCGCAAATACTCACGAGGGAGATTCTGACTCGCTGGGGTGTGCCCACATTCATCCTCTCAGCCCAAGGTCCACAGTTTGTGTCGTCCATGTTTGAGGAAACTTGCAAGCGGCGGAACCTGAAACAAAAAAGGACTTCACCCTACCACCCTCAGACAAATTTAACTGAGAGGATCAATCGAAATATCAAAGCTATGATTGCTTTGCATGTGGAGGAAAAACATAAGAGCTGGGACTAATACTTACCGGAATTCTGCTTTGCTCTGAACTCCGTGGTGCACGAGTCCACAGGAGTTACACCTGCAGAGCTCAATCTTGGTCGTCTCTTGAAACGCCCTCTGGAAGCTGAGTTAAGTCCGCAGCTGTGTGACCCGGATACTCCGGCCTATGCTAAAGCTAGCCATATAGCGGAATTATGGAAACTTGTAAGTGGCAACCTGGAGAAAGAGCAAGGAGAAGACAAAAACAAAACTATGACAGAGGGAGAAGAGATGGAAACTTTGTAGAAAATAATCGGGTTTGGGTTTGGGTCCATGCTCACCCTTACTCAGGGTCTTTTTCAGCCAAACTTGCACCACGGTGGAAGGGTCCATATGGGGTCACCAGGAAAGTGGGTCCTCTGAAATTTGAGGTGGTCCTGGAAGACACTGGGGAAGACCTTTGTGTAGTGCATTTGCCTCAGCTTAAGCCCAGTTACCCCACAGCTGAGGAGTGGGACAGAAAACAACGTCAGCTGGTCCTCGAAATATTTGAAGAGGAGAGCGACAAGAAAGATTTCTTTGGTTTCCCTACCTCAGGGGTGAATAACCACAGTGTTATTCGAAAAGAAAAGACTGAAAGTGGAAAAAGCCTTCATACGTTTCTCTCAGGGGGGAAGAAGTGTGACAACCTGCAATGCATCACTGATTTTGACCAATCAATCAATCAATCAATCAATCAATCAATCAATCAATCAATCAATCAATTTTTATTTATAAAGCCCAATATCACAAATCACAATTTGCCTCAAAGGGCTTTACAGCATACAACATCCCTCTGTCCTTAGGACTCTCACAGCGGATAAGGAAAAACTCCCCCAAAAAAAACCTTTAACGGGGGGAAAAAAATGGTAGAAACCTCAGGAAGAGTAACTGAGGAGGGATCCCTCTTCCAGGACGGACAGACGAGCAATAGATGTTGTACAGAGCAGATCAACATAATAAATTAACAGTAATCCATATGACACAATGAGACATAAAGAGAGACAGATATTATATTAATAGTATGAGTATGTATGTATGTGACAATAATCATATGTGTATAATAGTACAAGTATGACTAATAGTAACAGCAGCAGTGGGAGGCATCAGGCAGGACCACGGCAGCAGCACAACCACAACACACCATCCAGGCACAGCTGCGACACGAGATAACCTGCGAGACAGTGGAGCACAAAGGCTCCGGAGAACAAGCCGAGTTAGCGACATGCAGTAGAGCCGAGTTTGGGAGATGCAGTAACAGGACATGAATGTTAGCAAAGGAGAGAGAGAGAGAGGAGGAGAGAAGGGGCTCGGTGTTTCATAGGAGGTCCCCCGGCAGACTAGGCCTATGTCAGTCTAACTAGGGGCTGGTCCAAGACAAGCCTGAGCCAGCCCTAACTATAAGCCTTATCAAAAAGGAAAGTCTTAAGTCTAGTCTTAAAAGTGACTAGACTGGTCCGGGAGGTCTGGGAGGTCCGGTCTGGGAGGCAGACAGTGTCTGCCTCCCGGACCGAAACAGGAAGGTGATTCCACAAAAGAGGAGCCTGATAGCTGAAGGCTCTGGCTCCTGTTCTACTTTTGGAGACTTCAGGGACCACGAGTAACCCTGCATTCTCAGAACGCAGTCTTCTGGTGGGATAATAGGGCACTATGAGCTCTCTAAGATATGATGGAGCTTGATTATATAGAGCTTTGTCGGTTAGGAGAAGGATTTTTAATTCAATTCTGGATTTTACAGGGAGCCAGTGCAGAAAAGCTAAAACAGGAGAGATGTGATCTTGTTTCTTAGTTCCTGTCAGTATACGTGCCGCCGCGTTCTGGATTAGCTGGAGAGTTTTTAGGCACTTATTAGAGCGACCTGATAAGAGAGAATTACAATAATCCAGCCTCGAGGTAACAAACGCGTGGACCAATTTTTCTGCATCTTTTAGTGACAGGATAGGCCTAATTTTTGCAATATTACGCAGATGAAAAAACGCAGTTCGAGAGGTTTGTTTTAAATGGGAATTAAAAGACAAATCTTGATCAAATATTACGCCGAGGTTTCTTACAGTGGTGCTAGAGGCCAGAGTAATGCCATCCAGAGAAACTATATCATCAGATAAAGTGATTCTGAGGTGTTTGGGGCCAAGAACAATAACTTCAGTTTTGTCTGAATTTAACATTAGGAAATTGGAGCTCATCCAGGTTTTTATATCTTTAATGCATTTCTGAAGTTTAGTTAATTGATCTGTTTCTTCCGGCTTTATCGATAAATACAACTGTGTATCATCCGCGTAACAATGGAAATTTATAGAGTGATTTCTAATGATGTTACCTAAGGGAAGCATATATAGAGTGAAAAGAATTGGTCCGAGCATTGAACCTTGAGGTACTCCAAAACAAACTTTAGTGCGTGACGATGATTCATTATGAACGTGAACAAACTGAAAACGATAAGATAAGTAAGATTTAAACCAGCTCAGTGCAGAACCTTTAAGGCCAATTGAATGTTCCAGTCTCTGTAGCAAAATTTGATGGTCAATTGTGTCAAATGCGGCACTTAGATCTAGTAAAACAAGTACAGAAATGAGTCATTGGTCTAAAGCAATCAGAAGATCATTTGTAATTTTGACTAGTGCTGTCTCGGTGCTATGATGCACCCTAAACCCTGACTGAAATTCCTCAAATAAATTATTATCATGGAGAAAGTCACACAGCTGGTCTGCGACTACTTTCTCAAGGAAAGGGAAGATTTGATATTGGTCTATAGTTGGCTAACACCTCTGGATCCAGGGTGGGCTTTTTTAACAGAGGTTTAATTACAGCTACCTTAAAAGACTGTGGTACATGACCTGTTAATAAAGATATATTGATCATGTCTAGTATGTAAGTGTTAACTAAAGGTAAGACTTCCTTAAGTAGCCTAGTTTGGATGGGGTCCAAGAGACGCGTTGATGACTTGGATGAAGAAATCATTGAGGTCAATTTTTGAATAGAAATCAGGGAGAAGCAATCTAAATATGTATCAGCGCATATAGCTGTGCTTGAAGGCAGATTATTACTGTTAGAGGGCAGGAGGTCATGAATTTTGCCTCTAATAGTTGGAATTTTGTCATTAAAAAAGCCTATAAAATCATTACTGCTAAAGGCTAAAGGAATACAAGGCTCAATAGAGCTGTGACTCTCTGTCAGCCTGGCTACAGGGCTGAAAAGACTGTCTAACCAGACTAAACGAGTATCTTCCAGTTTAGTTAATCGCCAATTCCTTTCAAATTTTCCCGATATTTGTTTTAATTTTCTGGTTTGGGAGTTATACCAAGGAGCAAACTTTCTTTGCTTTGCGAACTTCTTTTTAAGAGGTGCTACAGAGTCCAGTGTTGTTCGCAGTGAGCCTGCAGCACTATCGATGAGATAATCAATTTGGGAGACTTTAAAGTCGGTGCGGGAAACCTCAGTTACAGAGGGACATGGTATTAAATTTAATGCTGATGGAATCACTTCCTTAAATATTGCTACTGCACTATCAGATAAACACCTAGTATAGTAACTGTTACTGAGTGGCGCGTAATCAAGTAGAAAGAAATCAAAAGTTATTAAGTAATGATCTGATAGCGAGGGATTCTCTGGAAAAACCATTAAGTTATCAATCTCAATTCCATACACCAGAACTAGATCGAGGGTGGGGTTAAAACGGTGAGTGGGCTTATGTACACTTTGACTGAAGCCAATGGAGTCTAAAAAAGTGATAAACGCAGTAGCGAGGGAATCATTATCAACATCCACGTGAATATTGAAATTGCCTACAATAACAACTTTATCTGATTTCAGAACTAAACTGGATAAAAACTCTGAGAATTCAAATAAAAATTCCGAATACGGCCCAGGAGCACGGTACACTACAACAAATAGAAGAGGCTGTGAGGTTTTCCAGGTCGGATGTAAAAGACTAAGGACAAGGCTTTCAAAGGATTCATAGTCTAGTTTAGGTGTGACAGACTCACAAGGGGGACCCAAGAGCGAGACCGTGGTTGAGTGTAAGAATGAATTTATTGTAGGGAAGGGGAAAAGGGGGGTCGGGTTAGGGCAGAGGTGGCTGCTGGCACAGGGGATGGCTGGTGTGGGAAGGTGAGGAAGATGGAGGGCTGAGTGGAAGGCAGAGGTGGCTTGGAGCTGGAGGATAGCTGGGAGAACAGAGCGGTTGGTAGCTGGAAAATGATAATGATCCTGGAGGAACAGCAGAAAAAACAGTTAGTAAATGAGTCCAAAAAATATCAAGAAGACTTCACTAGGATTTCTTTAGAAGCAGCCTGAAATGCGCACCATGGAGGTTTGACAACAATCTGGCGAGAAGTGGTGGAAAAGCCAGTGTAGATATACTGCAGTGGAGACAAGCTGATGGATGGCAGGTGTGGAGACTGAGGGAGCTGATGAGCTGATGGCAGGCAGGTGTGGAGGAATCCAGGAGCTGAGAGTGAGTGACAGGAGATGACCACATCCACGCCAGCACACAAAACAAAACACAGGGAGAGACACAAGGAAACACAAGGGAGGGGAAAACACAGGGAAACACAGGGGAGGAGGGAGGTACAGCCACAGCTGTAACATTAGGTTTAGCGCTGATTAATAGACTAGAGTTAAAAATGGCTGCAACTCCCCCTCCTCGGCCACTGCCTTGAGGAAAGTGGGTATTATTATGACTGGGAGGAGTGGATTCATTTAGACTAACATATTCATCTTGACACAGCCAGGTTTCGGTGAGGCTGGGTAAATCAATATCTGATATTAATTCGTTTACTAACACTGCTTTGGAAGATAAAGATCTGACATTTAACAGTCCAGATTTAATTCTCCTGTTTTGTCTTTGTGTCATGGAAGAGGTTTTAATTTTTATCAGGTTGTTATGTACAACTCCTCTTTGTTTGAGTTTAGATTTAAATAATTTCGGAGGTCGGGGGACAGACACTGTTTGTATGACACTATGGGTGGGTAACTGCACTAGAAGCTCAGAGAAGCGTTTTAGACTGCGACTCTGATTCCTGGTCTCAATTCTGTGTTGTCATTGTTTTAGATCACTAATAAACTTGTCCAGGTTTCTAGATATGAGAGCGGCTCCATCCAAAGTGGGATGGATGCCATCTCTCCTAATCAGACCAGGTTTTCTCCAAAAGGTTTTCCAATTATTAACGAAGCCCACATCGTTTGCTGGTCACTAGTACACACGCTCCCCCACGACCTCATCAACAGGTCACGCCTCACTTCAACTTCACTGATGTAAACTCACTCAGTCTGTGGAGGAGGAGAGAGCAGTCGGGTGCGTTGCTCGGAGCTAACGCTCACAGGCGCAGTAGACACAGAGACACAGTGTTTTGGAAATTTTCCGGTCTGCCTGCAGAGAGTCAAAAAAGAAAAAAAAAAACAAGACTTGAAAGGTAGCATGCACCAAGTGTTTTATTCTCTGCAGAGAGGAAGCAACAATACAGAACCACATGGCAGTAAGCAGCTCAGCGTTGTGTTCACTGACCAAATGCTTCACCCCATTCTTATACTTAATGATACTGATATATATACTGATATGCCCCTGGCCCTTTGATGGAAAATTCACAGAATTTCCTCAACAAAAGAAAGAAAACAATTGGGGTACAATAAAACAGATAATGACCCGTCTCAGGATTTTACAACTAGGTGTAACCTCCTGTGGGGATGAAGATCTCATCCTGCCATCTCATCAAGTTATTTACATTGGGGTTATAACAGCAGGGATCACCAGGTCATCCTTTGATCAACACAGCAGGGTACAGCTAAGACTACAGACTAACTACATCAAAGTAAAAGATTGTCTCAATGTTTCTACAAAGCATGCAAAAATTCCATCACAACAGTTACGTAAGGTCGTCAGATCTCTTATATCCTGTCACCTGTTTCAACCGCTGTTTACACCCGCTGAAGCTGTACTCTCCCGGATCGCCTCAATTCAATTCCACTCCGCCACTCAGTCAAACATGGAAGGCTGTCACTCTCCACAACCCAGCAGCAGGCAATGCAGCAGCCGTAAAGCCGGACTGGAGCCGAGTCTGACTGGACTGGACTGACTGACATTGTGACATGACGCTGTGAGTGATGAAATTGGTTGTATTGTTTGTTAGAGTGTTTATATTTAGGGTTAGGGACAGAAAACAAAAAGGAATTTTGAGTTTTAAGTCATAAAAAAAAAAAAAAAAAAATAAAATACATGAAATTACCGTTCAACTTAAAAGCTGTGTGTCGTTGTTATTGAATGTGTCTTTCAATGTAATGGTGCATATTTTTCCAAAGTATATGTCCTTTGTGAGGTTTGGTTGTGAAGTTTAAAACTATGACGACTAACTTAAAATCTTAGATGCCAGGAGAGAGACCTGGCTGGCACCCCAAACAAAATACATCAAAATAAACCCTTGAAAAACCAAAGTGTCACAGTGTGAAGTTGCTGCTCGGAAACTCAACATTTCCTGACTTCAATGCTTCACAATAAAAGCTTATACTTCAATAAACGGGGGGCTTTAATTGTGAAGTAACTCTAGGAAATGAAAAGTTATTACTGAATTAGTGGAACTTTGTTAGGCTTTTCTTCAATAAAGGCAAGTCTAATAATTTGGCAGGGAGGAAAGTGAGAGCAGAAACAGCCATAGTGAGATGTTAGATAGAGCTGCAGACAACAGGTTCCTACTGTACCACTGCAAACAGCTCAGCTCCAACAGGTTAACCTGTTTTTCTGCCATTATGTGGAAAAACACATGCAACAAAAAAAAAAAACAGGGAACTTAAGCCATGGATCAGCCCACTGCAGAGGGGGCAGTGCTGCACCTCAGTGAATAGGGGGGGGGGGGGATTTAGATATTCCATCTAAAACCACAAACAAAGAATTGGAATTGAAGACCGGAATTGTGGGAGTCCTGATAGTAAAGAGTAGGCCACCAGAGGACATGAGTGAGGGAGGAATGCACAGAGGGTGTAATTTAAATGAGAAGTCAGAAAAGTGACTCAGCCCATTCTGGCGGGTTTCCACATCGCTCAACAGTGGGACTCGACAGCAGCTGGCAAGCCCTGAACGAACATGCATGTGCGATGGACACCGAAGCCCAGAGCAGCCACAATGACCCAGCAGGGCCAGGCTGGCCAAGCACCCCACCCCGGGACGCAGGCGCCACAGGAGGCATCCCCCAGAGAGCCACAAGGGGCACGGACAGACACACAGACCCAGAGGCCAAGAGGGGGCAGCAACCGATGACCCCAGGGCGTCCCAGACCGGCCCAGGAGGCACGGGGCAGGAGGGCACACCCGCAACCCAACACCAATCTGCCCCACCACAGAGCCCCCTGTCCTCACCCCCACCTGTCCACAGGGCCCTAGTTGTCATGTCCCTATATATGCCTATATGCCTAGATTAACTACCGTGAGGTGTGAGATGTGTGACGAATACCTCATCGATGAGACATGGGACCCTCAAGACAACCGCACTCACCCCATCCAATGAGAGCACATCCACACACGGGCCACCGCCAACGCACATCCCGACAAACCAACGAGCAAACAACAGACGGGGCCCACGGCCCCAGGACAGAAAAGCCCAGACCAGGGATAGGAGAGGCTCCAAATGCTGACATCCATTCACAAAACGCAGGCCAAAACATGCCAGCAGCCTGACCCCCCCCCCAGTAATCCACCACACGCACACAATAGCCGGTACACCCACCACAGCGCCATACATGCCAACAAGGCCGCGAACTCCAAATCCACCGAATGACCAGACACCACGCCACACCACGCCACCCAGCCCTGCATACCCAGACGCACCCCACAGAACCCAAACATAAAACCCAGGCCAACCACCTGTCACCACATCCGCAGAATTGCACCCGATCCAGATCCATCCAGCCCCAACGAAAAAAAAAAAAAAAAAAACACACACAAAAAAGTAATATCCGGGATATGACACCTCCACTACCTCGACCACCCACGCTCTAAGACGCCCAGACCATGAGCACCAACATTACCCCAGAGGGCATGCCGAGGGCACAGGATGCGCGTCCCGCAGCAAAACCAACATCGTCCATGCACCACCACAACCCAGGACAGCACCGGACCCGGAACAAGGCCCACAGCTAGCAGTACTCAATCTCCGGTGGCAGCACACAGGCACAGGCAGGAGCCTGTGTGAGGATGAGCCGGAGCCCCCCCACAAGAGAGGACACCCAGCCCCCACAGCTGACCCCCAGGCAGCAGAGGGCCCCAGGCCCCTCCAAGGGAAGGCGAGGGGCGAAGAGGAGAGGGCGGGCAGGAGAGGAGGGAGGAGGAAAGAAGGGGAGCGGAAGGGGCAAGGGGGAGCAGCAGGAGGGCCAACCTGACCCAAACCCCCAGGGCCAACCAGAGCACCCCAGAAGAGGCCAGCTGCCACCACCCCCCGGACCCCGGGAGGGCGCGCCAAACCAGCAGCCCCAGAGCTCAAAAGGAGAGACAACGGAGGCACCCACCCCCCAGGGGGAGAAGCCAGAACCAGACAGGCCACACACAGCCAGAGAGCAGCCCCGGGGATAGGGGAGAAAGAACACCCCTAGTGCATGCACAGGGTCTTGGAATCCATGCCGCCATCATTCCTTGATGAGGAGAGGGTTAATAAAGTGTAATATAGCAGAGGAGACACGAGTTAGGGGTCAGACAGGCACAGACAGAATATACATGTTCTGGAGCAACTCAAGTCTACGAGAGGGGGATGGCATACGCTAACAGATAACAGGAAGCTATATATTTATATTTAGAGAGCTAATAAATGGAGACCATTTCTCTGTAAAGGATGCCAGTTGTTTTTTTTGGTAGCCGATATTTTCTCAAGTAAAACGACTGTTCAGTGAGAAGGTTCAGCCAGTGGGTGATGTTGAGGGCTTTCTTATCCTTCCAGTTAACTAAAATAGTTTTCTTGGCTATGGCGAGAGCTGCAAGTGTGGGTTGGTATTGAGTGTCTGGTAGGGTCGTAGTTGTTAGATCGCCAATTAAGCAGAGATTTGGAGATTGCAGGATTCTGCAGCCCAAAATAGAAGAGAGTTTCTGTGTGACTGTTTCCCAAAACTGATAGACAGGTGAACATAGCCAAAGAGCATGAAAATAAGTGCCGGCCGTGTTTTGGGTGCATTGAGTGCATATGTCGGAGTGTGAGAAACCCATTTTATACAATTTTGATTGCGTTATATGTGTTCTGTGGAGAACCTTAAATTGGATCAGTTGTAAGTTGGATTTTTTTGTCATCTTATATGTGTTTTCACAGATCTGGGTCCAGAATCCGTGGTCAGGGGATATGGATAAGTCCACTTCCCATTTGGGAATTGGTAGATGTATAGCGTTTGACTTTGAGAGTTAACTATAAATCTTTGAGAGATTTTTCTTATTTTTTGGGGGCAGTTTTGCGATGTATTTGACAAATTCGGGTGGCTGTAGATCAGGTGGTTGTAGAGTGGTCTGTAGGGCTGGAATTCTTCTTGTAATTGTACTTTTTACCTGTAGATATTGGAGAAAATTCCCATTACTTATTTCAAATGTACAGAAGTTTGTATATGTCATGTGTGTTATCTTGGAGAAGGTGATGGAGGTGGGTGACCGCTTTCTCTGCCCATGTGCTGTGATAGAACATTTTATTGTTTACAAAGTCAGGGTTGTGCCAGACTGGGGAGAGTATACCGGGTTGTGGTTGGGAGCCTGTGACTTCCAGGGTTTTCCACCAAGCAGTCAAGGTGGAGGCAATCAGAGGGTTCTTGAAGCAAGGATGATGTTTAAGAGGTGATGAAGGGAAGGTCAGATATTTTGATGTGGTTGCAGTCTATCTGTTCTAGTTCTAGCCAGGAGTTATGCTCTTCATGTGGATGTATCCATTTCGTGAGATATTGTAGTAAGTTGTAATAATACATAAAGTTGGGAGCCTCCAGTTCTCCTTCCTGTTTAATCTTCTGTAGAGTAGTCAGGCTGGTTTTAGCTTTTTTGTTCTTTGAATAGAATTTACCAATACCAGAATCTAATGATTGGAACCATTTGGATGTGGGTTTGAATGTGATCATGGAGAAGAGATAATTGATTTGAGGTAATATTTTCATTTTGACTGTAGCTATTTGTCCCAAAAGTGAGATGGGAAGGTTGTTCCAACGTCTCAGATCACCACAGACTTTGTCCAAAAGTGGAGTGTGGACCAGTTCAGAGAGATTTGAGGAAATATGTATGCCCAGATATCTAATATTGCCTGTGGGAAAAGAATAATGTAAGTTTTGGTCTGCAGGATTCCACGAGTTCCTTGTTAATGGAAGTATTATTGATTTTGACCAGTTGATGGATTAGTCTGAAAGATGCGAAAAGGTGGTGATGAGATTACATACTTCCTTCACTGATGTTTTGGGTTCTTGAAGATAAAGTAGAATGTCATCTGCATATAGATTAATTTTGTGTTCGGACCTCTGAAAAGAGATGCCTTTAATATTGGTATTTTGACGTACTGCTGTTGCCAACGGTTCAATAAATATCGCAAACAATAAGGGCAAGAGTGGGCATCCCTGTCTGGTTCCCCTTTGCAAAGTGAAGCTTTGTGAGGTGATCCCATTAGTGGTGACTGTGGCCCTGGGTGAGTTATACAGAACTGATACCCATTGAATAAATGACTCTCCGATGCCAAATTTGTGGACCACAGCGAAAAGAAAGGACCAATTAACTTTGTCGAAGGCTTTTTCTGCATCAAGTGACATAACGATTGCTTCTTTGTTGTAACGTTGTGTCAAACTGATCAGATTACGAAGTCTTCTGACGTTGTTAGTGGAGTTCCTACCTTTAATGAATCCTGTTTGATCATTGTGAATTATTGACGGGATAATTTTCTCCAGCCTGGTGGCGAGCGCTTTAGAGATAATTTTGATGTCGGTGTTGATTAGTGACAGGGGTCGATAGCTAGAAGGATGCGTGGGATCTTTGTCTGGTTTCAATAATAACTTTATTGCGGCTGTATTCATGTGAGCGCTTATATAACCATTACGTTTAATCTCTGTCACTGTCCTGAAGAAAAGTGGTGCTAACATTAACCAGAAGTGTTTTAGGAATTCCACGGGGAAACCATCAGGACCAGGTGCCTTGCCTGCTGGCATGCTGTCTAATGCACATTGCAACTCATTGATAGTCAACAGAGCGTCTATGATGTCTCTGTGTTCAGTCATTAATTCAGGTAAGTTTAGATTGTTGAGAAAATTATGCATATCTTATTTGTTTAGGTTAACTGTTGCTGAATATATGGTAATAGCTGTAAAAGATCTGATTAATTTCCACAGGTGATTGAGTGTGTTTGCCAGTGGGATCCTGAATTGCTGTTATGAGGGATTTTTCTTTGTTGCGCTGGAGTTAATTAGCAGATATTTGCCTGATTTGTTGTTATGTTTGAAATCATTGTATCTTAGTTGTTGTAGTAAAAATTCTGTTTTCTTTGATAAGATATTGTCGAGGCATAACTTTGCATTTTGTAATTCAGACCATAATTGGTCGCTTGGATTCATTGCATAATCCTGTGTAAGTTGTTTAATTTTTTCCTCCAAATCTGTCTCTGTTTGTTTTTCCTTTTTTTCCTTGTATGAGGAGTACAATATTATTTTACCTCTGATTACAGCCTTCCCAGTTTCCCAAAGTAAAGAAGGAGATAGATCAGGAGTCATTATTTTTTAGAAAGTCTGCCCACTCCCTCCTTATTATTTGATCAAATTCTGGGTCTTAAAGTAGAGATATATTTAGGCGCCAAGTCTGAGGAGGTTTACAGATGGGATCGGTTTGCAGGCTGAGGGATATTGGTGCATGGTCGCTGATAATGATTGGGTGAATCCTAGTGGTAATTTTATGTTTTATGTTATTTGAGAGGAAAAAGTCAATGTTTGGTGCACCGGAGAGAAGAAAGTATAGTCCCTCTTTGTTGGATTTTTGAGTCTCCACATGTCGTCCAGTCCAAAATCTTTCATATAATCCTGTATGACTTTGACTGATTGTAATTGTTTTGCATGTATTTGACTACTAGATCGATCTAATGAAGGATTCAAAACTATGTTGAAGTCGCCACCGATAATGGTTGTTGAGTTAGCAGATAAGTCTGCTAAGTGAGAGAAAACTGTATGAAAGAAGGCTGGATCGTCATTGTTAGGAGCATATAGGTTGGCAATTGTATAAAGTTTATTAAAAATTGTTGCCTGGGTAATAATGTATCTGCCCTCTGGGTCTGTTACTAAGAAGTTTAAAGTGAACAGTACTCTCTTGTGGACTAGAATGGAGACCCCTCTCTGTCTGTTGTTATAACAAGACGAGAAGATAATATTATAATTTGGATCTGTAAGAGATTTTTCTTCTGATTGTATTAAATGTGTCTCTTGCAAGAGGAAAATATCTGCCTAGTTTGGTCACATAGTCCAAGATTTTAATTCTTTTTTGTCTGTGAGCGTATGCCATGTACATTCCAGGATACTAAATTTAGCTTAGACATGGGGAGAGAAGATGTTCTGTCATTGAGTAAGTGTCCATGTAATATAACTTGTGTGTGTGTCTATGTGAGCTGTCTGTAGCTGTCTGTAAATTGCGTGTTGCAGTCTGTGAGCAGTGGGTGTTAGGATGGTGATGTCTGAAGTGTTGAATAGATGATGTGTGGATGTTGGAGAGAGATATAAACAAGTCATGATCACTATATATAACATATAAAAGCACCATGAACAAGCACAACAAACAGAGGGGGTATATAGGGTGTGAGTGAGAGTGGGAGGGGGAGAGGCTAAGGGGGGTACATGGAGATAATCAGAGAAGGAGAGAGAGAAAAATAAAAGGAGGGAAGGGATCCCAAGTGGAGAGTGGAGTTTGGGAGGGTGAAACATGAGATTTTTTTTTATTGCATTTTCAATTTTGAATTAATAAGTAATGTGACTGAATATCAAAGCCGTTTTTTTTTTTTGAGGATACTTATCCGTTGTTTTTTTTTTTTTTTTTTTTAAGAAGAGCCAGGGGGTGATGGAGGGTTCCCGGAATAGCTGACCATCAATGTATAGCTTGTCCACAACCAGAGAAGTCTGCTTGCCTTTCTGTCGGTGTTTTTCAGGATGGGATAAAGCACTTTGCGCCTCTCGTTAATTTCCCTGGGGAACTGGACGTTCATCCCGAACGAGTTGCCTTTCACCTCCCGGCCTAAGCTCTTTACGAGCACTTTCTGCTGGAAGTGCTCGAATTTGGCGATGATGGGACGGTGTCGGTTTCCTCCTCGGGGTCCCAGCTGGTGAACACGGTGGAAGGTGATATTTTTGACAGTTTCCATTGGGATTTTAAGAGCAGACACCAGGAAGTTTTTGACAACGGACTCAGGATTATCCGGTGTTGACTCTGGGATGCCCGAAAAGATGAGGTTGTCCCGCATGCTTCTGGACTGGATGTCCAGAACGGACTCTTTGAGGATTTTATTCTCATTCTTGAGCATACTTACCTCCGATGTGACGGCTGTCAGCGTGGAGAGGAGTTCGGTGTTGTCTGTCTGCAGGTTGCTTATCTGCTGGTGAGTGAACTCCAGACTAGCCTTCAGGTCCTTAATCTCCTGGTGAAGCATGCCCAGGACGTCGAGCTTTTTATTAATCGATTCCAGGATGCTAATCTGGACATCGGCGGTCTCCAGGTCCCGTGTGTCCGTAGAGGAATTGGTTTTCTTCCTCTTGTTTGGGTTCTCCATGATAGTGGTGGAGTCGGAGCTTTCCATGGCGCACCGGATAAAGTTCTCGAGGTCCTCCACTGTGAGCGATACAATGTACAGACCTAAGCAGGGTACCTAAATAGGTTGTTTAGGGTTTTTTTACTGTGATAAATAAATCAGAAAAGACGGCGATTTGTTTGTCTAGTCTAGCAGCTAGGGGCCGCTATGTTGAATCTCGCAAAATCTCACTGACTCTCGCGATCTCACAGCATCACAGCCTCTCTCAGCTCACTCAATACTGTTACACCGCTGAGCAGCATGCTGGGTCTTCTAACCCTGTCTCACTCTGAAGTTGTTGAAAACTGGCACTTGGTGACCACCAGCGTCAGACACAGACAAAAAAAGCTGTCCTTTCACATCGGCACGATACACAGCCGGTTGCCGTTATTGTTTAACAGCACTCCATGGCATCAGGGGGAAACGTGGTTTGAACAGAATAAAAACTCGAATCAAATTTGGGAATAGTGTTTGAGACAAAGTCTGCAAATTGATTGATAACACAGCAGCTAGACCCCCTGCAGCATCCGGAGGGCCGAGGTGTGCTAAAGAAGTTATAGTCAACAGGACAGAGTTCTAGAAGTGGAGCAAGCTCCCCGTTTAGCCAGGTCTCCTCCTCCGGAGGAAATCCAATCCATGGGTGGAAAAAAGTCAATAAAGGAGAAGTCCAGTATTTTGCAATTTGAGCCCCGACAGTCGCTGACTCCCGCACAAAACTTGCCCATTATTACTCGCTTGTAAACAACCTTGGCAGTACGATACCTGTGAACACAACGCCAACTTCTGCTTCTGCTGCTTCTTTCTGTGACCCATTACATTGCAATGCTTTCCTGCCGGTTGGCGACACTCATGTAAAGGAGCATTATCGCCATCAAGTGGGCTGGGGTGTATAACGCTTCAGGGTCAAACAAACGATCAAGCAGAAGTTTACATATGGGCGTGAGGCAGCTGAAAAAATAGTTCCACAATCGAGATGAATAGCGAAAACACAGATGGAAACCACAGTTTGCTATGATTTTTATGTCGGTGACCACTCGGTGAGTTTCATGGCTTTGAAAACGAACGTTTGAGGTGGTTTTGGGACAGATTTACACATGGCCATAGACAGCATTGTTAAGCCAGGCTGGGGAAAGCCAAATTCTCTCAAATTCTCAGAGAAGGAGCAATCATTAAGATTTTGGTCTTGACCACTCTATTTCATCATAAACAACCCAGGAATGGGGCTCAAAGTGCAAAATACTGGACTTCTCCTTTAAGGCTGAAAGTCTTATTGGATATGGATCTTGCGTTGATCAGAGCTGTTTTGACTGCAGCAGCAGTATAATCCAATGGCGACTCCCACGCCAGAGGGCAGAGGTTCTGAAAGTCTACACCGCCATGCCTCACAGTGGGCTGGGCAGGAAGCCCACCAGGCAATATGGAGTCGGTGGCTGAGTCCGGGAAAATGGGACAGAAAAAGGCATACCTGGTCTCAAGGGAGCAGCGAGGGATGAACCAATGAGGCAGACCAGATCCAACCTCATCAAGATGGAAATGGTAGGCTGCTGCCGATTGACAGTGAGCAAGATTCCTCCGCTTAACCGAGGCACCTGACTGCCCCGCCCTCTAGCTCAATTCCTACAGTGACAGCTACGAGGCTGAGTCCAGAGGCTGTCAGGTATTTGGGAGAGTGAAGAATGGTAGAAGCATCTTCGTCTGTATTCCTGGGTGTGTAAGTTGACAATGGAGGCTCGCATATTCAGAAGTGTCTGGCAATCGTATATAATAGTGGCTCGTACATCATTCATACACAGAGATACAAACAGGACAAATAGGAGCTGCAAGAGGTGATGGCAAGCAGCCAAACACAGCGGCGCATTCATCATGCACCTCCTTATGTCAGACTAAGTCAGGAAATCAGTATTCATTCAACTAAAAATTCTTCAGTAAACATGTAACTAAGTTAAATTATGATTTTAGTCCAATTTATGAGCAATAGTGTCAGATAGAGAGAGAAGGTCTAACCTTTGGATGCTTCAGCTTTACTCATTGATAAGGTTCCCATAGACTTGACTGCTGTATGTGTAAAAATTATAACAATAATAGTCGCAAAATTAAGGTTTATTTTCCTTTTAAATGCACTTTGACTCTACTTCTGACCTTAGTAAAGCCAAATGAGTGACCAAATGTTAAAGTTCTTTCCTGTGCACAAAACCTGTGGGCAAAATGCAGATGTTACCATGAAAACTTGTTATTATACCAAATTAGGAACTATTTTCTGTATTAATTTTACGAACTTTGCATTAACAACACATGTATATCTGTCATGCCTATATGACAAAGACGTGTAGTATGTTATCCAACACTGCAGCATTGGGTCAGTTAGTCTCTAGGGAGGTCTGAGTCCCTCTTAACCCTCTTGCAAACAAACTGTTATAAAATTCTAACAACAGAAAGTGAATAAACAGTTTTGGTCTTGGGTAGGGTGGTGGTGTGTGAACTGTACTGTCAACACCACAGATAAAGAGAAGATGAAAATCTATGTTTTCTGCTACAGTCTCTGAGACCCAAAATAGAAGTAATGTGTCAGTCATTACATTTACATGCTCTAAATTGTCTCATTTCTGCCCTTATTTAAAAAAAGACAATATTTCTACAAAACTGTTTACAGAAAATGAATATTCTATGAATACTACTGTGGAGATACAGCTGTGTATATAAAGAACAGTGGAACGGCTGGAGCAGCTTGTCATTTTACTTTTTTTACATCAAAATAAGATTATTTTAAAAGTTTTCTTACTAGAGGTTGATTTGTTAGTGTGTGTTAACACAGCCTCCCTCTTTCATTCCTTCAGCCACCCTCTTGGAAAGGTCAGTGCTGCGATATTTGCACATATCCAAAAACCCGTTGATATGACCTGTTGAAGTCTTTCTCAATATTTAAAGTAGATGTGTTTCTCCTTCTGACCAGAAATGTTGACTTTTCCTTTGAGCATGCATTTCTACGCCAGCCTTGAAAACAAGCTGGTTTGTGTACAGTATATCCACGACAATGCACAAAGCAATGCACAGTAAATAGGCAAGAGGCCATGTGTTGCAAACTGTGGTAAAAACCCCAACTGAGAAGCGTTTTTGGAATGCACTGTTTACATGCCCGAAGAATTCCATTAAAACCTGAATAATATCAAGATGTCCCACATGTCTTAATAAGGAAATGGTACATTCAGAAAAAGGTCTAGTTTGGGAAGGTCTAGTTTGGGAATTCCCACAAAGAACATTAGCATTAAAGTCAAAGTTATGACCTAAATGAAAGGAAAATTAAGTTTGACTCACCAAGTCAAGGTCAAAGTTTTTTTTTTTACATTTCCTGTCTGGATATGTTGACTTGACTGTAATTTTGCCCAAGAACATTTTTCTTTTTCTACACAGTCAACATTTTGAATCAAAAGTAGTTTGACTGGCCAAGCCAGTGTGAACACATACAAGGCACTGGACTCCAGTTTTTGTTCTTCTCAATCCATTTGCACAGAAAAAGACATAACAGCTCAAAACAAGGACAGATAAAGTCAAATTAGCAACAAGGTGAACAAACATTGACTATTATGTAAAGATAAGAGAGAACACAACACTAAGGCTGCTATCTGCAGCACCACCTTAGCTTAAATTATATTTCACATAATTTTGCTGATTGTGAGGTTCATAGAATTCCTAAAGCCTTGTTCTTTCCATTTTTATAAAGAAAGGTAAAGCAACAAAAACGTTCTGAGGGGAAAATACGTGACCTACTGTATTTGATTTCCTCTCCATTTGGTTATTCAATATCTAGTCTCCTCATATCTGTTCTCTCTATGCTCTTCCCTCTCTTTGGTTCTGTTGTTGTTGCTTGTCTCACAAGAGGCTCCTTGCCTGATGAAATTTCCAATGCCTCATCTCTCCTACAGGTAACCTTGGCTCCAAACTAGTAGAGTATAAGGAAGAGATGTACATCACCTCAGACTGTGGGAAGACGTGGAGACAGGTACATCCTCTCCTTCCCTGCTTCTTTTTCCCCCTCTACACTCCCTCTTTACTGTTCCTCTCCCGATCCTTTCTACACTGTCCCCCGGCTCTTATACACATTACACAATCTTAGGAGATTAAGAAAAAAATCCACTTATTTATCTGTTCATCTTTTTTCTACAAACTGTAGACCACTGTATGACGTTAACCATTTTGGATGTTACTTTTTCAAGAACATGTCTGAAATGTTTTGCTTTTCATTATTTGGACAGACGTAAAGACATTATTACATTAGTAAAATTATTTCCACATTCATTTAACCACCAACCTTTATATGTTACTTCTTTTAAGGTTTTTGAGGAAGAACATCACATCCTGTACCTGGACCACGGCGGGGTCATTGTTGCCATCAAAGATACCTCTATTCCCCTCAAGATACTTAAGTAAGATTACTGTTACATTATGTCACCATATCAGTAGCAATGCTGTAACACTTCCTTGACCAGGATGAGATTATTTCAGTGTTTCAAAATATATATCAGATATAGTATTATGAAAAAGTAAAAGAGTAGAGAGTCAACATTGAAGTGTGAATAAAAATGCTAACAGTAAGGAAAGCCGAAAAGAACAATAGAAGAGATGAGGGTAAACAGTGTAAAATGAAAAAAATCTAAATAAAGCTCGAATGATCTCATGAATTTTGTATGATAGTCATAAAAGAACTCAGCGTTTAGGGCTCTTTTTATGCCTCTGCATCAGCAATAGCCGTGGCCACAGTCATTATGTTTCCAGGTTGTCTGTGTGTCCGTGGGTGTACACTCCTCCATCCTATTCTTGTGAACGCAATATCTTAAGAATGCCATGGGGGAATTTCTCAACAATGAACTGATTAGATTTTGGTGGTCATAGTTCAAAGGTCAAAGTCACAGGTCAAGGTCATTGTGACCTCCTCTGTCTCATTCCTGTGAACATGATATCTCAATGTTGCCTTGAGGGAATCTTGAACTCTGTGATGCCTTTCAAAAATAAAACATGAAATTCCACTTGTCCTAAAACAAATTAAGTTGTAAAGGAGGCTGCAACACATAGGATCGATAAGCTGCTGTCATCCAGCACGTCACTTAAAGACAACAGAATATGGAGTTTTAATGGAACAGTGTAATGTGTGCAGAGGTGTGTGTATTGACTTAACATTCACTGGTTGTTGCACCTCCTCAAAAATAGAGCCATTATGTTACACCGAGTAACTCAGTGGGTAGAGCAGGTTCCCCATAAACAAGGTGTTCTCCTTCCAGCCAAATGCCCTTTGCTGCACATTGTCTATCCTATTAATAAAGAAAAAAAATCTCAGGCAGACTGTCATGCTCAGCAAGATGTTATCACATCCAATTTAATAAATAAAGATGAAATATTGAGAAACCATATATAAGAGAGCAGGAAAACAGTTATCACAGACGTAAATCTTTAACAAAAAGGTTTAATCTGTGAAGGGTTCCTTTCCATAAACTGTCAGACACTTAGAATAATAATCTGAGCATGTCAGTGGCAAAAACAAGTACTTTAGTAGATGTAAATTGATGGTGCAATACTGAACCAATTTCAGCTGTGAAGACTTAAAAACATTGTACCTCACTCACTATTATCTTCCTCAGTTTTTTTTTTTTATTTGTTCTTAAAATTTTTAGTTCTTTGTTCTAAGTAAAGTCTCTGCCAGATTCTTGACATGTTGTTACATGGCAAAATTGTTTGCTCCTGTGTTCTTATTATGATGAATCCCACTGCTCATAAGTTCACAGCATGTACTTGTTGATCTTGATTAGCATTGGTAAACGCCTGCACATCCTCATGATAGAGCATGAGACTGCAGGGTAGGGCTGGCCGATTAATCGAATTTTGATCGTGATTTCGATTTTGGCTTCTCACGATCATAAAAACATTATAATAGAAGAAAAACGACTAATGTGCTGCACGGCGCGGCGAGTATTCACGTTCCTGCGCTGTAAAAGCACCGTGAATGCACCTGTGTTGCGTGCAGCTGCAGCAAACGTGTGACGTGTGTGGATCAATAATATGTGGAGCCAGCGATTGAAACATGGCAGAAAGGCAGCCTTTGGTTGAGAAGAAAGGTAGGACAAATTCGGTCATCTGGAAGCATTTTGGCTTCAAGTTGTCGGACGTCGAGCAGAAGGAAATAATTTGCAAAGTTTGTCGCGCTGTCGTGTCTGCACCCCAAGGCAACACGACCAATTTATTTAACCATTTAAAGTTCAGTCATAAAGTGGTCTATGACGAAGTGATAAAGGAGCAAAAGACCCAAAAAAGTGCAAGCTCGTCAACTTCAGCCAGCGCCACCGCGACACAGTCCTCTATTAAGGACACTCTTTACAATGCCACTCCATATCCCACCAGCTCCCGGAGACATCAAGAGATAACAGAGGCTGTGACATTTATGCTAGCTAAGGACATGTGCCCTATCAGTATCGTAAGCAACCCAGGATTCAAGACACTTGTTAAGACTTTGGACAAGCGTTACGTGTTCCCATCACGTAAACATTTCAGCAGAGTTGCACTGCTGGAGGCGGATGTCTCCACCGCCAAGTATTTTGCCACCACAACGGATCTGTGGTCAAGCCGTACTATGGAGCCGTATATATCCCTCACCTTGCATTACATCGATGCAGATTTCACCATGAAGACAAAATGTCTTCAAACAGCATTTTTCCCTGATGACCACACAGGGATAAACATTGCTGATGGTTTGAAGCAAGCTATGGCTGCATGGGATTTGAAGGAGGAGAACCTTGTGTGCATAACTACAGACAATGCCTCAAACGTCAAGCTGGCAGCTGAACTCAATGGCTGGATAAGGCTGCAGTGCTTCGGGCACAGACTCCACTTGGCCATAGGTGAGAAATTTTCTTTCCTCCTGACTGTGTGACGTGTGTGATGTTATTTATTAAATAATAAATTAGAAAGTATCAAACAGTACTATTGTAGCAAAAGTAAGGATAGGCCAAGATGTTCAAATATTACTCTGGTAAAAGTCACCTAAATATTTTACTTAAATGTTGTGGAGTTGAAGTAAAGTAGCAGAAAATGGAAATACTATAGTACAATTTTTACTGAAGTACAGTACATACAGTACAGGCCAAAAGTTTGGACACACCTTCTCATTCAATGCGTTTTCTTTATATTCATGACTATTTACATTGTAGATTCTCACTGAAGGCGTCAAAACTATGAATGAACACATGTGGAGTTATGTACTTAACAAAAAAAGGTGAAATAACTGAAAACATGTTTTATATTCGAGTTTCTTCAAAATAGCCACCCTTTGCTCTGATTACTGCTTTGCACACTCTTGGCATTCTCTCCATGAGCTTCAAGAGGTAGTCACCTGAAATGGTTTTGCAACAGTCTTGAAGGAGTTCCCAGAGGTGTTTAGCACTTGTTGGCCCCTTTGCCTTCACTCTGCGGTCCAGCTCACCCCAAACCATCTCGATTGGGTTCAGGTCCGGTGACTGTGGAGGCCAGGTCATCTGCCGCAGCACTCCATCACTCTCCTTCTTGGTCAAATAGCCCTTACACAGCCTGGAGGTGTGTTTGGGGTCATTGTCCTGTTGAAAAATAAATGATCGTCCAACTAAACGCAAACCGGATGGGATGGCATGTCGCTGCAGGATGCTGTGGTAGCCATGCTGGTTCAGTGTGCCTTCAATTTTGAATAAATCCCCAACAGTGTCACCAGCAAAACACCCCCACACCATCACACCTCCTCCTCCATGCTTCACAGTGGGAACCAGGCATGTGGAATCCATCCGTTCACCTTTTCTGCGTCTCACAAAGACATGGCGGTTGGAACCAAAGATCTCAAATTTGGACTAATCAGACCAAAGCACAGATTTCCACTGGTCTAATGTCCATTCCTTGTGTTTCTTGGCCCAAACAAGTCTCTTCTGCTTGTTGCCTCTCCTTAGCAGTGGTTTCCTAGCAGCTATTTGACCATGAAGGCCTGATTCGCGCAGTCTCCTCTTAACAGTTGTTCTAGAGATGGGTCTGCTGCTAGAACTCTGTGTGGCATTCATCTGGTCTCTGATCTGAGCTGCTGTTAACTTGCGATTTCTGAGGCTGGTGACTCGGATGAACTTATCCTCAGAAGCAGAGGTGACTCTTGGTCTTCCTTTCCTGGGTCGGTCCTCATGTGTGCCAGTTTCGTTGTAGCGCTTGATGGTTTTTGCGACTCCACTTGGGGACACATTTAAAGTTTTTGCAATTTTCTGGACTGACTGACCTTCATTTCTTAAAGTAATGATGGCCACTCGTTTTTCTTTAGTTAGCTGATTGGTTCTTGCCATAATATGAATTTTAACAGTTGTCCAATAGGGCTGTCGGCTGTGTATTAACCTGACTTCTGCACAACACAACTGATGGTCCCAACCCCACTGATAAAGCAAGAAATTCCACTAATTAACCCTGATAAGGCACACCTGTGAAGTGAAAACCATTTCAGGTGACTACCTCTTGCAGCTCATCGAGAGAATGCCAAGAGTGTGCAAAGCAGTAATCAGAGCAAAGGGTGGCTATTTTGAAGAAACTAGAATATAAAACATGTTTTCAGTTATTTCACCTTTTTTTGTTAAGTACATAACTCCACATGTGTTCATTCATAGTTTTGATGCCTTCAGTGAGAATCTACAATGTGTTAAATTATAATACTAGGCCTCATCAAGGGGGACCAAAATGTTGGGAATCCACACTTACAGGCTTTGTACAGTGGCACCATTAATGTAGGGAATCTACATTAATAGGCTCAAATTGGCTATCAGAAATAATTAATAATTATTAGTAATAAGTACTAATTATACTAAATAACGTGACTTAATTAACATTAAATCACCTCGTGAGACACCATTCCCGAAAAGGAAAAACTGATAGCCAGTTAATGATATCAGTCTCATAAAGTTCACTTAACTATTAATTTGGGAAATTGATTAATAATGAAATTAATAACCATAACCAAATTAATAATAAAGCCTGAAGGATTTCGGAATTCTTGACGCAGCAGAGGTTGACTATTCATTCACTATTGTACAACATTAAACAGACAGCAGGTACGATTCCAAAAATATATTTATTCATAAAGTAAAGCGAAGCAAAACCAAAACACACAAATCCTAACTAACTATATACAAGCCTGTGTATGTGTGTGTGTGTATATGTGTGTAGGTGTGTGTCTGTGCGTGTGTGCGAGAGAGAGAGAAAGACAAAGGCGGGTGTGGTAATCAGAGGGCCGTTTGGCCTACAGAACAAAATGGCTTACAACAGAAAACTACAAGACGGCCGAATCAAAGCTGGCTTCAGATCAGGTGAGGTGTTTGTCTGACTGTGTGGTCAGGAAAAAGACAAAAGGAAAAGAAGCGGGACTTGAGCGGCCTGCTTGGGTGTAGCTCTGTTGAAAGCCTATTTGTGAGTGAGTCTATGTGAATGCAACTTGTGTTGCAAAGGGTCTGGATTAGTGCAGAAGATCTTTAGTTACATGCAAGACGTCTGTGAACAGCATTAGCAAACTAAACATGACTTCGCTTGGTAAGACCAACTAATCAGTAACCTAATTGCAGACAATCACAACAATAACTCAGCTAGCAGCATTAAATCACAAACAACAAGTTAAACAGTCTTGCTTAGCCTGTGCAGCTGTGATAAAGCTATGCCCAGTTGTTACATTACCAAATCCTGAATGGATTGAGGGAAGAGTTGGTTTGAGGTGTGCTGTCCTTGTTAGCCGGTGAAGAAGGCTGGAAAGAGCTGTGGCTCTAGAAGCAGTCTTTGTTGTGTCCTTGTTCCAAAGGTGCAGATCCGAGGAAGCCAGTCGCTCCGTGTCCTTGCAGAGTTAGATGCTGGGGTGCTAACTCAACTTGATTCTCCTTATTGTTGGGAAGTTAGTTGCAAACCTTGTGTTTGCCCTTCTAACTTCTGTGGTTTCAGTTATGCACCTTCCTTGAGTGAGGGCATGAGAGTCTTAGGAGAAAAGGAACAAAACTCTGTAGAGCCCCCTTGATGGTTCAGGACAAAGAGCACCTCTGGGCTGGTCCAGGGCCCAGAAGGGAAGAGGTGTGAGCGGCTTGCCGCCCAAGAGCTAAGAGAGAGACTGTGGTGAATGGAGAAGAACTTCTACAGTGTGTCTGATGACATCACAGAGTCACATGGCACTGTAACAGTACTGACCAATCACGTTTTGAGACTTGTCTCTCAAAGAGTTGTGAGGTGGACATCCTGCTGAGATGGGTGTCAGGTAACTTCTTTGTTTGAGAACAAAGAACATGAGGTCTTCAACCTCAGGAGGAAAAGCCTTCACATGTCCAGTTTAGTTTTTAACAAATGACAAATCATCTGTGGTCCAGTGAATCCCAACAAATGTAAATAGTCATGAAAATAAAGAAAATGCATTGAATGAGAAGGTGTGTCCAAACTTTTGGCCTGTACTGTACATAGAAAAATACACATTATTTTCAGTTATGTAATAAGTGTATTTTATTATTATTTTACTTGCTACTAATTTATTTCTGGTTGTTCTTTTAAGTTGTGGTTCAATAAATACTCAAGTTTTGAAATCAATGAATAATCGTGTTTATTAATCGTGATTTCAGTATCAACAAAATAATCATGATAATTATTTTTGCCATAATCGTCCAGCCCTACTGCAGGGCTGTGTGCACACACACAGATTATGTCAAGAATACCGAAAACGGAAGTCTAAAGAGGGTGGAGGACCAGACTTCAAACATTACAGTTTTTTTCAATTGCTAACAAGCGTTGGTCAGAACTGAAGTCACATTGTCAAAGCTCTTCACACAGTCAGCAAAACAGAAGTGTATGTGGAGCAAACTGTGAATCACTTTTCATTGCCCAATTGCTTCAATTCATGAACTCTTTTCTCAGTCAGAATTCACCACCTGCAAAACACTAGACTTTTAAAGCACATTTTTTTCAAATGCTAACACGTTTTGTTCAAAACAATTAAAAACACAATCAAAACAGAATTATGGAAAAATAATGTGCATTTCTGCTGCAGCCATATTGAAATCTATATTCATATCCAACTCATATTTAAATATATATTTATTTCTGTCCGTCCTGGAAGAGGGATCCTTCCTCAGTTGCTCTTCCTGAGGTCTCTTCCTTTTCTTTCCCTGTTAAAGGGGAGTTTTTCCTTATCCACTGTGAGGGTCCAAAGGACAGAGAGATGTCGTATGCTGTAAAGCCCTCTGAGGCAAATTGTGATTTGTGATATTGGGCTTTATAAATAAAATTGATTGATTGATTGATTGATTGATTGATATAAAAAATAATATCAAAATATTTACAATAAAATGAAATAATAATAATTCCAAACACAGCTGAGTGCAGTTTCACAGCTGAAAACCCACCCAGGTGACCTGTGTTAGGCCTTGTCACTATAGCAAGAAAATAAAAAGGAATGGCTTCTGAATTTTGTTTTTCGGAAATATGGATCAAAGAGGACAGATTGGTGAAGAGAGGCAGTGAGAGGGAGAAGAAGAAGGAGAGGAAGATCGAGAGCTGTGGTCTCTGATGGGATAAGAGCCACAGTCATTGACCATGTGGTAAACCACGGACCCCCTTTGAGAGAGGCCTGGTTAAAGGTGCAGCCAAACTTGCAACGCTCAACAGTTGCATCAATATTGAGAATTTTCTGGCAAAATAACAGGTGAGACATGCATCCCTCAACTATTAAACTACATTTAACAGTGCAGTACACTATGTTTATATTTGACATCTACTGACATTTTTTGATTGTTTTGTGTTTTATATTACTGAATGCAGGATTCAAAGGTTGCCTCCTACAGGAGGGAAAAGCTGAATTTTTTCAGATGCCCAGGAAACCGCTCAAATTGATATGGTCATTGCAAACAATGCCATAAAACTAAGAGAAATTTGGGACAGAGTTCTGACAATGTTACTTTTGCCAATGTGAACTCGATCAGCACAACAACAATTGCCAGAGTCCTTGAAAAACATAAAATAAGGATGAAGCAGTTGTACACAGTACCATTTGAAAGAAATGGAGAACGTGTGAAAGAACTCCATTATCAATATGTCCAGGTTAGGGCTGGTAAAATAATATTCAAAGGTTGAATAACCATTGAATATGAGAAAAAAAAAGGACATGTGTGAAATTAAACATTCGATTAGTGGGTGTGGCTGTCGCTCAGAGCACAGGGCGTGCTGCTGACTCTCTTCCGGTGTGTGTCCTTTACTGGCCTATGTAGTTGAGCGCTTGCAGTCACGTGTCATAACAAACCACCTGCATAACACATAGTAATAAGCAGTGAGGAGAAGAACACCTTAACATGGCCGAAAAACAACCAAGCGAGCCCAAAAAAGAACCCGGGAACTCCGGGGAAGCCAATGACTGCGTGCTGGACAGAGTTATTACTAAACTGGGTAATCTGAAAAGTGATTTTTTAAATTTTGGTCAGTAGGAGGCAAAGTTGTGAGCAACGCCAAAGCAGTTTGCACAAACAGAGATTAATACATATGAAAGACAGCCACTGCTGCCAGCCGACGCAGATCCACTCCTATGGTGGAAAGCGACAGGCAGTGCAAGGTATCCCTACATCGCGCAGGTTGGAAAAAAAAAAAACCTTACTGTACCCGGTAGTTCTGAGCGTGTGTTTTCCTTGGCAGGCAACATTGTTGACAAAAAGCACTCATCGCTTGCTGCTGATCAAGTGAACCGTCTCGTCTTTTTGGCAAACAATCTGTAGTCTGCCAGACATGTTTTGAGTTGATTTGTGGTCTGTGCGCTTTTAACGCTGACCCATTTTAACAATACATGCAGTTGTTTTCTATGAAAAAAATTAATAAAAAATAAAAATAAAAATTATTAAAAATAATCTTTGAATATAATCAATATTCGGCCGTTTTTTAAAGCCCAATATTCAAATTTAATTTCTGAGCTCAGTTGACAGCCCTAGTCCGGGTAAGATGTCTGTTCAAAAACCAAACAGAATACATACATAGCTATGCATAATCTGCTGTACTAAAACTGTGGGTTTACTTTATTTTAGACGGTAATGGAGATGGAGGCCAGACCAACTCCACATAGCTTCATCTTTGTGGATGAAGCTGGATTCAACCTAGCAAAAACACACCGCAGAGGAAGAAACTTCATTGGGCAGCGGGTAACTGTGGATGTCCCAGGCCAGAGAGGAGCAAACATTACAATGTGTGTAGCCCTCTCCAGTGATGGTGTGCTTTTGAACAAACCTCTCATTGGTCCATACAATACAGAGAGGCTAACTTCTTTCTTGGATGACCTCCATAATCAGCTTGTGCCAGCTGGGGAGAGAGGTCAAAGGACAAGAAACACAACATTTGTTGTTGTGCAGGATAATGTGGCGTTCCACCACTCTGCTGCAGTCACTGACTGGTTTGCTGCACATCCCAGGATGTCTGTCCTTTTCTTGCCTCCGTACTCACCCTTCCTGAGCCCCACAGAGGAGTTTTTCTCTGCGTGGAGATGGAAGGTTTACAACCACTCTCCACATGACCAGCCTTCCTTGCTGGATGCCATGAATGCAGGCTGTGGAGATATTACACCTGAAGCCTGCTGGGGTTGGATCAGACATTCTAAAAGATTCTTCCCAAGGTGCCTTCCCAGAGAAGACATAAGCTGTGATGTTGACGAAAACATGTGGCCAAATGCAGAAGAGAGGGAGTGAATATGTTATATTTATACTCTAAATCACTCTGCCAAGATATTGAAAACATAAATAAATGTAATTGAAGCAAATTGCTGCATTGCTGACTCATTCTTGTTACAATATACAATACAATAATTTAGTAGACTCAATAAAGTGCAAAGATCTTGCTCTATAATAAAATACTGATTTATCTGTGGAAAAATCATTCAAACTTTTAAGATAAAATGTCTTTTATGTAATGCTCTCTGTTAGTATTTTGTAGTTTAGTGTGCTCACAGTGACAGTGTTTACTTCCTGAATGAAACTTGTTGCCAGTGTTGTGGATGAATGAGCTTATTTTGAGACAGGTGTGATGTGTTTTGTTGGTGAGAAAGAGTTTTGGAGTTGAGATGAACTGTTTAGCTGAGATGCATGTTTGTAATGCAGACTGTGTGAAGCGTTTTGAAAACGTAATTTCAGTAGTGACCAATGTGTTTTAGCAATTGAAAAAAACTAAAAAAAAAACTGTTTTGAAGTAGAAGTACTTCAGCAGAGAGTGAACGCCAAACCAGCTGTCATATTTATTAGCATCAGGAATGGATATTAAATAACAAACAGATGCATGGGATGTGAAAAATACATGTTGATCAACCACCCAACCCACACCGCAAACTTTATATACTATAATAGCACAAATGTCAGGACTGAGGACAGAGACGAGTGCTGCAGCGCTGTTCAAGTTGTGAGTATGTGTGTTGAGAGACAGAAGAGAGGTGGGGGTACAGAGAAGAGCACAGAGGGTGGAGGTGAACACACGCAATGTTTCTGTTGGTTAGCCTAATTATATAATAACTTATTCAGAATGCTGCTTCATCATTTTTTTGTACCACCCACCCGGCCTACCAGTGATGTTTTCATCAGTCACTAATTATTAGATGGTGTGGTACGGATTTACATAACTGATATGAATTGAAGAGCTAGTGTAGTGTTAATTTTTAAAGGCCATAATGATTTTTTTAATAGTAAAAACATACTGTGTATTGCATATATATTTACCTTTTACCACATCTTTTGGTCATGTGTTTGTGTATGTCTGTGTATGTGTGCTGATGGGGGTGTGTGTGTGTGTGTGTGTGTGTGTGTGTGTGTGTGTGTGTGTGTGTGTGTGTGTGTGTGCATGTGTGTTATAGATTTGCTGTTAAAGTAATTGAAGCTTAACAGCAATCGATAAAGAAACAATTAACAACAATGTATTATAGAAAAACCATACAGTGGCATGCAAAAGTTTGGGCACCCCTGGTCAAAATTTCTTTTCCTGTAAATAGTTACATGAGTAGGGGATCAACTGATCCAAAAGGCATGAGGTTAAAGGTGAAACATTCAACATTTTAGCAAGATCAGTGTATTATTATTTTTATTGTTTTTTGTACAATTTAAGAGTGTATAAAAGGAAAGGAGCACCATGCAAAAGACATTTCAGCCCTTAGACAACTCATTAAGACAACTCTGGCTTGTTCACATTCATTGTTAGGGAAGGCCAGGTGATGCAAAAGTCAAGGCTCTATGAATACTCTTACTCCTGAAACCTTGTCCCAGCAATCAGCAGCCATGGGCTCCTCTAAACAGCTGCTTAGCACTCTGAAAACTAAAATAACCGATGAGCAGGAGAAGACTGTAAGATAGCAAAGTGTTTTCAGGTAGCTGTTTCCTCAGTTAGTAATGTAATTAAGAAATGGCAGTTAGCAGGAACTGTGGAGGTCAAGTTGAGGTATGGAAGAACAAGAAGACTTTCCGACAGAGCTGCTCATAGGGTTGCTAGAAAGGATGATCAAAATCCCTGTTTGACTGCAAAACACCTGCAGGAAGATTTAGCAGAGTGGTGGTTCACTGTTCTACTGTGCAGCAGCAACTGCACAAATATGACCTTCATGGAAGAAAGAAGCAGAAAACCTTTCGTGTTTCCTCATCACAAAATTCAGCATCAGAAGTTTATACTATTGAGTTTTTTCTGCTTTATTTATGTCTTTCTTTCTATTTTTTAATTTATTCTATGTGTCTGTCTTTTTAAACGGATCAGGGAACTATGGAGCGTAAAGTTGCCGAGCTTGTTCTAGTCTTTTATTTTACTTTTTCTCTGTTTTCGACCGTGTCTGGGGACCCCGTACGCAGCCATGGCTCTATTGTTTACAGTAGGGATCAGCTGTTAGCGCTCTGTAACACCGCGGTGCTGCCCCACGAGAGACCCGACGTCCCCCGCGAGCTGAAAAGGAGGAGACGGGCTGGAGCCGACCGCCGCGCCAGGAAGAGGAGATATAGACCTGTTCCTCCCGTCCATCATAATGGGGAATGTGAGATCTCTTCCCAACAAGATGGACGAGTTAGCGGCGCTGACCCAGCACCAGAGGGACTACCGGGAGTGCAGCATCCTGATGTTTACAGAAACATGGCTGACTGCACTCACTCCAGATACGGCCGTGGAGCTGGACGGCTTCCAGCTGCTACGGGCGGACAGGACGAGACAGAGCAGTAAGAGGAAAGGAGGAAGGCTGGCAATGTTTGTGAATGATAGATGGTGTAACTCTGGACACATCACTATTAAAGAACAGCTCTGCCGCAAGGACATTGAACTGTTAGCCATTAGCATGAGGCCATATTACCTGCCGCGGGAATTCTCGCATGTTACTGCAATAGCTGCGTATATTTCCCCCTCTGCTAATGCTGATGCAGCATGTGATGTCCTCCACTCTGTCACAAGCAGGCTGCAGACAGAGCACCCACAGGCCCTCCTTCTTATCTCTGGGGACTTTAATCGTGCCTCTCCATCCTCCACTCTGCCCACATTCACCCAGTATGTTTCCTGCCACACCAGAGACAACAAGATATTGGATCTGTGTTATGCCAACACCAAGGAGGCAAACACTTCATCCCCCCTCCCCAGCCCGGGAAGATCTGACCACAACCTGGTTCATCTCCTGCCTGTGTACAAACCTCTCGTGCACAGGCAACCAGCCATGTCCCGCACAGTGAAGAGATGGTCCGAGGAGGCTGACGAGGCTCTGAAGGACTGTTTTGACACAACTGTGTGGGAGGAATTTTGTGATTCTCTGTGCCCAAGACCTCGCACCCCAACGATTTCAGCAGCTACAGGCCGGTGGCACTAACATCCCACCTGATGAAGACCCTGTAGCGGCTTGTCCTTGTTCATCTCTGCCCCCTGGTGAGCGCATCGTTGGATCCACTTCAGTTTGCCTACCAGCCTGGCATCGGGGTGGATGACGCTGTCATCCCCCTCCAACACCGAGCTCTCTCTCACCTGGAGAAACCTGGGAGTACTGTGAGAATCATGTTTTTTGATTTCTCCAGTGATTTCAACACCATACAGCCTGCACTGCTGAGGGACAAGCTGGAGCACACCGGGGTGGACCAGCACCTCACACACTGGATTTTGGACTACCTCACCAACCGTCCACAGTATGTGAGGACACGGGACTGTGTGTCCGACATGGTCGTCTGCAGCACGGGGGCCCCGCAGGGAATGGTCCTGGCTCCTTTCCTCTTCACCCTCTACACTGCAGACTTCTCATACAACACACCCACCTGTCACCTGCAGAAGTTTTCTGATGACTCTGCAATCGTCGGCCTCATCACAGATGGGGACGGCAGAGAGTACAGAGAACTGACGCAGGACTTTGTGCACTGGTGCCAGTGGAACCGCCTCCAGATCAACGCGGGGAAAACCAAAGAACTGGTGGTGGATTTCCGCAGGCGAACACTCTCCTCCCCGACACCGGTGAACATCCAAGGAACGGACATCGAGATGGTGACATCTTATAAGTACCTGGGTGTTCACCTGAACAATAAACTGGACTGGACTCATAACACTACCGCACTTCACAGGAAAGGCCAGAGCAGACTTTATCTGCTCAGGAGACTTAGGTCTTTTGGAGTGCAGGGGGCACTCCTGAAGACTTTTTATGACACTGTGGTGGCATCAGCCATTTTCTATGGAGTGGTCTGCTGGGGGAGCAGCATCTCGACAGCTGACAGGAAGAGACTTGATAAACTGATCAAGAGGACCAGCTCTGTCCTGGGATGCCCCCTCAACTCAGTGGAGGTGGTACGTGAGAGGAGGATGATGGCTAGGCTGTTATCCATGATGGAGAATGACTCCCACCCCCTGCAGGACACTTTAAGAACACTGGAGAGCTCCTTCAGTAACAGACTGCCTCACCCAAAGTGTGTGAAGGAGCGCTTTTGTAGGTCCTTCCTTCCTGCAGCTGTCAGACTCTACAACCAGCAGTGCTCCCAGTAGACCACACACACACATACACACACACACACACACATACACACCAACAGACTGCACTATAATGTACACTTGGAAAGACTGTATATATTGTGTATTATTTCTATATTTTATATGTTCCTCTTTTAATTTTTCATACTTTTTATATACTGTTTTTGCTACTATTTATTGTCTCTGTACTGTTGTTCCCTATCTTTGCTATCCACTTTGCTGCTGTAGCACTGGAAATTTCCCCGCTGTGGGACTAATAAAGGATATCTTATGTTATCATAAACATTAACATCAGCATCATTAAAAATCTGTGGATAAATGGACGTACATTTATATAGTGCCTTTCTAGTCATCCAACCACTCAAAGTGTTTTTTATACTACGGGTCACATTCGCCCATTCAGACACATTGAGGCTACCATACCAAGTGCCACCTGCTACTCAGTTTTTAACACACTCACACACTGATGGATACATCATTGGGAGCAATTTGGGGTTCAGTATCTTTCTCAAGGATACTTTGACATGCAGGCTGGAGGAGCCAGGATTGAACTGCTGATCTTTTGATTGATGGACAACCTGCTCTACCTCTGAGCCACAGCCGCCCAAATCTCAAAAGAGCAGTGCATGCATGACAGCCCAAGAATCTCACAGATTTAGAAACCCTTTGCAGGACGAATGGGTGAAAATCCTCGAAACAAGAATTAAAAGACTCTTAGCAGAATACAAAAAGCATTTAGAAGCTGTAATACTTGCCAGAGAGGGTGCTATCAAGCATTGATCATGAAGGGTGCCCAAACTTTTCTATCAAGCTATTTCCTTTTTCTTATTTTGAAATGAAAAAAAGATTGACTTAAAAAGTAATCTTGCTTAAAGTATTCAAGAAATGTGTCATCTTTAACTTCAGGCCTTTAAAGGTCAATTCATCTTTTACTTACTTAAATACTCGCAGTAAACGAAATTTTGACGATGGGTGCCTAAACTTTTGCATGCCATTCTAGGTATTAAAGAGGGAAGATAAAGCAAAACACATAAAGTGGAGCAGTGTAAATGAAAAAGCAAATAGCTCTTTCTCTCTCTCTTTGTCTTCAATTCGCTGTCTCTTAGAGCTAGATTAAACAAATGAAGCATAATTGATGTTTTTCCAAAGCCTTATTTTCAAAAAAGTAATATTCATACTGGTTAAAGAAACAACTTGCTGATATTTTCTATATTTCTGAGCAAAAGTTTTGTGTGAAAGGAAATGAAGGCCGGTCCCACATAGACTCCTCCAAGGTTTATGGGATACTCCATTCACATTACACATATTATATTGAACTAGTGCAGTGCCCGTAGGAAGTATGTACTTCTATAGAAAAGTGGAGGCTTAAGTAGATTTTTCATGTATGGCCAAATGAGGCTGTGTTCGATCGTTGGATGTACAAAGAGGTGTACATACTCTTACATAGTGTTAATAGAGAATAGAATAGAATAGAATAGAATCTTTATTGTCATTGTACAAGTACAACGAAATTGAATGCAATCCTTTGGTGCATAAGTAAAAGAGATGAAAAGATAAAAACACATTGTAAATAATAATAAATTAATAATAAATAATGTTCGATCCATGTATTGCACTTAAAAGAATGAATGTCACTTGGCCCACAGCTTCATGTGTTGCACATAAGTTAGATTTAGTTTAAACAGCATTCAAGGCAGCAACGGCTCTGGGATAAAAACTGTTTTTAAGCCTGTTTGTTCTTGCTTTAAGAGTTCTGTATCTCCTGCCTGATGGCAGGCGTTCAAACAGTGTGTGACCAGGGTGGGATGGGTCCTTCAGAATGTTTTTAGCTTTTTTGAGGCAGCGGGAGCTGTACAGTTCTTCCAGTGAGGGGAGAGGGCAGCCAATGATCTTCTGGGCAGAGGTGATGATTCTCTGGAGCGCTTTCCTCTCTGCGGCTGTGCAGCTGGCAAACCACACACAGATGCAGTATGTTATGATGCTCTCTACCGAGCAGTGGTAGAAGGCTACCAGCACCTTCACAGGGAGTTGTTGTTTCCTGAGCAATCTGAGGAAATACAGTCTCTGCTGAGCCTTCTTAACCAGTGCTGTGGTGTTAGCGCCCCAGGTTAGGTCCTCCTCAATGGTGACGCCCAGAAACTTGAAGTTGGCCACCCTCTCCACACAGTCCCCGCTGATGGACAGGGGCTGAATTTCTGTTCTGCACCTCCTGTAGTCCACTATGACCTCCTTGGTCTTGGTGGTGTTGAGGACAAGGTTGTTGTCCCTGCACCACCCAAACAGCCTCTCCACCTCGTCCCGGTAGGCAGACTCATCCCCTCTGGATATTAGCCCAACCACGGTGGTGTCGTCCGCGAATTTAATGATGGCATTGCTGGAGTGGGAGGGGCTGCAGTCATGCGTGTACAGGGTGAAGAGCAGGGGGCTCAGCACACAGCCCTGTGGGGAACCAGTGCTGAGGCTGAGGGCTGTAGAGACGTGGGTGCCTACCCTGACCCTCTGGGAGCGGTCTGACAAAAAGTCAAGAATCCAACTGCAGATGGAGTTTGGTAGTCCGAGGCCTGTGAGCTTATGCACCAGCTTGTGTGGGAGTATGGTGTTGAATGCAGAGGAAAAATCCACAAACAGCAAACAGCAATAGAGAGAATAATAGAGAAACTGTACATTGGGAAAGACATGAACGTACATTGAGATATGGAGAGACACGCAACATCATTAGGTTTCCTAGGTTTCCGTAGGCAAACAATCTTGAAATGGTAGCTAGCAAGCACGTAACCCTGCACGCCTGAAAGGAAAAACAAACGTTTCCGACCTAGCCATACTTTGGAATGGGAAGTTTAGGCAATGTTTTAGTCAATCTAACCATGTTGTAGCCATGTCAGGAAACACCATGAGCAGATGAGAACAGCGTGGTGAAACTTAAGAAATACTATTTACCGACGAGATTACTGAAACATGTCATGTTAATGCAAATTGCACCACTTTATCTATTCCTATATGGGGGAGGGACGAAAGGGAATACCATAACCCCGGGTGTACACTGGATCCGTGCCGGGCGTCAATGTCCACTGGAAGCGTATCTATAGTGGCGCGCACGGGAGTGGCTGGAATTGACGGATCGCGAGATCATGATCACGCGATAATTTGCGGAAACACTGGAGGTATAAAAACATCAACAAACAAAGAAAAGATTTCTCTACCTGCCGGGGGCCACAAACTTTGACGTCATGCTGTTGCAGCGATGTGAAATACGCTCCGGAGTTTTCATGGGTGTTTTTATTTTGAAAATTGACCGGATACTCTCGTCTTTTCTGCGCCTGACTTCCTATTTGACTCATTTGGTCTGTGGAAATTGACGCTTCATCGCGCGGCGTCCATCAAAAAATAGACCCGGCGCATATTTTTAGCGGAGCGGAGCGCCGAGCCGCTTCTGGTGGAGCAGTTTGACTTGAATGGCCGTGATTAGCTCCAGCACCCGCGCCGTGGCTGAATCACCTACTTGACGGATCCAGTGGACATCCGGGGTAAGCCTGTGCAAAGTTTTGGGTGACGCAGAGCGGTATAGCAGTAGGATACTTTGATCTTTTATGCCGTAAGGCGTGGCTACAGCTGCGAGCGAGAGCGCGATAGGCTGACTGGTTACACGGAGGTCTATGGGATTTTAACTTTTAATGATAATGTTGTGAATATTAATCCAAAAAACTTCAAAATGAAGGATGCACACCATCGTGCAATGCGCAAGCCATATCCGAAAGCTCAGGTTGATCTGACAAACGGTCAGAGAGATATGCGAGCCACAGAAACACAGACTGACAGACACACAGACACACTGACAGAGATTTCTTGCTTTATAGATAGATTATAGATAGATAAAGCACTCACTTGGTATTGGTATTGCGTTAATGGTACTGGTGTTGGTACTGGTATCATAATTTTTTTAAACGATGACACTGCCCTCCAAATCTCTATCCAACAACTGTGTCTGTTTAGTATGATTTGAGTCTTGACATAATATCTTGTGTATGGGCACACTACAGTTGCTTTATTAAAGATTTCTTGGTGTTGCGTGTGGATGTACACATGATAAGGGACCTTGTAAGCACATAATCACCACACACAGCCTGCAGTGCAAGCAACACACTGCTTGATCTCACTTTGAGCCCTCATTCATCTGCATCATGCAGTAATTTACTCAGCACTGCTGCCACTGTTGACTGTAAGAGTCAGTGAATAAAGCAGGGCTGAGGGCTGGCTTTGTTTGTCTCTCTTCATTTTGAGTTTAGATTGATGAAAAATCAAAAACCAAATAGGCCTACTGTTACACAAGAAATGTAATGCAATTTTTTAATTATGTTTCAAAGCACAAACTCTGTCAGAGATCATTTCATCAACCAACTTCCATCAAATTACAAATTACATTGCCTGGTGGTGAAATGGGCACATCTCCCTCTTCCTGCTTTTGCTGGTTAGAACGACCACTGACCAGGTTCTATTAGCAGTAGCTAGGTAGTATTGTGGCACAGAAATAAATGATCTGGGTTGGTGTCAAAAACACTTTTATCAAAACCACTGGAGTCTCAAATGCACTCTAAAGAAAGGCACTTGAGGTTAGCAATGTCTGATACAAAAAGTGTTTATTTTAGCCCAAAAATATTGTCAAGAAATAAAGCCAAGTCAGTTATGGAAACAGACTTTAGCTAGTCAAGTCTTACATCGTCTCATATACCTTAGAAAGCTCCTCCTTCAACAACGCCTACCCCAAGTCTCTTCCTCAAGTTTAAAAATTCAACCAATTGTAGGCTTGTAAATACTGAAATCATGTGATGATGATCTCTCTTTTTCAACATGTATTAGCTTAAGGAATGACCTAATGGTATCAGGTAACTCTATCTCATTGTGGAGACACTGCTCCACTTGTTTTTTTTCTGCATACCTCAATGACTCTTTATCTCGGGAAATTTTCACAGTCTCTCTTCAGTTTTACGAAAGTGTTTCTGGCTTTGTTCTAAATAGCTTTTTCTTTTTTTAGACATTTGAATAGTTTTTATGTACCATTATATCTGGGCCTTGTCCAAACTGTATTTTTAAGAAACTTTTACTTCCTCAAACATTGTATTTAAAGTCTATAGTGATTGAACAACTGTGTTGGTCTTACTAACCCCAATCATTGTTCACAAACCCCAGAACAACAGCTGGCTACACTCCCTAATGGTAGCTCCAGAAGTTGGTTTAAAACATTTCCAGCTCACTTTGTAATGTTTACAGCTGACTTATTTTGAAATGCAAATCATAAAAAATAAATCATAGATATGTAAAGCATGGCTAGCATGTGCTAAAAGACTAAGGCTAAAGCTACATGTCCCAGGAAAGAAGTCAACATCCTCACCAGTTTATGAGCCATGTAGAGGATATGGAAATAAAGAAGAATTATTGTTGTATTGCAACAAGTATCATATGTTAAGAAAAAATAATAATAATTGGACTGTTATTGGACTGCTATTTTTAACCTTACAAGAGATAAAAGCTTTAAGGACAATGACTAATGAACTTACCAATGCATTTGGCAAATGCTATCCCTGGTAACACTGATCTGGATAAAATTCCACAAATCAAATAAAGACTTCTAGGACTGGTTTCCCTACCGTTGGTAAAAACTGGGTGCAATAATTATAACCTGTTACCAAAGAAAATAATGTTGCAAGTTAATAATGTGCTCTTTGGGTGTAGAAGTAATGTTAGGGTACTAGAAGTAAGGCTAGTTTACTATTGTACTTAGTAAGCTAGTTGGCCCGGCATGGTTAACCCATGTAGATTATGCTACAGCAGATAATCACATCATTCATCATATAAGGTGTGATAATGTGTCATAATCACATTTGTTATTTCTTTTGACTGATTTCAGTTTTGGAAAGGTGATAAAAGAAGACACCTGTCTCCAAACACTTTAAAGTTTTCATTAACAAGATTGGGGTTTAGAAAATAGTCAATTCCCTTGGAGTGTGTTGGTGTTTGTAACAAAGTCATTACTAACTCTAGTGCAAGGCTGTTTTAGAAACAGTGAAGAGACTTTAATCAGTGTGGTGATTGTGTACACTGCCCGTTTCTTCACAGGTTTAGTATTGATGAAGGACGGACGTGGACCATTCACAACTTCACCAGCACCTCTGTGTTTGTCGATGGACTCCTCAGCGAGCCAGGAGACGAGACCCTGGTTATGACGTAAGTGAAATCACAATTTCAAAAGGAAAAGTTTTCAATTTTAGGACTGCTGTCAAACTAATAAAATAAATGTCTAATTAGGTTCAGTTTAATTCATCATTATTGGTCTGAAGACTTTAAATTCCTAAACAAACTTTCCGAGTCGGAGCTTACATTACAGTATGAATGATGCAACGCAGTCGGTTAAAACTGCATTTCTTTGCTCTATCTCTCATCGACAGATCTGAGTGGTGGAGCGAGCATAACTGTTGATATGCCATACGGTGTATGATGTTTCTAAATCCATGTATGGCTGACTTTGGGAGTTCGAATGAGCCTTGTGCATGTGCAGCCAGCTCCACAACTATTGTGATTATTGAGACAATGCATATGTGTGGCATTTTAAATCTCAAATAGAGCTCATAAGCATATTTCTTTCTTTGTATGTAGATACAGGTTTAGTTGTGAACATACAGGTCGAGGGGAGCATTGGAGCAGCAGCAAAAGATTTTTTTTTAATAAAAAGTTCTGTCTCTCCCTGTTTATTCAACTAATACTATTTGTAGTAGCCCAATTTATTTTGGTGTGATTGTGACTTTTCCTGGGCACCTCCATTCCTCTGGGCCATCTAAATCTAAATTAGTACCCTTTGTCCCCCCTTCCTTCACCCCTGAGTATGAGTTAAATACTATACTATATTGAATTAAGAAACCTCTGTGGAATCATAAATTAAACATGCAGTACCTCCTAGATCTCCAGTAGCCTAATCCTTCCATCCTCCTTTCACATGTCCCACTCTCTGCTTGCTTCTAATGACTTGTCTGTAGGCTCATTTATGCCCTACAGAGACAGATGGAGCCTTCTGTCCATATTCTGTGTTCATTTCATCCATCTTTGTTCCCCCTTTTTTTGAAAGCTTATGGATATGGACAAAATGGAGCAGTACCACTGGGGATTGTGGACACTGTGCAGAGTAGTTCAAGCAAGATATGACTGTAGGAGGCAGCAAAGACATTTGAATGATAGCAGCATGGAATGAATCACTATTATATCACTGGCGGCCTGGTGCAGTGACAACCACCTCAACCTCAACACCAAGAAGACAAAAGAAGTCATTATTGACTTCCAGAAGTTGAGGACCACAATGCACTCAGGCCTGAGCATCAATGGGGAGGAAGTGGAACGGGTCACCAGCTTTAAGTTTCTTGGCCTGCACATCTCGGAGGACCTGGGCTGGACTGTGAACACCACCCACATCATCAAAAAGGCCCAGCAGCGTCTCTTCTTTCTGAGAACACTGAGGAGGAACAAACTCCCTCCACCTCTGCTGAGAAACTTCTACCATTGCACAATAGAGAGTGTCCTCACCTATGGCTGTACGGTGTGGTACGCCAGCTGCACTGCATCTGAAAAGAAACAACTGCAGCGGGTCATCAAGACGGCTGAGTGGATCATCGGCTCCCCACTTCCACGCCTAGAGGAGATCTATTCCAGCCGTCTCCTCCGACAGGCCACAAAGATTCGGAATGACCCTGCCCACCCAGGACACTCTCTATTCACCAGCCTTCCCTCTGGCAGACTCAGAGTCATGAGAGCCCGCATCAACAGACTGAAACACAGCTTCTTCCCCATGGCTGTGAAGAGACTGCTACAAGAACCCCCCCCCCAGTTTATTTTATGACAAGGACATTGTAGCTGCTACAAGAGAGCACCAAGCGAAATTTCACTGTATTTATTGCAGTGACAATAAAGCTTCTTCTTCTTCTTCTTCTTCTTCTGTATGTAATAATAAATATATATAGTAGTATCATAAAATTTGTGAATTCTCCATCCACAAGTGGGGGTGTAGTGGCCATACAGGACTCCACCATCTACGAAGTTTCCTCCTTTTAAAGGTGAAATGCTACAACTTCCTCCACTGTCGCCTCTTTTGACTCCTCCCTTTCATGACATCGATTGGCTGTATCTATGCCATCACAAAAACACAGATTGAATTATGATGGCAGTGAGGCTTACAATGTTTGAAACAGTACATTCAATGGAGCTCAAATTTCTGTCCCATCACAACAGTTCCCTCTCAATCTGTTTGAGCAGGGTGCCCAATTTCATGATGCTACACAGTGCGTGTTTCATTTCTGATATCCTGGAAAGGTGTCCTCAATATTCACCTCCAAAAGGTTTGATTACTATCACAGCAGAGGTTGATGGGAAAGGAGGTCTGGAGATACCCTCTGCCTTCCCTCCCAGTCTCACTTTTCTCCAATCTGACATTTTATTTCTGTGGTTCTGCTCTGTATGTGTTCACTCCATGTTTCTGTCTCACTTTCTTTTTAGTCTCTTTGCTGGACTATTTGTTAGGCTTCTCCAAGTGCAGACCAGTACAGCTGCACACATTGTGCAGGTTCTTTTAGTAGCCAGTCATGCACTATTGATATGACGCCTTCTTAAATTGATTACACATACTGTAGAAATAATTGGTCAGCCTACACAAGTTATTTATCACAATTAAGCCCTTTGTCTTTCAGTCAGTCAAACCCTTTTAATCCAGAGAGAAACATCATAACAGTTATATTTGTTTTTGCACGGACATTTATAATCCCCAGAGCATGAATCGGCATGACTAGTACCCCTTAACTTTTCATCTAGCATAACCAACTGACTTAAACTTTCCATTTGCATTTCCAGATAATTCTTTTAACATACAGTGGTGGAAAAAAAAGTTTTTGGACACCCTTAAAATTTTACACAATCTCAAATATTATTATGAAATATTTGAAAAATCTTTTTTGTGTTTCAAAAGGTGTGGCTGTATTAGACAGACACAAACAAATACAAATGATATTTTTTTTGTTTATTGTTTACAAGAAAAACTAACAAAACTAAATTCTAGTCTAATACAGTTTCAATATGTCAGTTCTCAACATTGTCAGTATCAAAGTCAACCAATAACAGAGAATGTGTTCAAAACTGAGCAAAAAAATAAATAAACCATCACATCATCAAATTAATATTTAGTAGTCCTGCCATTAGCATGCAGTAGAGCTCTAATCCTGGCTGGCATGTTCCCCACGAGCCTTTCACGCTGCTAAGGGGTAATCTTGTCCCAGTCTTCTTGAATTACTGCTTTTAATTCTTCTAAATTCTTTGGTTTATGCTTTGAAACAGACCTTTTGATAATCCACCACAGATTTTCAATGGGGCTCATGTCCGGGGATTGAGCTGGCCACTCTAAGACCTGGATACTGTGCTCCTGCAGCCAAGTTCTACTAGCCCTGGATGTGTGGCAAGGGGCATTATCTTGTTGAAACAGCCAGTTCTGACCTCAACGGAACAGTGCACGTGCAGAAGGGAGCATGTGGGTTTAGAGAATGGCACAATACTCAAAATTTCTTATGTATTTTTATGGAACCAATCAATTTTAAGTTTTTCATGGCTTTTTTAGGATTTGTTTAGTAATTTGGCTGTGACTGTACTAAAAGAAATTGCACTTGAAGACCTAAGAGTGATTCTTAATGCAATATTTCACAAAGGCATGGGGTGTCCGAAAACTTTTTTCCACCACTGTACATGTGGCATGTGAGTATTGTACTATGATGGACTTCTAACATCCAAACCTAGCCTTTAATACTGACATAGAACTACACTATTGTTGGTTTTGCTTTGAAACACTAAAACTGTCTTCATGCGTTGCTATTATTATTATTCTCTTGAAAATGAATAAAGATATCATTTTAATCCTTACTTGACTTCTGGTCAAAAACCATAATTAGTAAGTCTGAATATTGGCACAAAATGTTCACTATCAGAAGCTTCTGAATTGTTGATGTAAGCTTCAAGATTTCCTATCTTATCTCTCCCTCTGTCTCCGTCCATCTTTGTTTATTTCCAGTCTCTTCATCAGTACACTGGAGTGAGACTTGTCACAGGATCTCAGACTCCAGGCCTTTGCATAGAATTAAGGCCAGCTGTAATGAAGTCTTTGAGCAGTGACTTAGCACCAAGGACAGGTGGGGGAGCAGAGATCGTCCACTCATACTAATGACAGCTGGTCAAATATCCAAGAGTGGGCTAACTCTCAGTTGGCTCATACTGCACATGCTGCTGCATGTGCGAAAATCATGTCCTCTTATTCTGCCACTGATAAACCATCTTCCCTGTTCTAGTTCCCTGCACCATGTGCTGTATTAGGATTCTTTGAGGATCTCAGTAGCTGAATATCAGATGCTCATCTTGTGTTCTACACAAAACATTAAAATATGTTTGCCATGGAGGGCTTTTACAGCATACAACATCCCTCTGTCCTTGGCAGATAAGGAAAAACTCACCCAAAAAAACCTTTTTCAAGGAAAAAAAAATGGTAGAAACCTCAAGAAGAGCAAATGAGGAGCAATCCATCTTCCTGGATGGACAGATGTGCAATAGATGCTGTGTGTACAGAACTGTAAATGTACAGTGATCCATATGATTAAATAATACATGCATAGAATAAAGCTTGTGTTGGATCCCATAATTACTGGTCAAATCTAGAGATGGAGGGGGGGAATTAAAGATAAATGCTGTCAAAATTGAAAAAGGACCTTGTAGAGTAGAAATGAACTCAAGAACAAACCTGGGGTTCCCTGGCAGTGCAACTATCCAGGATTACAATCCAGGATTGTGCTCAAGGATGTACCTCGCCTTGAGAGCCCTGTGAGCACTATGCTGACCTTGTAACTGAAGCGGTGACTAGATGCTGGAAAGCTGAGATGCGACTGGTTGAGGTAGGCTACAAAGACTTTGTGGCTAGATCCACCACTAGGCTCCTTAAGGAAATCGGGATTCATGGGCAGACCCAGAGAGAAGTGGTGAAGGATCTGTCCAATATAGCTGAGAGGTGCAGTCATTGGCAATGGCTGAAGAGAAAGGATCCCATCTGGGCCCCTAAGTGACCATGGAGGAGTCAACCCTCTGACACACACACCCAGGCCTGATCAGCCTGTGGTTAGCCTCCCTCAACGGAGATCGTCTTGTGAGAAAGGCCGAAACAACCGATGATATTGGGGTGCATGACTGATGATGTGTCGGGGAGCTATGCTCTGACATGAAGCGTGCTGAAACTCCAGGACTTGTAACATCAAGTCCTTACTGATGGATCACAGTTTGAAGACTGAGATAATGTTTCAACAGGAAACTCATCTGAAACTAAATCAACACCATCACCTTAATAGACCCTGGGCCTCACAAACATCCATCCATCCATTTTCTAACCGCTTATCCTCTTGAGGGTCGTGGGGGAGCTGGAGCCTATCCCAGCTGACATTGGGCAAGAGGCAGGGTACACTCTGGACAGGTCGCCAGACTGTCACAGGGCTGAAACATAGAGACAGACAGCCATTCACACTCACATTTACACCTATGGGCAATTTAGAGTCACCAATTAACCTATCCCCAATCTGCATGTCTTTGGACTGTGGGAGGAAGCCGGAGTACCTGGAGAAAACCCACGCTGACACAGGGAGAACATGCAAACTCCGCACAGAAGGGCTCCCGCACCCGGGATCGAACCAGGAAGCCTCTTGCTGTGTAACCACCACACCACCGTGCCGCCCCCTCACAAACATTTTACTCTAAATTTCAGAGTGAGGCCAGAGATGTTGCTATACTTATCAGAGAGAATGTGCAGTATAGCCACTCCACCATACTTGACCCATAGGAAGATTCGTGATTTTGTCCGGTACTCTGATGCTTTTTGAAAATAAGTCCTGTGGACTGATGACGTTAAAATAGAACTTTTGGACGTATTGAGCAAAGGTACAGTACAGGCCAAAAGTTTGGACACACCTTCTCATTCAATGTGTTTTCTTTATTTTCATGACTATTTACATTGTAGATTCTCACTGAAGGCATCAAAACTATAAATGAACACGTGGAGTTATGTACTTAACAAAAAAAGGTGAAATAACTGAAAACATGTTTTATATTCTAGTTTCTTCAAAATAGCCACCCTTTGCTCTGATTACTGCTTTGCACACTCTTGGCATTCTCTCGATGAGCTTCAAGAGGTAGTCACCTGAAATGGTTTTCACTTCACAGGTGTGCCTTATCAGGGTTGATTAGTGGAATTTCTTGCTTTATCAATGGGGTTGGGACCATCAGTTGTGTTGTGCAGAAGTCAGGTTAATACACAGCTGACAGCCCTATTGGACAACTGTTAAAATTCATATTATGGCAAGAACCAATCAGCTAACTAAAGAAAAACGAGTGGCCATCATTACTTTAAGAAATGAAGGTCAGTCAGTCTGAAAAATTGCAAAAACTTTAAATGTGTCCCCAAGTGGAGTCACAAAAACCATCAAGCGCTACAACGAAACTGGCACACATGAGGACTGACCCAGGAAAGGAAGACCAAGAGTCACCTCTGCTTCTGAGGATAAGTTCATCCGAGTCACCAGCCTCAGAAATCGCAAGTTAACAGCAGCTCAGATCAGAGACCAGATGAATGCCACACAGAGTTCTAGCAGCAGACCCATCTCTAGAACAACTGTTAAGAGGAGACTGCACGAATCAGGCCTTCATGGTCAAATAGCTGCTAGGAAACCACTGCTAAGGAGAGGCAACAAGCAGAAGAGATTTGTTTGGGCCAAGAAACACAAGGAATGGACATTAGACCAGTGGAAATCTGTGCTTTGGTCTGATGAGTCCAAATTTGAGATCTTTGGTTCCAACCGCTGTGTCTTTGCGAGACGCAGAAAAGGTGAACGGATGGATTCCACATGCCTGGTTCCCACTGTGAAGCATGGAGGAGGAGGTGTGATGGTGTGGGGGTGTTTTGCTGGTGACACTGTTGGGGATTTATTCAAAATTGAAGGCACGCTGAACCAGCATGGCTACCACAGCATCCTGCAGCGACATGCCATCCCATCCGGTTTGTGTTGAGTTGGACGATCATTTATTTTTCAACAGGACAATGACTCCAAACACACCTCCAGGCTGTGTAAGGGCTTTTTGACCAAGAAGGAGAGTGATGGAGTACTGCGGCAGATGACCTGGCCTCCACAGTCACCGGACCTGAACCCAATCGAGATGGTTACGGGTGAGCTGGACCGCAGAGTGAAGGCAAAGGGGCCAACAAGTGCTAAACACCTCTGGGAACTCCTTCAAGACTGTTGGAAAACCATTTCAGGTGACTACCTCTTGAAGCTCATCGAGAGAATGCCAAGAGTGTGCAAAGCAGTAATCAGAGCAAAGGGTGGCTTTTTTGAAGAAACTCGAATATAAAACATGTTTTCAGTTATTTCACCTTTGTTTGGTAAGTACATAACTCCACGTGTTCATTCATAGTTTTGATGCCTTCAGTGAGAATCTACAATGTAAATAGTCATGAAAATAAAGAAAACGCATTGAATGAGAAGGTGTGTCCAAATTGGCCTGTACTGTATGTTTGGAGAAAAAAAAGTGCAGAATTTCATGAAAAGAACACCTGTCTAACTGTACACGAGGGGTGGATCAATCATGGTTTGGACTTGTGTTGCAGCCAGTGGCATGGGGAACATTTCACAGGGAGAGGGAAGAATGGATTTGGTAAAATTCCAGCAAATTCTGAAAGCAAACATCACAGCATCTGTGAAAAAGCTGAAGATGAAGAGAGGATGGCTTCTATAACACAACATTGATCCTAAAAACACCTCAAAATCCACAATGTGCTACCTCAAGAGGAGCAAGCTGAAGGTTTTGCCATGGCACTCACGGTCCCCCAACATAATCACCATTGAAAATCTGTGGATAGACCCCAAAAGAGCATTGCATGATGGGCCGAGAATCTCATAGAACTGGACGCCTTTTATAAGGAAGAATGAGTGAAAATCCCAGGAACAAGAACTGAAAGACTCTGAAAGACAATACTTGCCAAGGGGGGCGCTATTAAGTACTGACTATGCAGGGTGCCCAAACTCTTGCTTCTGGCTCTTTTCCTTTTTTGTTATTTTGAAACTGGAAACGATATAAATAAAAAAAAGAAAAAAAAGAAAAAGCAATCTTGCTTAAAATGTTAAAGAAATGTGTCATCTTTAGCATTTTGCCTTTTGGAAATCAAGTCACCTTTTATTTGCTTAGCTATTCACAGTAACCCAAATTTTGACTAGGGGTGCCCAAAGTTCTGCACACAACTGTTTATATGTAGACGCCGCATTGACTGTGTCAGCCCATTGAAGTAATGCGTCAGTGGTGCAGTGCCATTTTGGAGGGAGCAAGACTAGTTTGTAAGCAAATACAAGGAAACAGCGGACCTTCCATTTTGCTGGATTAAAAGCACTGTAATGTTTATATTTGTCAACTGATTGCAATGAGTGGTTTTATACAAGGTTTTATGAAGTGTGGTAGAAAAAAAGTTTTGTCTCCAGATAAATATAATCTTGATTTTTAGGCTACAATCGCTGCTGGATGCTCAGTAGAGGAATGTGTCTTTATATGAACTGAAGACATACATGTTCCTCATTGTCATGATGAATTGTAAAATCATTTGTCAAGCATGCATTTGGCTTATTTCTATACTACTTCCAGAGACAACCCAATGCAATACAATTTAATGTGTAAGCAGCGTTAAAACATTTTTCAACTAGCTGGCTACTACTCATTTTGGAAAAGCCCCTGCAAGAAAACATGTTCTTTGTTAGATTATCAGAATCAGAATCAGAATCAGAAATACTTTATTGATCCCCAAGGGGAAATTGTTTTCGTTATCAAACAGCCAATGGAGCTTGACAAGCATGTGTTTTTACAGTTCTTCATGACAGTGAATTATATTACACTCAGGGTTGCCAACTTTGGCTACATGGCTGGAGTGAGATTTTGATGTCATGCACTGATGCTTTTTATACACTAGCACAAATGTGTACCTTAAAAACTATTAGTATTTGTTTGTTTATGCATATGCAGAAAAATAAGCAGTGATAACTAACATGTCTTTGGGGTCGTCGGGTGGGAACCTCCTTTCACCAGTGTTTCATCTAGTTGGTCCCACAACACCCCCAGGAGGCTAGACAGTGATCTCTGAAGAGAAGAAGAAGAAGAAGAAGAAGAAGAAGAAGCTTTATTGTCACTGCAATAAATACAGTGAAATTTCGTTCGGTGCTCTTGTAGCAGCTACAATGTCCTTGTCATAAAATATACTGGGGGGGGGGGTCATGGTTCTTGCAGCAGTCTCTTCACAGCCATGGGGAAGAAGCTGTGTTTCAGTCTGTTGGTGCGGGCTCTCATGACTCTGAGTCTGCCAGAGGGAAGGCTGGTGAATAGAGAGTGTCCTGGGTGGGCGGGGTCATTCCGAATCTTTGTGGCCTGTCGGAGGAGACGGCTGGAATAGATCTCCTCTAGCTGTGGAAGTGGGGAGCCGATGATCCACTCAGCCGTCTTGATGACCCGCTGCAGTTGTTTCTTTTCAGATGCAGTGCAGCTGGCGTACTACACCGTACAGCCATAGGTGAGGACACTCTCTATTGTGCAGTGGTAGAAGTTTTTCAGCAGAGGTGGAGGGAAATACGCTTGGAACCGCTGGTTTGTGCGGAGCTGCTGTTAGCCTAGCTCTGATGCCGGCTCGTTTGCCTCGTTTCCGGCGTCTTTCGCAGAGCCGCCGTCGCCTCCTTTCTGTCCGCTCTTGCCGGCGTATCCTCTCCGGGAACGAGTCGAACCCTTCTGGGGGGGTCCAGCCGGTCCAGTGTTGTTTCAGGCTTAAAAGTTCAGTTTGGGTGTAAGTCCTTCTCAGTGTGTTGCTGCTAACTGAAGAAGAGCACCGGGTCGCTGCGTCTACACGCGCCGCCATCTTAGATCATCATCAAATAGGCCACTCCCACACTTAAATAATCTTCCTCTACCTGGACTTCCTCCTTACTTACACATGGCTTTCTCAGCCCAAACAGCACTGCCATCTTCAACCAAACCCAGGCTCTGTACATGCGAGCTCCAGGTAGAAGCAGGGCTGATACTACCTTTCCTAGCACATTCACCATACTCTATTTCACACGCTACGTAGCATAACTACAATATAAGCTAAAGTTAAAGGAGATAAATAAACTTACATGATCAGCAAACACACTCACCTTGCAGCATGATCTCAAACAAAAGGGATTCAAATAGGCCACTCCCACACTTAAATAACCCTCCTCTTCCTGGATTTCCTCCTGACAGGAAGTGGATCTCTCCACCTGATCTCAAGGAGTTATGTACCCTGCTTAGTAGTTCCCCCTGCTGGCCCCCAACTGACATTACTTCTTCGCTTCCAGACCCATTGGCCACATCTAACTGCTTCATCTGACATTTCCTTCACTGTCTCCCTCAAACTCTGTCCCCGCACTCCAAGTTCCCCCAGGAGCGAGACAGCTGATCTTGCTATGAATCCCCTACACCCCACTTCCACTGGACAAATCCCAGTCTTCCATCTTCGCTGCTCAGCTTCTGCTCCTAAGTCTGCATATCTAAGTTTTTTTTCTTTCATAGGCTTCTTCCACTGAGTCTTCCCAAGGAACTGTCAGCTCAATGAAATAAACTATCCTTTGACTCACTGACCACAACATTATGTCAGGCCTCTGCTTGGTACAAACTATTTCCTGGGGAACAACAAGCTTTCCCCCTAAATCTACTTGCATTTCCCAATCACAAGCACCTTCTAGGTGGCCACACCCTTGCCTCCTTACTAACTTATCCCTTCTGTATTTCTCTCCCTCACGGACAAACTGAATTACTAAACTCCTATCCTTAACACCTTCTGAATTCACCTGTCTTCGTTTCCCTTCGATGCCTGCAGCTAAACATTTCAACACCTGGTAATGTTGCCATGTATATCGGCCTTGTGACAAGCTAGCTTTACAGCCTGACAAAATATGCAAAATATGTACCTGAACACAATGGGCATGATGGGTCCTCATTTACCCACAGTTTTAGGTTCTGCGGGGTTGGTAACACATCGTATGTAGCCCCTACTAGGAATCTTATACAATTCTCCTCCATACTCCACAGGTCCCTCCAACTAAGCTTCCTCTTCTCTACACTTTCCCAATTCAACCACTGTCCCTGTTTAGCCCGGGCCGCTACCTTTACACCCCTTAATATCTACTCCTGTCTACGTATCTGTTCTACAACCAGCTTTCTTTTATCTTTGAGACCTGCTTTATTCAATACCGGTTTGCCTGAGCCAAGCCCCAGGCCTCCCTGGCCAAACTGAACATTACCTACAATCTCTGCGTGCCTAAGAGCTGCCTCTGCCTCCTGAACTGCTGATCTTGGGTTCCACTTCCTCCCCTTGGTTGGATTTGGAGCCACACTCCTAACTACCACGTCCTTACTCCCAGATAACAAGAGCTCTGTCCTGACCTTGGTACATTTAAATTCCTCTGTTAAACTAGATACTGGCAGCTGAAGTATCCCTTTTCCATACAATGCAACACTACTTAGGCACCAAGGAGCGCCCAACCACTTCCTAATATAGAAGCTAACCGACCTTTCAATTCTCTCCACTATGGATATTGGAATTTCATAAACTGACAATCGCCACATTAACCTAGGATATAGCCCAAATTGCAATTTGCATTAAAGTAAAGAAGAACCTTATTTTAAGTCTTTTTGATACAACAGTTTTTTTAATTAGCAGGAACGTAGCACAAGGTTAAAGTGAACAGTTCTCTGTTGATTTATTTTTTGTTAAAAAGTTTTGGCACTGTTTTAATTTAGATTCAAAAAGTACATTAAAAACATTTTATCACTAAAATTGCATAATCACGATCTCAATATCAATCACAACAATCGCGATTACCATTTTGGCTGTAATTGTGCAGTCTTACTCTGACCTACAATGCAGTGGCAAATGAGGCATCTATGTTTCTATTTTTGTGCCCTATGATTACTGAGATGCAAGTTTTTCTTCATCCTTTTTGGCTGCTGTGAGCACTGTAACAGTAACTGCATCTAAATCCAAATAGGCGGTGTGTTTCAACGGAAAGAGTAAGTTCCTCAACTGCACTAAGCCTCTGGCTTTATTGTCCTTCTATGGCAACAGCTTTCATGAGTTCACCAGGAACTGCCAAACCACAAGTAAGCCTGTGTGCCTATGCTTTTGGTTTTTACTGGGAGCCTGACATTAGCTATGATAACATTAGCTCACATAAGCTGACATTAGCTAATGTTAGTGCGTGTTACGGTGGATCGATGCCAGACCAGTGTACCGTTATTTGAAAGTTAACATTAATCAGTCTGGTTTCATGTTAAAGGAACAGATTTAACATACTTGCTGTTCCGGAGTTCCAAGTGAACTCATGAAAGACATTACTGTAGGTAAGATGTTTGATGATTTCTTTTGGCTTCATCAGACGGTGACTTCCAGCATGCACCAGGGCAGTTTGTAATTGAGTGTAAAGCAGTTGGAATGGGAGTCAGCATTTTCAAGTCTGATGACATGGTTCTCTTCCGGGAAATGGTGGATTGTTCTCCCGTGGTTAGGATTGAGTTTCTTTTGAATGTGAGTTCAAGAATCTGGGGGTCTTGTTTAGGGATAAGTGAGGATAAGAATTGAACATGAGGTGTGCTGGTGCAGTGTTAATGGTTGTCAGGGACATCAGCCTGTGTTCAGGTTTGATGAAGGACTAAGAGTCGGGACACTAAAACTTTGAATTGGTATTCAGATCACAGTCATGCTGTTTTTATCAGGTCAGTCTGATTCTTTGCAAAAAAAAAGAACGATTAGAAAACTGTATAATCTTAATCTGATACAAATTAGATTTGACATTTGTAATTATGTTAGTTGGATACAGCTACATGGCCACATGTGGAGAGGTATAATATGAAAATATGTGTTAATTTTGTATCTGTGTTTGTGTTCTGTTCACAGTGTGTTTGGTCACATCAGCTACAGGTCAGACTGGGAGTTGGTCAAAGTGGACTTCAGGCAATCTTTCCCCCGTCAGTGCACTGAGTCTGACTATGAGTCCTGGCAGCTTACAGACCTGCAGGTAATTCACACACACACACACACACACACACACACACACACACACACACACACACACACACACACACACAAATACAGTACAGACACACATCATTACTGTACATGTGTGCTTATTTGGAACTCATTTCCCCATGGTCACCCTCAGGGAGAGAAGTGCATTATGGGCCAGGAGCGGAGTTTCAGGAGACGGAAGGAAACAGCGTTCTGTATCAAAGGAATAACCTACACATCAACTCTTACCACCAAACCCTGTCAGTGCACAGAGAAAGACTTCAACTGGTGAGCACTGCACAAATGAAGAAAACACTAAACAGACTTTAGAGTATATTTCCTTGGATTATTTTTTCTGAAAGTTGTAGTAAGATACAACATAAATAAATATCAATATTAATATATAATTTACTGTAACCAAATAGCTATTTTATTCTATTCTATATATCTTTTTAATTTTTATATATTTAACCTTAATATAACCATGAATTGTTCCCATTGAGATTTAAAATCACTTTTTCAAGGGACAACATGCCTAGCTCTTCTGCACTCTAGGCGCCTTGTGTTTTTGGTGAAGCACTCTGAACTCCTTCAACTCAGAGCAGAAAGGGGAAAATCATCATTTTTTTCCCATTGTCCAATTGTGATTTGAGAGGTGGGCCTTCTGTGGTGGTTGTGACAAGTTTACAGTTGGTAAACAATGGAGGAGAAAACTGGTGTAGCAGTTGCTGGATACCCAGTGCTATAAGACCTGACAATAGACAGCAGGTTGTCAAACTGCCCTTGAGTTATCCTAAAATATCCTGGAAATGGCCATTGTCAAGATGAAGCTCCTGGACCAATTAGTGGTACTTCCCGTGATCCACCCTGTTTCTTAGGGTCTCATGTGCCCACACAGATCTCTGTTTTCCTGTGCCCAACAAACTATTTGCTGACAGCCTATCACCCTCAGCCAGAGCTAGTACCCTCTGCCTGTCCATTTTAGGAGCTAGCTACTAATTACTGTAAAAAAAAAAACCCACACACAAAAAAAAAAACAACAAAAAAACAAAAACAGGCAGTGCAGTGCGCCTCGCATTTTGCAACCTGGAAAATACTGTCTGTGTGATCGGGACCTAAGGGTGCTCTCACAACTGAAGTTCAGTTAATTTGGTCACACCAGAGAGAAAAAAAAAAAGATACATTGTTGCATTTTAGTTTTGGTTCAGGTCCTGCTCACTTTTTTTGCAAGTGAATCAAGAGGAGTAAACATGAAATTCTACCAACTGACAGGTTGGACAGTTTTGGCATTTGTCATCTTGCATCATCATGACCCACATGGGGAAATTAGATTCTGGTGAATGACAGGAGTTTCTGCAGTAGCACTTTAATGTTTCTAAAATATTTATAGTTCTGTTCTTTGGTTTTACAAAAAGCTCATCGAGAAATAACTGATTGTAAACATTATCAGGAAGCTATTATTAGACTGCAAATCAATGGTATGTTATGAATAGTGACTAACATAGAGTCGGGATGAAAAGAAGGCGTCTTGTACCGTAATGATTCGGGGGTTAATACTGTGGGTTCACTGTCACACACTTTTTAATGGACTTTATGAAAAGACAAAGTACATGGAGGTAGATACAATGAAGACAGTTTTTTAATCAGGGAAAATACCCTTACTGACGTGCATATGCGTTACCATGGGTACATGTATGCAGTAGCATAAATAGGTTTGGGATATACATGGCCTTATCAGGATCAATGATGAGATGGTGGACGGATTTCAAGATCAGCAGATGGATTTATTATTGGTTTGGCTGTTGCTAAAATCATATTTCTGCTATCATACTCACTCTAACTGGTCACTGTGCACTACACTTGTCTTTTTTTTAGGTCAATGTTTGGTTTTAATAATGTTTGATGTTGTTATTTTAATGCTTTTATTCTATGTAAGGTGACCTTGGGTGACTTGAAAGGCGCCAAAAATAAAATGTATTATTATTAGCAAAAAGTTCCAACAAACAGCATAAAAATTGACACACAAGAAACAAGCAACAGATTTGGGGACACAATGGAAAGTGACACATTTTTAAAACAAAAAAAATATGACAAACCTAGTATTATTAGCATTTGCGTGAAATTTAGGTCTGGCGACTGGCTATGCAAATCCAGGGTGTCCAGCGCCATTCTGTGGATGCCCCTCATTTTTGATTTAAAATTATGACAGATTCAGAAACTGCTTCCTCACCTCAAATATTTTCAGAACTATTGTCATGATGTAAGAGAAAGTTTACAAGTGAGCCTCCATGTTAATCCGATTTCAAATTTGGAAGTTGACAGCTCATAAGTGAAAGGCGCATGCCCATCGAGCATTCAATGCTGGAAAGCAGGGCAAACCTCTTGGACCCAAAAACGCCCCTGTGGACACATACCATAGCTGCTTCCTGCTTTGCTACAGTGCAGACGCTCCTCCTGCTTGCTCTCTGCTTTGCTCTTATTTTTCCTATTTTTCCTTCTTGTCAAAAACTTCCACTCATTTAAGGAGGTTTCCTAATACAGCCAAATCATTGGAAGGATAACTTTTGACAACTCTGGATTGCAACTGCACGTTTTTTTTTTTTTTTTGGTTTTTTTTACAGCTTCTTCATGACTGCATGAGTGTGGCTCCCTCTCAGCTCAAGCCTACACTACAGTGAGTGGATATAGCCGAAGCTAACTAACAGCAGGATGCCACCCTTCTCCACAGATGATTTCCACAAGCTTTTACAGAAGATTACTTTGCTGGAAACCAAAATTCACAGACTAGAGGTAAATGTGGAGGTAAATGGACTGTGTGGAAATTACACCACGTTACCTTTCACACAAGATAGCGGACAAGAGAATGCTAACACGCAGCTAATTAGCACTGATAAGACTGCAAAGAAACAGGGGGGCTGTGTGCCTTATAATAAATATCCTTATGGAAGTCCTACCTGGAATACTCTTGGGGCAAAGCCTAAGAAGAAATCAGTTCCCTGGGACATGGGAGGAAGAGTAACAGGCAGAACTATCCGCCCAGAGATCTCTGATGCAACCGGCTGGCCGGCGTTACCATCCTCCTCCTCCTCTACTCCAGTGCAGCCGTGGACGGCTGCTAAAGGAAAAGCAAACAAAAAACCTCCCCAATAACAAACTGTCAAACTGCAGAACAGATCTGTTGCACTATTGCAGGATTCTGTATCTCCCTCTGATGACCTGGATAACCGCTCATCGTCACAACAAAGGGTAAGGTCTGAGAGTAAATCAGAAGCTAAAAGGCCGCAGGAAAAGCTAATGACTGGGCCTCAAATTCTGATTGTGGGAGATGCCACTGTAAAAGATATGAGAGGCATGTGCAGTGAAAACATGCAAGTTCTCTTTTCCCAAGGACATGGTTCCTGACATGACGGGAAGAATCCTGGGTATTGTGGCAGCAAATCCAACTGTCAAAAAGATCATTTTGTGTACCGGGACTAATGATATTGTGAAGCAGCAGTCTGAAATGCTCAAACGAAACTTTACTGATCTGTTGAACACAGTTAGCTCTCTGGATGCTGAGGTTTTTATCAGTGGCCCTCTACCGCCAGTCAGAAGAGGAGCTGAGAGATTTAGCAGATTGCTGGCACTAAGCACATGGCTTTCCACTGCATGTGATGCCCATTCAGTGCATTTTATAGACAATTTTAATTTTTTCTGGGACCGTAGGCATCTTTTTAAGCGAGATGGACTTTCCCTAAATAGGTCAGGAGTCAGACTGTTTGCTTCCAACCTATCTTTCTCCCTGCGTCACCAATCTGCTCCCTCCGCCAAGGACAAGAGACAAGAAGAACCAAAACAGACGGGAGATAAAACTCAACATGGAGAAGAGCCAGCACAGCCCCCAGCTGAAGTGAGCTCTAATCAAGAGGGACGTCAGAGCGAACAGGAAGAGGATACTGTGCCCCAACACCAAAAAGTGCCTGCGAGGATCCACTTTCTTCACCCCCCCAAACCTCCACCCCCCCACCCAGGTCACCATCCACCATGGGTGCGTTGTCCCCCTCCTTCCCTCTCTTGGAGTTCACTGACCAGATGAACAAGCTGTTCACCACTGGGACTCAACTTACCCCCCGCCCTACCCTAATTTTCTCTCCCCTCATTACCCCGTGACCCCTCAGCCCCTCGGCCATCTCCAAAATCAAAACAGCCACCACCCCCACCCCTTCCACATCATCATCTGACTCATTCTCAGCCTCCCCAAGCTGACAAGAGCTCAGCACACTCAGTTGTTTCTGTCCCCAACTGATGTGTTCTGGGTCCAGGCTCCAAAGATGTCACTCCTGACTGTTCCCAGGAAAAGTCGAGGCCCAGTGTACTGGAGGCCTCTTCAGTTCATGTCATGATGGGTAATAGAAGAAGAATGTTTAAATTGCCAAGAAACAGGGTAATGTCAAATTTAACATTCATTCCATGTCAGCTGCAGTCAGTTTACAGTTGTAAAGATAATGCTTTTAACACCAAATTTAGCATTATTAGGTCATTAGCAGGGAAATAATTTTTAATCAATGATTTTATCATCAAGCACAACCTTGACTTTATGTTTTTAACTGAAACTTGGTTAGGCCAAGATAACAGTGCAGCAGTTCTTATTGAATCAACACCTCCCAACTTTAGTTTCGTGAGTGAAGCTAGGGTGGATAGGAGAGGAGATGGAGTCGCCATTTTGTTTAATGAAATGTTCCAATGCAAGAAAATGTTGTATGGAAATTTTAACTCTTTTGAATATGTTGCTGTTCAGTCGAGATCCTCCTGTCGAGCAATACTATTAACTATCTACAGGCATCCAAAATATAACACACAGTTTTTTGATGAGTTTTCCAAACTGCTCTCTATCATCTGCATTGATTTTGACTGTGTTATTGTAGCGGGTGACTTTAATATTCATGTTGATAATGTGAAAGATGGATGTGCAAAAGAACTCATGAATATTTTGGATAACTTTGGACTTTCTAAACATGTAACAGATTCAACATATAACAAGGGGCATATATTAGATCTAATTATTTCCAAAGGTCTAAACATTTCTTATGTTGTGGTGAATGATGTTGCTCTTTCTGATCACTACTGTGTTCTGTTTAAGATGACCATTCCTGCTAGCATTAGCAAAGGTGAAGCAGAGGTGATAAGAAAGCGGTGTATTAACGACACCACCAGTACATTATTCACTCAGGCTTTTACACCATCACCAACTCTGCCCTTATCCTCTGTTAATGACCTTGTAAATAGTTTCAGCTCCAATGTTATGACTGTTATGGATGCCATTGCTCCGATTAAGACCAAAGTTATCTCTGGAAGGAAAAAGTCACCATGGAGGAACGCCACACTGGTCAAAGCTCAGAAAAGAGAGTGTAGGTAGGCTGAACGCAGATGGCGAAAAACCAAACTTCAGGTTCATTATGACATCTATAAAGAGAATCTTCACATCTATAACCAAGAATTGAAAAGGGCAAGGCAGTCCTTTTTCTCTGAGATTATCAATAAAAACACCAACAATGCCCGCACCTTATTCACTGTCGTTGACAGACTGACAAACCCCTCACCATCTGTCCCTCCTGAACTGCTGTCCAACAAGTCATGCGATGACTTTGCAGCTTTTTTCACTGATAAAATTCAGAGGATAAGACAAACAGTAAGTGGCTCTACCTCAGGAAACATGGTTATGTCACCTGTTCCTCCTTACTGTCTAATAAATCTAGAACATTTTCAACTCTTAGATCATGCATTTCTGACAGAAACTGTTCAGCACTTAAAGTCCACGACCTGCTGCCTTGGCATGCTGCCTACAAGCTTTTTAAAAAATGTTTTTAATTGTGTTGCACCAGAAGTATTGCAGATAGTAAATACTTCTCTTCGATCAGGGCATTTTCCCGAGGCCTTGAAAACTGCAGTAATTAAACCTCTTTTAAAAAAGCCTAATCTGGATGCCTCAGTAATAAGTAACTTTTCAACAGGCCCATATCAAACCTAACATTTTTGGCAAAGATCATTGAAACGGTTGTTTATCAACAAATTTACTCCTTCTTGATGCAAAACAATCTCTTCAGTGTCTTCCAGTCAGGATTTCGACCACACCACAGCACTGAGACTGCACCCATTAAAGTTTTAAATGACATACATCTTAAGAGTGATGCATCGAAAACTTCAGTTTTGGTATTACTGGATCTCAATGCTGCATTTGACACGGTTAATCACGACATACTGCTTGACAGATTGGAGAAGGGGGTCGGACTTTCTGGTACTGTGCTAAATTGGTTCAAATCTTACCTAAAAGACCGGGACTACTTTGTGTCATTAGGTAATTATGAATCTGAGTGAACAAAGATCACATGTGGGGTTCCTCAAGGCTCCATTCTTGGGCCACTTTTGTTCAATATCTATATGCTCCCCCTCGCTCAGATTATGGTGTACCATAACATCTCCTACCACACTTATGCTGATGACACACAACTCTACATTACAGTGTCACCACATGACTACAGTCCCTTACAGTCACTGAGTGAGTGTATCCAACAAATCGATCAGTGGATGGGCCAGACTTTCCTTCAGCTCAATACAGAAAAGACAGAAGTCATTGTGTTTGGTCCAAAAAATGCAAGGCTTGAGGTCAATGATCAACTTGCCTCAGTGACACTAAAAACTACAGACCAAGCCAGAAATCTTGGTGTACTTATGGACTCAGACCTGAATTTTAACAGCCACATAAAGACTATTGCTAAATCAGCCTATTACCATCTTAAAAACATAGCAAGAATTAAGAGATTTCTGTCTAAACAAGACACTGAAAAACTTGTTCATGCATTTATTTTCAGTAGGTTAGATTATTGTAATGGTGTCTTTACAGGTCTCAGTAAAAAATCAATTAGGCAGCTGCAGCTCATCCAGAATGCTGCTGCCAGAGTCCTGACCAACACCAGGAAAATGGACCATATCACACCTGTCCTTAAATCACTGCACTGGCTCCCTGTGTGTAAAAGTATAGATTTTAAAATCCTGTTACTGGTCTACAAGTCACTGAATGGTCTTGGGCCTAAATACATCTCAGAGCTTCTTGTTGGGTATGAAGCATCTAGACCCCTCAGGTCATCAGGGACAGGTTTACTCAGTGTTCCCAGGGTCAGAACCAAGCAGGGTGAAGCAGCATTTAGCTTCTATGCTCCTCACCTGTGGAACAAACTCCCTGAACATCTGAGGTGTGCACAAACTGTCAGCTCATTTAAATCAGGGCTGAAAACATTATTGTTTACTGCAGCTTTCCCATAAAACTTCATTTAATCACTGTAACTTTTAGCTATTTTATCTGCTTGTTTTATTGTTTTTAAAATAGAGTTTTACTAATGTTTTTAATGTAATGTTTAAATTTTAATGTTTTTGTTTGTAATGTATGTCTCTGCTTCTGTAAAGCACTCTGAATTGCCTTGTGTACGAATGGTGCTATACAAATAAACTTGCCTTGCCTTGCCTTGCCTAGATCTGTATTGCCCTAGGTGCTTTTACCTTGTCCATTATTTTCTCAGACCACCACATTTTGTTGTGTATTATGTTATAGTACATATATAGTTACATCAAAAAATATTTAATTATGCACGTATTTAGAGTGCTATAGTGCTAAATTTGCAGGTCAGTGTTTTACAATTTTTTACTATCTATCATTTTTCTGTGCGTGCATGTGTGTGTGTGTGTGTGTGTGTGTGTGTGTGTGCATGTGTGTGTGTAGTGACTATGGTTTTGAACGGTCCCACATGGAAGACAATCGGTGCATTGCTGATTTCTGGCATGATCCAGATTCACCACTGGAGGACTGCCATCTAGGGCAAACCCACGCATCCAGCACTGGGTCTGTGCTCACACACACACACACACACACACACACACACACACACACACACACACACACACACACACACACACACAGAAACACTTACACACAGACCTAAATAATTTGTTTTTGGGAAACATGAGAAATAAGAATATTCATTTTCAGAACTGCATTTCAGAATTTCATTTTTAGAGAAGCTTGATAGCAGTCTCATGTCTATGTGTGAGCTATGTATGCTATGCAACATGTGCTTAACATAGCTTAACATAAAGTCTGGAGGGAGAGGAAAACAGTTAGTTTGTTGCTGTCAAAAATATAGGCACTTCCTCTAAACCTACAAATTTTGTTTTTATATGTTTGTTTGTGAACATATCAAATTAATTAGATATAATGTGTTTTACAACCTCCGGACTCTTACACTTGCACTGTCCTCTGCTTTGTTTCAGCTACAGGAAGGTGATATCTAACATGTGTGAAGGGGGACTAAACAAGCACCAGAGTGCCAAACAGCACAGCTGCCCTCTGCTGCCCCCTAAAGGATTACAGGTGGGCATCAAAGGGCAGATGTTGGCTGTGGCGCCTGGTGATGACATCACATTTGTTGTCCACCAGGAACAGGTAGGATAAAAGCTGTTTTCTTGTCAGTTCATCCTTTTCTTCCTTCCATTTAGTTGAAATCTGTTGAAAGTTCTAGTTCTTTCCCACCAGGGTGACACCAGCAGCACCAAGTACCAGGTGGACCTTGGCGATGGGGTTCGGGCCATCTACCAGAACCTGACAGTGACAGATGAGCCCATCCAGCATCGCTACAAAAATCCAGGCATTTACAAGGTCACAGTGAAGGCCGAGAACATGGCAGGGCACGACAAGGCCACCATGTACATCCAGGTCACAGGTCTGCCACCCAGACAGTCACTCAGTGTTTTTATGTGGTGATAAGACAACTGTGCATACTTTTTGGAAGATCTTTAGAGGGCAAGTTGAAGGCAAGTTTAAAGTTTTTAGAGGACAAGTCCAAATTAAGTCTCAAGTCTGTAAAGGACAAGTCAAAGTTATATCTCAAGTCCTTTTTTAAGACAAATCTCAGACTCTTCAACTCAAAAAAACTTTTTTTTTTTTTTTTTTAATCTTCTCCATTAATACTTGTTGTTCAAATAACAACAGCACAATTAAGAAATCATGCCATATTCTTTAATAAAATGGGGCATTTAATGTCCAGGTGTAAGAAGGGAATCAAAGCATTCGTACGTGTCAAAAAGGTAAATGAGAATGCTCAAAATAAAGGTGCAGCTGTGTGAAAAGCCCCATGATAAGTTTCTGTCTGTTTAAAACATAGTAATGTTTCTAATCATCATTTCTCCTGGCTTTGATTTTAAAACATATGTGTCCGGTCATATTAAGACAAAGTTAGGGCTGATCCTGAACATGACTTTTTAGCAGAAGCAGTGTAGTGCATGAGGGATCAGATTTCACATATGTATAGATGGAAGGTGAGCATAAAGGCATACTATGCAGGATTTGTTTGTTACTGATTGAGAGTGGAGGGGTAACCGGCCTTGGGAAGGCTGGTTATCTCGGGGAGCCAATGAAGATAACAATTGTTTTGGGTCAGGCAGACACTGCAATTTCCATCTGCCTTGAGTCTCTCTGAGTCTCCCGGTGGCTTTGCTTCAAACATGCCCGAATTTGGTGACCAATTTCAGCCGAGCCGGGCTGGCAACTTTCTTCAAGTTGACACCCATCTTGCGAAGGAGTTCATAAATCGCATCCAGCCTGCAATTTTGATCAAGAATCGCATCCTGCCAGCGATTGAGCTCACATATCGCTTGAGTCTGAGTGTTGACACCCCTGCACATTCCGTCAATCATGATGGGCAGCTTCTCAATTGCCAAAAGTGCTGCCAACATCTTCCGAACTTTGCGATAAATTAGGAAGCTGCTAACTCCAAACAGCAGAATGCCTGTTATCATGATTCCAATTATGCACACGTCTTCAACATCCTCAATGGAAAGAATCGACAGGCGCACGATTCTCCACTTCTCCCAGGAGTCCATCGTGTATCCAGCTGCAAACGTTCCATCAGGGCAGGCGGGTTCTCCTTTACCCAGTCTCTGTCGAGAAAAATTGGTCGATTGCTTTGAGATAATACACCCTCAGGGAGGCATCTGTGTACAGCCATATGGTTTCTTGACTGCCGTTGCAGTTCTCTTCAACATCCTCATGGGGCGAAAACAGCAGTTCTGTTTAGGATCGCAGTTCATTCATTCAGCATCTATCACACACAAAGGACAGAATATCCTTCTGGTCTAAGATACTACTATCTAAAGACTCATAAATTCGCCAGCCACAGGTAAGCAAAATGTTTGTCTCTTAAATTTTACTATAAGTTGAAGTGAATATTACATGAAACAATGTCTGAACGGGTGCTGCAATGCTGGCAATGTTTGTCTTAAAGCCCAGATAGACCATGGTTCTCTACTGCTTGGAGATTACTTCATCAGGAGATCAGCAGATGGCAGCGCCAGAGACCGGCAAGCCAGGGCTGGCTAGTACATCACCGGAGCTACCATTCTCTTTTCTCCTGGCCCAGTAGTCTCCTAGTGGCAGGGATTGAGACTGAGAAGCCAACCTAGCACTGTCAGTGGCCACCAGCCCACTATTTGGTTCATTTTCTGTAACTGGTGTAGCATGAGTAAAATTTTATGCTGTAATGCTTCATTCACACACTTTTTTCACAGCGTAGGAAAGCAAATCATTAACATCAGATGAGTGACAGTTTTATTCAGCTTATTTTCAGTAACATTAAGCAGTGTAATGTTAGTATAAAAGCATGGTTGGTTGATGAACTCATCCAGCATTGCTACAAAAATCACAGTAAAGGCCAAGAACATGGCAGGGCACGACAAGGTCACCATGTACATCCAGGTCACAGGTCTGCCTCCCAGACAGTCACTCAGTGTTTTTTTTGTGGTGATTAGACAACTGTGCATACTTTGTCTTTTTGGAAGATCTTTAGAGGGCAAGTTGAAGGCAAGTTTAAAGTCTTTAGAGGACAAGTCCAAATTAAGTCTCAAGTCTTAGTCAAAGTTATGTCTCAAGTCCTTTTTTTTAAGACAAATCTCAAAGCATAGTTGATTTAGCAAGCTAGCTAGCCAACTAGCCAGCCATGGCAGGTTTGTACCGAGGAAAAGGAAGGTCACTTCATCAATTTGACTGAGGAACAGCAGTGTGTGTAGGACATAAGCCATAAAATTGATGGGTATCGTCATTGGGTATTTTGCTTACATGTTAAAATGTCGGAACATGTGCCACCACCTTAGCAACAACCTGTAACATTAGATACACGGCAGACTGTCTGTGGATACCACAATATTTAAATTAATTGCTGAAGGAATGTTTTGAGAAGAAAATGGAAATAACACTTCTGATTTCCTGCAGATATCAATCTGAGAAATAGGAAATAAGACACAAGACACAGAATTACATAATACAGAATACACACAGAATAAAAAGTGCCAGAAGCATTATTGGTGATCAGTGGTGTAACTTTAAAAAATGGGTTTGGTTAACTCGAGCTGCAAAAAAAAAAATTTTTTGTCGGTTTATTGTAAACATTCTCTGTAGCTACCAGGAATTGCAACTCTGATAACATTTTGACAGGTGACGGGAATTTCGCTCTGTTAGTCTGTGTTTCCACCGAATAATTCTTATTTGTTAGTTAGTTTGTAGTAGTCAGTCCGTAGCATGGTTTGTAATTGCTCAGTAGTCATAGCCTTCTCAGAACAGTGACAGCCACATCATGGTACACATGGTAGAGTAGTGGGCACTGCATTTCTGGTATGCGTTCTAATCCAATATGTGATAATTGTATACACCCTCACATTCGGTGCATGCAAAAAAAATTGTCTACTGTGATGTAACATTTGACTTTTCATTTTAGCTTTTGTGTTGGATTTTCCTGTTCTTTATGGAGAATTTCAACTTCAACTTCATTTTAAGAAAGAATACCATCGAGTGGCTACTTGAAGAAGAAGCTTTCTTGCCATTATGTGATAACTATGCAAAAGATGCTGCAATTCATGTTGCTTCATTTACTATTTTTGTGTCATGGCAAAACAAATTTTGTCATGTTGTCTGTATATCTGTACTGTAATTTGTTTTTTTGTCTTAACATATACTTGTTCAGCTTCATTACTCTTGCAGTTGTTTTTTTGATTGTTTTTAAGATGTACCAAGTTATATTTACTTTGATCACTGCCATTACACAAAAAGCAAGAGCTTAATGTTTCCATTTTCTTACCAGTTTTGCATGTTTCAGATACAAGAAGATGTCAGTATTGACGGTGATGATCATCAGCATATTTGACTCAAACTTAAATGCTATATTGTAGGCAACTGGACTTACTTGTGTTTCTTGAAGACGTTTCACCTCTTATCCAAGAGGCTTCTTTAGGTCTAACTGACTGGTGCGGAGTTGCAGGCTTTAAACCCTGTTTGGGTGTGACAGAGTCGTTGAAGTCACATGTGAGTCATTGACTCACCTGGCCAGTGTGTGTCATCAGGGTTAGATGGGTCCAGGTGTGAATGGATGCTAAGGTATCTGGGGAGGGATCTGAAGACGGCATTGTAACCTGATGTCTGCACAGCTCACACTGTTACAGGAAACCTGGTTTCAAAACACTGTAAATCCCAGAGGACTTTATAGACTAAACGACATGGAAAAGGCATTGCAAACTTCTTTCCTCCAGAATTGTCCTGTTAAGCTAAGCTACAGAAGATAAATTGCAAATAACCTCCATTACCTGTAATGTCCTTATTGTAACCAACTTGTATATAAATCCACAGATGCTACTACAAATTTCAAAGCCCATGTCGTAATGGGAGATATGAACTTCTGCTGAAGAAACACCCTTAATTGTCATGACACATCAAGTGCAAAAAGATATCAGTGAAAACTTGCGACAAACCAATTTCCATTTAAACCAATTTCCATTTAACCTAAGATTGACAAATTTGTCCACCTAAACTTCAATAACAGGTAATAGTACCATGGAGGATGAGGCAGAGGGTGTTGTCGAAGAGGCAGAAATCTGGAAACAGGTAAGCACACAGTCCAAGCAGAAGAACCACAAGGGGACAGGCTATAGGTGGGTCGAGGCTAGGGTCAAGATGCCAGCAGGTAAATACTCACAGGGCGCACACACAGTGGTGAGTGTGGCGACACAATAAAAATCTCTTGACTGCAGGAAACCACAGGTAAGCAGATAGAACACTCACAATGTATAGTCATTGTCGAATGGTAACAGCAAGCAGCCACAGGCAAACAGGAACCAAGGATGCGGAAGCAGATCTTGTAGTCAGGGACAGAAGGTTGGTGCATTTAATAGGAATCAAACAAAGCAGGTAGGTCGAAGAGAGTCCGGGTCAGCAACGGGAAATCAGTCCAGAATAAAATGTTTGAGAGTCTCACCTGAGTGGCGAAGAACAATGTGGCAATAAGTGTCTGTGAAGCTGGGCTATATTAACTGGCTCTGACTGATAAGGAAGAGGTGAACTGAGTTCCCTAGATGAGGTTTGTGTGAAATAGTGCTGAACACTGTTCCTGTAGTTTTAAGTAGTGATGTTACGTGCTGTGCCGATGCTTCGAAGCGCATGTTGAGTAATCCAGGAAGTGTTTCCGTGATGCTTGTATCAAGGCTTGTATCGTTTCAGCTGAGTGACGTCACTGATGACGTCTGAAGGCTCACTTCCCGGCTGTACCATGTCACTGGTTTGGGAAGTGGTTCAGATCTTGGCGCGAGGTTTTGACAGAAGTGACACAGAACATGAATATTACCCCTCCTGCCGTTATTATATGACACTACACTGAGTACAATTTTTGGCCAAATGATTGGTTTACACACACAGGATGCATTCACAAAACAATGACAGTTTATTATACATGTATGTGATACAGTATAGTCATAATATACTCACTAGAAAATACACTATATTGATATTAACAAATTATATGGTCATACATTTTTTTCATTATTTATCGTCATTTCCAACAGCCGTTACTGACACAAATACAGTGTATCACAGATTACATGGTTAAGATCACAGCCGCCTGTTTTACACACTTTGGCCATCAGGTGGTTTCGTGTGTGCATGAAGCCTCGAGAAATGAACCCGTTTCTGAACCAATTTGCTGTAAAGCTTCAATGCTTCATGAAGCTTCATCTCACCATCACTAGTTTTAAGTTGTTTGAAATGAATATGAACATAACTAACTATAAGACACTGGAAATGATTGCCATTTAATTTTCATGTAATAATTAACATAGAGTAAAGTATACCACTCTGTGTTATACGTTGTAAATGGTCATGAAAATTCTGTCATGGTTCCATGAAAAGTCATCAAAAAGACTTTTTTTTTTTTTTCAATGAAAATGCACAGGAACCCTGATATTTCTTTTTAAATTTTTAACACTGAAATACAGCCATTTTATAATTGAGATAAGAATTTACATAAGGATAGTTTAAATTACATTTCAGGATAGTTCTGTAATAAATTAAGTTATGTTAAACCCTTGTATCATGCTATTGCCTTGTATACTGTGTATCACCTTGTATAAATTGTGTAATAAACATCTTAAGATATGACTGGAAAGTTTTGTTCTTCTAACTGCAATTCTAACATTTTTTGACTCAAATCATTACTGGGACCTCCACAGAGAATTGCAAATGGGTATTTGATATCCATGAATGCATACTGACACTGCGGCTGAATATTTTCTGTAACAATTAGGCCATAATTTTGCACTTGACAATAAACAGTCCAGCCAAATACTTGGTTATGACCTAGTATTGTTTCAGGAAAATCCTGCATAGTATTCCTTTAACTAGCAGCTCTTGACACTGTAACTAGGCTGACTACATCAATCTATCTATCTATCTATCTATCTATCTATCTATCTATCTAAATATTCCGAATTTCATACCTGCAGTACATTTAAAAAAGAGCTGGGATTGGGGCAAGAAAACACTGGGTAATGTGTGGAATACTAAAAAAAAAAAATCCAAAAAAAAAATAAAAATACACCTGCAAATAATTGCAATCTGTTTTTATGTGTTTTACACAGCATCACAACTTTTTGGAGTCTGGTTTGAGTAAAATTAGAAGAAGTTTCATTGTACATTACTTTAGTTTGGTTGGATCCAGGCACAGGCATGGTGGATATAAAAAGACAAATACACTACATAGGCTGTGTCTAATAATGAATACAGTAGACAAGTGAAAACAAATTAACTATAGTCTTAAATATTGATACAGAGCTCTTATGATAACAAAAAGCAGTAACTAGCACAAGTCCAACTCTGGTGTCACTAACTGTAGGTCTTACCACCCAGACATCCCACAACATGTCAGTAGCCTGCACACTCTCTTGACCTAAAAGTTGTTTGATGCCTAAAAGAGATAAAGATGATAATAAACTTAATTTTTGTCATTTTTATTGAATTTTAGCATATAAGGCAAATCTATGGTGTTTCAGTCAGCGGGGTTTGGAGGTTCTTCATAATAATGATAATAATAATAATTAAAGCTGCAAGCAGCATTGAACGGGCCCTCGCACCCTCACGCAACTCGAGGGCGCTGGCAGGACGCCGGCGCATGCGGACGTTCATTCCTGCCGAAGGCAGACCCCTCACTCAGGACTTACATGTCATATCCCTCAAATCATACGAAGACATGTAATATTGCCAGTAGGTGGCACCGTACTAATAACCACGTATTGGTGTATAGATGTGTTCAGGGCAGGATTGTCATCAATCCTGTGAAGTTTGGGGAATATTGGAACATGTATGGTGAAGTTGCAAACAAGTTATAAGCAAAATCAAAATGGCGGACTTCCTGTTGGGTTTGGCACATGCCTCCAAGAGGCTTTTTTACACGTCTTTCAGTGATGCACGTGCGTACCAAGTTTCATAGATGTAGGTCGAACCAGCATCAGGGGCTGCTTCGTAGAAAATTTGTAGGGGGCGCTGTTGAGCCATGTTGGCACACCAGAGCAGAAAAATCACATCAGACAACACAAATCGGATACTGTCATATGTGTGCCAAGTTTCATGACTTGACAAGCATCCCTTACCCCTCAAAATCTGCTTCGTCTTTTATGGCGAATTAGGCGTGGCCATGGTGACCAAACATCACTAAGCTTGATGGCTGGTCTCAGGAGTGACTCCACATCACGCTCGCCAAATTTCGTGCGAATCGATCAATTTTCCTGTCACCTGATTTTTCTCTGTTTATAGCGCCCCCTATTGGCCAAAATCTGCCAAATTTGGTACAGCCCCTCTGGTTGACCTTTGAAACAAATTATTCGAGTTTGACATTGATAGCTTTTACTTTGACAAAAATATGCAACAGTATATGTTTTCTAGCTAGCAGAAGAAAACTGTTTATTTTTAGCTAGCGCATTTTTTGGAGTAGCAAAATTCTTTTGATAACTTTTGGTCACATCAGTCTGGAGATTGGATGTGCAAAGTTTCATGAAGATGGAGCTTAAACGCTAGGAGGAGTTCGAAAAAATAGGTTTTTGATGTGTAGTGACTTACAAAGAGAAATATGCAGTGGGAGTGGGCGTGGCCTATATCAGAAGATGCAACTCTATCTAGGGAACATGTGGATGTAAAGTTATGAAGATGTGATTGAAAATGTGGAAGTTACAGGTTAAAATGCGTTTGCGTCCGTTATAGCGCCACCTAGTGGAGAAGACACACAATTTTTGCTATGGTTGGTCTGTATGCTATTCTCTATATACCCTGTGAATTTCACGGCCCTCAGCATAATACTTGAGCTGAAATAAATGTTTGTTGTTTATCTTGTAATAAGCCACTTTTACCAGTCGTGATTAACTTCAAGATATGACCTCAGGAGGGGCCCATAATCATACTCACCAAATTTCGTAAAAATTGGTGCAGCCATTTACGAGATATAAGTTTCCCATACTTGCGGCGCCCCCTAGTGGCTAACATTAGCCAAATTTGGCTCAACCTCTCAAAGGCACACGAAAAGCAAGGATGTCAGATTTGGTGTTGTTAGCATTTATTTTGACCAAAATATGCCACAGTTCGCCTTTTTATAGCTAGCTAGAAAATTTTATTTGTTAATAATTTGCGCATATTTTGACCAATGAAAATTCCTTTGATAAGTTTAGATCAGGTCCAGCTGCAGACTGTACGTGCCAAGTTTCACGCTGAACGAACAAAACCCCAAGGAGGAGTTCGAAAAAGTAGGTTTTCCAGTTTTCGCGATTTTGCTCAAAAAATTTATCAGCGGAAATGGGCGTGGCCCTGCCCAGGTGATTCAGCACTATTCAGGGAATCTGTTGATATGAGGTTTGTGAATGTGCGACATATGGTCTGGGAGTTAGAGCCCAAAATATTTTGAAAATTAGTAGGGGGCGCTAATGAGCCATTTTTGTGCACATTGTCATGGAACCCCTAACATACGTAAATTTTCACCACTTCTGACGAGTCTGTGAAGTTTCATGAGTTTTCGAGTATGTTACGGCCCCCAAAAAGGCAATTGATTTCGGATAAGAAGGAGAAAAAGAAGAAGAAGAAAAATAATAATAATTCCTTGCATTTCAATAGGGTCCTCGCACCGCTTGGTGCTCGGGCCCTAATAATAATAATAATAATAATAATAATTATTATTATTATTATTATTATTATTATTATTATTATTATTATTATACTTTGAGAAGATGGCTCTGTCTCTTTGCAGCTTTAAAACTCAAAGAGCTGCTCCCTTATGTTGGTTTAAGCTTATAATGAAGACAACATCCATTTATTTTATGCAGATTAGATCATTAGGTTTGGCCTCAGATAGTGTACTTCTCTTATTTAAAATGCTTGTGTAAACAAATTGATACTGAAGTGACTTTGACTTGCAATTTAAAGACATTCAAAACTAAAGTGGATGTTTTCCTTGCTAACAGCTCCTCTACAGGAAGTGCACCTGGAAGTGGTTCCTATCACTGGGAGAAACCATGAGGTCAATCTGACAGCCATAGTTCTTCCGACTGAGGCCAACTTGTCCATCTTCTACTGGTGGATAGGAGACAACCTGCGGGTAAAGGACATACAATTTTATCTTATGGCATTAACAGACGTCAAATATAGTCATTTATTACATTTTGTCACAAATGTATTCACAAGAAAGCTACAATATTTTTTTGGGCAACTCTGGGCCAGTAAAACAAACACTATCACCTTCTAAAGTTGTTAAGTTAACATACTAGCAAAATGATGTTAACTATTAATAAATCCAATATTAATTAGCAACATTATCATTCATTTGGAGTCATATGTGTCCACCTGATGAACGTAAGCCCAATATTCTCTCTCCATTTAGCTCTGTTTTTGATTGTTACCTACTCCTGAGAACAATATCTGTCTCTTTAATTGTGAAATGCTTCACTAGGTTCACTAAGTAGTTGCTAACTTTGTCCATCTCCTGTTTGCTGCTGAGCAGTATTTTGTAGCATTTTAGATCATTTTTTCGAATAACGGGTGATTGCTGTTGCTATTACATCCACTATGAGTATTGCGAGAGTGAACAAAAACAACGAATTTGCAGCCAGACAACTAAACAGTGAGCTGAAGTTAACTTTAAAGCTCTGTAAAGCTGAGGGAAGCTGCAGATCCCACTGATAATCCTCTATAGCTTCATGGCTCATAGGAGCTACCCCCTTTCACACTGTCACATTGTTTTCACTTTGTTAAATTATGGCGCTATTGTTAAAACCACTGACAGTTGACAGTTTAAGCCCATTTCATCATGTCATCAAGGAAGCCATTTTTTTTATCTCAGACTTTTCAGACACACCCTGTATACACTGTTGACGTACGTAACAGCCAGCCTGTGACTTTCTCCTGTAGCCTACGCTGACTCTGCAGAACAGCCTTCTGACTCGTTTCCCAGAGACAGGAGAGGTTTCAGTCACCGTCCAGGCTTCTAATGGCCGAACTACAGTGCAGGATACCAGGACAGTTCAAGTCTATGGTAACAAAGACATTTGAAAGAACCTTATTGTAACATTGGGTTGATACAGCAACATACAGAAATAAGCATAATAGAGAGCATTTTTGCATTATAAATATTTTTTTGTTCTTTTTCTTTTTAGTTATTTTGATAAAGACTGGTTTTGTTTTTTTTTGTTTTTTTGGGGGGGGGGGGGGGGTCAGCTACATAGGTTATAGATAATTTAACAAAAATGTGAATTAAATATAAGAAATTGCTGTGGCAGCTTCTTATGTCCAAGCAATTACCGTGATATAAAAGAAAAAAAAAAATCATGTTATCTTTGGAGCTTAATCACATAAAAGCTGACAGCCCTGCTTAGAATATAGTACAAACTCATCTGTTACTGTTGATGAGTGTGTCACACGATGAATTTTGCCAGATTTCTTTTTATAAACAGATGGGCTTGTTTTTTTTTTTGTTTTGTTTTTTTAAGTAGCAGTAGTATTAGTTACTGTTTGAAACAGTAAGGTTAATTTTAATGTGAGAATAATGACTGGGATCCACTTAAGTTTAAGTAATGTAATTTGATTGTAGTTGAATGAACTATATGCCTCTTCTCAAATTAATTTGTTTTCCCGCACACACTCCTGTACATCTTTGTATGCTAAATCTTTGCACATATTTCGGACACTGGCAAACTACCTCCATCTGTTAATGCCAACAGTGCACATATGCATTTCCAGATTGAATTATCCACACGTTCCCCCCAAGCTGATAGCCAGCAATGCACATCTGTCCATTCAGTACACATCTGTGTGCATACATTGTGTTTTGACATCTGTAGTTTCTATCGTATTTGCTGTGTAATCTTCAGCAGTCAGTATGCAACATCTGTGTATGATTTTATACAAATACAGTATTACAATAATGATGACTGCTAATCACTCCTCTGTTCTGTCCCAGATAACTTTCAGGTAATCCCTCTGAGTTTTAGCACAAACCTGGACAGCTTCAACCCAAACATCCCGGAGTGGAGACGGGACATTGGCAAGGTTGTCACCAAAATACTCATTAAGGTAGGACCTTAAAGTTAAGTTTAAAATTATGCTTTCCTTAAGTAACTGGTCATAGTGTGTCGTGATACTGGAAATTTAGTAGTCTATATGTGAGTGAAATTACATGATTCTCAATACCCAATATGATACCACGGTAAAACTACAACAAAAAAATAATAAATAAAACATTTTAAAAAAGTCCAGTACTTACATACAGTAAGTCAGTATAAAAACATTAAAATTCATATTAAAATACTTCTCCAGCATCGTTGTTGTTGTTCAACACTCGTACATATAAGATGTGACAGTAGGTCTTTGCTGTAGGCTATTGTGGTAGGCCTCCTCCACTGTGACTGAACGCTGGGTAAAAAGTTATAATCAATATTTTTGCATGCACAAAATATTCCAGTTTCTGCTCTTATTCTGAAAAAGACAACATTTCCACTAAGTTGCTTACATGGCAAATGAAAATGAATGTTCCATTAATACTTTACACCATGCAGGACTGCATACTTGGCTTTACGTGCCCCAACATGTTGTTTACCATGTCAACATATAAAACAGAAGAACCTCTGGAGCAGCTTGTCATTTTGCTTCTTTGCATTGAAATAGGATTTTTTTTCAAAGTTTGCTACAAATGAGGAATGTTAGTGTGCATGTAAACATACCTAATGATGTGTGGAGCATTTTCCCAGAAGTGAAACATTTTTCAACACTGGCAAACAGAAAAAATGGCAAAGTTGCAGTGCTCAGTGCCTCTTCAAGCTAATGGCAATTGTAGCATAGTTATCCGATTGCAAAGAATAAACTAAATATACAGGCTTCAGGAAAAAAAAAAGCTTTTTGACAAGTCAAGGCACTGCTGTTGCTGTAGCTGCACTTGTCACCATTTTTCTTCCATGCTGGTAGAGGCTCTTCCTTTGGCATTTATAAGCAGACTAGAACAGTTGAAAAAAAAAGAGTACCATCATGTTTTCACAATTTTGACATCGACATTGGAACTAAAGTATCGGTTCAGGTGACATCCCCAGATGATACACATGGGCCACATATAGTCAAATAACCCTAACACTGATTACCTTTAAACTAGCCACCAAGCAGCATGAAACTAATAATGACTCATTAATTACCAATAACTTAAACATTAGTTACTATTTTTGTGCCCCTCCCAGGTAAAGTGATACATAACAGTAAGTATTTACTAAGTAGTCCTTGATTATGAAATTATTATTTTATGATTACTCACCTTTTTTGTGTCTCTTTAAAGTTAAGTAATGCATAATATGGAATAGTAAATAAGTAAGTAGTACCTATTACATCATCATTATCTTTACACTAACAGCAGAATTTCTAACAACTGTTGTATTCTTCATATTCAGATCACATATATTCACATTCATGATTAATATGAATATTATGATCATCATTCCATTCCAAGACTGCTGGCTTCATCAAGTTAAGGGATCTGTACGCTGGTTAGCCTGACTGTTTTCAGTCAGCAGAAATGCTAACACTGTTTGCCTCATAGGCTATGTTCACTAAATAATTCAACAGCTCTTGTTGGACACAGCTGGTATTGAAACTAAATAAGTAATTTCAGCTCCTCAATTTAATTAATATGTTTAGCTATGTTTTAAGTATTGGATGCTGGGAATAGACCATGCCGCTGCTGGTCGCTGCCCATGTGTGAGTTGCGCATGTACTCTGCTGTAGGTAGGTGGGTCCTGTCAGTCAAAATAAATTGGACAAAATTCTATGTGCAACAATTTACCTTGGAGCGCATTTTTCATAGGTTCAAGTTAAAGACTTAGGACTTTTTAAGCACATAAAAGACCTATTCCTCTCAAATTTTGTTGTTTTGTTTGTTGGGATGAGAGAAGGTCCCTCCAAGTCTGAGGCTGTGATTGTTAGCCGGTAGATGGTGGATTGCCTCCTCTGGGTTGGGAGTGAGTTACTGCAAAAGAGTTCAAGTACTTCAGAGTCTTCAAATGGAGCTGAAGATGGACAGTCCATTGGTGCGGTGTCAGCAGTGATGCAGGCATTGCGCCATACCTTTGTGGTAAAGAGAAACTGGGCTGGAAGGCAAAGCTCTTGATTTACTAGTCCATCTACAAACCCTCACCTATGGTCTTGACCTATGGTCTTGAGCTTTTGGTAGTGACCTAAAAAACACGAGATCGAAGATAAAGAGGGTCAAGAGAGTTTCCACCCTAGGGTGTTTGGGCTCAGCCTTAGAGATAGGATGAGAACCTGAGCATTCAGAGGGAGTTCAGATTAGAGATGCTGCTCCTTCACTTTGAAAAAGGTGAGTGAAGGTGGTTCGGGGCATCTAATAAAATTGCCTCCTGGGCACCTGTTAAAGGTGTTCCGGTCATGTTCAACTGATAGTAGACCAAGAACATGCAGGAGGGATTATATAATCCATCTGGCCTGGGAACACTTGGGGATTCCCCAAGAGGAGTTGGTAAACAGGTTTTTGTCCTGATAGCAGTTCATTGTTATTACCAACTTAAGTGGGCAGCTGTTCACCATCAATGGCATCTAGCACTTTGGAGAAGTGTTGTCTTTGCAGATGAAATCCCAAATTACACTGTGTCAGGCAAATGGCAGATGCCGTGTATGGCATTGTGTGGGTGAGCGGTTTGCTCAGTCTCCCTTGGTGGGGGGGTGGGGTTTATGATATGGGCTGGCATAAGCTTTGGTCAGTGAGCACTAGTGCATCTTATTGATGGCAATTTGAATGCACAGAGGTATGGTGATTCTAAAGCCCATTCATCTGCCATCATGACCTTATGTTGCAGCAAGATATGCACTGCCCCGTTTTGCAAAGATCTATACAAAATTCCTGGAAGCTGAAAACACCCCAGTTCTTGTATGGTGTTGGGAACTTGTGGTTAAAAGTAGTAAAATGGCTATCAGAAATAATTATATTTAATAAGTCGGCTGAGTCGGCTTTTATGGTTGAGGTGGAACAGCTGACTGTGTGGTGCAGGGACAAGACCTGGTCCTTCACACCACCAAGACCAAGAAGCTGATCAATGACTACAGGAGAAATAAAACTGGGTGTACAGATTGAGGAGGACCTGACCTGGTGCGACAACACCACAGCCTTAATTAAGAAGGCACAGCAGAGACTCTACTTCCTAAGACTTCTCAGGAAGAACCAGCTCACCCTGAAAACTGCTTCTGTACTTCTACTGCTACTGCTTCATAGAGAGTGTGTTGGCATGCTTTATAGGTATACGGTCTGCCAGCTGCACAGTAGCAGACAGAAGAGTGCTCCAGAGGGTCGTCAACACCACCCAGAAAATTATCGGCTGTCCTCTCCCCTCCATGGAAGAGCTGTACTGTTCCCGCTGTCTCAAAAAAGCCCAGAACATTCTGAAGGACCTGTCCCACCCAGGGCACCACCTGTTTGAATTGCTGCCCTCGAACAGGACATACAGAAAGGTCAAAACAAGGACAAATAGGTTATTAAAAACAGCTTTTATCCAAAATCACAAACTGCATTTAATGAATGCACTAAAATCTGACGGTGGAAATATGTTTGAGTGCAATACAAAGGGATTTGTGCAATAGGCTAAATGCCCTGTGTGTGTTTTGCAGTGTTTTTTAAGTGTAATATTTATTATTGTTATACTTTCATTTTTTACTATATAGTTTGTTATTGTGTTTTCATAAGCTCTTTTTTACTGACATTGGCACTGAGGAGGTTGCATTCAATTTCAGTGTACATGTACAATGATAATGAAGATATTCTATTCTATAAGAAACATTGCCAAATCAAAGATGCCCACAGAGAGAGGGGGAGGTTCTGCCTTAACTTTTGGTCAGCCAGAAGAACAGTAGAGTGAAGCAGGAGCTTTGAGTTCCATCTCTGTATGGATTGCTATGCTTAAGGTCAAATTCAAAGATATTTTAAACTGTTCTGTGTCAGATTTTCAATTTTATTTATAAAGCTCAATATCACAAATCACAATTTACCTTGCTTTACAGCATACAACATCTCTCTGTCCCTTGGACCCTCACAGGGGATAAGGACCCCCCCCAAAAAAAACTATAAAGGAGAAAAAAATGGTAGAAATCTCAGAAAGAGCAATTGAGGAGTACGAAAGAGTATTAGGGCCACTCATGAGAAAAAAAATACTAGGAGGTAGATTTTTTTTTCATCATGCACTGCGGGAAAAAAATTGAAATGTCAAAAAAGTCGAAATACAATGTTGAGAAAAAAGTCGACCTTTTGAGACTATAAGCATGTGACTGCTTCTAACAATGCCTGGCAGGCAGTTAGATGAACTGGTGAAACCATACTTCAGAATCAGCTTTTGTAACAAAGAAATTCTTTCTCTTTTAGCTCACAAACACAGTGTAGTTATCAGTATTAGGACTTTGAAGAGAGTGTGCCAAAAACTGCGACTGTTCTGAAGGATAAACCACACCAGCTTGGAAGAAGTGGCCTCATTCGTGCAGGCTGAAATAGCGGGTAATGGACAAATGCAAGCCTATCGATGGCTGCACCTGCACCTTCAGAGGGGATAAGTTGTATGACAAGATACAATCAGACATTTGATCAAGTTGTTTGATCCTGACGGTGTGGAGCTCAGGCGAGCACGTCGTTTGAGACGCAGGCATTACTGCAACAAAGGTCCCAACGCATTGTGGCATATGGACTCATATGATTGGATTTGGATCAACATTTTTCAGACCCTCCAGGATGATGGACACTTCTCTGGTGATTTCTTGGATAGGAGCCTGATCCAATTCTGCTTCCTAAACCTTGTTCAGGTAGGCTTGGAAACTGATTATGTTGGTACCCCTGTCCATCTCTCTTTCAGTCACCTGGACCAATTTAAACAAAATTATATGCAAGTAAACTTTTGATAATGTACGTTAGAGAAAGATTCAACATGATTTTTCATTTTGCTTTATTTTTACTTGTAGAGGGTAATTTCTGCAGTGTGGTGTAAGAATTTTAACTGCACTATAGGATCTGAATAAATAGAAATGAGCAGCATGTATGGCCACTTGTCAAAGTTAACTCCAAACAGCCTATCACCAGAGTAACTGTTACTGCTGCTCAATATACTGTATGCGCAGCCAGGTGCTATTGAGCATGTTAACTCACATCGGGTAATTACAGAGAGGGCTGCAGCATTGAAGGTGCTGAACCTGTAAGCACACTTGGATCAGTAATAATATCAGTAATAAGGATAAAAACATTTTTTTCAGAGAGTGAGGGAACTACGCATCCCACACTCCATTGTGATTCCCTTGATTCATTGAGAATAATCTTTTATAGCTTTTAAAATACACACACACACACATACACACACACACACTGCGTTTTAAGTGTACTGGTGCTCATGGAGAGGTTCAGTAAGACTCTTCAACAATTTGCAAACTAAATAACCTATAAATGAACTGACACTGGCATTCCTCCAACAACATTTATTTCACATATACTTGTATGGATAGCCTATTGTTATATGCATAGCCTATTGTATGTATGATGAGTTAGGGACAAGAGCCTCAATAAGAGGGGATTGTGAAGTCCAATTCAGATGCACAACATTTGCTCAAAACGTGCTGTCTGTTAAGGGGTGTTTGGAATGGAACGAGCTTCCCGTCAATATTAGAGAGTGTCCAACTTATGGGACCTTTAAATCAAAACTCTCCGAATGGATTTTAGATAAACAAACCTGCGATCATTTTTAGATTATTTGATATGTAGATATATGCTACTATACATTCCTAGCAAGCCCGAGCTCGTCTGATTATTGATATGTAGATCTATGGTACTACACATTCCTAGCAAGCCCGAGCTCGTCTGATTATTTGAAATATTCCTAGCAAGCCCTAGCTCGTCTGATCCCGAATCCTAATGAATTTTAGATAAACAAACCTGCGATCATTTTTTAGATTATCTGATGTGTAGAACTATGCAACTATACATTCCTAGCAAGCCCGAGCTCGTCTGATCCCAAATCCAAATGGTTGCTAGATTAACAAACATGTGACCATTGTTACATTTTTGGATATGTAAATCTGTGCTATTGTACAATTCAAGTAAGCCCGAGCTCGTCTGATCTCGGAAGTATAACAGGGTTGGGCTCTCTATGATTTCTTTTTTTCTATACTATATTGTGTGGATTATGTGCATTTTGTGTAAATATGGACTGTGCATTTCGTGTAAATATGGTCTGTGTATTGTTTTCTTTTATGCTGTATTGTCTTATTTGATGTTGGGGACTCCAGGTGAAATTTAGCACTTGTGCTAAGTCTGGCATATTTACATAATTTATTATGTACATTAATATGCATTGTCCCGTCTAAATAAACAAATAAAGTAAAGTAAAGTTAAATCTCAGGTTGTGTCTAATGTTTTGTTTTTATGCAGGATGAACTTGATGAAGTTGTGAGAACCTGGAATTCACACAAGATAAGAAGAAGAAGAAGAAGCTTTATTGTCACTGTAATAAATACAGAGAAATTTCGTTCGGCGCTCTCTTGTAGCAGCTACAATGTCCTTGTCATAAAATATACGGGGGGGGCAGGGGTCATGGTTCTTGCAGCAGTCTCTTCACAGCCATGGGGAAGAAGCTGTGTTTCAGTCTGTTGGTGCGGGCTCTCATGACTCTGAGTCTGCCAGAGGGAAGGCTGGTGAACAGAGAGTGTTCTGGGTGGGCGGGGTCATCCTGAATCTTTGTGGCCCGTCGGAAGAGACGGCTGGAATAGATCTCCTCTAGGTGTGGAAGTGGGGACACAGGACTCGCAGTACCTGATGTTGTTGGATGGTGGGGGGCTGGTCGTGCTCTGATGATGTCAGCTGTGTGTCCTCTGCCTGTCTGTTGTCCTCTTCAAAGCGGGAGAAAAAGGTGTTAAGCTGGTCTGGGAGAGAAGTGTCGGTGGGAGGGGGGGTGTTGTGGCATTGCTTGTAGTCAGTAATATTCTGTATGCCTTTCCACATGGAGCGGGGTTGTTCTCCCTGAAGTTGGCCTCTATCTGCTCTCTGTACTTTGTTTTAGCAGCCTTGATGCCTCAGTTCAGGTCCGCTCTAGCCTTCCTGTAGGCTTCCCTGTCCCTTGACCTCAGTGCTGAATCCCTGGCCTGGAGTAGTGCTCTGATACTGGCGTTAAACCAGAGTTTTTGGTTGGGAAATGTTTTCACCTGTTTCCTTGATGTTACATTATCCATGCAGAAACTGATGTATGATAGTACAGAGGAGGTGTGGAGTTCAATGTCTGGGTCTTCAAAGAGCTCCCATATGGTGTCCTCAAAACAGTCCTGCAAGGATAGTGTGGCCTCCTCAGTCCAGCACTGCACTGACTTGTACTGTGGCTTAGACCTGCAGATGAGGGGCTTGTAAGCTGGTGTCAGGAACAGGGAAAGATGGTCTGAGTGTCCGAGGTGGGGGGAGTGGCGGGCTCTGTAGGCTCCAGAGATGTTGGTGTAGACCTGGTCTAGTGTTCTGCCCTTCCTTGTTTGAATGTCAACATTCTTGTAAAATCTGGGGAGCACAGTCTTTAAGTTGGTGTGATTAAAGTCTCCAGCCACGATGAAGAAGCCCTCTGGGTGTTTGTTTTGTTGCCTGGTGATGCTGTCATGCAGCCTGCTCATAGCTACGTTAGCATTAGCTCGCGGGTGGATATACATGGCAGTTACAAAGTTACAAACACTTGGGTTATTTCCCTGGGCAAATAAAAAGGTCTGCACTTCAACATTAGAAACTCCAGGTCTGGACAGCAGTGTTTCTCAATAATGGCAGTGTCCGTGCACCAACTGTTGTTAATATAGACGCACACACCTCCTCCTCTCCTCTTACCGGAGTCTGATGTGCGATCCGCCCGGAAGATTGTATGTCCTGCTAGCTCCACGGCTAGGTCAGGGATGTTTTAATGCAGCCAGGTCTCTGTTATCACCATGATACAGCTGTCTATCCGGTTGTTAATGTCCCGTAGTTTCATCTCGTCCATCTTGTTAACCAGGGAGCGGACGTTGGTGAGAAAGACGCTTGGAACCGCTGGTTTGTGCGGAGTCGCTGTTAGCCTAGCTCTGATGCCAGCTCGTTTGCCTCGTTTCCAGCGTCTTTTGCAGTGCCGCCGTCGCCTCCTTTCTGTCCGCTCTCACCGGCGTATCCTCTCCGGGAACGAGTCGAACCCTTCTGGGGGGGTCTAGCCGGTCCAGTGTTGTTTCAGGCTTAAAAGTTCAGTTCGGGTGTAAGTCCTTCTCAGTGTGTTGCTGCTAACTGAAGAAGAGCACCGGGTCGCTGCGTCTACATGCGCCGCCATCTTTGTTTTAATAAAAGCAAAGATAAGATAAGATAAAGATAAGAGCAAAGGCAGGCGATGGTGTGATGGGAGGTTACCCGATTTTGATGTACACACTTCCAGACATGTATGGCGCAGAAGACAATCTCAATATCGTAGACATGGATGAACTGGCCCTTTTGTAGGGAGGACTGTGCCCCCAAAAGCCAATATCCATGTGATGAAACTGTATTTGATCTCTGATGTCTTCTGATGCAGGAAAAGGGATGGGATGCTCCTACATATGCATTTTCCCCTGCTGAACTGTACACCTTATTGAGAACTGAAATACTGCAAAGTATCTGAGGCTACACAATTCTCTCTGCACAAAGGAGAAACATTAGTGTAGGCTTAATTGTATTTGGGACTCACATAGGCCACACAATCAAAGTATGATTTCCTCTAAATCATCTGATCCAGACCTGAACTTAAAGGAAAGTACAGCACTCTCCATAAGAAAGTCTAGTCAGTGTTGATGGTAAATGTATCAACTGAAGCACTACATCCCTCGGTGCTGGTATAACCAAGAAAACTAACTTTTCCTACACACAGATCAGTGCAAATGTGTTTACATATAACAGGGTGCATGGTGAGTTTAAGATTCCCATGCTCATGTTGGTGTGTTATAACATCCCTAGCCTTGGCCAAAACATAGTGTCAGGTGATAAAAAATACTCATCTTGTCTGTCCCCTGGATACTCAGAAGAGTAAACTCGAAGTTCAACTCAAATAGTTCTTCCATATATCCATTGACATCATTGGATGTAAGAACAACAGCTTTTGCAACAGGAGAGCTCAGTTTTCTCAATATAACATACACTGAAGAATTTTTTGCTTCAGTTGACTACATCTGCCATTAACATTGACTGAACATGCACATGACAAGTGGTGAATTTTGCCATTAAGTACAGTGATGTGCAAGACCAGTTTTACACAGCCAGGTGTGCACTTTAAGGATACAATATATTTAGCCTCCTTGCAGCATGTGAAATGGACCTGTGCATTTGGATTGAATGGCATGTCACGTGTATCCTCACTTATCATCATATGTGAAACATTTTCAGAAATTGTACTTCATTATGAACATATGTCCTGCGTTTTCTCTGGCTACCTAAACCAGTTTTTGTTCTGTAAAGACATGTTAAGGTATTGGCCTACAACACTTTAGTGAATCTTGCCCTTTGACGTAATGAGTAGTTCAAAAAGACTGTACGCATGTTTTTAGTGTAACTGTCTTTTATTAACAAATTTTGAACATGGCTTGATTCATTTGTAATAAAAACTGAACCCCTAGAGCCCTCACATGACTGATTTTTTTTTCTTGGCTACATTAATAAACTTGTATTTGTTTTTATTCCCAGCACCTTTCGTAGGACAGCTTGTGCTTAATTTGGTACAAAATACAAACAGATACACCACCATTCATAGAATATCTTAAGTCTAGTCAAACAAACATAGTTGACCTGCAACACATGCCTGTGGTGGTTTGATAAATAAAAAAAAGAAAGAAAGAAATTGATGTAAAATCACAAAATAGAACATTTTCAAATTTAAAAAAAAATAATAATAAATAAATAAATCAAAGCATTTAAAAAAACACTTAAGGATCCCTTCTGTAGTTGAAAAAAATATGGCATGACTGCAGGGGGCCTATGTGCACTTGAAAACTGCAACCACAAAAGTCATTTTAAAGCACAAAACTAGCATTTTTGCAGTAACTGCAAATTGCACAACTGTGAACATATGAAGAAATATACAATATAGTGCTGGACAGGTATTTTCAAGGGAAACTGTCACATTAAAATGTACAGGTACATTCTAAAACATTTATCTAAAACACAGAAGTAATTAAATGTATCAGTCTAACAAAAAGATTGTCATAATTGACTAAATGTGCTATAGCATTAAAGATTTAACTTGGATTTAGAATCAGAATCAGAATCAGAATCAGAAATACTTTAACTCGGCACAAAGTCATCTGTCAAAGTCAGCATCCAACATTTGTAATTTATTATGCCCTTAGATAATGTATGAATGCAGGGCATCTGAAAACGCCTATAAAACACTTTCAGAGTAAGTAAAATTATTGCTTGAGTTTTTTGTGAGCAAGTCCTTAGCATAATTTTACAATTGTTGGCTAGAAAGCAGTATGGCCACAATCATGGTTGAAGGACCACATATTGTGTTACGTTATCTAATTTCCAGTGGTCTGGTCAGAATAAGAGGGTCAGAAAATTCTTCAATCATGTCACTAAAGCAATTTGCATGATGTATCGTAATCACTTTTGGTAAAGTTGAAAGTCTCTGTGTGTGGGCCAAATGTAATTTCAGGGTCAGAATTATCATACATGATGTCTCCTTCTAAAATGAGGTTGATCTCTGAGAATGCTGGGTGATCTGTGATGACTGGAGGATTTGCAACAGAGAGATCTGTGACAAAGGGTGATAAAGGCTGCTTGCCTTGTCTTGGTCTTGATCTGAATTACCCCGGTGACAGAGATAGGAACTGGCTGTCAGAAACTTCAATAACTTCATCCTGGCCTTTAAAGCTCAAATCATTGTCTTTGAGTTCAGTGCTATAGGCATGTTCACCTGATCGTGGTTTTGGCTGAGTGGCAATGTAGAATCTCAGCTTTGGTAGTTTGACAGTGTCATATACGGTGCCAATTGAAACATCATCAGAAAAAGAGTTTTGTTTAAAGACCCATAAATCAAATGTTAAGTCTGATTCATGGCCTTTAACACCTTTTGGGGAAAAAAAGACTCTTCCCATCCTTCAGGATCTCATTAAATCCAGCATGTCCATAACAACCTTTTTGGTGCCCCCTCCTTGTTTGGCTCTTACCTGTTTAGTTTCATTTTTTTCTTGGTGTCTCCAACCTATCTCAATAGTCTGTGTAGGTAACTTTCATCTGGAATGGGTTTCAGAGGTTTGTTGCTCCTCTCCACTTTCTTTGTTTTCCTTTCTTATCTTCATTTTCTCCCTGAGCCTTTCAAGAAGACCCAATTTGCACTTTGAGACTGGCTGTTGATTTCTGCAAAAAATTGAAAAGTGCAATTCTATCTCATATGAGGGAATGTTGTTGGCCAAAGCTGAATTGTCCATAATCTGGATTACATCAGTGTCGATCTACAGAGCAAAGGAAAACCATGATAAGGGTAAAGAAATGTAATGGGTATTACTTTCACACATTCTAATATGTTGCCATGGAATACATAACTAAAATTGACAGTAAGCTCAACAAGTAGACAGGCAGGGAAACACTGTTTAGTGTTTTAGCTCTATCTTATTACTTTGAAAGTAAAATGACACAATGACTTTGTTGTTTAAGTGCAACTGCCATCACTTTAATTTCATGCATGTAGAATCATCAGCTAAAAATGGCAGCCCTTTCTGTTTATGTTTCCCTATTTAATTATATTATATTCATAAAGTAATCATTTTCAATTTGTCAATCATTCTTTCCATATGCACAATACTTTATGCTCAGGCCATACTGGCTGCTTGCATCTGTGTGTGGTGACTTGCTGAATTGCTGTGGTTTGCTTGCCTGTGGTGTTGAAAAGACAGTATTTTCCTAATTTCCCTGAGGGAACCTGCCCAATAAAGTTCTATCTTATCTTCTGCTGTCTACTGTTCCTGCCAACCTGATCTTTTGACACTGAGCTTTCAAAAGTTTCAGAGATGGAGAGTGAAAGAGAAAAACTGCAAAGGGAGGTATCATATTGCTGCTAATGTTGCTATGATTGTCAACACATCATTTTTAATGCGTACATGTGAACCTGAATCTCTGGATGAATATGTGTCACTTGCATGTAAGCCACACTCCAGCTGTTTAGAGCTGTCTATCTGTCTGTCTTTCTGTCTGTCTGTCTCTCTCTCTCTCTCTCTCTTTGAACAAGGTAAAAACTCATACTGTTTTTCTGGTTACAACTTTTTTTTTCTCTTCAATACTCTTCTCCAACTGAGACACAGTCTGTGTGGGGGAAGCAGCAATTCAGCAAGCTATAAGGAACAGGTACAAGCAGGGTATGTTGCTGACTAGCCTGTCAACTGGACCTCTGCATCTCAGTTGCCACAACACACCTTTTGCTCCTCCATTTGTGTGAGAGTTTCCTCTGGGACCCCCCGATCTCGTAGGAAATCTGTCATGGTGATTGACATTTTGGCCAGGTCCAAGGAACCAGTGTTCTGGTGGATTGTAGTCCTTTAAAAATGTCACATGTTACATAATTGATTTAATCAATTAACACCTTTATATTAACAATATTGTAGGGATGATTATTGGCAATTTCAGAAAATATGAACAAAAATGTTTTTAAATTCAAAACTAAGTTTTTGAATTAATAATCATCAGTTATGTAGATATAAGGAAAAAAGAGAGTAGGTGATACTGATAAACAGATACAGATACTAAACAGCTGGAAGAAGTTGTAAACAGTAATCAGTGTCATTCCTTTTCAGCAACAGTATGCCTTAATGGTTCCTTCAAAGCATCAAATTTCTTAAAATTAAACACTGTTTTAGCATAAGCAGACACTTGGTGATAGTTGAGAAGACATAAGTCCATATTGTAAACACATTCAGCACAGTATTAAACTCTGACTTTAAACAAACAGTAAAAGCTATGATATCATAAGAACACGTTTCTACAGAGAGTTAGGCTAGAATAACATTAAAATTTTAGCTTCACAAGCCTAAACTGTAGCAACGTCTTAATACTTACTGTATATTTGCTGTATAATGTCAAAAATAATGTTGACATCACAGAGCGTTGCGACTCAGCCACTGCTAACCCCAGCACATAGACAGCACCCTAAATGAATGAAACGGCTTTCATTCGGCTTACATCTCGTTTTGATCATTTAGCAACAAAATTGTTACAACAAAACAACACTACTCTGAGGTAACATTTGGATTTTATTTCATATTGATTTTGAGAGTCCTTGCATCGCACTAACCCTAGAAGTAGTTGTAAACAGTCACGAGCAACATTAAAACAGCATATCACCGTTTTAGCTAGTCTATGCTTTAGTGTTGACTACTGGAATTATGTTAGGTTCATAACAACAAGGTTAATACTTTTAATTTGAAACAATATCAATTAATTATGCAGTTGCATAACTTCAGAAACTTACTTAACATTACACTCCATCCTGCAGCGTGCAGCTCTCAGTCGCTCTCCTCACTGGATTTATGGAATTAGGGATGGACCAGAGGAGACACTTCAACATTGTATTTTGACTTTTTTCTCACCATTTCAACTTTTTTCTAAGAGTGCATGATAAAAAAAAATCTACCGCCTTCCATTTTTTTTCACATGAGTGGCCCTAATACTCCCTCTTCCAGGATGGACAAACATGCAATAGAGGTTGTGATGTAGTGATCAGAGAGCCATGGTTGAAAGGCGAGTATTTTCTGCTGTTATGATAGCTAAAAGGTGATTGACCTGGTGACAGCATGAGGTCACATGCCACAGTGAGCAAAGGTGAATGAAGACTGGCTTCATACGCAGAGTTTCACATGTAGGTGTGAAAAACAGAGAACTGTGGGGAGCTAAGTTCCTTCATGTTGTCTTTCTCATTGAAAATAAAAGGGACCTCCACTGCTATTTTGGGCTGAGGTTACAAGAACTGTCAGTTTACACAAATCAACAAATAATCTCTGGAGTCCAGGGATCCCACAATGGCAGCATACTCACCAGACATTGAGCATGTTTGGGATGCTCTGGGTTTGCATGAATGACAGTGTGTTAAAATTGCTGCCAATCCAGAAACTTAACACATCCATTGAAGAGGAGTGGGCCAACATTCCACAGTCAACGATGTACAACCTAATCAACTTTATGCAAAGGAGATGTGTCACACTACATGAGAAAAATTGCAGTCACACTAGATACTGAAAGATTTTTGGATATTTGTGACCAAAAATACATTTCTGTAGCTCTGTAGGTGTATCTAAAAGATAGTATAAACTGCAATAAAACCACAAATTTTAGGATGGCCTTTTACTGTAACCATCCCAAGGCACACTTGTGTAATAGTCATGCTGTTAATACACATCTCAATATGCCACACCTGTGCTCACCTACATGGATTTAAACAAATCTCTGACAAAATTTGAGAGAAATAGACTAAGTCTTTCGTGTAACATAAAAAAGTATCTAACTTAAACCTATAAAAATTGGGAGCAAAAACAGAAATCTTGCATTTTAACTTGGTTCAGTGTAGGTTACAGCAAACAACATCTTTGCTGCAAGTGTTGCTGTTCAAAATTACTCAGGAATGCTCTGTGCATTACTAGAAAAAATATTATGTGAACACAAAATTGCCAATTTCTTTGAAAGATAATTGAAACTTAGGAGTGGGGAAACTGAACCTAACATAGCTATTTGCTTTGCTGCCAAATCATTGCATCCCAAACTAAAATAATGAGGCATTACTCAGTAACTACTCAGTATTATGAGTTAAAGAATGAATGAGTTGTAACTGGTTTTTGCCACTCAGCATAAAGACAGTAGTCAGTATTTAGATTCACAGATATTCATGTACTTATAATTCCCTAATGGTTTATTCATGTGGTATTTCCCAGTCATCATTATCTACTACATAGTCCTCATATCAAAACTATTCAGGGATTACTCATAAACTATTTACTAATTATCAGGTTATTCCTGATTCATTCCCCACTTGTTCCTGAGAGACTACTCACATGTTTGTGAGTCATTACTAAGGAGCTATTATTATTAAATAGCTATTAGTACCTATTTTTAGTTGAGGTAATGTTTACATATACCATATTTGCTATCTTTGTTTAGTGTGTTAGCATGTTAACATTTGCTTATTTGCCCTAAACACAAAGTACAGCAGGGGGTAATTGGAATGTTTTAGTATTTGTACAAACTGACCTGAGCTCATGATGGTGTTAGAGGAAAAAATAAGTGATCACTAACATCATTACAAATAATCCTGAAAGGGACATGAATATCTGTATCAAATGATGGTAATCAAATGGTAATCCAACCAGATGTTTAGACATTGTGCTGGAAACTACAAATGTAATCCCCAGAGCCTTGCTGCTGGCATGGCTAAAAATGGTTGGGAAAAATATTTCACAAAAAGACTTAGAGAATAAAATTAAGTTTAAATGTAGTCAAAATATGAAGAGTGGGTTTATTCAAGCCTTTTCACTGAAAACATCAGCCTGATGTGGCTGGAAACTGAGATTATGAGAGCAGTCTGTGGGCCCTGAAACCAAAACAATGAGCTTAATTAGTTTAAAAGTAGAGCTGAGAAACTTGGGTTACTAGCCTACTAGCAACTCCTTTCACATTATATATAATCTTTTGATTCATTGTTAACATAGGATATTGATTAGTGCAGTTTGACATTGTGACTTACCTCCAACCATCTGACCTCAGAACACAGGTGTCCCTCTGGAATCCCTGGTTACAGTGGTGAAGCCGGGACTCCCCACCAGAGCTGACTTGTACGTTCTCCCACTGGACAGCACATCAGCCAAGAGGAGCATGTTTATGGATAAGGTACATGTACATGCATAGAAAAGCATAGAAAAGCATATCCAGTAAATCTTTGTTTGTTTTGTAGACAGAGGAACATTTCTTTATTTAAACAAAGACACACAGAAAAGATTCACTATTTTCTTGATTTTTATAATATTCTCCCATTTTCTAAAACATTTTTCTAGGCCTGCAAACTGTAGGGGGATGGGAAGATGACAGTGATAAGAATGGGGCCAAATTTTGCTTTACAGCAACAAAGACAGTTTCTTCGTACATAGTCCAGATTCTGTGAAAAAAAAATATGCTCCTCCTCCTCCTACTGCCTCTAATGGCATTGTTAGAATCAGATCAGACAGTGGCACAATAGAAACAACCAATCAAAGCAGAGGAGTCTCTAAATGCAGTTGTCAGTCATGTCAATCACTGCTTGAAAACTGTGGTCAAACTGTCAAACTAGGCAGTGCTGTTTTAACATGAATTAAGACTCTGTAACTGCATTACCTATTTCTTGCCCCAAATGTCTTCAGAAACATATTTTGGTCTACTGTTTAGCAATAAAATGAAAAAGTTGGTCCCCAGGCCACCATATTTGAAATAGCTGAACTGAATTACCAAGCAGCCGCACCAACTTTCTTATTTACAGCTCAACAGTCACCAAAATATGTTCTTAAAACATCTGAAAAGAGAAATAGAAAATAAAGTAACAGAATATTGATCTGTATCTGATCAGTGCTGCCTAGTTTGACAGTTTGTCCACAGTTCACAAGCAATGACTGACATAATTGACAGCTGCTTTGGAGATTCCTCGCCTCTGATTGAGTGTTTTTTTGTTCACATGCAGTAGGGCCATTAGAGGCACTATAAGGCAATACAGTAAGCTGTTAAGTCTGATTCTTTTCACAAATTATTTTTGTCTCATTTAGCACTGTTTGAATATAGTGACAGTTTCAGCAAATATGAAAGAAGTTATTATTCATAAAAGTTACTAACTATAGCTTTAATGGTGCCTTCACAGATGTGCAGATGTTCCATGGGCACTGACACAGCCCTATATGCTCACAGATGTTTTGAACTTTGAACTTTACGCTGGTAACAATCTGGATGGTCCTTTTTCTTTTTAGCTCAGAGGACATGACATCCATGATCTCCAAAAATAATGTGAAATGTGGACACATCAGACTACAGCTCATTTTTCACTTCGTGTCAGCCAATCTCAGATGAGCTCCAGCCCAGTGTAGTCAGCAGCGTTCCTGGATGTTGATATATGGTTTTTGCTTTGAGTGGTCTCTTAATTTGCATTTATAATGCAGCCATACACTGTGTTTACCCATAATGGTTTCCCAAAGTGTACCCAAGCTCGTACTAAAAGTCCTTTGTACAATCATGTAGGCTTTTAATGCAGTGTTGCCTGAGGGAGGGTCATAAGGGGTCACAAGCATTCAATATTGGTTGTCAGCATTGCCTCTTATGTGCAGAGATTTCTTTGGATTCTCTGAATCTTTTGATGATTTTATGGATTGTAATAATAATAATAATAATAATAATACTAATAATAATGATAATAATAATAATAATAATAATACATCAGATTTATATAGCACTTTTCAGGACACTCAAAGACGCTTTACTGTGCAGGAAAATAAAAATAATAATATAATAAAACTGAAAAATGAAAAATGACTGTTAGAAACTAGGGAAATGCCAGTTTGAAACGATGGGTTTTTAACAGTGATTTGAAAGTCTGTAGGGAGTCTGCATTTCTGATGTTGAGTGGGAGGGAGTTCCAGAGGGTTTGGGCAGCGGCAGCGAAGGCTCGGTTCCCCCAAGGACCGGTGCTTGGTTATTGTGATGGGGGAAAGGAGGTTGGAGTCAGTAGAGCGAAGTCGGCGGGTGGGAGAATATACGCTCAGATGGATTGTGGATAGTGAAATCCACTATCCACAGATTGTGGATAGTGAAATTCCTAAATTCCTTACAATTGTGCTTTGAGAACTGATCTTAAACTGTTGCCTAAGCAGTTTACAGTTTACAAACTGTTGAACATCACCCTATTCTTGCTTGTGAATGACTGAGCCTTTCGAAGATGCCTCTTTCATACCCAATCATGATACTGTATTGTCACCTGTTACTTAGGCTGTCATGTTTTATTCAGAGCATTTGTTGGAATGTCACAATGTTTTTTAACTGTAATGACCTCTTTGAATTAAAAATTAACAGTCTATAATCACAACAGGCTATTTGAAGTAGTTTGCCTTGTGACCCTGCAGAGGTTGCTCTAAACATTTACTATTAGCTTATCCCATTGCATTCCCAACTGACCTATCAATAAACGAAGCTAGCTTTTCATGTGTTATGTGTTCTTACTTGTCCAAAATGAAAAATGTGGTTTCAAGTGTTTGGAGGAACATTTTAAGCCAAAGACAGTTTCACATTACTCCACTGTGCGATGCATTTGAGGTAAGAACTGTCACACAGTGGGAAACACAGCCTCTGACTGGTTGACAAGTAATGAACACAGCCTGTAATTGGTTGACAGACACAATAGGCATCATGGATGGCTACCAACAACAACAAATGTTTTTAAACATGGAAAATTGATAAATATTCATAAAGAAAATCAGTGTTGGTTTTATCATTGTGAATTTATTTTACACAATTTCCAAAAAGATATCACAGTTCAAGGATGGATTATAAGGCTTCTAAAGGGGATATGATTGCACAGAAACCCTTGTTGAAATGGATGGCAAGAGGATTAATGTTAGCTTCGGGGCAAAAAAAGTCCCTCACCTGCAGCATTCCAAAGACATTTAATGTATGTAATGTCTGTTGTATACGACATTATTGACCAATTTAACTTCTATAGTGTCCAGTAAGCCAAATGTTTCTCATCAGTCTTGTTCAATGCTTGGTTGTGCGTGCCGTCCAGCTGGAAAAGTAACTAGTCAGGAAAGCCATTCTGGCAGACAGTCATAACACCAAAGCATCTTGAATGCAATGTGTTGAAGTATCTTGAGTTCAACATCGTAGATGGCGAAGTAACTACAAAGATAAGGCTGCTGACTTTATACAAAGCTGTGGACTCACCTGCTACCTTGCCACCCAATTTAGGCAGCGGAGGCACCACAGACGAGCGGAGCAACAAGCTTACGTTCTCATCTATTATTTTGTGGGAGCTGCAAAGCTGCAAAATCTTTGCTCTTTATTTATTTATTATTTCGCCATTTTCCTAGTCTAACTAGTCCTACACGATTTGTCGTATCAACTTCATTTCAATGTCAAATTGTGCGTCCCCATAAGGAGATGTGCGCTATGACTTTTGTCATCTCTAACATATTCCAATGATTTTACATAATTTTTTAAAGCATAAAAATGTATAATGGAAAGTCAATGGGAGCAATGTTTGAAAGCTCATATCTCAAAAACTAAAAGTGTTCAAACTTGATTGACAGGTGAGCCATATGGAACTGCTTCACATATTCTAAAATGCGACCTATAGCGCCACCATGTGGTCAGTTATTACATGTTTTATGTTTTGGCTTATAACTCGTAAACTGTGAGGCCTATCCAAATAATTTTTGCACAGTGTATTCCTTGGATGGTACCAAATAGACTGATATAGGCCACTCCCATTTGCGTCTGAAATTTTTTCCGCCATAGATTTAGTTTTCTTTTTTATCAGACACAAACTGTCAAAACATACCTGACATGTTTCGACAGTAACTTCCGTCTTCGTCAGAGGTGTCACTAGATGGTGAGTAACGTGTCCTTAAATCAGCTGACTTAGGCGGTGTTAACCTGTCAAAATTTGACAGGTCGACACTGCCCCTTGCTGTCCGTCCGCTGTTGGAGGATGTCACGCCAGGTGTGGGAGAATGGGAATGCCCCCTCGTCCCGGTTCATGGCTGTGTGGGCCCGCTTCCTTATCTCCACCGCTTCCATGATCCAACGCTGGTGCCTATTGTTTTCCGTGCGGATGACTTTGGCCTTTTCCCAATCCATGATATGGTTTTCCCATTTGCAGTGGTCCGTTATTGCCGATTTTTTCATGTTGTCCTGTAATGCCTGTTCTTTTATTGATCGTGCATGTCTTTTCGTTGTCTCTTTTTCACATTCTTTTTGATGTTCTTTTTTGTGTGTATTAAAATGCAAAAAAGAAAACAAGTAAATCTATAATAAACATAGACACTATGAACTTTGTTGGATTTTTTCCGCCATTTTGAATTTTTTTCAAAAATGCATTTTTTGCTACATCCAATCTTCACCAAACTTGATACATACCATATTTAGATAATCCCGAACACAGCTCATATCTTCGTTTTTTGGTATCACTTGCCGTTTGTCTGTAATTGGTTACCAAACTTTTGAAGGCGTGGCCTGATGCATTTAACGAGCCATAACTCTTCAATGCTGATTTGGATCAATACCAAATTTGAGAATCTTGTACATATAAAGACAGTGCACCATTATGTAAAATTTGATACAATTCTACCCACAAGGGGCGCTACTGTAATGTTATAACATGATATTTCTACAGTTCTGTTGTTTTCAGTGAAATTAAACTTGGTACACAAGTTCTCCATGTCAATGTGCACAAGATGGTGAAACATGGTGCCAATAGCCCCACCTTGTGGCCATAAGTGAAGCACCACCATACTACTCATTAAGTTCCATATTTCTTAAATTCAACATGATTTGTCGTATCAACTTCGTTTCAATGTAAAATTGTACATCCCCATGAGGAGATGTATGCTATTACTTTTATCATCTCTAACATATTCCAATGATTTTATATAATTTTTTAACGCATTCAAATTTATAATGGAAAGTCAATGGGAGCAATGTTTGAAAGCTCATATCTCAAAAACTAAAAGTGCTAAAGTGATCAAACATGATTGACAGGTGGCCCATGTGGAATTGCTTAACATATTTTAAAATGGGTCCAACAGTGCCATTATATGGTCAGTTATTACGTGTTTTACTTTTTGGCTTATAAGTCATGAACCGTCAGGCCTATCCAAACAATTTTTGCACAGTGTATTCCTTGGATGGTACCAAGTAGACTGATATAGGCCATGCCCATTTGCGCCAAGAAAAGTTTTCCTCCAGTTGGATCCACATGGAGAGCCGGGGCTAATGTTAGCTGAGAGGCTAACGGAGCGTTAGCTGCACCATGACCGGAGAGAAACACAGCCAGCTAGCCTCTGCTAGCCTCCCAGCTAACGTTATCCCTGGCTCTCCATGTGGAGCACTGAGCCCGGTTTGTTATTCGGGTTGAAGTGGGAAGAAGCAGCGGGTCTGACGGGCAGCCTGAATTCAGTGGAGCCTGCGGAGGAAGCACCAGGACCATCAGGGTGAATCAGTCCATCAAGGGAAGCACAGTCATTCGGCGGAGGAGAAGGTGACATATCGGCTGCTCATAATCGGCAGAATTCGCCGATACAGATGTTCCATTTTAGAGCTTTTATCGGCCGATACCGATGACGTGCCGATAATATCGTGCATCCCTAACTGTGATGATCAAAGGTGCGCATGCGCCAACCGTGCGTGCAGCCTGTTGCAGTCGCTCCTGCTTGTTTTTCTTAATTTCTTACTTTTTTTGCTTTATACCTTATTACTTGTTTTTGTATTTTACGACCAATATTCTGAAGCTGTTCCCTCTCTAAACATGCTGATTGAGAGAGTTCTGGTCTATTTCTTTACTCTTTATTTACTACTTTCATTCGGACCCGGCACCACTGCGCAACAACTCCATGGCCGCATTGTTTACTCCAGAGATCAGCTGATCGCGCTGAGGCCGGCCGGCTTGGCGGCTGGAACATCAGCGATACCGGCTGAAATGTGGAGGAAAACTCACAGAGGATGCAGGGGAGGAATGAAACAGAAACGGAAAAGAGCGAGGGTGAGACAACGGAGGCTTATGGAGAAGAGGATATACAAGCCGGGTCTCCCCTCTATCACCATGGGCAATGTGAGGTCACTGGGAAATAAAATGGACGAGCTAACAGCAGTCGCCAGGAGTCAGAAGGAGTACCGGGAGTGTAGTCTGATGTGCTTTACAGAGACATGGCTACACAAGGACATTCCCGACGACAACGTCTCCATCAGCGGCTTTCAGACTGTTCGGGCCAACCGGGACTGCACCGAGAGCGGTAAGCGTAAAGGAGGGGGGCTTGCCGTGCTTGTCAACAACCGGTGGTGCAGTCCCGCTCACATTACTGTGAAGGAACAAATCTGTCGCCCGGATATTGAACTGTTTGCTGTTGGACTCAGGCTGTATTATTTGCCATGGGAGTTTTCACACGTGATTATGGTGACCGTCTACATCCCCCCCTCTGCCAACCCGACGTCGGCATGTGACGTCATTCATTCCGCCGTAGCCCGTCTGCAGACTCAACACCCGAGTGCTTTCATAGCTATCTCGGGTGACTTCAACCACGTCACCATGGCAACAACACTATCCAACTTCACACAGTATGTGAGCTGTCCCACTAGAGGAGGGAGAACCCTGGACTTACTGTATGCAAACACCAAGGACGCATACAGCTGCTCCCCCCTCCCCCCTCTGGGTAGATCAGACCACAACCTGGTGCATCTCAACCCCTGCTATGTGCCCCTAGTAAGGAGCCAGCCTGCGACCATGAGGACAGTGAGGAGGTGGTCAGAGGAGGCTTATGAGACACTGCAGGGCTGTTTTGAGGTGACAGACTGGCAGGCACTCTGTGAGCCACATGGGGAGGACATTGACGGGCTCACAGAGTGCATCACGGACTACATCACCTTCTGTGTTGACACCACTGTCCCAGCCAGGACTGTCCATTGTTATCCAAATAACAAACCATGGGTAACAAAGGACATCAAAGCCATCCTCAACGCCAAGAAGAGGGCCTTCAGAGCTGGTGACAGGGAGGAGGTGAGAACGATACAGGGGGAATTGAAGGTGAAGATCAGAGAGGCTAAGGAGAGGTACAGGAGAAAGCTGGAGTGGAAACTCCAGCAGAACAATATGAGGGAGGTCTGGAGTGGAATGAGGACCATCACTGGCTTCAGGACCAACAACAACAGAGGAGTTGAAGGCAGCGTGGACAGGGCCAATGAACTGAATCAGTTCTTTAACAGATTTGACACTGCTGGTCCCGCCCACCCCCCCACTGACTCTTCTGCTGACTGTCTTGTGCAACCAACAGCCACTCCACCTTCCCCCACCCCTCCTGCTTACACCCCTCCACCCTCCAGTGTGAGCCCCCTTCACACCTCCTCCCCCAGTAGCCAGACTGACCACACTCCTCATCATGAAGACTACACCCCTCCTCCGCCTGACACCTCCACAATGTGCTTCACCACCGATCATGTGAGGAGACAGCTGATGAGACTCCACTCAAGTAAGGCTGCAGGCCCTGATGGTGTCAGCCCCAGGGTGCTCAAAGCCTGTGCCCCCCAGCTATGTGGAGTACTTCAGCATGTTTTCAACATGAGCCTGAGTCTCCGGAGGGTCCCCATGCTGTGGAAGACATCCTGCCTCGTTCCTGTTCCAAAGACGCCGCATCCCAGTGGCTCCAAGGACTACAGACCCGTGGCATTGACCTCCCACATCATGAAGACCCTGGAGAGACTTGTCCTGGAGCAGCTCCGGCCCATGGTCCAGCCACTCTTGGACCCCCTCCAGTTTGCCTACCAGCCCCGACTTGGAGTGGAGGACGCCATCATCAACCGCGTCTACGCCCAACTGGACAAGCCGGCGAGCACTGTGAGAGTCATGTTTTTTGACTTCTCCAGTGCGTTCAACACCATCCGTCCAGCTCTACTGGGTGACAAGCTGACAGCTATGCAGGTGGATGCCTCTCTGGTGTCCTGGATCGTGGACTACTTGACTGGTAGACCACAGTACGTGCGCTTGCAACACTGTGTGTCAGACAGAGTGGTCAGCAATACCGGGGCCCCGCAGGGGACTGTCCTCTCTCCCTTCCTCTTCACCCTCTACACCACGGACTTCAGCTATTGCACTGAGACCTGCCATCTTCAGAAGTTTTCTGATGACTCTGCAATAGTTGGATGTATCAGCAAGGGTGATGAGGATGAGTACAGGGCTGCTGTGGATAACTTTGTCACATGGTGTGAGCAGAACCATCTGCAGCTCAACGTGGCAAAGACAAAGGAACTGGTGGTGGATTTGAAGAGAACCAAGACACCGGTGACCCCGATCTCCACCTATGGGGTCAGTGTGGACATTGTGGAGGACTATAAGTACCTGGGGGTCCACATTGACAATAAACTGGACTGGTCTAAGAACACTGAAGCTCTCTACAGGAAGGGCCAGAGCCGTCTCTATTTTCTGAGGCGACTGAGGTCCTTCAACATCTGCCGGACTATGCTCAGGATTTTTTATGAGTCTGTGGTGGCCAGTGCTATCCTCTATGCTGTCGTGTGCTGGGGCAGCAGGCTGAGGGTGGCGGACGCCATCAGACTTAACAAACTGATCCGCAAGGCCAGTGACGTTGTGGGAATGGCGTGTGACTCTCTGGTGGTGGTGTCAGAGAGGAGGATGCTGTCTAAACTGCGAACTATCTTGGACAATGTCTCACACCCACTCCACCATGTGCTGGTTGGACACAAGAGTTCTTTCAGTGGGAGACTCAGACCACCAAAATGCACCACTGAGCGCCACAGGAAATCATTCCTGCCCGTGGCCATCAAACTGTACAACTCCTCCCTCTGAGTTGCCCTTGGACTGTTTCATCACTGTCACCAACTCATAATAAATTATTACATATTTATTTCTAAATAATCCGTGCAATAACTGACTACATTGTTCAGTCTGTATATAAGGTTCCTGTATATATTGTAAATTATGCTGTGTGGTCTCTACATATATATTTTGTAAATTATCTTCTTATATTTCTTATATTTTTACTTCTGTTTGCACTATATCTTCTTTCTACACTTGTTTGCACTATATCTTCTTCTTTGCACTATATCTTCTTCTTCTTTTTACGCTTGTAAGGAGCACCTGTAACAAAAACAATTTCCCCTGGGGATCAATAAAGTATTGCTGATTCTGATTCTGATTCTGATACAACATTTTGGACATTATCCACCCCTACATCACTACTATTTGGTAACTTATACAAAAGTATACCTGTACATTCATAGGGAGTAAAATTCTCAGGTCCAATGCCTGATTTCAGGCTTGGAGCACTTTTAATTAATATATTACTTAGTTTAATACTGTACACATTTCCTTTTAGACAGCTTTTCATGTTAACAAATATTTTCTTGCTTAATCCTTCCATTCGTTCTGACCTCGCAAACTTTACATTGACGGGATGTGACAAATATGCATTTCATTATATGTGTTATAACATTTGGAAAAAAAATCCTGTTGAAGCAGGAGCTTGTAGTGGCAGTAGCAGTAGCAGCAAATGTTCCAAACATTTGGAACATGTCTAAATGTCATCACATGTTTGTGATGTATATAATGTCTTATAAACATCAATAATATGCTGTAGCATGACTTTGTGAGCTGTATAAGGTTATTAGCAATTGTATGATACTATAACGCACAAAAAATTTCCTGGATAATCAACACTGCTTCTGCACTGTGTGGCCCATAAAGCAGGTACACTTGAGGCTCCCGCCGGCTGAGACCTCCCTGGCGTTATTTTTGCAGCACCTATGGTGTGTTTAGCTTAATGAACCACTGTTTGCAGGGCACTGTGGTCTTGTTTCGTGCTGTTTCTGAACCTGTTTCTGAAGTGATGTTGCCTGTCAGGATGCTCTCGATGGTTCAGGAGGAGAAATTCTCCAGAATTCAGAGAACGGCTGAGACAGTTGGCAAACTGTAGTGGGTCAAGTGTGCTGGTTATGCAATTACGTAATGATGTAATGCTTAACCGACTGTTCAAAGCACTGGGCTGTCATCATTCAGGCAGGTTGGTTTTGTTTTCTTGGGTTCATGAATGGTGATGGACTTTTTAAAACATGTGGGTATGACAGACCGAGCCAGTGACTGGTTGAATATTGTTGTGAAATCCAGCACTGGTTGGTCAGCACAGAGTTTGGGGACCCAGCCACTGATACCATCTGAGGCCTGTGTGACAAAGCCAGTTTAACTTACCCAGAATGTTTTCATTATGTGGCTTGGCTAACCCATCACATTGGCCATCTGTATAACAGGTACAACAAAGGTGGTTATCAACTAGTTCAGTCCAACTCTGGGTTTTTCTGTCCAACGCGTTAATGTGAAAGAGGCAGGGCTGTTAATTACAAGTGATATCATCAGGACGATGAATGAAGTAGGCTGCTTTGTATCATATGAGATGAAACGGTAGCAAAAGTGTCTGCGACTATGAGACAGTAAAATGTCTATGGCATCGGGTGTAAACGATACTCCCTAATGTTATAATGGATATGTAGAAATATTAAACATACTTTCCAAAGAGTCACTGTCCGCTGAGTTTTACACTGCGTGTATCACTAGGCTAGGCTATGAGTGTCATTAGTATAGAGTATTTTTTGCCATTTAGTTGGATGATGATGAACATGTCACGTAAAACACTTTGAAGTGATGCCAGACAGTTTCTCCTACCAAAGTAAAGGGTGAAAAAGTAATGTAAAGACGGAAATGTTGCATTTATAATAGCAGGAGTCAATTAACATTGTGTGGATTATTTTTTCCTTTTTTTTTTCTAGTCCTCATGACACAGGTGTCTGAATATTTTTAGTTGCAGTGATGCAATTAGAGTGTAAAACAATGACAATATCACTGCAGACTAACATAAACTTAACATAAGTTAAAATCCTGCTAAAATCATGTGTTTAGTGTGTAAACAATCTCTGTGTTTGTTAGAAGCTCTGTTTTAAAACCTGTGGAAATAGAGCCCTGAGATGATTCTACTATTACTACAGACTTCTGGCATTATAAGATAACTCTTTTTTTTTTTGACCTGAGAATCTGGACTTCTGTCCACGGTTACTGTTTTCTTCAGTGATCTGATTGGTCAGAGGCTGGGATGTTGACAGGCTGTGATCCGATACTCTGAACATAGCATGTTCCAGAGCAGGTTAGCTGTTCAGCATCTGTTACCATGGTGATGTATCCTGGTAAAAAGAAAACCAGCTTCATAGTACTGAAAACCCAGAGTTAAGCCTGAAGTTGTCTTGCTAACTCCAAGCCAGTTCAACTTACTCAGGAAGTCTTCCCGCTATCTAGTTTGACTAACATTGGCCATCTGGATAACTACGAAGCTGGTTATTAACTCTGGCTTTTCCTATCCTTTGGCACCATGTTTCACCATGTTGTGCACATTGACATGGAGAACCTGTGTTCATGTTCATGTAAAAGGGGGGGTTGCTTCATATGATATGAGATGAAACAGTAGCAAAAACGTCTGCGACTATGAGATCGTAACATATCAGTGGCATGGAATGTAAACGACAAACGAGGTCATCTTGAAAAGAAAAACACTGAAAAAAACTATTGTAGGAAAATTACCTGTAGGTTAATTTTGCACTCGTTTGGGCACCACCCTCTCAATGAAAGTGACCGTAATCAAATTAATAACTCTGTAAATTAATCATTAATTTGTCAGTACACTTATCAATTATAAGTCAGTCTCAATATCTAAGTTATGAGTTCTCTATACAGTGATCGTAGTTTCAGTTCAAGGACATACATGAACAACGGCTTGGCGATAAATGAAAGTTTATTTGATTAAATGTTTAACAACTGAGGAAATTAATCTTAAATGGAGATGAGATGAAATTCTGTAAAATCACAGGAAGTGTAAATAGGTGGAAGCAATACAAAACATTTTGGCAGTTATTCAGTTTGGCGATAGTGAGAAGAGTGTGTAACTTTGGATAAATTGCAGATGCAAAACTATGTATCTAAGGAAACCTAAATTAAGATCCGAATAATTAAGTCTCCTATTCGACATCAACTCTTATCATGCATCAGGTGAGGGAAGGCTTGCCTACTTTCTTTGCAGTGCTGACCCAATCGGACGTGTCTCAGGGGACCCCAGCTGTCGCTTACCACACGGCTTCACTTCACAGTCTCCCCGCGGGACGATGCCAACGGGAACCAGTGATGGGGCGACGGTCTGACGGCGAAGTTCTTCTGGTCCGTTATCTTGAGCTGCTGAAAGTCTTAGTTTAGCAAAAGAATCCCTGCCTTAGGAATAATTCCGGCAGGTGGCTGGCCGCCGGACCTGATGGATCTTAGATGGAGTTGCAGGTCGAATAGATGCTCCGTTATGGGAGCATTGCTACCGGCTTATGATAAAGTTGAAACGATCTTGTTGACTGTACGAGATTATTACTAAAGTTATCATTAATGCTAAAAAATAAAATTAATGCGATCGGTGGGCTTCGTCACCTCAGGTGTGATATTACTGGAGGCCCAAAGAAAAAGGAAAAAGGAAAACTCAGGACTGGCAAGCAATCTTGGTACACAGAGCTTAATGTTGTCAATCACACGGAGTGGGAAAAGTAACGCGGAGACCGAGACTAAGAGCGTAAGGGGTAAAGCATAAAAAATCTTACAAAAAGAAAAGTCAGAAAAACAAAAAGAAAAACAATGAAAAAAAGAAACAGGAGCTGGAGAAGAAGAAAAAAAGAAGAGAAGAGAGGAAAACTGCTGAGCTATTGAGTTTTATCTAACAGAATTGCGTGGGTGTGTTTCACGCAAGGCGGGTCTCTCAGTTTAAGCATGACTTGATTTTTCCAGATCATATACTTTAACATTTTACTTGCGATAGCCACATACTCTTCCCATTATGGTAAAAAATCGGATTTATACCATCACATTTAGACATCATATATTCATTCTACGCCATACATATATATCCTTGAATCAACAAGAAAAGAACAAGAAGAAGAAGAAAGAAAAAGGAAACATTACCAATTAGTTTGCAGGTGCATCAACATACTATGTGGGATAGCATATACTAATAACACTGGTTGATTAATCAAGCTACTATTCTTGAACTCAAACTATGATACGCAATTCCTATCGGATTCTTGCTTAACTATCCTCATAGGATGGCAGTATGACGCTACTTTTAAATGAGGGATTACAATGTTATAACATGAGTAACGTATACTTCACATTTAGGAGACATATTACTTTTGGTTAACCAGATAGCTTATTCTTTGCTTAGGAATGTGTCTGGACCTTTTGGCTCTCATAAAGGTGTGAAGTAAGTCGAGAGGAGAGAGGATGGGGCTGGTATTTCCTTGAGACAAACAGTCTGTGCGAATTTTTGTTCCTGCTGCTTTTGATCTCAGCAGGTCAGTCTGCTCACAAAGCTTACTTGATGGTCCTGGTCCGGCTGGGTGTCATGCCTGCTGGGTTTTACAAAAGGCAGGTCAGTGACCTGGAGCCTGGAAGGTTTCGGAACTGACACCCAGACCTCTTGTCCGTATATTTGCAGTTCCTGTTTTGGAGGTTAAAAGTTCACAAGGCTGTTCCTCCTACACTATCCAAAAATTCACCCTCATCTGAGACTTAAATTATGTGCAGGTGTCACTGAGCTATGGGTTTATGTGACATTAGTATAAAGTATTTTTAGCTGTTTAGTTGGATGATGGTAATACTACTCTGAAAATGTCACATAAAACACTGACAAGTGAGGCCAGACTGTTTCTGCTACTGAAGTAAAGGGTGGAAAAATAGTTAATGACTGATGAGGTCTATCTGACCAAAACGTTGCATTTATAATGACGGGAGCCAACTGACAGTGTGTGGATTATTTTACTTATAAAATATAATCTGTTTTTTCCTAGTTTTCCTATTTTGATGGAAGTGTAATAGTAGTAGTACTGTCAGCAATCACTGCAGACTAAAATAAACTTAATAATTTCAAATAGAGCTAAAATCTTGTGTTTAATGTATAAACGATCTCTCTATTTGTCAGAAACTCTGTTTTAAAAGCAGTGGAAATAGAGCCCTGGAACAATGAAATTATTCTATTGACCTATAGCAACATATAGGCTCTCTTTTTTACCTGTCACTCTGGACTTTCAGTCATGGATACTTTGTTCTTCAGTGATCTGATTGGTCAGAGGTCGGGATGTTGACAGGTTGTGATCCGTTACCTGCTCCGGAGCAGGATAACTTCACAACATACGTTGCCTCGATGATTTATTTGCATCACATCTGACCGTAGCTCCGTGATACCTGTACATAATTTAAGTCTCAGATGACTGTATATTTTTGATAGTGTTTTCAATATTTATAGATCCTCCGTTTAAGATTACAGATTGTCGTTTTCATCCTGCGCCGCTGACGTGTTATGATCTTTGTTGACGTGTTACGTGTAACATTTTTACTACCGTTGCATCTCATATCATATGAATCAGCCTACTTCATTCATAGTTCTGATGATGCCACTCGTAATTAACAACCCCGCCCCTTTTACATGAACGCGCTTGTGGATGGATAGGAAGACCCAGAGTTGACTGAACTAGTTGATAACCAGCTTCGTAGTACCTGTTATCCAGACGGCCAATGTTAGGGTTAGTCAAGCCAGATAGCGAGAAGATTTCCTGGGTAAACTGAACTGGCTTCATAGTACAGGCTTCTGGTCTTACTGCTTTTCGCTGTATACACGCCTGAAAGCCCTCCTGATATCAGAAAGGGAGACAGGTGTCAAAGGTGCACCCACCTCGTAATTAACCTTTAATTCAGCTGTTTTTGCTTGCTAACAACTAATGGCCTCAAAATGAACATTAAAGGAGAGGTCCAGTATTTCGCACTTTGAGCCCCATTCCTGGGTTGTTTATGATGAAATAGAGTGATTAAGGCCAAAATCTTGACGATTGCTCCTTCTCTGAGAATTTGAGAGAATTTGGCTTTCTCCTGCCTGGCTTAACAATGCTGTCTATGGCCATGTGTAAATCTGTCCTAAAACCATCAAAGACATTCGTTTTAAAAGCCATGAAACTCACCGAATGGTCAGTGGTGTTCGTTGATGTTCCGACATAAAAATTGTAGCACACTGTGGTTTCCAGCCGTGTTTTCGCTATTCATCTCGATTGTGGAACTATTTTTTCAGCTGCCTCACACCAGTATGTAAACTTCCGCTTGATCCGTTTGTTTGACCCTGATGCGTTATACACTCCAGCCCACTTGATGGCGATAATGCTCCTTTACGTGAGCGTTACCAACTGGCAGGAAACCATTGCAATGTAATGAGACACAGAGAGAAGCAGAAGAAGAAGAATGGCGTTGTGTTCAAAGGCATCATACTGCAAAGGTTGTTTACAAGTGAGTTATCATGGGCAAGTTTTGTGTGGTCAGCGACTGCGGGAGTCAGCGACTGTCGAGCCGGCACTTTTGCTGAGCTAAAAGACTACAATGACTACAACCTTGTCGTAAACAACCCCCTTTCCGTTTCCAGTAGCGGATTACTAGCAACGGACAATGAGGCTTACTTCCTGAATGATGTGTAACAGTGGTCCAGTATCCTTATTCCTCCTGTGCCACAGTCAATATGTTAATGTTAGGCATAACCTTCTTAAGGTTGTACCTGACACAGGTGTCCATCAGCAATGAGGGCATCTGGTCCGAGAGCAGTCCAAGTCTTTGCAGAGAAATACAGCCTCTGTATTTGCTTGTGGTGAAATGTAGACCACTCTGATCATGACCATTGTGAATACCATCGGTAGAAAGTTACTATTTTGCAGATTCCAATTATTAATACAAATACAATCACCAAAAATATGATTGTGATAAGGATAAAGACAAATCTTTATTGAAATTTACAACCTATTGGTAGTACATCACCTGTAAATTCAGACTGATGTTGACATTAATTAATTAAAACTTAAAATTCAATTATATAAAAGCGTATATAATACTGTGAACTGGGCCATCCTGCATTATAGGTGCTTTTAGTTTTTGCTCTTTGAGTATATTTTGAGGCTAATATTTTTGTAATTGTTCTGATTCAAGATTTTGAATGCAGGGCTTTTATTGTTACAAAGCCTTACTGTACTGTTGTATAGCTACTTTTACCTAATTAAAAGATCTGAACCACGTCCATACTTGGGGTGGGTAGGGTCCCTGAGTATGGAGGCAGCTCTCCTGCGGGCTCTGCGGTGGTAGATGCTCTGCAGAGAGGGCAGTGGAGTCCTGGTGATCTTCTCAGCAGTTTTCACCACTCTCTGCAGGCATTTGCGGTCCATAGCAGTAGTGCTGCCATACCACACAGTGATGCAGCTGGTCAAGATGCCCTCCACAATGCAGCTGTAGAAGTTGCTGAGGATTTTGGCCGACATGCCAAACTTCCTCAGCCTCCTTAAAAATTATATAAAATTATAGCCACTGCCACCTCACTGATGTGGACGCCCAGGTATTTGAAGCTGCTCACCCTCTCCACTTCAAGCTCCCGGATGAACAGTGGCCAATGAGGTCTCCTCTCCCTTCTCATGTCCACCTTCATCTCCTCCGTCTTGTCCGTGTTGAGGTTGTTGTCCTCACACCATGACACCAGACTGGCCATCTTCCTCCGGTAGGCCGCTTCTTCCCCGCCAGTGATGCATCCTATCACCATGGTGGGTGAGTTTGTGTTGAATGACAGTGTTGAAAGCAGAGCTGTAATCAACAAAGGGAAGGGGGGACAACGCTTGTGGTCTTGAAGCAGGTGGGAATGATGCACTGGCTGAGGGAAAGGTTGAAGATGGGGGTGAGGACATCAGCCAGCTCATTTGCACATGCTCTGGGATGATGTCTGGTCCTGCTATCTTGTGGGGGTTGATTTTCCTCAGAGCTTTGTGAACCTGGCCTGATGAGACCGTTGGTGAGTGGGGGTGAGTGGTCCAGGTGTGTGTGCCTCCTCTCTGTGCTGTCGCTGGAGGTCTCAAAGCGGGTGTAGAAGATGTTGAGGTCATCCGGCAGGCTGTCTGTGGAGCTGATGGTGCTGGTAGTGGTTCTGTAGTCTGTGATGTGCTGCAGACCTTACCACATCCACCCGGGGTCAGCAGTAGGGTAGAAGCCATCCAACTTCTCTCTGTACTGCCCCTTGGCTGCTGTGATGGCTTTCCTCAGTCTGTACTTTGCAGCTTTGTACTCAGTCTCATTGCCTGATCTGAAAGCAACAGAGCAAGCATGCAGCATGCAGCATGCATGTTAATGTACCCAGACATACTCAGCATAGTCCTGTATGCTGACAGAAGAGTCCTCCAGAGTGGCTGCAGCTTTAAATACATCCCAGTCTGTCAGAGCAAAACAGTCCTGCAGGGTGCTCTCAGTCTCTGGGGTCCATAGTTTAACTTGTTTGGTCACAGGGTTCATTTGTTTCAGTCTCTGTCTGTAGGCCGGGTACAGGAACAAGGAAATGTGGTCTGAACGTCCGAAGTGGAGGCGTGGTGCAGCCCTGTATGCACCGCGTATATTACTATACACATGATCCAGTGTGTTCTTATCCCGGGTGGGAATGTCCACGTGTTGATAATATCTGGGGAATACAGTCCGTAAATTGCACTGGTTAAAGTCGCCAGTGGCGATGAAAACAGCATCAGGATGAGCCGTTTCCAACGCGCTGATGACTTTGTGGAGTTTGCTGAGTGCTGCCGTAGAGTTAGCTCATGAGGGGATGTAAACAGCGGCCAAAAACACAGCACTAAATTCCCTCGGTAGATAATACGGATGGCATTTCAGCAGTAAAAACTCCACATCTGGTGAACAGTGCATGTGAACAGTCTGTATATCTCCACACCACGAGTTATTGATAAACACACATATACACACACCACCCCCTTTGGCCTTACCGGAGGCTGCAGTTCGGTCTCCTCAGTGTAAGGAGTGGGTCTGTAGCTGAACAGCGCATTCTGGGTCTTCCTCTAAAAGCCAGGTCTCGGTGAGAATTAGAACGCAGCACTCTCTTATTTCCTCTGCATATATCCCCTCTCTTTGTGATTGCTGGTATAGTAGCATTCCATCAATTCTGTGTTCTCCGCCTTTGTCCATGTATGTGTTGTTCCAGTGACCTGTTTGCCATCAGATTGCCCTGGTTCTCTAGGAACTGACGCAGACCTTGTTGACCCGGGCGACATCCGAGTTGGTATGACTCTTTCTGTTTTGTAATCACTTAGGCAAATATAGCATTAGGAGACTTGCCTAATGACCCTTACTGGATGATGTTCACCCCGGCTGGGATTCGAACCCTGACCTCCCATGTGAAAGCTGCTATGCTGCCGGATGCTGAATACCTCACACAACAGAAACCTGATTAGAGCAAAGAGGTGGAGAGCATACAACATGGAGGTTCAAGCCCCCACATGGTGCATACCACTGTCAGATAGAGGACTTGGCTGATATCAAGAAGACCGACCAGTGGCTGGAGAATGCTGGACTGACAGACAGCATGGAGGCACTAATAAGATGAGATGAGATAAACTGAGATGAGATAAACTTTATTGTCCCAACCGGAAAATTTGTTTTGAGCACATAGTGCGACATAGCTGCACAGCAGATACAACCATCATATACAAACAGGACACACAGTAGTACGCAAGATGCAGATTTGAATAACATAATAGTACAACCAGGACTACAGGATGAAATAAATACATCAACAGATAAGGCTAAAAGAATAAAGACTCCTTAAAGTTGCACTAACCCAGGAGGTAATCATAACAAGTGCAATAAAAACCTGTAGTATAAATAGTGTAAATAAAATACAGTAGGGCAAATTAAACTGTCGAAAAAATAAAAACTAATGTGCAAGTAAGACTGTACCAAGTGTGCAACAGGTCAATAGTCACAATAGCAGGGTAGTGGATCCACAGCAGTAGGCCTCCCCACTACCCTTAAGTAGTGAGATGGAGGTGGGGATAAAGGACAGTTTAAAACGGTTACTCTAACATTTGCTAGCTCTGTAGTGCCTCCGTGACAGTAACAGTTCATATTCAAAAAGAATGGTAAATGGACCTGCCTATAGCGCCTTTCTAGTCATCTGACCACTCAAAGCGCTTTTTACATTATGAGTCACATTCACCCATTCACACACACATTCATACACTAGTGGCCGAGGCCACCGTACAACATGCCACCTGCTACTCAGTTTTTAACACACTCACACACCGATGGAAGCATCATCAGCAGCAATTTGGGGTTCAGTATCTTGTTCAAGGATACTTCGACATGCTGGACTGGAGGAGCTGGGGATTGAATCGCTGATATTCCAGTTGGTGGACAACCCGCTCTACCTCTGAGCCACAGCCGCCCAAAGAAGAACATGTGAGGGGTCACTCAGGATTTTTTGGCTTATCTGACTGCTGCACCCTCATATACTGATTGGAAAGACTGGAGTTGGTCATGTTTCCCTATTAACTGTCTGTTGTCACCATTTTTTGAAGTCTAGCCTTACACTGGACTGTAAGGGAGCTGAGCCACACTGCCATATCACATCTTATAATGCTTGCTAATACGGCATTGTAAAATGTTAACATGATCTCGGTTCAGACCCCAGACAGCTGCAGCCTCTGAAGAATGTGGAGCCTCAGTGCTAATCTGTTACAAAAGTGGTCGACATGAACGCTCCAGCTCAAATTATTAGCCAACATTAGTCCTAGGTATTTGTATGAGGACACCTGTTCAATTTTGCTGTTATCAATAATCACAGGGTCATGAGCTACAATTCCCTAAGGGTCGAAGATAATCTCTTTAGTTTTTTTCATGTTTAATACAAGATCGTTGTTATCACACTAGGTCTTAAAAGTGGCTATCTCACTGAAACACACAGAGAGGCAAACATTCACATCTAATAGGCTTAAGATGATGATGTCATCGGGACCAGTTGATTTTCTTTTGCAAGCTTTGCTATAAAGACAGCCTGCACCTGCTGTGGTGAAATGAAGAGGTCACCGCAGCACAAGAACAGGCCCTAAGCACAAGGGCCATAGAGGCCAGGGTCTACCACAGCAGATCAAATCCAAGGTGCAGGCTGTGCAGAGAAGTCCCTGAGATGGTCTAACACATAGTGGCAGGGTGTAATGTAAGAAGAAGAAGCTTTATTGTCACTGCAATAAATACAGTGAAATTTCGTTCAGTGCTCTCTTGTAGCAGCTACAATGTCCTTGTCATAAAATATACTGGGGGGGGGGGGTGTCATGGTTCTTGCAGCAGTCTCTTCACAGCCATGGGGAAGAAGCTGTGTTTCAGTCTGTTGGTGCAGGCTCTCATGACTCTGAGTCTGCCAGAGGGAAGGCTGGTGAATACAGAGTGTCCTGGGTGGGCGGGGTCATTCCGAATCTTTGTGGCCCGTCGAAAGAGACGGCTGGAATAGATCTCCTCTAGGCGTGGAAGTGGGGAGCCGATGATCCACTCAGCCATCTTGATGACCCGCTGCAGTTGTTTCTTTTCAGATGCAGTGCAGCTGGCATACCACACCGTACAGCCATAGGTGAGGACACTCTCTATTGTGCAGTCGTAGAAGTTTTTCAGCAGAGGTGGAAGGAGTTTGTTCCTCCTCAGTGTTCTTAGAAAGAAGAGATGCTGCTGGGCCTTTTTGATGATGTGGGTGGTGTTCACAGTCCAGCCCAGGTCCTCCCAGATGTGCAGGCCAAGAAACTTAAAGCTGGTGACCCGTTCCACTTCCTCCCCATTGATACTCAGGCCTGAGTGCAGTGTGGTCCTCGACTTCCGCAAGTCAATAATGACTTCTTTTGTCTTCTTGGTGTTGAGGTTGAGGTGGTTGTCACTGCACCAGGCCACCAGTGCTTGGACCTCCTCCCTGTATGGTGTCTCATAACCGTTGTTGATGAGCCCCACAACGGTAGTATCATCCGCAAATTTGATGAGGGTGTTGGAGCCGTGAGTAGCGACACAGTCATAAGTGTACAGTGTGTACAAGACTGGACTCAGCACACAGCCCTGAGGAACACCAGTATTGAGGACGATGGTGGAGGATGTGGAGGTACCCATTCTGACATGCTGGGGTCTGTTAGTCAGGAAGTCCTTGATCCACAGACAGAGGGAGGTTCCAAGTTGTAGTGTCTGCAGTTTGCAGTTTGCTGGGGCTGATGGAGTTAAATGCCGAGCTGAAGTCAACAAACAGCATCCTGATATACATGTTGGGGCTTTCAATGTGGCTGAGAGCGGTATGGAGATGGAGATGGCGTCGTCTGTGGATCTGTTGGACCTGTAGGCGAACTGATGTTGATCAAAGCCAGGTGGGATGTGGGCCTTGACATGCTGTAACACCAGTCTCTCCATACATTTCATGATCACCGGTGTCAGGGCCACAGGCCGGTAATCATTCAACCCTGTGATGGCAGAGGATTTGGGCACAGGGATTATGGTGGCAGTTTTCAGGCAGGTGGGGACTGTGGCTTGCTGCAGTGAACGGTTGAAGATGTTAGTGAATACTGCAGCAAGCTGGTGAGCACATGATTTCAGCACTCTCCCTGGTACTCCATCCGGTCCTGGTGCTTTCCTGGTGTCGATGCCACGCAGGACTCGCAGTACCTGATGTTGTTGGATAGTGGGGGGCTGGTCGTGCTCTGATGATGTCAGCTGTGTGTCCTCTGCCTGTCTGTTGTTCTCTTCAAAGTGGTAGAAAAAGGTGTTCAGCTGGTCTGGGAGAGAAGTGTCAGTGGAGGGGGTGGGGGGTGTTGTGGCATTGTTTGTAGTCAGTTATATTCTGTATGCCTTTCCACATGGAGCGGGGGTTGTTCTCCCTGAAGTTGGCCTCTATCTGCTCTCTGCACTTTGTTTTAGCAGCCTTGATGCCTCTGTTCAGGTCTGCTCTAGCCCTCCTGTAGGCTTCCCTGTCCCTTGACCTCAGTGCTGAATCCCTTGCCTGGAGTAGTGCTCTGATATTGGCGTTAAACCAGAGTTTTTGGTTGGGAAATGTTTTCACCTGTTTCCTTGATGTTACATTATCCATGCAGAGACTGATGTATGATAGTACAGAGGAGGTGTGGAGTTCAATGTCTGGGTCTTCAGAGAGCTACCATATGGTGTCCTCAAAACAGTCCTGCAAGGATAGTGTGGCCTCCTCAGTCCAGCACTGCACTGACCTTGTACTGTGGCTTTGACCTGCAGATGAGGGGCTTGTAAGCTGGTGTCAGGAACAGGGAAGGATGGTCTGGGTGTCCAAGGTGGGGGGAGTGGCGGGCTCTGTAGGCTCCAGAGATGTTGGTGTAGACCTGGTCTAGTGTTCTGCCCTTCCTTGTTTGAATGTCAACATTCTTGTAAAATCTGGGGAGCACAGTCTTTAAGTTGGTGTGATTAAAGTCTCCAGCCACGATGAAGAAGCCCTCTGGGTGTTTGTTTTGTTGCCTGGTGATGCTATCATGCAGCCTGCTCATAGCTACGTTAGCATTAGCTCACGGGTGGATATACACGGCAGTTGCAAACACTTGGGTTATTTCCCTGGGCAAATAAAAAGGTCTGCACTTCAACATTAGAAACTCCAGGTCTGGACAGCAGTGTTTCTCAATAACGGCAGTGTCCGTGCAACAACTGTTGTTAATATAGATGCACACACCTCCTCCTCTCCTCTTACCGGAGTCTGATGTGCGGTCCGCCCGGAAGATTGTACATCCTGCTAGCTCCACGGCTAGGTCCGGGATGTTTTCATGGAGCCAGGTCTCTGTTATCACCATGATACAGCTGTCTATCCGGTTGTTAACGTCTCATAGTTTCAGCTCGTCCATCTTGTTTGTGCGGAGCCACTGTTAGCCTAGCTCTGATGCCAGCTCGTTTGCCTCGTTTCCGGCGTCTTTTGCAGCGCCACCGTCGCCTCCTTTCTGTCCACTCTCGCCAGCGTATCCTCTCCGGGAACGAGTCGAACCCTTCTGGGGGGTCCAGCCGGTCCAGTGTTGTTTCAGGCTTAAAAGTTCAGTTCGGGTGTAAGTCCTTCTCAGTGTGTTGCTGCTAACTGAAGAAGAGCACCGGGTCGCTGCGTCTACACGCGCCGCCATCTTAGAAGTAGTAAGCAAGATTAGGGTACATGGAGAGGCACTACGGAGAACCCTCAAACTCCCAGGCCTCTGGTAGAGGACCCGAGCTTGCAGATGATACAGATACCACCTTAAGATGTAGTCTCTTAGCAGCAGGGAGTGAAACAGAGGAACTGCAGGGTACTAGCTAGCAAGCAGCAGTCTCTTTCAATGGCGCTGGCAGCCAGTCATCGGGCCTTTACGTCTGACACCCCATTTCCTTCATGCAGAAGTAGGCGTGGGTCAGAAAAATTATAGGCATGCCCAGACTCTAAATGTTTTATATAGCACCTTTAAATCTGAATGGTTACATTTCATTAATGTTTTTGTTGAAAGTGCAAAATTCAATTTAAATCACACAAAATGTGCTGTTCTCTAGTTTTGTTTAATGTTAAAAATTAAAAAAAAAAAACATACACACACTGTGAAGTCATAAAATTGTTTGTGATAAAAGTAAAGGACAATGTAAACAGGAATCACTGGAAATGAACGATAGGTGAAAGAGCATTTACATATAAAGGTTGGTCCAGTTGGAATCATGGCTGTGCAGGATGAAATATTTCATATTATTGATTGTCTCTTCAGTGACATGAGGTAATATGCTGTTACTAATTGTTACAAAACTAGGTTCCTATTTGCAACCTTTCCTCAGCAGTGGATATAACCTCACTAATTTGGATGTCTAAAGAGACTCTACTACCTTTAATCTATTAAATCATGTTAAATCTAATCTCTTTCCTGGTAGTCTATTACTCTTGTACCATTGGTCACTGTGTTTGGTGTGATGGTGCCAATGTCTGATTTAATTAAATATTAAGTTGCATGTTTTGGAAAATACTTTTAAGACATGACGTGGCTTCTTCAATCATTGTGATTTATTTGTTGTTTTACACTTCACACGGACCCAGGAAATACTGCTCAGTCTTCATAATAGTGTTATAAATAATCACAACGTTTTTCTTAATTTCATATTCTTCTTTTCTCAGCGTATTCCAGCCATCATACAAGCCTTCGAGAGCAACAATGTCAGCTTTGTGGTGCGAGGAGGTCAACAAGTTCTGGTGATGCTAGCTGACCCAAATGCAGGTGCTGTACATTGAAATACTATTGGCATTACTTCCGATATAGTCTACTTTTTAAAACAACAGTTTTTAATGTGTTTATTTTTAAGTGATAATTGCATATTATGCAATAATTGCATATTATGCAATTGCATATTATGCAATTATAATATAATGCATATGATTTATTTCCAAGGGCTAGGCCTAATATCTAATGACTCATCGGCTACAGCAGCAGAAACTGGTGCGTTCATCAACCATACACCTGCAGCCTTTTGTATGGATGCTTGACCTCAATACTCTTTGATTCTTGTGCCTTTTCCCTTTTTTTTTTGGTTTCCAAAGGAATCCAAATCTGATCCAGTTCAAATCTGTCTGTGCCTTGCTGTGCTCTTTTATTTACCTAATCATCCTTGAATGAGTTTAAATGGCCTTGTTATGTATGGATGGTGACCTGTTCAAGAAAAACTTTACTTGAGTTTGATATTTTCTTTCTGCCACTTCTGCCCCTTCGCTCCTGCAGTCATTGGCTCAAGATTGTATTCTTTCTCACTATATTTTCTGAATTAGTTTCTAGTAGCATTTTCTAAATCTATGGGGGTTTTTTGGTTTATATGTGTGTGTCCTCACCCCAGGTTACCATGGGTCTGCTGGAGGTCTGGGTGTTTGGGCTCTAGCCATTATTTTCCTAATCAGCATCATCACCACTGGCTCCTTCATCCTCTACAAGTTCAAAAGGTAAGCCAAGTCATGTTAAAGAGGTGTGGCAGTCAGCACAGACATATAAAGCTGAGATCCAACAGCACCTTCTCAGTTATTTTTAGACCAATCTTTACAGCTGAGGCACCCCGGTTTCACTCCGAAGTCGACGAAATGTGGCTCTTGGTCAGTGACCTCCAATGTCAGGCACCAACAAAAAAAGCTGTCCTTTTACATCAGCATGATACACCGCCGGTGGCCGTTATTGTGTAATGGGGCCCAGCAGTTTCAGAAGGAAACGTGGCGGGACAGCAACAAAAGTTGCGGTCTGAGTAGGGCAGGCAGGAGTGGTCAGAGTGAGAATGTGTTGAAAATCTCTCTGTCTAACCTAATATTGAAACAGTAGCAGTCTCTGAAAATTAATTGTACTAGTGCAGTGCCCGTAGGAAGTATGTATTTCTATAGAAAACTGGAAGCTTAAGTTGATTTTTAATGTATGGCCAAATGAGGCTGTGTTCGATGGTTGGATGTACAAAGAGGTGTACATACTCTTACATAGTGTTAATAGAGAAACTGTACATTGGGTAAAACATGAACGTACATTGAGATACAGAGAGACATGCAACATCATTAGGTTTCCTAGCTTTCCGTAGGTGAACAATCTTGAAATGGTAGCTAGCAAGCATGTAACCCTGCACGCCTGAAAGGAAAAACAAACGTTTCCGACCTAGCCATACTTTGGTATGGGAAGTTTAGGCAATGTTTTAGTCAATCTAACCATGTTGTAGCCATGTCAGCAAACACCATGAGCAGATGAGAACAGCGTGGTGATATAAAATACTACTTACCAATGAGATTACTGAAACATGTCATGTTAATGCAAATTGCACCACTTCATCTATTCCTATATGGGGGAGGGACGAAAGGGAATGCCATAACCCCGGGTGTACACTGGATCCATCACGTGCGTGGTCCGGCCGTGGCACAGACTCCTCCGTACTGTGCCGGGCGTCAATGTCCACTGGAAGCGTATCTAGTGGCGCGCACGCGAGCGGCTGGAATTGACTGATCACGCGATCATGATGTCACACGATCATTTGCGGAAACACTGGAGGTATAAAGACATCAACAAACAAAGATAAGATTTCTCTATCTATCTATCTGCCGGGGGCCACAAATTTTGACGTCATGTTGTTGTAGCGATGTGAAATACGTTCCGTTTTCATGGGTGTTTTTATTTTGAAAATTGACCGGATACTCTCGTCTTTTCAGTGCCTGACTTCCTGTTTGACTCATTTGGTCTGTGGAAATTGACACATCGTCGCGTGGCGTACGTCCAAAAATAGACCCGGCGCGTACTTTTAGCGGAGCGCCGAGCCGCTTCTGGTGGAGCAGTTTACATTGACTTGAATGGCCGCGATTAGCCCCGGCACCCACGCTGTGGCTGAATCGCGCATGTGAAGGGTCCAGTGGACATCCGGGGTAAGCCTGTGCAAAGTTTTGGGTGACGCAGAGCGGTATAGCAGTAGGATACTTTGATCTTTTATGCCGTGAGGCGTGGCTACAGCTGCGAGCGAGAGCGCGATAGGCTGACTGGTTACACGGAGGTCTATGGGATTTTAACTTTTAATGATAATGTTGTGAATATGAATCCAAAAAACTTCAAAATGAAGGATGCACACCATCGTGCCATGCGCAAGCCATATCCGAAAGCTCAGGTTGATCTGACAAACGGTCAGAGAGATATGCGAGCCACAGACACACAGACACACACACAGACATTTCTTGCTTTATAGATAGATGCCAAAATATTTAGCTGTTATTGGTGTCCATCCCTGAAATGATGTTTTTTTTCAGCCTACAATGCATTTGCAGCCCACCAAATTCTAATGACCAGAGCAATACAGTGGTGCAGGAATGTGTCCTAATACCCAGAAATTACCTAGCATTTCAGCAGTTATGGTTCCCTCCTCTCAAAGTTAATGGATTTCTTGAATGGGTTTTGGTTAGACGGCTGAAATAATGTCTGTGGTTAACGGGTCAATGACAAATAAAGCTTCTAAAAAGGTATTTTTAAAAAGTATTTTCAATATAGATGTAATGCATATTTTTGAGTCCAGAACAATGTGTTTGAACAAGTCTCATTTATTGAATAGCTTTTCTAGCTGTTTTAACTCATTTTTTAACAGTATTTTTAACTTCACGACAAAAAAAATTCAGGTGGCGCAACCAAATATTTATAAAAATATATAGCCATTCCTAATCTTTATTTTAAGATTAATTCTTTGGCAACTATCCCTTAGGGTGTCTACACTAGGTAACACATTATTATTTTAACATTGTGGGGTTTTTTCCAATAATTTAAGATTTTTGCATTCTGTAGGTCAGGTTTTAAGTATCGTTAACATCCAATTTTACATTTAAAGACAGGAAAATAATTACACAAATACACAAATTCATATATTTAGTATAATTACACACATTACATTTAGAAACCATTTGGTCACTTTAACCTATCATTTATTGGTTTAAATTGGTTGCACCACCTGACGAATATTGGTTGTACCACCTGACAACATTAGTTAAGACATGAAATATGCTGGGAAAAAAAGCATTTTCATTTCAAATAGTTTTAGTCATCAGTCTCTATTTAAGTTTTCTTAAATAGAGACTTAAACCTAACCCTAACCCATCAAAAACACTTCACATAAGATTACATCCGATACAACACCATAACACTTTTCTAAATGGCAACAATTAAGTATCATTTAACAAAACTCCATTTCACCAATCAAACAGAGCCAGGCAGTCACATGACCATACACGAACTCTTCGCAGCCTCGCACAGAAGCAAAGTGACTACGCGGGAGCGCACACATAAGAATGAGAGTAGATGGCAACAATGGCAGAAACAACGGCGTGCGAACCAGAAGAGGCAGAACACCCGTGGCCGTACATGAAAACCATGTTTACTTTACAGACTACAAAAAAGAACAGCTATATCATGCGCTGTCATCTGTGTCTACCCCAACATGTCGACATGTCAGCTTACAAGAACTCCACTTCAAACTTGAGACGATGTTGTTTTGAAATGACTAAATTGTTATCTGTTCCACTAATTTTCATTCAGCATAACAAACACCTAGTGTCTCGCTTACTGATTTTTAGACCTCATTCCAAATAATGTTTGAAGAGTTCAAACACAGTGCTCAATGCTGTTTATAAGGCACTGGTTTCAAAAATGTTGTTATGAAAAAGAATGACAGTCTGACAGAAGAGAATGTTTTGAAACTACTAAATTGGTAACAAAGGATTTATTACTGTTTCTTGTGGCTGAATTTGCCTTAATTTATGCTATTTTGTAAAGATTTCATTTACTATTTTAGTTATAGGGGTATTGTTTGGCAACATCTGAATTTGCACATCGCTATTTTATCCATCCATCCATTTTCTAACTGCTTATCCTCTTCAGGGTCGCGGGGGGGCTAGAGCCTATCCCAGCTGACACTGTGTGAGAGGCAGGGTACACCCTGGACAGGACTGTCACAGGGCTGACACATAGAGACAGACAACCATTCACACTCACATTCACACCTACGGACAATTTAGAGTCACCAATTAACCTATCCTCAACATGCATGTCTTTGGACTGTGGGAGGAAGCCAGAGTACCCGGAGAGAACCCACGCTGACACGGGGAGAACATGCAAACTCCGCACAGAAGCTCCTGTGACAGTGCTAACCACCACACCACCGTGCCCCCCCTCGCTAATTTATCTTTATGTCTATTTGATTACATTCATGCCCTGATAATTAAAACAACAAATCAGAAGTTACTCAGCAGTTACTCAGTACTTACTCTTACTCAAGTAATTATTTGGATGACTACTTTTTACTTTTACTTGAGTCATATTATTCTTAAGTAACAATACTCTTACTTGAGTACAATTTTTGGCTACTCTACCCACCTCTGACAAATTATCATATAAAATGTTTTAAAGTGTGTAATATCTTTAAACTTAAAACTAGTAAACATTTTAGAACTTTCATGGATAATCTTAGAGCTTTGAATAGCATTATATAGTGACATTCCTTGCAGTTGTGCCACCTGACTAACTGGTTGCACCACCTGATTATTGCAACTAATCTCAAATTAGGCTTCTGTTTGGATGCTAACATTAGCTTCTACCCTTGTCATGAAGTTTAAACAGACCACTTTTTAAAAAAACAAAGATTTTTATGATAAAATAACATTTTTCTAGTTTTACATTGGTTGTACCACCTGACATGGCAAGTGTACCAGCCTACATATGAGTTGAAAGTAGTTATTTTTATCAGTATTTGACAGAGATCTACAAACCTTTTAGCTTAGTCCCAAGGGTCACTTGGGGTTCTCTGGCTGATGCAACATCCTGTTTACAGCTATTGTCTCTTCAATTCAAAATAAAAGTCCAATGTTTATGGTTGCGCCACCCTGACATTTAGGAAATGTAAACTGCTGGACAAAAGTTTTGCAGTTATTTTAACAACTTTAAAACTATTGATATTAGAAAAAAGACATTATCCAAAAGACTTCAAACATGAAGTAATGCCAGTGTTTTATTTTGACTTTATCATTATCAAAATAACATTTTTAATAGTTTTCTTAGTCTGCTCACTTGCTCGGACAGTTGCACCACCTGACATCTTAGGGGTTTGACAGGCCAAAACATAAAAGAATACAATTATTTGAATTTACTGAAAAATGTATGAAAATAAATAGGTTTTATAGAATAAAGTGATAGATGTCATGAATAGATTAAATCTTTTTTTTTTTTTTAAATAATGGACTCGGACACAAAAATATGCATGTCATGTCATTGACCCTAACACAAGCTGAAGAGACTTTCGCATTTTGATTAATGACATAACATAGGCAAGTAGGCCACTCGTGAGTTTTGAAGCTTTTAGAGGTCTTAAAAAGGCAGTTGTTAACAAGTGGTTGAATGAGACAATATTTATTACAAATATGTAATAATATTGTGATAGTGTGGTATAGTAACCAAATAAAAATGAAAGAAGGAAAATAAAATGTAAACACAAAATCACCTCAAAAAAGGGCAAAATTGTCTATGTAGATGCCACTTTACACACATCACCCTCCCAAACACCATTACAGACCAATACATCCTCTAATGGCAACGGCACTCCCAGATGGAAGTGCGCCCCCCCAGGCAGGGTAGTGCACTATGCCACACCACAAAAACTGCTCAGGAGCGGCCCAGAGGACGCGACAAGGAGCGCAAGGCATCAACCTGGCATTCAGATTTCCCAGATCCCAATCCCATTGAACATCCATTGGACATGGCAGTACCTTTCCTCACAACCCACTGGTTTCGAAGGATCCGTCAACACCACCTTGGTGCCAGACAACACAGGACACTCCCAGAGGTCCTGTCTCTATGTCTCGACATGTCAGAGACTCCACTGTAGATCAGACTTGGCTTTGACCCATCGAGGCATGGAGACAGGACCTCTGGGGTACCAGTTTGTCCCACAGGTGCTCGATCAGATTGAAATCTGGGGAATGTGAAAGCGAGGTCAATGTCTTGAGTTCTTTGTCACATTCCTTGGATCATTCCTGAGCATGTTTTGTGGTGTGGCATGGTAAACTGCCTTGTTGGCGGGCTACTTCCATCAGGGGTACTGTTGAAATGAGTGTTGGTACTTGGTCTATAACAATGTTTAGATGGGTGGAGTCCATAAAGGGGCATCCACATGAATGCCAGGACCAAAGGTTTCCCTGCAGAATATTGCATTGTAATGAAATGATCAATGTTACTCACTTCAACTGTTAGTGGTCATAATGTTATGCCTCATCAGTGTATACACTTACTAGCAAATAGCTAATCAGCCAATCACGTAGCAGCAGCTCTATACATTTGGGCATGTAGACATGGTCAAGACGACCTGCTGAAGTGCAATTCAGTTTAATTTATAAAGCCCACTATCACAAATCACAATTTGCCTCATAGGGGCTTTACAGCATACAACATCCCTCTGTCCTTTGGACCCTCACAGCGGATAAGGACCACCCCCCCCCAAAAAAAACATGTACTGGGAAAAAAAGTGGTAGAAACCTCAGGAAGAGCAACTGAGGACAGAGAGAGAGAGGGCGAGAGAGACAGAGCCAGAGAGAGATGCAAGGCAGACAGTAATGATAATAGCTTACAACAACATTAGTTTTAGTGATAATTTTACAATAATAACAACAGTAATTGTTGTAGCATATGTTGTTAGTATATTATTAACATATACATAGTATATGTATGGGACAATAATAATTATATGTGTATGATAACAGTAGAACTATGACTAATTATCACAGCAGTAGTAGGAGGCATCAGACAGGACGACGGCAGCAGCATAACCACAACACATGATCCAGGCGTAGCTGCAATACGTGTTAATTTGCTTGACAGTGGAGCACAATGGCTACAGAGAAGAGGCCGAGTTAGGGATATGCAGAAATAGGATAAGACTAAACAACTTTTCAGAGGAGGGAGGAGAGAGAAAGAAGGAGAGAAGGTGCTTGGTGTATTATAGGAGGTCCCCCGGCAGACTAGGCCTATGTCAGCCTAACTGGTCAAAGACAAGCCTGAGCCAGCTCTAACTAGAACTATAACTATAACTAGAACTAACTATAAGCTGTATCAAAAAGGAAAGTCTTAAGTCTAGTCTCAAATGTGGAGATGGTGTCTGCCTCTCGGACCGAAACAGGAAGATAATTTCACACAAGAGGAGCCTGGTAGCTGAAGGGTGTGGTTCCCGTTCTACTTTTGGAGACTTAAGGAACCACGAGTAACCCTGCATTCTCAGAATGCAGTGTTCTGGTGGAATAATAGGACAGGATGAGTTCTCTAAGATATGACATAGCCTGACCATTTAGAGCTTTGGGAAAGGATTAAATTCAGTTCTCAATTTTATGGGGAGCCAGTACTGAGGAGCTCAAGTAAGAGAAACATGACCTCTTTTCTTAGTTCCAGTCAGTGCATGTGCCACCACGTTCTGGATCAGTTGGAGAGTTTTTACAGATTTATCAGAGCAACCTGATAATAGGGAATTACAGTAATTTAGCCTAGAGGTAACAAATGCGTGGACCAATTTTTCAGCATCTTTTTGGGACAATAATTTTCACAATATTACATAGATGAAAGAACGCAGTTCATGAAGTTTGTTTTATATGGGAGTTAAGAGACAAATCTTGATGAAATATTACTCTGAGGTTTCAGACCAAGTTCAGACCAAGCATCAGAATGGGGAAGGAAGGTGATTTAGGGGACTTTAAACGTGGCATGGCTGTTGATGCCAGATGGGCTGGTCTGAGAATTTCAGAAACTGCTGGGGTTTTCATGCACATCCATCTAGGGTTTACAGGGTATGGTCTGAAAAACAGACAGTTCAGGCTGGTGATAATGGTGTTATGGTGTGGGGGATATTTTCTTGGCACACTTTGGGCCCCTTAGTACCAATTGAGCATCGTTTAAATGCCACAGCCTACCTGAGTATTGTTGCTAACCGTGTCCATCCCTGTATGACCACAGTGTACCCATCTTCTTATAGCTACTTCTAGCAGGATAACGTGCCAAGTCACAAATCATCTAAAACTGGTTTCTTACACATGACAATGAGTTCGCTCTAATGGCCTCCACAGTCACCAGATCTCAATCCAACAGAGCACCTTTGGGATGAGGTGGAACAGGATATTGGAATCATGGATGTGCAGCTGACAAAGCTGCAGCAACTGCTTGATTCTGGTCCATATCATGTCAATATGGAATCTCTGAGGAATGTTTCTGGGACGTTGTTGAATCTATGCCACAAAGAATTAAGGCAGGTCTGAAGGCAACCCGGAGTCCAATCCAGTACTAGCAAGGTGTACCTAATAAAGTGCCTGGTGAGAGTATATATTCTTCAAATTCTGCACAAAAGTCCACTTGGATTCAGCGATGAACTTATGGAGCTAGAACAGTCAAATGAATAAATGCACACAGAAATGAATAAATGCACAAAAAAGGATTCACAAATGTATTTATATTATATATATATATATATATATATACAGTACAGGCCAAAAGTTTGGACACACCTTCTCATTCAATGCGTTTTCTTTATTTTCATGACTATTTACATTGTAGATTCTCACTGAAGGCATCAAAACTATGACTGAACACATGTGGAGTTATGTACTTAACAAAAAAGGTGACATAACTGAAAACGTTTTATATTCTAGTTTCTTCAAAATAGCCACCCTTTGCTCTGATTACTGCTTTGCACACTCTTGGCATTCTCTCGATGAGCTTCAAGAGGTAGTCACCTGAAATGGTTTTCCAACAGTCTTGAAGGAGTTCCCAGTGGTGTTTAGCACTTGTTGGCCCCTTTGCCTTCACTCTGCGGTCCAGCTCACCCCAAACCATCTCGATTGGGTTCAGGTCCGGTGACTGTGGAGGCCAGGTCATCTGCCGCAGCACTCCATCACTCTCCTTCTTGGTCAAATAGCCCTTACACAGCCTGGAGGTGTGTTTGGGGTCATTGTCCTGTTGAAAAATAAATGATCGTCCAACTAAACGCAAACCGGATGGGATGGCATGTTGCTGCAGGATGCTGTGGTAGCCATGCTGGTTCAGTGTGCCTTCAATTTTGAATAAATCCCCAACAGTGTCACCAGCAAAACACCCCCACACCATCACACCTCCTCCTCCATGCTTCACAGTGGGAATTAGGCATGGGGAATCCATCCGTTCACCTTTTCTGCGTCTCACAAAGACACGGCGGTTGGAACCAAAGATCTCAAATTTGGACTAATCAGACCAAAGCACAGATTTCCACTGGTCTAATGTCCATTCCTTGTGTTTCTTGGCCCAAAAAAATCTCTTCTCTCCTTAGCAGTGGTTTCCTAGCAGCTATTTGACCATGAAGGCCTGATTCGCGCAGTCTCCTCTTAACAGTTGTTCTAGAGATGGGTCTGCTGCTAGAACTCTGTGTGGCATTCATCTGGTCTCTGAGCTGCTGTTAACTTGCGGTCCTCATGTGTGCCAGTTTCGTTGTAGCGCTTGATGGTTTTTGCGACTCCACTTGGGGACACATTTAAGTTTTTGCAATTTTCCGGACTGACTGACCTTCATTTCTTAAAGTAATGATGGACACTCGTTTTTCTTTAGTTAGCTGATTGGTTCTTGCCATAATATGAATTTTAACAGTTGTCCAATAGGACTGTAGGCTGTGTATTAACCTGACTTCTGCACAACACAACTGATGGTCCCAACCCCATTGATAAAGCAAGAAATTCCACTAATTAACCCTAATAAGGCACACCTGTGAAGTGAAAACCATTTCAGGTGACTACCTCTTGAAGCTCATCGAGAGAATGCCAAGAGTGTGCAAAGCAGTAATCAGAGCAAAGGGTGGCTATTTTGAAGAAACTCGAATATAAAACATGTTTTCAGTTATTTCACCTTTTTTTGTTAAGTACATAACTCCACATGTGTTCATTCATAGTTTTGATGCCTTCAGTGAGAATCTACAATGTAAATAGTCATGAAAATAAAGAAAACGCATTGAATGAGAAGGTGTGTCCAATCTTTTGGCCTGTACTATATATATATGTAACACACTTATTTATTATGAGTCACATCATTATAGGTCACATCAATAATGTTTTATGACTGTTGATAAAGGGCATCAGAAAGCAATATGCGTGTTCATGAGTGCAATCAGAGCATTATGAATACATTATAATTCACTATGAATGCCCTCATAAGGTATTATATATGTGGCCTCATTCCTGAAAGATTTATAGTGTAGTTAACACTATAAATCTTACAGGAATGAGGCCACATGTATAATTTGGATTATGAAATAAAGATGAACTCTAATAATATACTGTTATGAAAATAAATATTGAAATATTATGATGATTTTTTTCACAAATTATTGTTTAATTAAAATATTCGACACCCTTTATTCACAATTGTTTATTTCATAATTATTTATTTAATACTGAGCACTATAGGACTTCCGGTCGGAACATCGTCAAGATGGCTGCATAGCAAGGAGGCTCCCACCTGAACCAGAGTAATTTGGACCTACCCCCATACAGTCTGTGAAAAACCAAGTTTAACTAAACTAAAAGAGAGGGGGGATATAACATCTACCGAAAAATTAGTGATAAACACAAAAATAAGAGGCTACGAAAAGACGAGGCAGAAGGATTAAAGCGACTAGCTTATCAAGCTAGCCATGGTTAACAAACAAGGAGCATGGCTAACTTGGAACAAGTGCTGCAAGAACTACGAGGGTTTCGCCAAGAAAATAAAGAACAGTTAGAGAAGATCAAGGAAGAAATGGTGAGGGCGAACAACAGATTGGACGAAGCAGAGGGAAGGATTGAGAAAACAGAGAAAAGGATACAAAATACAGAGGAAGTTATAACCGAGATGTTGAAGCTACATGTAAAACTGGAGGACAAATTAATGGACTTGGAAAGTTGCTCCAGGCGAGAAAATATTAGGATTTATGGAGTGCCGGAGGGGGCTGAGAGGGATTCAACATCGATGGCTACTTTTGTGGAAAATGTGCTCCGCGAGGGCCTGGAGTTAGCCGACGACACGCCGGATTTGCAGATAGAGAGAGCGCACCGTTCACTTGGGCCGCAGCCTCCGGGGGAAGCGCCACCGAGCTCCATCATAGTGAAATTTCTGAGCTTCAGAGTGAAAGAGTCAATTCTACGACGGTATTGGCAGAGGAAGGGGTTCACTTGGCACGAGAATCAAATCAACCTGGACCACGACTACCCGCCTCTCATCCTAAAAAAACGTTGAGAATATGCGGAAGTCCGCAAGATTCTGAAAGAAAGCGGGATCCAGTTCCAAACCCTCTTCCCTGCCAAACTTCCAGTGAAATACAAGGATGGAAATAAAACTTACGACACGGTAGAGGAGGCCACTCTGGATTTGTCTAACAGAGGTTACACCATGAAGATCATCAGCCCCCTGGAGACACTGATGGAGCGGGTGCAGCAGCTGACTTGGAGGAGAACGGGCAGGAGGGCGAGAGCGACGGCACACGGCTCTGGACGCGATCAGAGATATAAGGAAAAACTTCGAGCCTTCAGGAGACCTTCCCCGCCACCTACCGTGAACTAAGGGGCTACATATCCTAGATTATGTTTTATTTTACTGCACTATATTTCCTTTCCCTCGTTCGGAGTTTAAGCTATCCCAATTAAGGATGGGAGAGTTAAAATTGCACTTGTTTGTCAGCATCATAACTACATGTTAATAGCTGGTAGATGTTCAATGGACAATATAAAGGTTCATTTGGGACTTAACTCTTTTGCGGTGTTGCTAACGCCACAAGGGGCCCTTTCACTAGGAGAGGTTTTTTCCCCTTATAGTCTGTTAGTAGGGTCGGGCAAACAGACCCCTACATAGGGAGTCATTGTGTCATGTTATGTCTGTTGTTAATGTGTGTGTTATTTGTTCATTATTTTGTTCATGTTCAGTTGGTTGTTATGGGAAGGAGGGAGCCTGCCAGGATCATGTATCAGATAGATGGAGGCATTACTTAGATGCAAAACAGATCTCTTAAAGTAGCAACGTTCAATATAAATGGTGGACTCAATACGATTAAGAGGGGCAAAATTTTGTCAAAATTAAAGAAGGATAAAATCCAGATTGCATTTCTACAGGAAACCCACCTTGATGACAATGAACATGCTAAATTAAATAAAATGGGATATAAACATGTCTATTTCTCATCACATGTGTCAGGGAGGCGAAGAGGAGTGGCGATTTTAGTTTCCAGTGCTATAAATTATGAACATATATCTGACTACAAAGATAAAGAAGGAAGGTTTGTTATGGTTACATGTAAAATAGACAATGTTGTCTGTAGTCTGTTCAGTGCCTATGTTCCTCCTTGGAGTGACTGGTCCTGTTATAAACATCTAGTTGATATAATAACAACAAAAAGTCAAGGGGTTCTAATATGTGGAGGTGACTTTAATATTCGATTAAACCCGAGGATGGACTCCTCAAATGGAAAATCAGATGCAAAAAGCACTAGCAAAAAATTCAATACTTTGATGAAGGAATTGGGAATTGTGGATGTGTGGAGGGAAATAAATCCAATGGGCCGTGACTACACACGCTATTCATCAGTTCATAATGTGTATTCTCGGATAGACTACTTTTTTACATTTAAAAAGGATCTTCATAGACTAAATGAATGTGTAATAGGTCCGAGCACTATATCAGATCATAGTCCGATTTATTTGTCTGTACACCTAAATAATAGGGAGAGGTCTACTTTATGGGGATTAAACTCAAATATTTTAAATAACCATACCGTTAAAGAAAAATTGAAAATTTAAATTAAAACATATTTGGAACTTAATGACAATGAAGAGGTGTCGCCATCTGTTCTCTGGGATGCACTAAAAGCTGTGATCAGAGGCAAATTAATATCCATTTCCTCACATGAAAAGAGAATCAGGCAACAAAAACTTAAAGAATTAGAGGACAAATTGAAAAGGCTTCAAATAGAACACTCAGAAACCCTAAGAGATGAGACAAAATCCATAATCACTGAATTAAAGAAAGAAATAGATGAAATAAATACACATGAAATACAGAAGAAACTTCTTTTTATAAAACAACAATACTATGAGTCCGGTGGGAAATCATTGAAGCTCTTATCATACAAATTAAGGAAACAGCAAGCGGAGAGAACTATTCATAAAATAAGGAACTCTTCAACAAATGAAGTAGAAACTAGCTTGGGAAAAATCCAACAATGTTTTGAGAATTATTATAAGGTATTATATTCACAACCACAGATGGAGGAAGATAGTCAGAGTGATGCTTTGCTGTCACAGTTACAACTGCCGAAGGTCACAAATGAGCAAAATGATAGACTTATATCCAGAATAACAAAAGAGGAAATACAATCGGCAATCGGGAGACTAAAAGGTGGAAAATCCCCGGGAACGGATGGTTACACCCCAGAGTGGTACAAAATTATGCAAAATCAACTGGTTCCAACACTTTTAAGAGCCTACCGAAGGAGGGGAAGGACAAGTTGGAACTTGGGAATTATCGTCCAGTCAGTGTGTTAAATATTGATTACAAATTGTTCACCTCTATACTATCAAAACGACTAGAATCAGTCCTCCCAGAAATAATACACAAGGACCAGAGAGGTTTCATTCGACAAAGACAGAGTCAGGATAATGTCAGGAAAATACTGCATATTATGAAGCTAATTACTCACCAAAAATATGAATTAGTGATATTAAGTTTAAATGCAGAAAAAGCATGCAGAAAAAGCATTTGACTCAGTGAGATGGTCATTTTCTATACAAAGTATTAGAAAAATTTGGTTTTCATAAAATTATAATTGACAAATTTGCAGCACTGTATGATAAACCAACTGCTAGAATTAGAATTAATGGAGAACTAAGTAACTCATTCACTCTGGAAAGAGGAACGAGACAGGGATGTTGTGCATCGCCACTCCTCCTTGCCTTGTTTATTGAACCGCTGAGCCAATGGATTAGCCAGAATAATGACATAGAGGGGATAACACTGGGGTCTGGGGAACAAAAATTGGCTCTGTTTGCCGATGACTTATTAATAAGCTTAACACGGCCCTCACAGACGCTTCCAAAGTTAATGTTAATGTTAAAGAAATATGGTGAACTCTCTGGTTACAAAGTTAATGTTAATGAAACTCAGGTCTTAGCATTTAATTATGACCCAACAGGTGAGATTTAGAATTTATTTAATTGGAACTGGGATGCAGAGAGTATTAAATATCTTGGAGTTATCCTGTCCAAGGATCTTTCAAAACTGTTTGATCTTAATTATGGACCTTTAAATTCAAAGATAAAGGCGGATGTGCAGAGGTGGAGTGTTATCCCCTTTATGAGTCTGAACTCCAGAATTGAATCAATTAGGATGATTGTTCTTCCTCGAATGCTTTATCTTTTTCAATGTCTACCAGTTAAAATTCCACAAAAACAGTTTGTAGAATGGGACAGATTATTTTCAAGATACATATGGCAGGGCAAAAAGGGCAGGGTTAAATATAAAACATTACAATTGAGGAAAGAAAAGGGAGGAATGGGCCTTCCCTGTCTAAAAGATTACTACTATGTGGCTCAGCTGAGACCATTAGTTTGTCTAAGCTCTCCAATATATAATGCAGGATGGAAGGACATAGAAGGAATGTTGGTGAAAGGAATTCCAATAACAGCCCTGTTAGTAGACAGCAAACTACAAGAACAGCTGATGGTCTCGGATGACCCCATGCTAGATACTAAAATCCTGGCAGGATATAACAAAACTCTGTGGTTTGGGAGATTCATCCAAAATTATGAGGTGGTGTGCATACGACTCAGATTTCGCACCAAATAAAAATGATGACAGATTCAAATTATGGGTTTCCAAAGGCCTGACTAGCTATTATTATTTGTCCACAAGGGGGAGTTCCAGAGATTTGAGGTTTTACAAAGTAAACATGGGTTGGGAAAAGAGGATTTCTTTAGAGTTTTGCAAGTTAGACATTATTTTAATCAAAACCTGAAAGGGAAATTAAGAGACATTGAATCTGGATTCCAGCAGGCCTTTTTGTCCTTGCTTGAGTCTCAGACATGTATCAAAATTATATCTAGACTGTATAATGGCATTCAGCAATCAAAACCAGAAAATACAGATTACATTAGAAATAAGTGGGAATGAGAGGGGAATGTAGTGCTTTCTAGAGAGAGCTGGGGGTGGGTTACTACAGGATCAAATCCGTGGCATGAGTTTAGCTGGAAGAACATTATAAGATTTTTTGTTACACCCATTCAGAAGCGACATCTGGGCATTGATGATGCATGTTGGAGACTCTGCGGGGCCAGGGGGGCTAATCATTTTCATATCTTCTGGAAGTGTGGAATTATTAAAAAATATTGGGAGGAGATCCATAAACACATTATGTTTATATTTGGTGTAAATATTCCATTTACTTTTGAAAGTTTGTACTTTGGTGAAGTATTATTTGAAAGCTGGAGTTATTATGATAAGAAATTATTTTTGGTACTTTTGGTAGCAAGTAAAAAAAGCTGTTACTAGGAAATGGTTAAAGGTGGAATCTCCCTCCATTGAGGAGTGGATTGAAATTGTACACCAAATTTACATGATGGAAAAATTATCCTTCTCCCTCAAAATACAAATGGACAAGTTTTACAGAATCTGGTCTAAATGGACTGAGTACGTAAAACCTTTCTGAAATCTGATTTTAATTGAATTTACCTACTACAAGTGATAATACACTTGCATCATGTCTTGTTTTTGGATAAAAAAAAAAAATATTATTATTATTATTATTATTACTGTAATTTGTTTGTGAATACCAGAATATTTTTTTTTTGTTTGTTTGTTTGTTTGTTTTTTTTGATGTACGATCTCTGGAATTCACGAGGAACATCTCCCTTCTTCCCTCGGTTCTGAGTTTAGATTTATATGACTGTACAAAATCATAAAAACAGGAAAGCAAATCCTGAAAGACTTCCTGAAATACGTGAAAGCCGTCCATACTCTCTGGCAGAAGGAAGCCATTTTGGAATGGACAAAAAACTCAAGGTGAAACAAGGAAAGTCTATTAACGTTAAGTGTAATGGAAAATGTAATGTCCTGCTTGTCTGAATAAAAATAAAATAATAAAAAAAAAAAATACTGAGCACTATGGTAATCAAACCAACAAAGAAATTAAAAGAAAAATTAGGTCCTTGACAAGTCAAGATATTTAATTACATTGTTGCAAAAACCCTGTGAATCAAACATTTCCATACAGGTGTCTTGTTGACTGATTTGCAGCAATGCCCACAGTGGCCTAATATAAGCAAATAATGGATAGCTACATCTGTATGAACACTATAGCAAAAGCGCAAATGGGTGACAAATTTCTATACTGTCTCGCTATAGTGGCATATCACCTCACCTAGTAGACTGCATGAGAATTTATAGTTGCTTATTTACTGTATATGATACCTTGGGTAACTGCATGCTCTCTTTTCACATAACTAATGTAGCAGCAGCACCTCTTAGTGTCACTTGAATTAAAACATGCAGTGCAAAACTATGGCCCCACCTTACGAAAACAATAAATCCCACAGTCCTTGGCTTAGGACTGAGGACGCCTATCCCCCACTGTTTTTTAGGAAGCTCCCTGGCAACCGCAACGTCTACGCCCAGATGCACAATGAGAAGGAGCAGGAGATGACCAGCCCTGTCAATCACAGTGAGGACACCCAGCACATCATTCAGGGGGAGGAGTTCATAGACGACGACCTGGACTCTCAGACTCTAGGTAACACAGGAGGTAGCCCTGCCTTCCGATCCCTTATAAGGACTACCACTAACCACTGCTACTAAAACCCAGGCCACTAACACCAGCAGCTAGCACACACTAAGGTACAGAAAGACCGTTTTTTTATCCTTATCACTAGTATTTCTAAAGGCCTTTGGGCTTTGAAACTCATATTGAAATCTTATCATATTATTGTGCATTTTGATATAGACATGGACATGATGTCACTTTATGGGGTTAAATTAAGTTAATATTTCCTTCATTGAGACAGCTGTTGGCAGCTTGGTCATAACTGGAACAAAATTAAAAATATTTTAGAGGGGGCACATACCTGTCTTGAATTTACCATAAATTATCAGACCTGCCAAACTGTATGCATTTTGACATCAAAGTATGCTGGTATATTTGCCTTTCCAAACTACAGAAAAAAGCTGGTGACTCCTGTTAGTTTAACTCGGCCTGTGCAGTACTCAAGTCTCACAGACAGAGGCGGCCGTGAGGAGCCTGCTGAAAAGCAAAAGAAGAGAGAATAGTTCAGCCAGTCATATCACTGAATTCATGTCCCCTGCCTTCACCCGGACATCAAGCAGGCATAGTGATCAATGGATGTATAAAGAGAACAGGCCCTAGTCTGACCCTCTGCTAATTTAAATGGGGTTAAAAATATTCCACTGCGCGCTATGCTATGATTAAATTATGCTGCTGTTATTTGACTAAATTGAAAATCTGAAAGTGATACAATTCATTGCACAGGGGTTGTGATGCTCATTCAATGAATCCACTGTCTTTTGGAATCAGTAGTCTTTTGGGTCCAATGGCATCATGGGATGGGGGCCTTAGAGCCCAGTGCTGTTCCTGGGGGCTCTGGATGATCATGACTGACAAATGCAAAACATCAATACAAGAGACTGCAAATCGACAGTAACACAACATTGATTTTATCCCTCTTGTACCCCCCTCACTCTGGCTGGCTGGTTCCTAAAGTAAGGATAGTTCTTTTAACGCTGTTTGTGTGTTTGTGTTTGTGTTTGTGTGTGTGTGTGTGTGTGTGTGTGTGTGTGTGGTTACTGCGTAGTTTATAACTTAGCCTACTCTAGAAAAAAATTAATCACAAATTAAGTACAATAAATGAGGAGAGGTGCGATTGCCTCTACAGTTGAAACAGCCATGTTTATTTTCAGCCTGTTTTATTACATCATCATACATCATCATTATGTAATAGCTTATCCTATAATCAGTATTAACCAGTTCTAATTTTTCTCCATTGCCACAAAGCAATCTGTTAGTCTGGTTAGCGGTTTGTAGCAGCATTATCATCATCTTTTCAAATTAACTGAAAATCATATTTTCAAAGATGAAATTGGAGTTTATGATTGTGGAGGTGTAACCATTAGAAACTTAACATAGCAGTGGTAATGGTAAATTGACTTGTTCTTGTATACTGCCTTTCTAGTCTTTCCACCACTCAAAGCCCTTTAACACTACATGTCACATTTAGCCGTTCACACACATTCACACACTGGTGGCTAAGGCTACCATACAAGGTGCTGCCTGCTATTCGGCTTATAGATTCATAAACACTCACACCAATGGAACAGCCATCAGGAGCAATTTGGGGTTCAGTAACATGCAGATTTGAGGAGCCAGTGATCAAGCATTGCTTGTGACAACTGAGCCTTTTGAGGATGCCAGATTTTAAGGTTATCAGTGGTTGCCCTCCATGATGCCAATGACTAAAAGTAAAAAGTTTCAGCCCTTCGGGCTTGAGCCCCTAATGATGGATTAGTCACTCTGGTAAAAATGCCAAGTATGTGCTGGTTCCAGCTTATCATATGTAAGTATTAGTTCTTTTTTATATCAATGTACAATCCACAGTGTGTCATCATCTGGACTTTTTATTAAGCATTGCTCCTTTGCGTGTCTGTGTCATGTTTCTTCCTCCCTTTTGTTGCCAGGTAACCATTCGGGTGTGGTCCTGAGCATCAACTCCAGAGAACTACACAGTTACCTGACCAGCTGATGGTTGCCATGACAATGCTAACGAGCTAGCCTGGTCTAGCTGGCTAACGAGCACAGGGACTCCACTCTGCCTTCCTACTCTTACCTCTCCTTTTCCTTCTCCTCTTCCTTGGACACTTCACCTCAACACAGTGTCACCCCAACCTTTCACCTCCAGCTTGTGTAACTTTTTGTTTTTGGTGATGGTGGGTTGGGGGGGAGGGGTAAAGAGGTCTTGTTTGAAAAAAACAAAAAAACAAACAAACAAACATCTGTGTACGTTGTCTCTCACTTGTAGACACTCAAAATCAGCAAGCACTTTCCAGAAAGAGTTAAAATCTTGTACTACCAAGAGGTAGTAGCTACAGAAGGTAGTGAGTGGCCAAAGGCAGGTGCGCTAAAATAATTTCCAAGCATTAAGAGTAGTGTGCATTAAAGGTCTAGTGTGTAGGAGTTAGAAGCATCTATTGGCAGTAATGGAAAAATGATGGCTATAGATTATAATCTCCTGAAAATAAGAATTGTGTCTTAAATGAGCTGTTTATATCTACATACAGAGCGGGTCCTCTCCCATGGAGATCGCCATGTTGTTTCTATAGTGGCCCAGAATGGTGTTTTTACTTCAAATTTGCCAGCACAGTAACATGCACAAGCTCAAGTTTTAGTTGGTTACAGTCTGCCACTAAATCCTACACACTAGTCCTTTAAGATAGTGAAGTCTAATTAAAGGCAAAATGTTTTTTCTCTTCCCCCCTTGTTTCACTCTCTCTTTGCTCCCCACAAAAAGAAGGCACTCTCTTCACAGGCAATAATTGTCTCAATAGAATGCAGGATGATAAGCCCCTCTGAATTTGCAGATGACATGTAAACATGCAAACACAAGAGGGCAGTGTTGCACTATCTTCATTTCCCACTCACAGGTACTTTGAGCACTCAGCTTCTTTGGAATGTACTGTGTATTCTCTAAGTCTTTTTTTTTTTTTCAGACATACATACATACATACATACATACATACATACCCTTGTACGTTACATTTACAAAGGTTGTTGTTTGATGTTTTAAATCAGCATAGGAGCTCATCATCAGTCCCATGATGCCTCAAACAGCAGAAATAATTCTGCCCAGTGACGGTGCCAATTTTAGAGGTAATTTATTTCTACTAACAGTACACCCCTTTCTCCTCCTCTTCCCCATGCTGTCTGGGCCAGGGGTCAAAGTGGACTTGTTCCCCTGGAGATTAAGGTTGCCTGTCATGAACGAAAGGTGTAGTTGATGTATTTTACTTTATCAGCCTATATTAGGCATAGCGCGCAGTGGAATTGTGTGTCCTTAAAGGTTAGGTTTGTTATATGTAAATGTGTAAATATGAACAATCTCCACTTTGTACATATTCCCTTTGACATGTGTGTGAGTATTTTACACTATTATCCAAATACACAGGAATTTGTCTCGGAGCAAATCTTCACTGAGTTTCCTAAATTTGAAAAATTCTCAATGTTTCCAGTTTTGTCAACCCCATTGCCTGCTTCACATGAATCTATGTTTGATTTTTAAAGTGTAATTTTCTGAGCAAGATAATTTTATGGTCTTCATTGTTAACTGAAGATAATGTCCTCGTCTTACAAAGATGCTCACAACTGCACAGTGACAATTAAGTATATGGATATTTTTGATACACCCAGTTTTAATTGGTACATGTAAACACTGGTTATTGTTTTTGTTGCCTTTTGCTGAGTGTTTTTGTTTGTTTGATTGCACTGATGATGAAATCAGTGCTGTCAACACATACTGCACAGCAAGTGAACAAGTCTGCAGAGTCTGAATCAAAAGGTCTTTGGATGAAAGGCCTTTAGAAACTACCAATGCTACCATAAGATCACCATAAGATCACCCCTTGGTTTGCTTTGTATTTGATACAAACAGCAGATCACATTCATTTGCTCTGATTTACACCTTAATTCAACTTTTGTACATATTCTGCTCATATTCAACTTGTTCTTAGTTTTCTAGTGATGTGTCGTCACGTATTAGCAACCCTCACCTTAACAAAGGGGAAAATGGGAATTATGATATTCCAATATAATAGTGGTGTTTCATAACTGGCACGTCAATGGCACAACCATGTAATTTGGCAACACCATTTTTCTTTAATTCTTTTACTCTGCAGAGTTTGTTCGATCTATTGACAAAAGTGTGTCTTCATCAGGAAGCCTAGTACACTCAACCTGCATCCTGGAATAAATCACTCCCATAACTTGTATGTCTGTTGGTTTTATCAGACTGGTTTACATAGTGTCAACTTGAAGTAGTACTTCTTTTTGGGTGTGTCTTTTGTGGGTGCTGTTAAGTACCAGGTCTGCACTGGTACATTATGCTTCCAGGAAGCAGAACTCAACGTCTGTCATGAACTTCAGGGTTCAGACAAAAGGAGAGAGAATATACAGAACGCCAGGTTGACACTGGATGTGGAAGTGCACTGTTAATTGTTGTGCAGCCGGCTGTCAGCAGCTGCTTGGCCATTCACTTTAGAAGCGCATGTAATTAGTGCTGGTCAGCAAGCAATTCAGCTTTCTGCTCTGTTCAAATCGCATAGAGATCTGTTTCTCTCTGCTTGTGCTTGTTTGGGATTGTGTGCATGACAACATGTGTGTGATTGTGGATGTGTGTTTCTCTGCTTGTATCTGGGCCTTTCCCATTTACCAATTTCGAACCTCCTCAACTCCACGATCTTCCGGCTTGTGACCCAGAAATTGGTCTTAGCACTTCATCTTGAAGGATGTCTCAATTCCTAAAATGCACCTCAAGAATCGAGGAGACTGGCCCGGAGGAGTTATAAGTGAGGATACACCGGTGTATCCTTTGCAGAAGTGTTTTCAGCACCCAAGGTAAAAAAGTGGCATGAAACACAGCTGAAAGAGAGAGAGAAATAGATAATTCACTGCATGCATAATTATTAGGCATGTTGTATTCCTGTGGATTTATTTTATTTTTGAACAAATACAGTGATCTCACTCAATACAAAATGTTAATAAACCTCAAAACTGAATATTTAACAAACGAAAAGTGAGTTATGGATTTCTCAGGAGAATATCTATGTGTGCACAATTATTAAGCAACTATTAGTGTGCAGAATTATTATGCAACAAAATGAAAGACTAAAATTTTCTCACTTGGTTATTTTCATTTATTAGAGTAAGAATAACAAAAATTCAAACTTTACAAATAAACACTTCTGACATTTCAACAAATACTCAGTGACCAATAAAGCCACCCTTCTTTTCAATAACTGTCATGAGCCTTCATCCATGGAGTCTGTTAGTTTCTTGATTTTTTTTTTTATTATTTATTTAGAGAGGACAGTGCACATTGATCATTAATTTCTGTAAATGTGCCAGTGTTAGCCAGGGGCTAGTTTCCAACCATAGTCCTCCGGCATGGTGTTAACAGCCATTAAGACATGCAAGGGTCATAATACATAAAAAACATAAAAACAGGGACATAGGAGACATAAAATTTGAAGTAAGAATACAACATATCAATATGACACTAAAAGAGGGACAATCAATACAATACTACCGAGACAAATACAACAAATAGACAGTAATACACAACAAAAACCATTATGTACGGTGCAATTAAATAAAATTGGGCAAGATGAACTGTCAGGGATGAATAATTGTGATGAAGGTGCAGCAGTGCGAAGACCAGAGCAGGGTTTCTTGTTGGAGTTGTGCTAAGATGGATTGAGAGACACAACGAAACCAAAGACATAAAGTGCTACAGTGCATATGGAAAGTGCTGCAGTGCTCTGCTCATAGAAGTTGTTGGGGTGCAAGATGAGTTAAGAAGAGGTAGTACATATGTAAAGTGCTGCAGTGCTAAAATGACTTGAGAAGAGGTAGTACCTTTGTAAAGTGTTGCAGTGCTCCTTATGGTTTACCCATGTCACTGCGCATGCCTATGAGGGAACATGTGCAGCGGCATGGGGAGCTAAGTACATTCAATTAACAATGATTACAGGTCTGGTTGGACTTGAGCCGGTCTTTTAAATAAATGCCTTTTAAATATGAGAAAGGTAGAGCAGTCTCTTATGGAAGTTGGCAGGCCATTCCAGATTTTGCTGCCTCTGACTGATAGAGCAGACTGTGAGAAGGAGGTGCGCCTAAATGGAATTGCGCAGTCTCCTCTTGTAGTTGCTCTAGTGTTGGTACCGTTGGTGGATTTACGTTCAAAAAACTGACTCAGGGGTGGAGGTACAAATCCGTTCACAATCTTATACACACAACATGCAAGTTTAAGCGTGATAAGACTGTCAATCTCAAGCCCTCTGATCTGTTGATGATCAACTTTTTAAGAAAGGCACACAAGTTCTCAATAGGGTTTAGCTCAGTTGAGGAAGGGGATGTTAATTAGTGTCTTTTTTTTCTCTACACGTTTCTTGCAACCCTGTTGACTACTTGGAACAAAACGCTTAATCGTTCAATGATAACGCCTCAATGGCTTAGCTACTTTAAGAGTGCTGCATCCCTCTGAAAGGCATTTTACATTTTTTTTTAACTTTTCAGAGTCTGTTAAATTAGCAGAGTTGGAAAATATGCATGAAAATGATGATAAGGTCAAAATACTCACTTGCCTAATAATTGTGCATGCAGTGTATAAACTTCATGTAAATAGATTGACACGTGTGTTAATATAGACAGTGTAGGCAATGTAGTTGCACTGGGGCCCATAGAGAGAGTGGGCCCTCCAACAATGTGTTGGGTAGAGAATGAGCCCTTGTGAGTGATGCCAACTTTGAAATATGCTTGTGTTCCAAGACAAACTCATTAAATTACAAACAGTGCCATTTGTTATGTATGCCCTTTAAAAAAAGGCAAACCCATCGTCATCATGTTTTTTTTTTTGTTTTTAAGTCAATAGTGTCTATAACAAAATTATATATCTATATATATATATATATATATATCCTATAAACTATACTAAGCTATAAGATTGTTAAATCAAATGTATTCAAATCAAATCTTTTTTTTTTTTTTCCTTTCCCATATACAGATATGCAATAATGATTGTATGTTGATCTTATCCAATGTGAAGTCTCTGATCACGTGAAAAGACAATACATGCAAGGGGGCACTGGGGCTGAATAGACTGAATAGATATGAGTGTGTTTGTGTATATATCATCCATCCATTTTCATACCTGCTTATCCTCTTGAGGGTCGCGGCGGGAGCCTATCCCAGCTGACATTAAGCGAGAGGCAGGGTACTCCCTGGACAGGTGTTGTAGGGCTGACACATAGAGACAGACAACCATTCACACCTACGGGCAAGTTAGAGTCACCAATCAACCTATCCCCAACCTGCATGTCTTTGGACTGTGGGAGGAAGCCGGAGCACCTTGAGAAAACCCACGCTGACACGGGGAGAACATGCAAACTCTGCATAGAAGGGCTCCCACACCCGGGATCGAACCACTACACCACCGTGCTGGCTGCGCCTGTGTATATATAAATATATGTACGTGTGTGTGTGTGTGTGTGCGTGTGCGTGTGTCACTTTTTACTTTTTATTAAATATTATTCATTGAAAGTTACAAACAAATGTTTGTGATGCTTCACACAATAAAATTTTTAAGGCTATATTATACTGTGTTGTGTGCTGTATGTACTGGTGTGCATCCTATATTAGTGATGTGCAGATTGACTCTGACACAATCTGAGTCTGTGTGTATGCTGCCCACCTGAATGAACTATCTTTTTTCTGATTTGGAGTTCTGCATGGATATTTCATTCCCCCTCTACCAGTCCATGTAGGGTATGTAGCTTTTTTAATTATGTATTATTTTGAATATTTATTTTATTTATTAGAGAGGCTGCTCTCAGTAACGATAAAAATTTCCATGTGCACAGTGATGTCACTACACAAATACGGTGGCACATTTAAACAGCAAATCTATAAATGGTATTTCTAAACATGACAGAGGAAACAGAGCAAAACTGTTAGCTTATGTAATAATCAATTATTTACATTGTTTTTCCTCATGTGCAAATGCACACAATGTCTTTCTTAATATGGAAGCACTTAATGCTTCTGCAGTAAACTCTGCAATATTGAATGAACTCAATCTTATTAACAAGCAATGATATGGCAACATATTACACTAAAGTTAACTGGCTGGTTTTGGTCAAATGAAAATGGCAACAGGTGTACCTATTTGTTATTATCCCTACATTCTTGTAATATTATGCCATGTTGTGAACTGAATTAAAGTAAATATGTTTAAACAGAGATCATAATTGCAATGGCAGCTGTGCCCAAAGTCACATTTAATTGAAATTGCTCTAAAATGATGGCTCCAAAGCAAGGATGTCTCATTTTGTAAAATTTCTGTTGCCTCTCTCCTCACATCTCCCCTGCTCGATTCTCTTGAGGGTGGGACTAAAACATGAGGAGGGGAATGGAGGAGTGGACCGGTGTTACGGCTACTTGTAGGTCATTCTGAGCAGGAAGCTTTAATTGTCATAACACCAGCCTCTGCCCTCTCAGCTCTGCAGGAGCTGCTGTGCACAGACGGCTGCTGTTGTGGACAGAGACACTGAATGCAGGTCAGAGTTGTTGTGGTTTGAAAACTACTTTCTCCATGGCAAAGACAGTAACACCAATCACATAGTGTGACAAAATATGACAATGTCTGCAACATAACAAGATTCTCCCTGTGTGTGACATGAAGGAAAAGTGCTGTGTGACATTTTTTACTCTTGAAAAAGTCATTTCTGTCGAGCGACACTCATCAAAAGTGTTGCAGGCTGAACCATTGATTGGGCTTAATATGCCGCAAGTCAGCTATTTGGATCAGACTTTTGGTAGTTTTGGTATTACTCTTTATTTTTGTGATTTCTATGTTTCATTTGTGTACCAATTCAATAGTTTAGGCGTTACGATGAGAAATGTAACAGTTGCACGTGATCGAGTACAAAAATAATCTGCAGAAGGCAGTGCTTTTAATCCCCATTCACTATGCACGCAAGCCAAAGTAAACAGATTGCACATGTGTACTTTGATCTTATATTCTACAACATTAACATCACACACACACGTAAATATGCCAGAGCCAAAAAAGAAGTCAGATATGAAATTAAGAGGGCAAAACTACAATATAAAAGTAAAATAGAAGGGAAGTTTCACAGTAATGACCTGAGGGCTGTATGGGATGGTATGAAGGCCATGACAGGCCAAGATAAGAAGAAGAATTCTGTGTCAGTCACGATAGATGGTTTCGAATCAAATTCAGAACTTGCAAATGCTTTGAACGATTTTTACTTACGTTTTAACGATGAACATGATTTTACCAAAGATCATTGTGATATCTTTGATTCTTTTAATGACATTACTGTCTACCCCCAGCCCACGATCAGTGCCATTTCTGTTAGACACATGTTCTCCAAATGTAACGTCAGAAAGAGCCCTGGGCCTGATATGGTTACTGGAAAACTGCTAAAAGTCTGTGCAGATCAATTATGTGACATTTACTCTGATCTTTTTAATTTGTCACTCTCCCAGCATAAGGTCCCATTGCCATGGAAGGAGTCTATTGTAGTCCCGGTGGCTAAAATCAAGTCTCCAAAAGAGAAATGATCTGAGGCCTGTGGCCTTGACTTCAATAGTGATGAAGACTTTTGAGCGGCTGGTCAAACAAATTTTTATTGAAAAGGTTCAGAGCCAGCTTGACCCAATGCAATTTGCTTATCGGGCCAGCAGAGGGGTAGATGATGCAACCATCACTCTATTCAACTACCTGTACAAGCATCTTGAGGGTACAAAAACACATGCTAGGCTTTTATTTGTATTTATTATTATTATTATTTTTCTTCAGCTTTTAATACAATCCAGCCACGTATTCTAGTTAATAAATTATTGTCAGATTTCAATCTTGATGCTGGACTGGTGAAATGGGTGCTAGATTTTTTAACTTGTAGGCCGCAGGTAGTAAAGGCTAATGATGTTTTCTCCCAGAAGCGGCTGTCATCCACAGGCTCACCACAGGGGTGTGTCCTGTCTCCTTTATTGTATATTCTTTATACAAATGATTGCAAGAGCAAACACACTGACAGGCATCTCCTGAAATTCGCGGATGATACAGTCCTCATCAGCCTGCTCCAGGAAGGAGAGGTCGATCATGGTCCAGTCTTGGAGGACTTTGTAGAGTGGTGTGACAACCACTTTCTGAAGTTAAATGTCCTAAAAACTAAAGACATGGCCATTGACTTCAGGAAAAACTCCTCCTCTTCTCTCCCAACCATCATTAAAGGCTCACAAGTAGAGACAGTAGAGCACTATAAATATCTGGGTACAGTCATTGATAAAAACCTGAATCATGACCTCAACACGTCTGCAATCTGCAAAAAGGGCCTGCAGAGACTTTATTTTCTGTGCAGACTCTGATGGTTTTATTTTACAAATCTTTTATCGAGTCTATTTTAACATTCTGCATTATTAGCTGGTATGGAAACCTCACTGTGCAGAACAAAAAACGCCTTTCTGACATTGTCAAGGTAGCCAGCAAGATAATTGGCACACAGCAGCTTTCTCTGTCAGACATCTACAACCGACAAGTCTACAGGAAGGCACAGTCGATCTTGGCCAGCACTGACCACCCACTTTTAGGAGAACTTGTTCTTCTTCCTTCTGGTCGGCGTTACAGGTTCCCCAGGGTTAGAAGTAATAGGTTTAAATTTTCTTTTATTCCAAGTGCAATAAATGTTCTTAATTTGCACTGAGTGTTGATGGATTTAAATTGCCTGCACTGGCTATAAGCACTCCATGGTCCTGAAACTCAACTTTCAACTTTTTAATATTGTTTTTTATTCCTTATTGATTTATTTTTTCTATGGACAGCTTGATTTTATCTGTCTTATGTATGGTTATTGTGGTTGTGATTGTTGTTGGCATTGTGTTAAGTGCCTTGACTGTCCCTTGTATGTTGAATTGCACTGCAAACCAAATTTCCCCTTGAGGGACAATAAAGAACTGAACTGAACTGAACTGAGGTGCCCTTTGTTAAGTATCATACATATAATTGAGATTCCACTCTGGGAATGTGCGCAGCTGGATTTGGATATCACTATGTCAATTGGATTTTCAAAGCAGAAACAAAATGATAGTGGAAGGGGGGATGACCTCAGCTTTAACCAAGCTACATTTACAAAACGTGATTTATTATATGGTATGTGGCTATGCTAGCAGGCAGTGACTATTTTTACACCATCCTGCCCGTAAGGATGAGTTTAATAATGCTGCAATTGATGTTTTTACCAGGAAAGGTCAAGGGATGGATGTTATCTTAAAGTAGCTGAGATCTACAGATTGGTAGGTCAGTGTACATTTATGTTAGGCTTCATATTAAATTGACCTGTGTGTTTTATTTTTGCTAACTAAGCACAAGACAGAAACATAGTTGGTCACTGTGCCATATTTGAGGATATGATTTCATTCTGATATTGACCATAGCTTACTAGCATTTTGCCGGACCCCCACAGAGCAAGTTCCCCTGTGGTTCTAAGAATCTAGGAATGTTATTTTCATTTATTTTTTTTCACCTTACCCGGTACATTCATTTTTGGTGTAATTTAAGGTTCATGGAACATTTGCAGGACATTGTTTTTTTCTGACATTCCCAGAACCATTTTTTTTTTTTTTACTCTTTGCAGCTTACCTGCCCTCTACACAAGGCTGCAGAGAAATGACTCTGTGGCCTGTCACAGTCTTCAGCCTCCTTCACCCAGTACTCTCCTAGTCCCTCCCATCTCATCAGGCAAACTCCACTCACCTGTGCCTTTGAGCACACCTGCAGCTCATCCCATGCAATCAGCCCAGCATACTTAAGCTCCAGCTCCACACACACCAGTTGTCAGATCGTCTTCGCTCTCATGCAAGACTTTCCAGCCATTTGTCTTGGATTGATCACCCGTTGCCGACCCGTGTCGTCCCTGTTCCTGCCTGCTTGCCTTGCCCTTGGATTGATTACAAGATCCCGACCTGTTTCTGCTCTGAACCTGCCTGCTTGTCTGATCCCCGGCTACCGACACCGAGCTTTCTGCCTGTAAGTCCTGACTGTGCTGGTTATCTGATCCCTCGCCTGCTTCCGACTCTCCAACTGTCTGCTCCCTGTCTTCTGTTCACTGGATTGCAAGACACGTCACCTCCTCGTGGCCTGGAGGTAACGTCTCCGACTCTCCTGTCGGCATTGCGGGTTCTAGTTACAGCTGAATCGGTATCTTTAAAGACTCTCTTCCTGTTGCTTGACTGTGTCACTCCTTTGTGGCCTAGAGGTATTGTAGTGGACTCTCCCTCCGAGGAGCAGGGTTCGAGTTCCGGCTGGATCAACTGCCTTTGCTGTGTTCAATAAAGACTGTTGATTATTACATCTGCTTGCTGCTTCGCATCTGGGTTCTTTCCTGTGTGTCTAGACGTGACAGTACGATCTGACCAACTATGGACCCAGCATACTTGCTGGGTCCATAGTTGGTCAGCAAGCCCTCCCCACTGGACAGATTGGAGAGAATTGAAGACGCGCTTGTGAGTCATGAGGGACTGATTGTTGCATCTACCAACCACCTGCAACAGGCTATAAACTCTTTAACTCAGACAGTGTCAGAATTAGCCAACCAGCTTCAGCAGCAATCACCCACTGGCGCTTCACATTAAGGATCGACCGATACATCGGCCGGCCGATATATCGGGCCGATATTTGCGTTCTTTACTTGAATCGGCATTGGCCGATTCGCGCGTGGGTTCACCGATGTATTTTTCCGCGGCATGATTTACAGGCATCCATGGGCAGCTCTGTGTTGCCAGAAGACCCTGCAGCACATGCAGACGCGTTACCCCTCCCCCACTGGCAGAGTGGTGAAAGCAGCATTGCCCCGGAGGCTGCTTCACAACAACAGTAAGTTTTAAACTTTCAATTAGCCTCTAACTGTTAAATTCAGTTGAAATATTGCCACCCACTTTGAAATAGGAAACATGAATGCCAAGTGCATGTAATACACGTGCTTGAAAATATAGTTAAGTTTGTGGGTCAGAAAAACGGGAATGCTGCTGAATGCTTCGTCTTTAAAACTGCTTACCATTGTAATTAGGGAGCTGTTGATGTAGTTGTAGGCTAATATGTACAGCTGTTACGAACACCGGTTTAAGGATTAAGTAATGTCAACGTTGTCAATTCAGTTCCATGGTGTTTGTAGGAGTTTAATTCAGCGAACACCGGGCTGAGGTTAAATGCGTGTCGTGTCGTGTGTGTGTGTGTGCTCTCTCCCTCAGAGTGGAGTGGAGCAGCCATGTCCGCTATCAGAGAGGTCTTTAACTCATTGGCTGCCAATGAAGAGTAAATTCGTCAATTTAAATACTAACATTAACTCCCAATGACGAATTAATTCGTCAATTAAGTTTTTCAACGGGGCAGGGTAGGGATCATCCTGGCGAAGCTTGTCTCTAAAAATCAGGCATGAAAGTAGAGAATTTAGCAAGCTGGTCCACGAGATGGCGACAGTGTCGCTTTGGATGAGAGATTGACATTGCACTGCGGCTGTGCCGGCATGCTACATGAGTAGACTAAAGAAAGAGTAACGATCGAAGAAAGAGAATATGGCGCCATCGAGACCTAAGGGAAAGTTTAGACAACTAACACTTGAGCAGAGTATGTGTCGTGGTGGCAGTGTCATGATTATTGCCAACAATGGAGACGATAAAGCAGCTGACGAAAAACCCGGGCCAAGCGGAAGAGAGTAGCACACGGCGTCCTTCGCCGCAGCTTACAGAGGCTTCAACAGAGAGGTCCGATTCCGAGTCAGATAATGATTTCAGCGAACCTGACCTGGATTTGTCAGATGAGTGGTTACCGTCTGGATCAACTGGGAACAACAGAGCCTCATCCCCAGACGTGGCTCCAAGAAGACATGAGGGAGGTAGGAGCTAACTTCTCCCCTTCTCCTGATGTGAGGGAATTTACAATTTAGCTACTGATCGTGCGTCCAGGAGAGCTCGGTTAGCACTCCCACTGTTACCTTCACTCCATGTCATATGTACACCACTTAGTCCCACTAGTTGATAAACGTATATGTTGCCTAATGATGTGAGGGAATCTTCAGTTTATGTATCCAGCGGAGCTAGCACTCCCACTCCTAACTGTTAGCTTCAGTCCATGTCACATGAGCGCCATTTAGTCCCACTAGTTCATATTGTAATGTAGCAGCATAGAAATAATGGTTTATTTATTTCTTTATGCGTGATTGTGTGCCACTTTCAATCAGTGGCCACAGCATAAAAGGGGCAGCTCTTCCCCTGCTTCCTCCTTTGCTCTCTCCCCTGATGCACCGCTTCCGGGTCAGAGGTCGTCTGTCCCCAACAGGTATGGCTGGTCGCTGCTCCTCCCTGCAGGCAAACATCACTGTTTTTTTTTTGGAGTCTAATTGTCTGTCTCTCGTAGCGTGTCGCTTGGTGCTGCTCTGAGCTGTGTCTGTGTGCTCCGGCATTATTGTGCGGTGGTAATTGCTGGTGGCGGTCCGAGTTCTCTCTCTCTCCTGCATCCTCCGTGTGTGCGTGCATGTCCGCTTACCAGTCCGGTGAGGCTGCAATCAGGGCCGCTGAGGTTAGCTGTGGGTGATGCTCCGCGGCTGCTCTGCTACTGCTCCGCTCTGCTGCTGCTCCACTCCGCTGCTGCTTTGCTTCGTCTCTTGTGACGCTCTGCTGCTGCTTTGTCTCCGCTCAAGCATCGCCTCTACACTGCAGACCTTGTTAATTGCCCCGCACATAGTGGGCATGGTATATTTTACTCCGCTTTTTAATGTAGGAGTATGAGTGAGTGTGGGTTACAGCCTTGATTTGTTTGAGTTAATTATATAGGTTTATTTTTTTTTGGTCTCTCTGCTTTTGTTGATTTTGGTTATCTTGATTATTTTATTTGCTATATTGGTTGGTTTCGTTTGTGGGACATTGTACCTGCAATTCAGATAGTCATTTGGGCTGGGGGTTTGTTTTGTTGGTATTGTTTTTCTTTAATCGGGCAGTTATTATTTTGCATATTCTGTTCATTTTTCTAGGTTTGTTATTAGCCCGTGCAACATATTTGTTAGTTGCTAATTTGTTCTTTTGTTCTTTACTGTTTTTTTTGGTTTGACTGCAACCTCACTAATTTGTTTTCTCCCCCCTTTCAGGGCTGAAGGCCAGTGGTGGCGGTGCTGGTGATTGGGTGGTGGTGTCCCCCTCTTGTTTCGTGTGCTGTGGTCCCTTGGGAAGCGGGTTTATTCACTAAAGGTCACGTGTGTGTGTGTGGGTGATTTACGTTGCCTTACTCTTATTTTGGTGGATCACTTCCCCCTCTGCGCTAGCTCTTGTCCCCCAGTAAGCCTCAGCTCCTGATCGGGTTCCCCTTTCCCCCATATGAAAGGTTTTTCTGATTTTCGTTGTTTTTAAATTGTTTAATAAAAATTGATTGTTTTTTTAAGCCTTGAACCATGTCTCAGCCTGAGTAACGAACCTGTGTGTCCTTATTCATTAGCATCCAATAATTCCCTGGGTGAAATTCCCAGAGTGGCGTTGTCGAGCAACAAATTATATTGGTACCGACTCATAGTGTTTATGTTTAATTCTACCCTTCCTCTGCCACAGTAACATCTGTTGCTGGTAGCCTACTGATGTGAAACAATTTTCAATTTAAAGAGCATGCATCCAGCAGAGCTTCCACTCCTGTTGGCAGTGTGAAGAGAGGTAGGCCTACACAAAAAAAGTATTCTCCGCAGCAATGAAAATATATACATTTATGATAATTGTATAATATATTCTATAATGTATAGGTCATGCATCCAGCAGAGCTTTCACTCCTGTTGGCAGTACAAAGAAGAAAGGTAAAAAGAAGTATTTTCCACATCACACCGTAGTAATAATAGTAATAATTAAAAAACAGTTTGATGGTGATTGTATATATTTCTATAATTTACAGGTCGTGCATCAAACAGAGCTCCCACTGCTGTTGGCAGAGCAAAGAAGAAAGGTAAAATAAAGTATTCTCCGCATCACACCGCAGCTGATATATATGGTAATCGTATTTATTTCTATAATTTACAGGTCGTGCATCTAGCAGAGGTTGCGGGGTTGACTAGCAATAATTTGAAGCTCGCCCTGACAATTTACATAGCCGAGGAATTGCGTGGAAACCAGTGTCAGTCACAGAACTGAAATCTTTTTTTGGACTCACCTTTCTCACTGGTTACATCCACAAGCCAAACCTTGAACTGTACTGGAGTGTGGATGAGGTAGATGCCACGCCCCATTTCGGCAAGACTATGCCAAGGAATAGATTTTAGATCATATGGAGGTTCCTTCATTTCAACAATAATGCATTACAGGACGTGACTGACAAAATGTACAAAGTCCGCCCAGTGTTGGATTACATTGTGGAAAAGTTCAGGGAGATGTATCAACCAGGGCAAAACATTTGTATTGATGAGGGTATGATGCAGTGGCGGGGGCGCCTATCTTTCAGGGTGTACAACCCACAAAAGCCTGTGAAATATGGGATCAAATCCTACATACTGTGTGGACTATGCCACAGGGTATTGCTTCAATATGCGTCCTTATGTCGGGGAAGCTAGTACTCTGCCAGATATAGTGTTCTCTCTCCTTGATCGTCTCCCAGGTCATGGCTATACATTGTTTATAGATAATTTCTACAATTCTGTAGCACTGTGTGAACGTTTACTGGGAGTTCAAACCAACGTCTGTGGAACACTGAGGAAAAATAGGGGGGAACCTGTGATCATTAGCAAGATGACAAAGACCGATTTGGGGGTGGGGGAAAAAGTTGTGCGGCACAATGAGAGGGTGATGGTAGTAGCGTGGCAGGACAAACGGTTGGTGAGGATGGTGACTACCTGCCACCAAGATACGATGCAGAGGGTTGATGTGTGGCAGAAGGGATGCAAAGACAAGGTTGCTCAGCTCAAGCCAGAGTGTGTTGTTGCGTACAACTCCTCCATGAATAGGGTGGATAAGTTGGACCAAAATATTGCATACTATCCCTTCATTCGAAGATCGCTGAACTGGTCAAAGAAGTTTGTAGCCTATCTCTTCCAACTGTGCATCTTTAATGCCTATGTCCTCTACCGAGCCAGAAACCCAGGGGAGCGTAAAACCCTCTTGGAGTTCATCCGCAGCGTAGTGAAGTCCTGGACAGTAAAGCGACATGTGGGGGGTTGTGAAAAGGAGGAGGTGGAGGAGGAAGGGGCAGGTGTAGGGTTGAGGGGTGTTGGGACTTGGAGGAAGGCCGACGTAATCCGAGGGCACCATATAATACTGACCCAGAGAGCAGGCTAGATGGAGACCTAAGCAGACACAAACTCGAACCCCTGATGCCCACAAACAAGAAGGGGACACCAACAAGGAGGTGTAGGGTCTGTGCTTGCAGGGGCCGATGCAGCGAGACCAGAATGTGTTGTCAGTCCTGTTGTGTCCCCTTGCACGCAGGAGAGTGTTTTACAGCTTACCACACTAAGCTGAACTATTCTGTGTAGGGGTGTTTTTGTCAAAATGTGAAAATTATACAGTTCTTTACATGTATGTCTGTGTGTTGTTGCAGCTACTGTATATCAAATTCTGTGTGTGTGTGTGTGTGTGTGTGTGTGTGTGTGAGAGAGAGAGAGAGAGAGAGAGTGTGTCAAAGAGTGAGAGAGAGCAAAAGAGAGAGAGAGAGCAAGGAAGTGTTGTTGTGAGAAAGCATGCAGTGGGTGAGTCTACTGTTGTTGAGGATTGAGTCCTATCTCTATGGTGTGTGTATTTGCAAATAAATGTATCATTTTGCTATCAAAATACCTTTCTCAATGTTGTTTTTGCTGTTTTATGGAAGGAAAGAACTTTTCAGATGTTGGCGGTGACACTATAGCAAAATCAGTCTCTGTACACAAAAAGCTTGTTTTCTCCAATTTTTAGTCAAAAACTGGTGTTTTTGGTGAAACCAACCTGTATTCTACTGACGATTCCTAAAGAACGGAAAATGGTAGAAACAAACGTTTTTTTCCTAATGAAAGAAGAGAGCCTACTCTTTCTTTTGGTAGTTTCAGTGTTTACATAGTCATAGAACTCACTGCTCTATGGGTCTTGGAATATCAGTCAAAATGCTGTTAAACGCTTGGCAGTATGGGGCTCTCTGCACTGAAAATGGCTGGCAGTCAAGAAGAAGAAGAAGCTTTATTGTCACTGTAATAAATACAGTGAAATTTTGTCAGTCTCTTCACAGCCATGGGGGAAGAAGCTGTGTTTCAGTCTCTTGGTGCGGGCTCTCATGACTCTGAGTCTGCCAGAGGGAAGGCTGGTGAATAGAGAGTGTCCTGGGTGGGCGGGGTCATTCCGAATCTTTGTGGCCCGTCAGAGGAGACGGCGGGAATAGATCTCCTCTAGGCGTGGAAGTGGGGAGCCGATGATCCACTCAGCCGTCTTGATGACCCGCTGCAGTTGTTTATTGCTCTGGTCATGCTCTGATGATGTCAGCTGTGTGTCCTCTGCCTGTCTGTTGTCCTCTTCAAAGCGGGAGAAAAAGGTGTTAAGCTGGTCTGTGAGAGAAATGTCGGTGGAGGGGACGGTGTTGTGGCATTGTTTGCAGTCAGTTATATTCTGTATGCCTTTCCACATGGAGCAGGGGTTGTTCTCCCTGAAGTTGGCCTCTATCTGCTCTCTGTACTTTGCAGCCTTGATGCCTCTGTTCAGGTCAGCTCTAGCCCTCCTGTAGGCTTCCCTGTCCCTTGACCTCAGTGCTGAATCCCTGGCCTGGAGTAGTGCTCTGATACTGGCGTTAAACCAGGGTTTTTGGTTGGGAAATGTTTTCACCTGTTTCCTTGATGTTACATTATCCATGCAGAAACTGGTGTGTGATAGCACAGAGGAGGTGTGGAGTTCAATGTCTGGGTCTTCAAAGAGCTCCCATATGGTGTCCTCAAAACAGTCCTGCAAGGATAGTGTGGCCTCCTCAGTCCAGCACTGCACTGACCTGTACTGTGGCTTAGACCTGCAGATGAGGGACTTGTAAGCTGGTGTCAGGAACAGGGAAAGATGGTCTGAGTGTCCGAGGTGGGGGGAGTGGCGGGCTCTGTAGGCTCCAGAGATGTTGGTGTAGACCTGGTCTAGTGTTCTGCCCTTCCTTGTTTGAATGTCAACATTCTTGTAAAATCTGGGGAGCACAGCCTTTAAGTTGGTGTGATTAAAGTCTCCAGCCACGATGAAGAAGCCCTCTGGGTGTTTGTTTTGTTGCCTGGTGATGTGGCATGATAATGCAGCCTGCTCATAGCTACGTTAGCATTAGCTCGCGGGTGGATATACACGGCAGTTACAAACACTTGGGTTATTCCCCTGGGCAAATAAAAAGGTCTGCACTTCAACATAAGAAACTCAACAATGAGTTAATGATGAGAGAAATGTTTTATATGTAGTACTAAATTGTGTCAGTGTTTCGTGAAAACGTGTTTAGAGCCATTTGCTGCCGTTATCAATCCAGCGTTAGCGGAGTTTTTCAGTCAGCGTCTGCTCAGCTGATGTGTGTGTGTGTTTGTGTGTGGAGGGGGGAGGGGGGGTGTGCGTCTCACTGCGGAGGAGCAGCCATCACATCGATAGGAGATAAAACTTGAACTATGAGAGAAATGTTTTGTACATGGTTGAATATTTATTCCTTTTAAAGTTGATCATGCCGTTTAAAACTTAAACTCGAACAATTTGTTGCTTAATGTGATTCTGACATCACAGTTATTTTCCTGTTGATTTATGTTCTGGTGTTGCCAAACCTGACAGCATCAGTGGTGGAAAGAGTGCTGAAAATCTGTACTCAAGTACAAGTACTGTTACATTGCTAAAATATTACTCAATTACAAGTAAAACTAGTGGTGTTAGAAAAATACTCAAGTGAAAGTACAAAGTATTCATCAAAAAAACTACTCAGAATTAGTTACTTTTAACTGGTGATGTCACTGTCACCTTTGTGTGGTTAAGTTGAACAAAGCTGAATCCTACTGTGTACAGTAGGTGTTGTTTTATTTATGCTTAAGTTAAAATATTTGTTTTATTTTATTTCATAGACATTACTTGAATAATTAAAAGCACCAAACACTTTATTTGAATGTATGTGTGGTTAAGTTGAACCAAGCTGAATCCTACTGTGTACAGTAGGCGTTGTTTTATTTATGCTTAAGTTAAAATATTTGTTTTATTTTATTTCATAGATATTACTTGAATAATTAAAAGCACCAAATACTTTTTTATTTGAAAGTATGTGTGTTGAACAAAGCTGAATCCTACTGTGTACAGTAGGTATTGTTAGTTAAAGTTGTTAAATTGTTAAATGTTTACATTTCAATAAATGTTTGTTTGTTTAAACTTGAGACCTGTAATATTTGTTATCATGGTGTCATTTTTTAATGTAAATTTAGGGAGCAAAAGCAGAATCGGCCACAAATATCGGCCCAAGAAAATTGGCCGTCCATAATCGGTCATCAGCTAAGGGTGATGGAAAAAAATCGGTATCGGCATCGGCCCTAAAAAATCCATATCGGTCGATCCCTACTTCACATGCACCCTCGGCTTCTGCTGCTGTGCCCATGGCTCCTCTCCTAGCCACGGACACTCCTGAACCACGTGTTGGGACACCTGAACGCTATGATGGGAACCCAGAGGACTGTGCACCATTCCTCACCAACTGTACCCTGCTCCTCGCTCTCCAGCCACGCACGTTTGCAACGGAATTAGCCAGAGTGGCTTTTACCATTAACCACCTGACCGGTCGTGCACAGTTGTGGGGAACTGCCGAGTGGGAACGACAGTCACCTGCCTGCCAGAGCTTTTCGGCCTTCTCAGCAGAGCTACACAAGGTTTTTGGACAAACCCCTGCTAGATCTGAAGTTGCTGGTGGACTCCTGAATCTGAGACAAGGACAGCGGTCAGTGGCAGACTTTTCCATAGACTTTCGCACCCAAGCCAGCCAGTGTGGCTGGAATCCTGCTGCTCAGATTGACGCCTTCATGCATGGCTTGGCCGATTCCATCAAAGATGAGCTGGTGTCACACGAAGTCCCAACCTCCCTCGACAACATCTTCAAACTGGCCATCCGCAAAGATCTCCGGGTTCAGACTCAGAGAGATCCCACCAGTCCACACCCGCCTCCGAACCTGACCGTACCGGAACCCATGCAGCTGGGACGCACCTCCCTCACCCCTGCAGAACGGAGGCGACGCCAGCTAGCCCAGCTCTGCCTGTACTGTGGAGGAGAAGGACATTTTGTGGCCACCTGCCCGTTAAAAGACAGACCTCGCCCGTAGATGAGGAGATATGGGTGAGCTCAATAACAGAGTCTCCTCTCTCTCGCCATCCCCTGCTCCAAGCCCGTCTGCTTCTCCGTGATGGTTCTCACACCCTGGCCACCCTCATCGACTCTGGAGCAGATTCCTGTCTAATCAGTGAGAGTGTGGCTCTGCAATTGGGACTTGGCCAGGTTCCACTGACTCACCCGATCCCTGCACGAGCCCTTGACGGCCACAAGATGGGCACCATCACCCACCAGACGTCACCAGTCTCCATGCTCCTGTCAGGGAATCATCATGAGACCATCCAATGCCACATTCTGGATTTCCCTGATCTGCCCCTGGTCCTGGGATTCCCGTGGCTTCGCCACCACAACCCACACATCGACTGGTCAACAAGTTCCATTCTTGGCTGGGGAACATCATGTCATCTCACCTGCCTGAAGAACGCCACTCCACCCTGCCAGCACCATTCCACCACCTGAACTCTCTAATGTGCCACCTGAATACCATGACTACAGTCAAGTCTTCAGCAAGGCCAGTGCTACCTCTCTGCCTCCCCACCGGCCATACGACTGCGCCATTGACCTCCTGCCTGGCACCACTCCTCCTAAGGGTCATCTGTACTCCCGCTCCGCTCCTGAGAGGAAGGCCATGGAGGAGTACATCAACAACTCCCTGTCGGCTGGCCTCATCCGTCCCTCCTCGTCCCCTGCTGGAGCAGGTTTCTTTTTTGTAGAGAAGAAGGACAAATCCTTGAGGCCCTGCATTCATTATCGAGGACTGAATGAAATTACAGTGAAGAACCGTTACCCTCTGCCTCTGATCTCATCGGCTTTTGAACTGCTGCAAGGGGGCCACTGTCTTCACCATGCTTGACCTCCGCAATGCCTACCACCTTGTTCGCATCCGTGAAGGGGATGAATGGAAGACGGTGTTCAACACCCCTATTGGCCATTATGAATACTTGGTCATGCCGTTTGGTCTCACCAATGCTCCTGCTGTGTTCCAAGCCCTCGTTAACGAAGTCCTCCGTGACATGCTTAATAAGCACATCTTCGTGTACCTGGATGACATCTTGATCTTCTCCAAGACCCACAGTGAACACATCCACCATGTCCAATTCGTCCTACAGACGCTCCTGGAGAACTCACTCTTCATAAAGGCAGAGAAATCTGAGTTTCACGTCTCATCAGTCTCCTTCCTGGGCTATATCGTCTCGAGGGGTCACATCCAGATGGATCCTGCCAAGGTCTCCGCTGTAGCTTCCTGGCCTGACCCTCAGTCCCGCAAGCAACTGCAACATTTCCTGGGGTTTGCCAATTTCTACAGGAGGTTTATCCAAAACTACAGTTCTGTGGCAGCTCCGCTCACCACCCTCACCAGTTCCAAGACTCCTTTCCTCGGGTCACCAGATGCTGAGAATGCCTTCCAGACACTCAAAAAGAGGTTTACATCGGCCCCCATCCTCCAGATGCCTGACCCCGACCTCCAGGTCATAGTGGAAGTGGATGCCTCAGATGTGGGAGTGGGAGGAGTCCTCTCTCAGCGGTCCACCACAGACCTAAAGCTCCAACCCTGTGCCTTTTTCTCTCGCCGCTTGTCCCACGCAGAAAGGAACTATGATATCAGCAATAGAGAACTCCTGGCAGTCAAGTTGGCTCTGGAAGAATGGCACCATTGGCTTGAGGGTACCAAGGATCCCTTTCTGGTATGGACTGACCACAAAAACCTGGAGTACATAAAGACTGCCAAAAGACTCAATTCCCGCCAAGCCCGTTGGTCGCTATTCTTCACCAGGTTTAACTTCACCCTGTCCTATCGCCCTGGCTCTCATAATACCAAGCCTGATGCCCTCTCACGTCAGTTTCTGCAGGACGATGAGGTCGCTGAGGGACCGACCCCCATCCCTCCGCCTCCCTGTGTCATCGCCACCCTTACCTGGGACATGAGGAGTGAGTGAGAGCCGCTACTCTGGATCAGCCAGGTCCCAGCACCTGTCTTCCCCACTGCCTCTTCGTCCCAGAAACATTAAGGTCTGAGGTCCTGTTGTGGGCCCATGCCTCCAACCTCACCTGTCATCCTGATTCGACTTACTCAAGAGGTCCTCCTCCAAAGATTCTGGTAGCCCACGTTGGAGGAGGACACCAGAGACTTTGTTAAAGCCTGCCTGGTCTGCAATCAAAACAAGCCCTCACATCATGCCCTGGCGGGTCTCCTGCAGCCAATTCCCATCCCTCACCGACCCTGGTCCCATGTCTCCTTGGCTTTCGTCACCGGTCTTCCCCCCTCAGATGGACACTCTGTCATCTTCATGGTGGTGGACCGGTTCTCCAAGATGACTCACTTCGTGCCCCTGAGCAAGCTGCCCTCAGCTCAGTTGGTCCTAAACCACGTCTTCCGCCTGCATGGCCTCCCTGACGACGTGGTCTCCGACCGTGGGCCCAAGTTCTCTTCAATATTTTGGAAGGAGTTCTGCACTCTGATTGGGGCCACCGCCAGTCTCTCGTCTGGGTTTCATCCCCAGACCTATGGTCAAATGGAGAGGAAGAACAAGGAGATGGAGACAGCTCTTCACTGCATGGTCTCCCAGAACCCGTCTTCGTGGTCCCAGCAACTTCTGTGGGTGGAATATGCCCACAATTCCCTTGTCAGCTCTTCCACTGGTCTGTCTCCATTCCAATGTGTTTACGGGTACCAACCTTCACTCTTCCCTGCCCTGGTCAAAGGGTGTGGCTTTCCTCTAAGGACCTTCCCCTTCGCATGGAGTCCAGGAAGCTTGCACCTAAATTTGTTGGCCCTTTCACTATTGAGAAGATCATCAGCCCTACGGCTGTGAGATTGGCTCTTCCCCAATCATGGTGATGAGGGTCCACCCAACGTTCCATGTCTCCAAAATCAAGCCTGTGCATGAGAGCTGTCTCTCCCCTGATGCTCCTCCTCCTCGCCTCATCGATGGGGGTCCTGTCTTCACAATCCGCCATCTGATCTGCTCCCATCGACGAGGGAGAGGGCTACAATATCTCGTCGACTGGGAGGGTTACGGTCCAGAGGAAAGATCATGGGTGCCCACCCGGGACATTTTTGACAAGGATCTGATTAGACAATTTCACCACAGGCACCCCAACCAACCTTCTCGCAAGAGGCAGGGGCCCCTACCTCAACAACCCTCTGTCACTGGTCTCTCCAATGCCTATACCTCTGAAGAGGACTCAGCAGAAGAGGAGGAGTCATCTATCCCACCACCACCTGAAGTCCGGGAAGACTCCACCTCAGAGGAATATTGAACAGCCCCTCCGCCCCCACCCTGTCATCTGATCGATCAGTTGGGACGTCAGGAGCCATCCCTTGAGGGGGGGGGGGTCCTGTCACCATCTCATCAGGCAAACTCCACTCACCTGTGCCTTTGAGCACACCTGCAGCTCATCCCGTGCAATCAGCCCAGCATACTTAAGCTCCAGCTCCACACACACCAGTTGTCAGATCGTCTTCGCTCTCATGCAAGTCTTTCCAGCCATTTGTCTTGGATTGATCACCCGTTGCCTACCCGTTTTGTCCCTGTTCCTGCCTGCTCGCCTTGCCCTTGGATTGATTACAAGATCCCGACCTGTTTCTGCTCTGAACCTGCCTGCTTGTCTGATCCCCGGCTACCAACCTCGCCTTCTGTCTCTGACACCGAGCTTTCTGCCTGTAAGTTCTGACTGTGCTGGTTATCTGATCCCTCGTCTGTTCCCGACTCTCCAACTGTCTGCTCCCTGTCTTCTGTTCACTGGATTGCAAGACACGTCACCTCCTCGTGGCCTGGAGGTAACGTCTCCGACTCTCCTGTCGGCATCGCGGGTTCTAGTCTCAGCTGAATCGGTACCTTTAAAGACTCTCTTCCTGTTGCTTGATTGTGTCACTCCTTCATGGCCTGGAGGTATTTTCACCGACCCTCCCTCTGGGGAGCGGGGTCCCAGCTGGAATAATTGCCTTTTCCTGTGTTCAATAAAGACTGTTGATTATTACATCTGCTTGCTGCTTCGTATCTGGGTTCTTTCCTGTGTGTCTACATGGCCGATGCTTTAAGGTGTAAATCTTACATCAGCGTTAAGGCCCAGACACAGGCCCCCTGCTGCATCACCTCACATCACCAGAAAGTTGTATATGAACTCACAGAACCATCAGCCAACAAGCACGTATGTTTGGCACCTGTGTAAGAGGACGTACCCCTCCATACCAACAGACAGTGGCAATGATAATCTGTAATCATCATTCATAAGGGGAAACGTGGAGACTGTCTTGACGCTAATTAGTGAGTCAGCATATTAACAACACAATCCAATGAAAGAACAGAGCATATCTACCGTGCACCAGTGAACAATAACACAAACCATCAGGAAATGTTTCTGCTGAAGACCTCAATGGCTAAAGAAAAATAATTTTACCTTCTTGCTTAGACTGTATATATTGTGTATTATTTCTATATTTTATACTTCACGTGTGCCTCTTTTAATTTTTCATACTTTTTATATACTGTTTATATTGCTACTATTTATTGTCTCTGTACTGTTGTTCCCTATCTTTGCTGTCCACTTTGCTGCTGTAGCACTGGAAATTTCCCCACTGTGGGACTAATAAAGGATATCTTATCTTATCTTATAACAAGTATGTTTTGATCTCACTGCCTCTTGACTTCAGCTGTTTGTTTACTTTTCTCGCTTCAGTTTTCTTTTCATGAGCTGTGTTGTGAACTCCCCAGAACACAGAACAGGTGGACACAATTGCAGAATAGGCCAAAAGAATGAGCATCTCAAGCCCTTTTTAAATAGGAATTGTGCAAATTTGCAGGAAAGCCCAATCCATCTTTTTTCAGCATTGGCAGTATGAAAACAAAATCAGGGAGTGCGGCAAAATGCTGCCTGCCTACTTTTGTTTATACAGAATGTGCCTTTTTCGGGGCAACGGGGGGCATGAGCTAGGAACAGAACATGTAGCTCAGTGTGTGACGTAAACAGTGACGTACCGAGGAAAGCCGTGGCTGGTCAGTCCTTTGGCGATTCTCTCGTACATCGGCCCGTCCTTCACGGTTCCCGTCATCTGACGATTAATGGCCTCCTCGTTAGCGAGGGCAAGGAGGGCGTGCAATTCTTTATCCCCCAGTTGCTCATCTTCTGCTTTGCGTCTCCTTAGTGCTGCTAGATACTCGTTCCTGCTATCAGCTGTTTCCTGTTTTGAAGTCCACACCAGTGGGTTGAATGTGCGGCGTCATCAACAGCCCCTCCCATAAGTCATCAACAGACCCTCCCAAGGCAGAAAGCCGCCTCGCTCTTTTTAAACCAAAACCGTTCCGCCAATATGACTACCCTACGAGGCAGAAAATTGGGCACCTCAGATCAACTCACCAATCTGGCTCTGTGTGTCTAAATGCTCTCAGCTTGCCGGCAAAACGGCCCAACATTCGCAGAAAATCTGGCACTGTACAAGGGCTCTTCTCTTCTCTCTCTCTCTCTCTCTCTCTCTCTCAATTCAATTTCAATTTAATAAGCTTTATTGGCATGACTGTAGATTAACAATATTGCCAAAGCCATATATATATATAAAACAGATCATTTCAACATATAATACACATCAACAATAACATCAATAAAACTGAAAAATAAATATCTAGTAGATTTTATATTCATGCATCACAGTATGTTTTTGTGCGGCACATCAATTGAGGAAAAGAACAAAAAAAAAAAGAATAAAGAAAAAAGCAGATTGTGAGTTACAAGAACTGTAAATATAGACAGGTGTGTCAGGTGTTGTGATGGTTGTCCCTTAGGCTGTGGCATAATCTCACATATTTTGCTGCTGCTAAACTGCTGAATCTGTTCTCTCCAAGGATGTGTTGCATTTTAGTTTTATCAGGCAGAGAATCAAAGTCAATAACTTTATGTTTTATTTTTGAGAGGAACGTGGCTCTGACGTGTTCATATTTGCTGCAGTGTATCAGGAAGTGTGTCTCTGTCTCCACTTGTTTGTGTGGACAGAGCTGACACAACCTGTCCTCTCTGGGCAGCCAGGTCTGCCTGTGTCTGCCCGTCTCTATGGCCAAGCTGTGGTCACCGAGTCTGTACATCGTCAAAGTCTTTCTCAGTTTCTCATCACTCACGGTGCTCAGATATTCCGCCACCGTGTACTGTCTGTTAAGAGCACACTGAACACTGAAGTTTGCTTTGCGTTTTTGTGGTAGATGTCCAATAGTTAATGTAATTAGGGCCCGAGCACGTACCGTGCGAGGACCCTATTGAAATTGAAGGAATTATTATTAGGGCCCGAGCACGAACCGTGCGAGGACCCTATTGAAATTGAAGGAATTATTAGGGCCCGAGCATGTACCGTGCGAGGACCCTATTGAAATTGAAGGAAATTGAGCATAGCGTTAGTTCAGGCAGGACACGGTGTCAAGCTCAGCTCACATCCCAGCTACATCAGTTGATCTCAAACAGCCAATCAACTGACGCAGCAGCTCATCCATGGAAGGCAGTCAGCTGATAGATCACATGATTCCTTTCTATGCAACCAATTGGTGAATCTCATTCAGGATGCCCTATTTAAACTGCTCTGGCCTGCCTACTGCTGCTGCTTCCTCTGCAAGCTGCTTTGCAACCCACCTCCACCCCAGCTCCTCCTTTTCATGCTGTGTCTGACTTATCAATGTAATTTCTGTTTGTCATTGATGTTGCTCTGCTCTGTTCCCGGGGGGTCTTTGCTGCTGCTCTCCCTGCCTTAGGCTTTCCATGTAGGTGCATGGAAGGGCAGGGAGGTTTGTCTCTCTGCCTCAGGCTTTCCTCATTTGCACGTGGAAGGGTAGAGAGGTGTGCTCTCTCTGCCTTATGACTTTCACACAGGCGTGTGGAAGGCTTTCCACGTAGGCATGCAGAAGGGCGGAGAGGTGTGCTCTCTCTGCCTTATGCTTTCCACGTAGGCGCGTGGAAGAGTCTTCTGCATAGGCTTTAAGAGAGGCAGAGGGGCCCCGGAACAGAGCCATACCGCCAAATATAATACTGCAAATGGAAATAAAGTTTTCTTTGACAAAAGTGTTCCTGACTGAATTATTATTTTTCTTCTTCCTTGTAATGAATTGGATTTTTGGGAGCCTTAACATACTCAGAAACTCACCAAATTTGGCACACGGTTTAGTCATGGTGGAAATTTACATGTGATATGGGTTTTGCCGATGGGCGTGGCCAAACGACGTGGCCACGCCACTTAAAATCAGTACACATATGTATCCCACCCAGACGCACAAAAAAGTCTTTTGGAGCCATAGGCCAAACCCAACAGGAAGTCGGCCATTTTGAATTTAGCAGCCATTTTTGGCGTTTTCCACGTTTTGTATTTTAACAAACTCCTCCTACAGGATTAATCAGAACGGCTTCAAAATAGCTGTGTATCATCTACACTACTTTGTGATCAAAAGTTATTAAAAGATCAGTTACCCTTTGAGTGGGGAATCGGCTTTTCGGCGGCGAAGTTTGACGTCTCGCCATGAAAAACAAAATTGCTATAACTTTGGGGTAAATGGGCCGATCTTCACCAAACTTCACTGGATATATAATAGTCCCGCCCTGAACATGTCTACATGCGGAAATTTTGTATTTGTCATAGCGCCCCCTGCTGGAAACAGAAAATGCCATGTTTTAGACTTTGAGGTGCAGCTCTGAGATGGTTCAGCATATCCAACTCAAATTTGGTCAGAGAGACCTCAAGACCTTGGTAATGCTACATTATGAAGATTGTCACGTATCGTCGAACAGCGTTGCGCCCAGAGCGCGGCAAAGTCGATGTTTCGCCAAAACGCATAAAAGTGGCCTTAACTTCAGTGTCCTTGGTCATATCTGCCTGAAACTTCATATGTGTGTTAACAGTCCAGGCCTGAATATGTGCTATGAGTTCCGTTGATGGGCGTGGCTAAATGACTTGGTCACGCCCATTCATAAAAGTAACACCCATAGGACGTTCACTGATATGCATAAAAATCAGTACACACATGTATCACACCCAGACGCACAAAAAAGCCTCTAGACCAAACCCAACAGGAAGTCGGCCATTTTGAATTTTGCAGCCATTTTTGGCTTTTTGCACGTGTTGTATTTTAACGAACTCCTCCTATAGGATTAATCAGAACGACTTCAAAATCACTGTGTGCCATCTAGACTACGTTGTGATCAAAAGTTATCAAAAGATTAGTAGATCATTAACGGTTTGGCCGTCAGGTGGCGGCGAAGTTTGATGTCTCGCCATGAAAGACAAAATTGCTATAACTTTAGGGTAAATATTCTGATCTGCACCAAACTTCACTGGATATATAATAGTCCCGCCTTGAACACGTCTACATGCAGAAATTTCGTATTTGTCATAGCGCCCCCTGCTGGAAACAGACAAAGCCATGTTTTAGACTTTGAGGTGCAGCTCTGAGCAGGTTCAGCATATCCAACTCAAATTTGGTCAGAGAGGCCTCAAAACCTTGGTAATGCATTACGAAGATTGTCACGTACCATCAAACGGCGTTGCGCCCAGAGCGCGGCAAAGTCGATGTTTCACCAAAACGCATAAAAGTGGCCTTAACTTCAGTGTCCCTGGTCATATCTGCCTGAAACTTCATATGTGTATTAACGGTCCAGGCCTGAACATGTGATATGCGTTGCGTTGATGGGCATGGCTAAATGACTTGGTCACGCCCGTTCATAAAAGTAACCCCCATAGGACGTTTCACCGATATGCACGAAAATCAGTACACACATGTATCACACCCAGACGCACAAAAATGCGTTTTGCACCCATAGACCAAACCCAACAGGAAGTTGGCCATTTTGAATTTTGCGGCTATTTTTGGCTTTTTGCACGTGTTGTATTTTAACAAACTCCTCCTATAGGATTAATCAGAACGACTTCAAAGTCACCGTGTGCCATCTAGACAACGTTGTGATCAAAAGTTATCAAAAGATTACTAGATCGGTTTGGCCGTCAGGTGGCGGCGAAGTTTGATGTCTCGCCATGAAAAATAAAATTGCTATAACTTTGGGATACATTGTCCAATCTTCACCAAACTTCACATCATAATAGTCCTACCCTGAACACATCTACATGACAAAGTTCTGTGATTGTCACAACACCCCCTGCTGTTGACAAGAAATGCCATGGTTTAGACTTTGAGGTGCTGCTCTCAGGACGTTGACCTTATCCAACTCACATTTGGTCAGAAAAGCCTTAAGATGTTGGTAATGCTATATTGTGAAAACCATGATGTCTCGTCAAACGCTGTCACTGTGGCAACGCCTTATTCGCCATAAACCACGAGCTTGTATTTGAGGGGTAAGGGATGCTTGTAAAGTCATGAAACTTGGCACACATATAACAGTATCCGATTGGTGTTGTGTGATGTGATTTTTGATCTTCAATGTACCAACATGGCTCATCAGCACAACCTATAAATATTCTAGAAAGCAGTCCCAGAAAGGTGGTTTGACCTACTACATCTATGAAACTTGGTAGGAACAAACCCAGCAGGAAGTCTGTCATTTTGAATTTGCTTGTAACTGGTTCACAACTTCACAATACATGTTCCAATCTTCCTCAAATATCACAGAATTGATGACAATCCTGCCCTCAACACATCTATACGCCAATACTTGGTTATTAGTACAGCGCCACCTACTGGCAAAATGACACGTCTTTGTATGATTTGAAGGATATGACATGTAACTCCTGCATGAGGGTCTTCAAAGAGCTCCCATATGGTGTCCTCAAAACAGTCCTGCAAGGATAGTGTGGCCTTCTCAGTCCAGCACTGCACTGACTTGTGCTGTGGCTTAGACCTGCAGATGAGGGACTTGTAAGCTGGTGTCAGGAACAGGGAAAGATGGTCTGAGTGTCCGAGGTGGGGGGAGTGGCGGGCTCTGTAGGCTCCAGAGATGTTGGTGTAGACCTGGTCTAGTGTTCTGCCCTTCCTTGTTTGAATGTCAACATTCTTGTAAAATCTGGGGAGCACAGCCTTTAAGTTGGTGTGATTAATGTCTCCAGCCACGATGAAGAAGCCCTCTGGGTGTTTGTTTTGTTGCCTGGTGATGCTATCATGCAGCCTGCTCATAGCTACGTTAGCATTAGCTCGCGGGTGGATATACACAGCAGTTACAAACACTTGGGTTATTTCCCTGGGCAAATAAAAAAGTCTGCACTTCAACATTAGAAACTCCAGGTCTGGACAGCAGTGTCTCTCAATAACGGCGTTTATATTAACTGTTGTTAATATAAACGCACACACCTCCTCCCCTCCTCTTACCGGAGTCCGATGTGCGATCCGCCCAGAAGATCGTACGTCCTGCTAGCTCCACGGCTAGGTCTGGGATGTTTTCATGCAGCCAGGTCTCTGTTATCACCATGATACAGCTGTCTATCCGGTTGTTAACATCCCGTAGTTTCATCTCGTCCATCTTGTTAACCAGGGAGCGGATGTTGGCTAGAAAGACGCTTGGAACTGCTGGTTTGTGTGGAGCGACAGTTAGCCTAGCTCTGATGCCGGCTTGTTTGTTGCCTCGTTTCCGGTGTCTTTTGCAGCGCCGCCATCACCTCCTTTCTGTCAGCTCTAGCCGGTGTATCCTCTCCGGGAACGAGTCGAACCCTTCTGGGGGGGTCCAGCCAGTCCAGTGTTGTTTTAGTCTTAAAAGTTCAGTTCGGGTGTAACTCCTTCTCAGTGTGTTGCTGCTAACTGAAGAAGAGCACCGGGTTGCTGCCATCTTAGAAATGACTATAAAATAATCAATACTTATGTACAATGTAAATGTCCTTTTTTTTTTTTTGAACTGTATGAGAACAAGAAATACGCTAATAATACTACATACAGTGTCTATTGTGGTACCTGTCCAATCAGATGAGAGCAAAGCAGGCTGAGCATCTGCTGAATGTCCCTCAACTCATTGTGTGGGGGGCGTGGTTAAGGTTGGTTCTGCTGCTCTCCGGACCACCTGGGCATAACTCAATGAGCCAGGGTGTTGCTCTTGTCACTGTGGTTGGAGTGGGGCCCCTAGGGACAGGAGTGGCTGTGGTCTGGCATGAGGGGGATCATGGTTGCCTTGGTGGGGTCTTACTGGGACATGATGTGGGTGGGGCTGAGGGTGGTCTTGTCTCCACTGTGTTGGTCTGGATGTTGGTTGAGGATGTCTTGGTGTTCTGTGGGGGTTGTGGGCTGATGTGCCCTTTCTGCGGGCCGTGGATTGGTCTCTGTTGAGAGGGATGTTTTTCAGTGTTTGGGCGAAGATGGGGATTGTGTTTTTAAACAGATGGACGTGGTTGTAGAGACAGCTGATGTCCAGGGTGGGGTGGTGGGCTAGGTGGACATTGGGTCTCCGTGCACAGTCTCTGGACAGGCTGCTGTTGATCCTGTGGATAGTGTCAGGGTGGAAGTCTTTCCTTGGGAGCAGAGTGGATATGACCACTCAGCTGCTGGGGAAGGTGGTGGAGGCTTTCTCTATCATTCTATTGAGTGACTCTGACACCCTCTCCTGCTGGTTGGCAGATCGTTGGTGCCAGTGTGGATGAAGATGTGACTTGGAGATCCAAGTCGCTCCTCTGACAGCAGGTCTATGGCTTGGTGAGTGTTTGGACACCAGATTTTAGCCACTTTGTGGGTGGGGAAAAGTTTCTTTTCATTAAGGAATTTTCCATTGGAGTCGATGAGGACGACAATGTCTGTCCTCTCTCTCTCTGTTGTGCTGGTCTGGTGGAACAACCCATTATTTTTCAGTTTAATTGATGTTGTTGTTGATGTGCATTATATGTTTAAATTATCTGTTATATATATTTTTTTTTTTTCTTTCCATACTTTTATTATTGTACCTTATTTGTAAATTTGTAATGGCTTTGGCAATATTGTTAATCTACAGTCATGCCAATAAAGCTTATTGAATTGAAAAATTGAAATTGAAAATTGAATTGAGAGAGAGAGAGAGAGAGACAGAGAGAGAGAGGGAGAGAGAGAGAGAGAGAGAGAGAGAGAGAAGAGAACAGCCCTTGTGCAGTGCCAGATTTCTTTTGGCCTATTCTGCTTTTGTGACTGAGGCTGTAGTTTGGACTGTTGACCAGTAGGTGGAGACAAATGCTAAGTCTTGGCAGCTGGGAGAGAGTCAGCACTGTACTCCTGTAGGCCCAGCTTTATGAATGATAGAAATCAGGTAAAACAAACTTGATTAACCAGCTGTATATGCCGTGACAGACAAAGAGACCTGCCATTTTTCCCCTTCATTTTATTTCCTTACCTGTCAAATCTTTTTTACTTTTTGTTGTTTTCATTTCAGATATTATTACCTTGCTTCATTTTTCAACCTCTGCTATTATTTTTATTACTTTATTATCATTTGCTTTTGAATTACATTCATCTCCTAATAATAAGGACAACAATACGTCATGTCTACCAGAACCAGGCTGCTGTCAAACTCTGCTAGAATCTGCAGACTATGGTGAGTTCTGACAAGAGCACCGATGCACTCTGGTGGTAAATGGTAAATGAACCTGCAGTTGTATAGCGCCTTTCTAGTCGTCTGACCACTCAAAGTGCTTTTTACACTACAAGTCACATTCACACACACATTCATACACTAGTGGCCGAGGCTACCGTACAAGGTGCAACCTGCTACTCAGTTTTTTAACACACACACACCGATGGAAGCATAATCGGGAGCAATTTGGGGATCGGTATCTTGCTCAAGGATACTTTGACATGTGCACTGGAGGAGCCGGGGATCGAACCGCTGATCTTTCGATTGGTGGACAACCCGCTCTACCTCTGAGCCACAACCGCTAGTAGCCATCCCCCATATATGCAAATGAGAGTCAAACTCTCCTGTTTTGTCTTGCTGTCATGGAAGAGGTTTGGTGGTCATGGTCATGGTCATGGAAGTGGTTTGGTGGTAAATGGTAAATGAACCTGCATTTGTATAGCGCCTGTCTAGTCATCTGACCACTCCGCTTTTTACACTACACTTCTGGGAGTCTTTTGCCATAGTTACCCCTATACCTTGTCTGGTCGGCCCCAGCCCCTCTCCCTCAGACGCCCCCCTCTGGCCCTCCTCCAGACCACAGGGGCCAGTCCTTTGCCATTTTTCAGCCTTATACCTCTTTTGATTGTATGTCATTGTGACACCAACACGTCTAACGGGGTGATTTCAACCCGCACCTCAACCATTCAGCCTTCTTGCCACTGTTGACCAGTAGATGGAGACAAATGCTAAGTCTTGGCAGCTGAGAGAGAGTCAGCACTGTACTCCTGTAGGCCCAGCTCATAAGAGGTTTATGAATGATAGGTTTATGAATGATAGGTAAAACAAACTTGATTAACCAGCTGTATATTCTGTGAAAAACAAAGAGATCTGCCATTTATCCTCTTCATTTCATTTCCTTACCTGTCAAATCTTTTTTACTTTTACAGTTATTGAGATTTTAGAGGATCTGTAGTAGAGAGGAGGATTTCAGAGCAGCCACCAGGCTGCTGTTCTCCACATTGAGGGTACTCTCGCGAGGGTACTCTCGCGAGGGTACTCTCGCTCCTTCCTTAGAAAGTCATTTAAGACTTTTAAACAGTCCAGGCCTATTTGGGCCTTCTCTCTTCTCCCATTAACCACAAATTATTCCACTTCTGCTGTCAGATTGATTACAGTCATCAAGAGGAATTTTCATCAGGGGATTGAACATTCTCAACTACTCCAGGATCACAGGCTCATTGCTGCCTACAGAAAAAACAGAAACTTACAGGATTATTTAGTGAGGGCCAAACTCAAACCACTGGGACACCCTAAAACCACTGGACATGGGGAATTTTTTCAGCACTGCCTCTGGGTGCGCAATAGACACTGTAACAATGTTTATAAAAAACACAACTGGGGACCAGTCTTGGCTTCGGTAACTGTGTTTATTTCATTTTTCGCCCTGCTTGTGACATGCAGTATGTGGGAGAGATGGCGAACTAGGTTTTATCAATACAAACACAATATCTGTAAACAACACAACACACCATACCAGTAATACAGCATTTCGTACAACATGGATGCCTCCATCAGATCAGAGAGGAAATGATCTGGAAATGGAAATGATCTTCCTCCAGGACACCCTCCAGCCACAGGGTCTAAATGAAAAGTGAAAAAATGACTGTGTTGAATATGTAGCAACCATGTTTGTTGTTCATGTAATTAATCTGCCATCCCATCCCTAATCCCAATCACAGGCCTGGAACTGACCTTTGACCTTTAGTCTGTTCACACATCTCCTAACACTAATCCTGATCTGATCTTTGGCTCTGACCCTAACCAATTTGGCCTCCACGCCTAATCTTCACTTCAATCTGATTTACTGTGTTTGTATTTTCTTAAACTTTGTTCATTGCAATGACTTCAGACTTGAAAATGAGCCATTAACAAGATGTCCTGGTAAGATATGAACTGAAACCACTATGTAACTCCAGAGGAAAATGACTGTTTTTCCCACATAAAGACAGGTACATGTGCACTAAAAACTGTGTCAGATGTAAACAGATTTTTTTTCCTCCCCACAAAAAAAGACCTTAAAGGCAGCCTGCAGGAGTCCCTAAAATCATGACAACAGCACTCAGGATCACCTAAACCAACGCCTCCGGGACTTCAGTGAAGGACACACGTTTATAACCCCCAAATATAATAGCAGCATTCACACTGTCCCGAACATGAACCTTTGGGGACAAAACGTTGAGGGGGTGTACTCAGTCTTAGTGCACTTCCCTCTCTGCACTGTATACTGTAAAACCTGGATTCTGACAAAATCTAAATGGAATCAGCAGTGAACACCTTTTATAAACATGGGCTCACCTCACACTAGGGAGGCCTGGGAGCTGTGAGTGCGTCAGTGACTGTTTTTTTTTTCCAGCAGATGGCGCTCCGAGACCACCAATTGGAAAAGCATCCTGAGCCAGTGCCACACAGGGACTGGCAGAGGTCACACTGCGCGACCTGAAGGAGGTTTGATTTCATGTCAATACCTATATTGCTGGAATGATTTTTACTTTGTGACCACGGCTACTTCAAACTGAAATTTTTACATTTGAAGCATTTGTTTGAACACAGACCAATCATTTATTGCAACGGTCAATAAAATGTCTCTTAAGTCACCATCGCCACTGTCACCATGAATGTGACATAATGAATGAAGGCTTTATTTCAAACATGTGAGAGTAGTACAAAAAATAGCAAAAACAAAAACAAAAGAACAAATGAAAACACTTAAATCAATTGAGAACCATTGAAACAATATTAACATAACATGTTCGAAAAGGAGTAGGAAGAAGCATTAGCTACCCCTTCTCCACTTAATGATCATACTGTTTACTTCCTGTGTAACCTGTTTTTTGTTTTTTTTTGATCACATACTCCACATACAGTAACTAAGCATATTTGCCTATGCCAACAATAGAATATAAATAAAATAAATAAACATGTAAATATGCAAGAACCCTAGTGTTCGTCATACCCTTCTTCTTCCCTGTACCTCGTGAATACCATATGTTTGTACCGCTGTTTGAAAATGCTCATGCTTGGACATTGCCTTAGCTCCCCCGTCAGTCTGTTCCACAGTTTCACTCCACATATAGAAATACAAAAAGTTTTTAAAGTTGTGTGAGCACAAAGATGTTTTAAATTAATTTCCCCCCTCAAATTATACCCCCCTCTCTTTGATAAAACAATTTTCGAATATTTCCTGGGAGTAGGTTGTTTATTGCTCTGTACATGATTTGTGCTGTTTGAAAATGAACCACATCTGTGCGTTTCAGTGTTTTTGATTTTAAGAATGAAGGATTTGTGTGTTCTCTGTAAACAGTGTTATGAATTATCCTTACGGCTCTTTTTTGCAATACAGACAGTGGTTGTAATGTACATTTATAAGTATTGCCCCAAATCTCTGCACAATAATTTAAATATGGTAGTATCATTGAACTGTAAAGAATGAACTGTAAATTTGTGGTCCAGAAAGTGTTTTGCCTTACTTAGTACTGAGATGCTCCATGACAGTTTGGTTTTGTACATGTTTTAAGTGTGATTTCCGTGTTATTTTTCGTCCACAATTACACCAAGAAATTTATTTTCATGAACCCTTACAATGCCAACCCCATCTACCTGTATTAGTGCTTGAGTGTTCCTTTTACAATTCCCAAATAACATGAATTTAGTTTTGTTTAGATTTAATGATAATTTAGTTTCCGTCAAACCACTTCTTTAATTTACACAGTTCTGCAGTAATAATCCCCAGAAGCTCCTGTAAATTCCCCCCCAGGCAATGTCCAAGCATGAGGAAGCACAATCTCCCAACTTCACAAATTGCCTCCTGTCCCTTAAATAACTCTTCACCCAGTGCAAAACTATCCCTCTGATCCCACACCGTTCCAGTTTATTGATTAATATGTCATGACTGATTGTGTCAAAAGCTTTCTTGAGATCGATGAATATTCCAATTGCGTATCGTTTATTATCTATGGCGTCGGTGATTTCCTCAATTGATTCCATTAATGCCAGTGATGTTGAACTGTTTGATCTGAATCCGTATTGACTGTCAGAATATTTATGTTTATCCATGAATTTGTCTAATCGTGGTAGTAAAGAAACAGGCCTGTAATTTGTGAAGTGGTGTCTATCCCCAGTTTTATACAGCAACACAACTTCAGCTATTTTCATTTTGTTTAAGTTACAGATGAAAATGACCCTTTTCACAATTTTCATATCAATGTTATTACAATCAGTAGATGTTTTATCTTTACAATTATTTACAATATCAATTATTTCTTTTTCTTCCACTGAGCTTCATTGAGCTTTGATTTCTGATTTTCATTCCAATCCTTAGATTGGATCCATTGTCATGGATCAGGGATTTTTTTCTGCCAGGTTTTGTCAAATACTTACAAAAAAAATGATTAAAACTATTAACTATATCATCCATATTGTCTTTTTTAATGTTGTTATCTACTCCTTTTTCGAACTTGTATAATGCTGTATTACTTTTTTTTTCTTTGTATATGAAGGTGTTGTAAATTATAATACTAGGCCTTATCAAGGGGGACCAAAATGTTGGGAATCCACACTTATAGGCTTAGTATGGCGATACCATTAATGTAGGGAATCTACATTAACAGGCTCAAATTGGCTATCAGAAATAATTAATAATTATTAGTAATAATTATTAATTATGTTAAATAGTATGACGTAATTAACATTAAATTAAATCACCTCGTGGGGCACCATTCCCGAAAAGGGAAAAATGATAGCCAGTTAATGATATCAGTCTCATAAAGTTCACTAAACTATTAATTTGGGAATTTGATTAATAATGAAATTAATAACCATAACCAAATTAATAATAAAGCCTGAAGGATTTCGGAATTCTTGACGCAGCAGAGGTTGACTATTCATTCACTATTGTACAACATTAAACAGACAGCAGGTACGATTCCAAAAATATATTAATTCATAAAGCAAAGCAAAACCAAAGCACACAAATCCTAACTAACAGCGTGTGTGTGTGTGTACATGTGTGTAGGTGTGTGTCTGTGCGTGTGTGCGAGAGAGAGAGAAAGACAAAGGCGGGTGTGGTGATCGAAGGGCCGTTTGGCCTACAAAACAAAATGGCGGACAACAGAAAACTACAAGATGGCCAGATCAAAGCTGACTTCAGATCAGGGGAGGTGTTTGTCTGACTGTGTGGTCAGGGCAAAGACAAAAGAAAAGAAGCGAGACTTGAGCGGCCTGCTCGGGTGTAGCTCTGTTGAAAGCCTATTTGTGAGTGAGTCTATGTGAAAGCGATTTGTGTTGCAAGGGGTCTGGATTAGTGCAGAAGATGTTTAGTTACATGCAAGACGTCTGTGAACAGCATTAGCAAACTAAACATGACTTTGCTTGGTAAGACCAACTAATCAATAACCTAATTGCAGACAATCACAACAATAACTCAATTAGCAGCATTAAATCACAAACAACAAGTTAAACAGTCTTGCTTAGCCTGTGCAGCTGTGATAGAGCTATGCTATGAGGGAAGAGTTGGTTTGATGCGTGTTGTCCTTGTTAGCCAACGAAGAAGGCTGGAAAGAGCTGTGGCTCTAGAAGCAGTCTTTGTTGTGTCCTTGTTCTAAAGGTGCAGAGCCGAGGAAGCCGGTCGCTCGGGGTCCTTGCAGAGTTAGACGCTGGGGTGTTAACTCAACTTGATTCTCCTTGTTGCTGGGAAGTTAGTTGCAAGCCTTGTGTTTGCTCTTCTAACTTCTGTGGTTTCAGTTATGCACCTTCCTTGAGTGAGGGCATGAGAGTCTTAGGAGAAAAGGGAACAAAAGTCTGTAGAGCAATTGTCCCCCCCTTGATGGTTCAGGACAAAGAGCACCTCTGGGCTGGTATGAATGATAGAAATCAGTTAAAACAAACTTGATTGTATATGCTGTGACAGACAAAGAGACCTGCCATTTTTCCTCTTCATTTTATTTCCTTACCTGTCAAATCTTTTTTACTTTTTGTTGTTTTCATTTCAGATATTATTACCTTGCTTCATTGCTTCATTTTTCAACCTCTGCTATTATTTTTATCACTTTATTATCATTTGCTTTATAATTACAGTCATCTCCTAATAATAATGACAACAATATGCCATGTCTAACAGAACCAGGCTGCTGTCAGACTCTGCTAGAATCGAGAGGGGTCTGGCTGCAGACCTCCAGCGTGAGGCCGCTTCCAGTGCAGGCTCCTCTCTCAGGTCGCCTCCCGTGTCAGGCCCGGAAATAACAAACTTGTTGTGCGTCTCCAAAAGGACTCCGGACATAAACCGATGAGGTTACACACTCGGTACAGTAGGTGGCGGTATGCATCTATACACATTGGTTTGCGATCCGCCATTAAATCCACAGAAGAAGAAGAAGAATAAGAAGGAACGGACTCCGGCATTGTGACGGACTTTTGCAATTTGACTGCCGCCGTGTCAGACGTTTTCCAGCTGACTACCACCTTGACAGTAAGTGACAGTGTCAATTTATTTATCCCGAAAAATGAATGATTGCATATGTTTGCCATTTTACTGGCTGCTCTACGCTCGTAAATTACCGAATGTTACATAGGTTACGCTAACGGTGGCTAGCGGTTGACACGACGTTCAGGTTACTTGTTGTCTAAATGAACATGAAATGTGTTGCTGTCGTTCACTCGGTTTATACTTTTTTAAATTGAAATATGTATATACTATGAACTTAACATTACTTTTTTCTGTGTTGTGTAGATGCATCACTCAATAATTCAAGTGAGTGTAGGGCATAAAGTGGAACGCTGCACAGCTTGTTGTAAGCTGTTTCACTGCCCCCTTTGCCCCAAATACAAGCCCAGTCAAAGAGTGAGGCTTCAGCAGCACCTTGATGTCCACATCAAAAACGCCATTACATTTAAAGGTATGGATTTGCATGTGTCTGTGTCTTTGTGTGCTCTTGTGTCTTGTTAGTCATTGGCTAATTTAAACTTTTCTTGACTTGTTTTTAGATAAAAAGATCTGCAAATGTAATTTAAACTGCAGGACCGGGGGACATTTCCCTTGCCCCATATGTGGTAAAACCATAATTAAAAGGTCAGACATGGAAAAACACCTGGAGGCTTGCCAAGGTGCCACAAAAAAAATATCAACCACAGCTGCTGCCCCCATACAAGCAGAATCCACTAGTCAACCAGACACAGCTGCTGCATCCTCTCCCCTTCTTCCACCATCCACTCTTCCACAAGTCTCCCTCATTTCAGAATCAGTTGTTCCTCCTCCCCAACAAGGTGTTCCCCCTGCACAGTTAACTTCTGCCACCACTTCCTCTGGAGATACACATGCTACTGCCCAGGACATTAAAATACAGGCATCACGCCGGAATAAGGTGCAGTGTCCCCATTGCAAACTTGTCTGCCATAAAAAGAATTTAAACAAACATATCCAAAGGAAACACATCAAGAAAAAGAGCACAACAGCTTGCGACATATTGAAAAATGTCTGTGTGGATGCAACCAATGGGATATCTGCTGTCCAAAGAACAACTCACGGATTTTCTGTGCCTATTCATGTGCAAAAGAAAACCTGGGGCCACCAACATAAGGTGCAGTGTGAGCTCGAAGACTGTAGACAGTATCATCTAATGGCAGCACGGAGTGGATTACCATTTAGTCAGTGTGACCACATCCGCTCACTGGAGCACTGCAGCGAAATGGCTTCAGAGGAATGGCTAAAAGAAGAGGTTCTGTCTGAAATGGTGAAAGTGAAATTCTTTGGTGAGGCTAAAAAGGCAACCTGCACAAAAAGACAAAAAAATGCGGTGGAGGTGAGGTGCCACCAGTGTTCCACCTGAAGAAGCGGAAGATGGATGACACCACTGAGGTCAGATTTTGGGTTTGTGAGTTGGTTAGTTTAGTGTAGACCCCCCCTTTTTAAATGCACAGGGGGACAGAGGGGCTTTTTAATGAGTTCCCACAATGGCATATGTTATACTAGGTGAAGGTTAGAGAAAGCTGGACCCTGGGAAAACAGGAATTAACAAAGTTGGGTGTGCTTTTCCTTTGATAATACCAAAGGAAAAGCACACTGCAGTGTGTCACATTTCTTACTTAATCCACCCCAGAGACAGCATTGTTTACTGAACACATTCTTCATTAGTATTATCAGTGTTTAGATACATCAAGGTGTAGTACTTAAATAAATGGCCCTGATCATTGCTTTTATTTGAATATTTAAAAAAAGGATTTGCGGTTTTTTCTCTCCCCCTTTTTAGACCGAGGAACAACTACAACCTGTTGCACAGCCTCAGCAAGCCAGTGTTGAAAAAGATGTTGAGATGCCAGTGGAAGTGGTACGCATGTTTCCCTGTTGTACACTGAGGTTATTCTGACAAAAAGCTCCTTTGGAAGTGCCCTTTTGCTACTTTCTATGTGCTGTTATTTTTACGTGAATAATAGAGTTTATGGCACTGTTTGTACAGCAGTTTTGCTATAGGAAGACAAAATTTTTCCCTCTGTCTTTTCCATAGGACAAAGTTGAGGCCAGGGTAATTTCTGAATGCAGAAAGGCAGCAGAGTGGGTTGCAACAAACCAGCACTTGTTTTCAGACAAGGTGGAGTTGCCCTGTGTCATCACAATGGGAGAAGAGGAACTGGTGGAGGCTGTGCAGCAGTATGACAGACTTTGGGTTGCGGATGAAAGCTGCATGATAGATGACCTGGAGAAAGAGGCAATCCTGGAGCCATTTAAATTCAAGTTTTATAAAATGGAAGACATGTGGGTCTTCTGTGAAGAGATTGCAGACAGACTGGGGTACCTGGCATACGCAGAATGTCACATTGAGGACTAATTATGCTCAATAAAAGGCAGAATAAACAATGAAAATTTGTCATTTTATGTATTTTCATGTTTTTTTTTAAATCATGCACCTAATAATTTATTTTCATTATACCATGAACAACACAGGTAAGTTAGTGCATTTTAAGAAAATGAATACAGTTTTAACTATTTCTCACTTCCACACATGCTGACGTTTTTAAATTTAAGCATAGTTGAAAAACTGATTGGCTTCTATGTCTTCTAAAGATCTTCAGGTGTAAAGTATATCATAAAAGACATAGCTGGAATCATTTAATGTAATAGTAGACAAAATAACATTTAACTTAAATGTTATACATGAGCTGTTGAGGCTATGGAAGAAAAGCTTAGATTAATTATGTTGCTATGTTGATTGATGGTTTGATTTAACTACTCTTCAAAGGAGGGTCAGGTTCACAATGTAAGCAGATGCATAAGCTTCCTTTGTGATGGAATATGTTTTCCACATTTAGTTCAGATCTTTGCAATAAACTAACATTAAACTATTCAACGGTAAATTATATATGAGAGGTGTCCAATCAACAAGCGTCATGTTTTTTTCTATGAACTTAGCTACAAGCTATATGGACGGAGTTTATACCCCATTTTGACAGCTGACTTAATGCAATAATATTGCTGGCAGACTTAAACCCATGTTAAATGCCACGTAATAAAGAATAGGCAAAAATCAACATGTACGTCTAAGAAATTACATACATGTGCAGGTACATTTAAGAAACGAATGGTTTCTTGTTACAGTGTTTAATTAAAATTCAGCGACAAAAGCTGCTTCCTCCAAAAATGTCTACGCGATTTTGTTTAGAAATTTCTTTGCCTGCACGAGTTTATACCCCGTTTTGACAGTTGATGTAAGTTGATGTAATGCTGTCACTTGTTGCTGGCAAGTGTATACCGAAGCTAAATGCTACGTATAAAGAATAGGCTAAATCAACATGTATTCTACATTTAAGAAACATGTTTTTTCGCGCTACAGTGTTGATTAATAAAATATAAATCCATGACAAAACCGTTTCCTTCAAAAGTGTCAACACGGTTTTATTTTGAAGTTTCTTGCGTGCACTTCCTGTCCTGAGCGGCCTGACACGGGAGGCGGCCTGAGAGAGGAGCCTGCAGCGGAAGCGGCCTGACGCTGGAGGTCTGCAGCCAGACTCTCTTGCTAGAATCTGCAGACTATGGCGAGTTCTGACAGGAGCACCGACGCCCTCTGGTGGCCATCCCCTGTGTATGTAAATGAGAGTCAAACTTCTGGGAGTCTTTTGCCATATACCTATACCTATACCTTATACCTTATACCTAATAAACCACAACCCTGATTTGGCCCCTAAACCTAACCACACCCTGGACCTGGCCCCTAAACCTAACCACAACCTTCATCTGGCCCCTAAGCCTCGCCACAACATTGGGGATGGGATGGCATTTTTTTGTGTATGGGGGATGATTTTCTATTCCCCTCGGTCTCGTTTTCTGGATGACACTCCATTCCTTGTCACATCCTAATCTAATCTGGTCGCTCAAGCCCAATTTTAATCTATTTTGACCCCAATTTCATCACAACTTTGATCTGGCCTCTAAAATCTAACCAAAACCTTGGGGAGGGATGATGGACTATGCGTTTCTGTCTCGTTGTCTGGGCGATGAATCCCGTTGTCGTCGACGACGAGACTCAACTTTTCCTTCCCTAACGCTTGGGAACAAATTTCATAGCCAGAGATACGTGTTTTCGGGTCTTTGAAAGGGCCGAGGCAGTGTCCCATGGTTTCAGTTAGTAGTTGTTATCAACACATTCATTTTCAGGATGACAAAATCATTTAAAGAGAATGTTAGAATTTAAGTGGAAGCTTTTAGGAAAAAATTGCATAGCCAGAAATATGTGTTTTGGGGTCTTCTAAAGGTGCCAGGCAGTTTGCCTTGTTTTCTTTAAGTGATTAGTTGGAAAACAGCATGAAGTGAGTTTTAAGCTGTTTTCAACGAGAAAAGCATTTTAAAGCATGTTTAGCTGGGGCTCTCTAGAAGAATGCCTTGAAGAATTTCATAGCCAGAAATATATGTTTTGGGGTCCTCTAATGGGGACAGGGAGTTTGCCATGGTTTCACGTACTGGTTGCTGTGAAAACAGTCATTTTTAGTATGAGAACATAAATTTGAGAGCATGATAGAACTTAAGCTGTGGTCCTCCAGTGGAATGACTTGGGAACAAATTTCATAGCCAAAAATATGTGTTTTGGGGTCCTCTAAGGGTGCCAGGCAGTTTTCTTTGTTTTCTCAGAGTGGTTGGTGTGAAAACAGTCATTTTCAGTAAGAGACAATCGCTATGAGAGCATGATAGAAATTAAGCTGTGGCTCTCCAGTGGAATGACTTGGGAACAAATTTCATAGCCAGAAATATGTGTCTTGGGTGACAGGCAGTTTTCTTTGTTTTCTCAAAATGTTTGGTGTGAAAACTGCATTATGTGAGTTTTAAGCTGTTTTCGGCGAGAAAAGCATTTTAAAGCATGTTTAGCTGGGGCTCTCCAGAAGAATGACTTGGGAACAAATTTCATAGCCAAAAATATGTGTTTCGTGGTCCTCAAATGGGGACAGGGAGTTTGCCATGGTTTCACGTACTGGTTGCTCTCTGGTTTGACCTCTAAAACAGGGCTGTGACGAACTCAGGGACCATTACTGACACCTGGGACCCGCCTGCCGCCGTCGACGGTGATTGAACATGAGACTGAGAACTTATTGACTCTGCGCAGTCCAGACTGGAAACCACCCTTTGACATAGCAGCAAACTTGGCCAGACATAACCTCGGGAGACACCTCTTCCCTGAAATAGTAGAACGCCCCGGGGCTCTACTCATAGCCAGACAGGCCGACAGGGGGATACCAGCCCCCAACAATGCCTCAGAGACCATAACGCCCGTGGAGGTACAGCAGCCAGTGCCTCTTCAACCTCCACCTCCTCCTCCCCAGAGGTCACAACTGACCGTCACGGCATAGATCCACGAGAGACCAACGGCTTCCCCTTCACAGGTGACGCCCCCCCGCCCAACAGGTTATGCAGACCAAAAAGTCTCCACAAGTCTCCACGCCCATTGCAGGGAGCAGAGGCACAGACGCACCTACCACACTAAAGCAGGTGGGGATGGTGCTGCAAATCCTCCACGGCTGTCCTCACCTCCACCTGACAGAGAGCATCCATCAGAGACACCTGGGACCCGCCTGCCGCCGTCGACATCCACACCTTGAGAAGCGACGTCCCCTGCACCCAGCATCCTACAGACTACAGCTCCGTCTCCTGAGCCGCCCACAGCTCCCACTTCACGCACGGGCTCGCTCATGGACCTGACCTCCTCTGACCTTGAAGACCTCCTGGATTGCTCCCAGGAGCTCCAACCTGGACCAGGTACCATTTGGACTCCCCTGCAGAAAAACACTGTCCAGTCCCAGATTGACTTCAGTAGATTCATTGTAGGTGCCACACACAGCACACTGGACAGGACAGTATCACCACACACGCCCACACACAGGCCCACCAGACACATTAACACCACCTTTAAGATCAAAAGTCTCATCAAAGTGAGTAAAAATCTCATACTGTCCCCAGCACAGCTCTCTTTACTGGGTAAAGGCCTCACATTTATCCACACTAAAGGCAGCAATAAAAATGTCTTCCACAGCACTAGGTTTGATCTCCAACAGTACCACAGGAAACTGAAAATTGCAGCCTATTTTGAAGGGAAAGATGATTCCGACCCCCCACCATTTACCCCAAAATCTGATTGGTCCCCTCCATTATTAAAACTGCCTGAAATCGTTAAGAAAATAATTCAACTGGATATTCAATATTTTCACACCAAATTTAAAATCAGCAGAATTAAACCCAATCTCACCAAAGCAGAAATAGAAGCTTTACATTCGCTGCAAAACAACCACTTTATAATTATCAAACCTGCGGATAAAGGCAGCGCGGATATCATAATGGACAGGGACTAATACGTATGGGAGGGAAATAGACAATTGTGGGATGAAAATGATTACACCCCAATCCCAAAACCTATTTATGTGGAAACAATCCCCATGGTGGAAAAAAATTTTACAGAAATTACATCACAAAAAAATGTATTGGTGCCAAACAGAAGGCATATTTGATGAGCACAGGAGAGCCCAGGCCTAGACATTTGTACATGCTGCCTAATATCCACAAGGAGCCTGAGAAATGGAGCAAACCCCATGAAATTCCTCCTGGTAGACCAATAGTGTCAGACTGCAACAGTGAAACCTATTACACAGGAGAATTTATAGATTTTTACCTCAATCCTCCCTCTACTAGACATCCTAGTTACATTAAAGACACTTATGATTTTATTAACAAAATTAAACTACTTCCTGTTTCTCCAGATTCCCTTCTTTTCACCTTGGATATTGATAGTCTGTACACCAACATAGACATCTCAGAGGGCATTCAGGCCGTAAAAAATATCCTGGCTAAATATCCGCACTCCAAAAGACCTGATAAGGAATTGTTGGAACTACAAGAAATTAATTTGACTCGTAATGATTTTGAATTTAATAACAAATATTTGCTACAAATTAAAGGGACAGCAATGGGGAAGAAATTCGCCCCAGCCTATGCCAATATTTTTATGGCTGAATGGGAGCACACTGCCTTACAGGCCTCTCCTGAAGAACCTCTGTATCATTACAGATATCTGGATGACATCTGGGGAATCTGGAACCACCAGAGGGAGGAATTTGATGATTTTTTAAATATTCTAAATAACCACAATTCCTCCATAAAATTGTGAGCCACAATTTGGCTCAATGATTTTTTGGACACCACCACTTTTAAAGGACCCAATTTCCCACAAACACACAAATTGGACATCAAAGTATTTCAAAAAAAGAAACAAAACAAACAAACAAAAAAAAAACAGATACCCATTCCCTACTTTATAAAACCATTTATCACCCTAAACACTCCTACTCAGGAATTATTAAGTCACAGTTATTGAGGTTTTACAGGATCTGTAGTAGAGAGGAGGATTTCAGAGCAGCCACCAAGCCGCTGTTCTCCACATTGACCCCTAGAGGGTACTCTTGCTCCTTCCTTAGAAAGTCATTTAAGACTTTTAAACAGTCCAGGCCTATTTGGGCCTTCTCTCTTCTCCCAATAACCACAAATTATTCCACTTCTGCTGTCAGATTGATTGCAGTCATCAAGAGGAATTTTCATCAGGGGATTGAACATTCTCAACTGCTCCAGGATCACAGGCTCATTGCTGCCTACAGAAAAAAACAGAAACTTACAGTGTTTAGTGAGGGCCAAACTCAAACCACTGGGACACCCTAAAACCACTGGACACGGGGAATTTTTTTCAGCATTGCCTCTGGGTGCGCAATAGACACTGTAACAATGTTTACAAAAAACACAACTGGGGACCAGTCTTGGCTTCGGTAACTGTATTTATTTAATTTTTTGCACTGCTTGTGACATGCAGTATGTGGGAGAGATGGGCGAACACGATTCGAACTAGGTTTTATCAATACAAACACAATATCTGTAAACAACACGACACACACATACAGCATTTCGTACAACATGAATGAAGGAGCAGAGAGGAAATGATCTAGAAATGGAAATGATCTTCTCCAGGACACCCTCCAGCCATAGGGTCTAAATGAAAAATGAAAATGACTGTGTTGAATATGTAGCAACCATGTTTGTTGTTCATGTAATTAATCTGCCATCCCATCCCTAATCCCAATCACAGGCCTGGAACTGACCTTTGACCTTTAGTCTGTTCACACATCTCCTAACACTAATCCTGATCTGATCTTTGGCTCTGACCCTAACCAATTTGGCCTCCACGCCTAATCTTCACGTCAATCTGATTTACTGTGTGTGTATTTTCTTAAATTTTGTTCATTGCAATGACTTCAGACTTGAAAATGAGCCATTAACAAGATGTCCTGGTAAGATATAAACTAAAACCACTATGTAACTCCAGAGGAAAATGACTGTTTTTCCTACATAAAGACAGGTACGTGTGCACTAAAAACTGTGTCAGATGTAAACAGATTTTTTTTCCCTCCCCACAAAAAAGGACCTTAAAGGCAGCCTGCAAGAGTCCCCAAAATCATGACAACAGCACTCAGGATCACCTAAACCAACGCCTCCGACTTCAGTGAAGACACACGTTTATAACCCTCAAATATAATAGCAGCATTCACATTGTCCCGAACATGAACCTTTGGGGACAAAACATGCACTCAGTCTTAGTGCACTTCCCTCTCTGCACTGTATACTGTAAAACCTGGATTCTAACAAAATCGAAATGGAATCAACAGTGAACACCTTTTATAAACATGGGCTCACCTCATTACTATTTGGAATCACACTAGGGAGGCCTGGGATCTGTGAGTGCGTCAGTGACTGTTTTTTTTTTTTTTTTTCCCAGCAGATGGCGCTCCGAGACCACCAATTGGAAAAGCATCTTGAGCCAGTGCCACACAGGGACTCACACTCACTTTGGGATGGCAGAGGTCACACTGCGCGACCTGAAGGGGGTTTGATTTCATTTCAATACCTATATTGCTGGAATGATTTTTACTTTGTGAGCACGGCTACTTCAAACTGAAATTTTTACATTTGAAGCATTTGTTTGAACACAGACCGATCATTTATTGCAACTGTCAATAAAATGCCTCTTAAATCACCATTGCCACTGTCACCATGAATGAATGAATGAATGAATGAAGGCTTTATTTCAAACATCAATTTCAATTTCAATTTTATTTATAAAGCCCAATATCACAAATCACAATTTGCCTCAGAGGGCTTTACAGCATACAACATCCCTCTGTCCTTAGGACCCTCACAGCGGCTAAGGAAAAACTCCCCAAAAAAACCCCTTTAACGGGGAGAAAAAAAATGGTAGAAACCTCAGGAAGAGCGACTGAAGGAGGGATCCCTCTTCCAGGACGGACAGACGAGCAATAGATATTGTACAGAACAGATCAATATAATGAATTAACAGTAATCCATATGACACAATGAGACATAAGGAGAAACAGATATTATATTAATAATATGATTATATATGTATGTAACAATAATGATATGTGTATAATAGTCCAGGTATGACTAATAGTAACAGCAGCAGTGGGAGGCATCAGGCAGGACCACAGCAGCAGCACAACCACAACACACCATCCAGGCACCGCTGCGGTACGAGTTAACCTGCGAGACAGTGGAGCACAAAGGCTCCGGAGAACAAGCCGAGTTAGTAACATGCAGTAGGCCCGGGTTAGAGAGATGCATTAACAGGACATGAATACTAGCAAGGGAGAGAGAGAGAGAGAGTGAGAAGGAGAGAAGGGGCTCGGTGTATTATAGGAGGTCCCCCGGCAGACTAGGCCTATGTCAGCCTAACTAGGGGCTGGTCCAAGACAAGCCTTAGCCAGCCCTAACTATAAGCTTTATCAAAAAGGAAAGTCTTAAGTCTAGTCTTGAAAGTGGAGACGGTGTCTGCCTCCTGGACCGAAACAGGAAGCTGATTCCACAAAAGAGGAGCCTGATAGCTGAAGGCTCTGGCTCCTGTTCTACTTTTGGAGACTTTAGGGACCACGAGTGACTCTGCATTCTCAGAGCGCAGTGTTCTGGTGGGATAATAGGGCACTATGAGCTCTCTGAGATATGATGGAGCCTGATCATTTAGAGCTTTGTAAGTTAAGAGAAGGATTTTAAATTCAATTCTGGATTTTACAGGGAGCCAGTGCAGAGAAGCTAAAACAGGAGAAATATGATCTCGTCTCTTAGTTCCTGTCAGTACACGTGCCGCCACGTTCTGGATTAGCTGGAGAGTTTTCAGGCACTTATTACATGTGAGAACAGTGAGAGTAGTACAAAAAAATAGCAAAAACAAAAACAAAAGAACAAATGAAAACATTTAAATCAATTGAGAACCATTGAAACAATATTAACATAACATGTTCGAAAAGGAGTAGGAAGAAGCATTAGCTACCCCTTCTCCACTTAATGATCATACTGTTTACTTCCTGTGTAACCTGTTTTTTTTTTTTTTTTTGATCATATACTCCACATACAGTAACTAAGCATATTTGCCTATGCCAACAATAGAATATAAATAAAATAAATAAACATGTAAATATGCGAGAACCCTAGTGTCCGTCATACCCTTCTTCTTCCCTGTACCTTGTGAATACCATATGTTTGTTCTGCTGTTTGAAAATGCTCATGCTTGGACATTGCTTTAGCTCCCCCGTCAGTCTGTTCCACAGTTTCACTCCACATATAGAAATACAAAAAGTTTTTAAAGTTGTGCGAGCACAAAGATGTTTTAAATTCATTTCCCCCCTCAAATTATATCCCCCTCTCTTTGATAAAACAGTTTTTGAATATTTCCTGGGAGTAGGTTGTTTATTGCTCTGTACCAGTGGCGATTTCTCTAAGACTGCAAGGGAAGCTCAGCTTCCCCTAAAATGTCAAAAATTAAATGGTCAAATATGTACAGTTGTGTTAACATTTCATTGACTACAGATGCGTTAAAACACGTTCATCTCGAAGACGAGTTCATTCAGAATCAGCTACTTATCGATGTTTTTAACTTCTCATAACTTCTCCCGTAGCGCAGTTTTCTCATACAGTCTATGGCATTTGCCTGTAGAAGCTGAGCGTCCATGCACTTCAATGGGACTGCATGGAACAGTTTTTTTCACTGCCTCGAAACTCGACGGTCATTGGATGAATGCCACGATTTTGTCCCGCCCCCAGACGCTCAGCGTCTCTGGGGGTGAATGGAGCTGTGGACGGGCCTCGGCCGGGCTGGACGCTGAGCTTCCGCATGATGATTGGAGGATCAGTCGAAAGGCTGAATCCCGTTTTGATTGACAGCTATTTTGAGATATACACCGTCACTTGACAGCTCAGCTCAGTCCCATCGCGGATTTTGCAGGTGAAGTCGAAAGACAAACTGAAACCCATTTGTTGGTATTTGCTTGGCAAAATTACTTGTTCATTTCTTACACTGTAAATAAAACACACTCATAGTATTTCCTTGTTTCAGTTTAACATCATTTCAACATTTCCTTGTTGGAGTTTAATATCGTTTTGGAGGGCAGAATTTACATATAAACAAATTGACAAATTTTATGATGTAAGCCGACAATGAGCTTCCCCTCTCTGAAAGACCAGCAGCTCTGTACATGATTTGTGCTGTTTGAAAATGAACCACATCTGTGAGTTTCAGCGTTTTGGATTTTAAGAATGAAGGATTTGTGTGTTCTCTGTAACCAGTGTTATGAATTATCCTTATGGCTCTTTTTTGCAATACAGACAGTGGTTGTAATGTACATTTATAAGTATTGCCCCAAATCTCTGCACAATGATTTAAATATGGTAGTATCATTGAACTGTAAAGAATGAACTGTAAATTTGTGGTCCAGAAAGTGTTTTGCCTTACTTAGTACTGAGATGCTCCATGACAGTTTGTTTCGTACGTTTTAAGTGTGATTTGCATGTAATTTTTCGTCCACAATTACACCAAGAAATTTATTTTCATGAACCCTTACAATGTCAACCCCATCTACTTGTATTAGTGCTTGAGTGTTCCTTTTACAATTCCCAAATAACATGAATTTAGTTTTGTTTAGATTTAATGATAATTTAGTTTCTGTCAAACCACTTCTTTAATTTACACAGTTCTGCAGTAATCATCCCCAGAAGCTCCTTGTAAATTCCCCCCTGAACAAAAAATATTTGTCATCTGCAAATAAAACTAAAATATTTAAAATATCAATTATTTCTTTTTTTTCCACTGCTGTGAGGATCATTGAGCTTTGATTTCTCTCTATAAGATTATCATTCCAATCCTGAGATGACAATGGATCAGGGATTTTTTCTGCCAGGTTTGGTCCAATACTTACAAAAAAATGATTAAAACTATTAACTATATCATCCATATTGTCTTTTTTAATGTTGTTATCTACTCCTTTTTCGAACTTGTATAATGCTTTATTACTTTTTTTTTCTTTGTATATGAAGGTCAGTTTTCTACTTTTAGTTTTTGTATACATGTTCGAAAATAAATAAAGATTCATTCATTCATTCATTCATTCATAAAATATTGAGGGTAACATTGTCTGGAGCCATTTTTGATTATATTATTTAATATATCCCATATTCCTTTAATATTGTTTTTATTACTATTTAATATTTCACGATAGTATTCCTTTCTGCTAACTCTTATAATAATGGTTAACTTATTTTTATATTTCTTACATTTATTATCTGCCTCTTTAGTTCCTTGTTTTATGAATTCTCTATAAAGTGTATTTTTCTTTTTACAGGCATTTTTACAGGCATTTTGTCGCTCGGAGCCCGAGCGATTTATCGCCTGAGCGATTAATCGCTCAGTGGCTCGTTTGCATTGACTTAATATGTAAATGCGTCGCTAGCGACAAAAATAAAAGGTCCGGTGTGAACGCACCTTTAGACAGCATCCTCCTCTCTGACACCACCATCAGAGAGTCACACGCCATTCCCACAATGTCACTGGCCTTGCGGATCAGTTTATTGAGTCTGTTGGCGTCCGCCACCCTCAGCCTGCTGCCCCAGCACACAACAGCACTGGTCACCACAGACTCATAAAAAATCTTGAGCATAGTCTGGCAGATGTTGAAGGACCTCAGTCGCCTCAGGAAATAGAGACGGCTCTGGCCCTTCCTATAGAGAGCATCAGTGTTTATTGTCAGTGTGGACCCCCACACTATAAGTACCTACTTATAGTCCTCCACAATGTCCACACTGACCCCCTGGATGGAAATCGGGGTCACCGGTGTCTTGGTCCTCTTCAGATCCACAACCAGTTCCTTTGTCTTTGCCACGTTGAGCTGCAGATGGTTCTGCTCACACCATGTGACAAAGTTATCCACAGCAGCCCTGTACTCATCCTCATCACTCTTGCTGATACATCCAACTATGGCAGAGTCATCAGAAAACTTCTCAAGATGGCAGATCTCAGTGCAATAGCTGAAGTCTGTGGTGTAGAGGGTGAAGAGGAAGGGAGAGAAGACAGTCCCCCGCGGGGCCCCGGTATTGCTGACCACTCTGTCTGACATACAGTGTTGCAAGCGCACGTACTGTGGTCTGCCAGTCAAGTAGTCTACAATCCAGGACACCAGAGGGGCATCCACCTGCATTGCTGTCAGCTTGTCACCCAGTAGAGCTGGACGGATGGTGTTGAACGCACTGGAGAAGTCAAAAACCATGATTCTCACAGTGCTCGCCGGCTTGTCCAGTTGGGCGTAGACAGGGTTGAGCAGGTAGATGATGGCATCCTCCACTCCAAGTCGGGGCTGGTAGGCAAACTGGAGGGGGTCCAAGAGTGGCTTGACCATGGGCTGGAGCTGCTCCAGAACAGGTCTCTCCAGGGTCTTCATGATGTGGGAGGTCAATGCCACAGGTCTGTAGTCCTTGGAGCCACTGGGACGCGGCGTCTTTGGTACAGGAACGAGGCAGGATGTCTTCCACAGTATGGGGACCCTCTGGAGACTCAGGCTCATGTTGAAGACATGCTAAAGCACTCCACATAGCTGGGGGGCACAGGCTTTGAGCACCCTGGGGCTGACACCATCAGGGCCTGCAGCCTTACATGAGTGGAGTCTCATCAGCTGTCTTCTTACATGATCAGCAGTGAAGCACATTGTGGAGGTGTCAGGCGGAGGAGGGGTGTAGTCCTCACGATGGAGAGTGTGGTCAGTCTGGCTACTGGAGGAGGAGGTGTGAAGAGGGCTCACAATGGGGGGTGGGGGGGTGTAAGAAGGAGGAGTAGGGGAGGGTGGAGTGGCTGTTGGTTGTCCAAGACAGACAGCAGAAGAGTCAGGGGGGCGATGGGCAAGGCCAGAAGTGTCAAATCTGTTAAAAAACAGAGTCAGTTCATTGGCCCTGTCCACGCTGCCTTCAACTCCTCTATTGTCGTTGGTCCTGAAGCCAGTGATGGTCCTCATTCCACTCCAGACCTCCCTCATGTTGTTCTGCTGGAGTTTCCACTCCAGCTTCCTCCTGTACCTCTCCTTAGCCTCCCTGATCTTCACCTTCAGTTCCCCCTGTATCGTTCTCACCTACTCCCTGTTACCAGCTCTGAAGGCCCGCTTCTTAGCATTGAGGATGGTTTTGATGTCCTTTGTTACCCATGGTTTGTTATTTGGGTGACAATGGACGGTCCTGGCTGGGACAGTGGTGTCCACACATAAACTGATATAGTCCGTGATGCACTCTGTGAGCCCATCAATGTCCTCCCCATGCGGCTCACAGAGTGCCTGCCAGTCTGTCACCTCAAAACAGCCCTGCAGTGTCCCATAAGCCTCCTCTGACCATCTCCGCACTGTCCTAATGGTCACAGGCCTGGCTCCTTACCAGAGGTACATAGCAGGGGTTGAGGTGCACCAGGTTGTGGTCTGACCTACCCAGAGAGGGGAGGGGGGAGCAGCTGTATGCATCCTTGGCGTTTGCATACAGCAAGTCCAGGGTTCTCCCTCCTCTAGTGGGACAGCTCACATACTGAGTGAAGTTGGGGAATGTTGTTGCCATGGTGACGTGGTTGAAGTCACCCGAGATAGCTATGAAAGCACTCGGGTGTTGAGTCTGCAGACGGGCTACGGCGGAGTGAATGACGTCACATGCCGACGTCGGGTTGGCAGAGGGGAGGATGTAGACGGTCACCATAATGACATGTGAAAACTCCCTGGGCAAATAATATGGCCTGAGTCCAACAGCAAATAGTTCAATATCCGGGTGACAGATTTGTTCCTTGATAGTAATGTGGGCAGGACTGCACCACCGGTTGTTGACTAGCACAGCAAGCCCCCCTCCTTTGCGCTTACCGCTCTCGGTGCAGTCCCAGTCGGCCCAAACAGTCTGAAAGCCGCTGATGGAGACGTTGTCGTTGGGTAAGTCCTTGTGTAGCCATGTCTCTGTAAAACACATCAGACTACACTCCCGGTACTCCCTCTGACTCCTGGCGACTGCTGTTAGCTCATCCATTTTATTTGCCTCACGTTGCCCATGATGAGAGAGGGGAGACCCGGCTTACATATTCTCTTCTCCATAAGCCTCCATTGTCTCACCCTTGCTCTTTTCCTCTGCTGTTTCAATCCTCCCCTGCATCCTCTGTGTGTTTTCCGCCACATTTCAGCTGGGATCGCCGATGTTTCGGCTGCCAAGCCAGCCGGCCTCAGCGCGATGAGCTGATCTCTGGAGTAAACAATACGGCCATGAAGTTGTTGCGCAGTGGTGCCGGGTCCGAATGAAAGAAGTAATTTCAGGGTGAAGAAACAGACCAATCAACATGTTTGGAGAGGGCGCAGCTTCAGAATAGAGTTGTCACGATACCAAAATTATGACTTAGATACAATACCTGCCAAAAGTATCACGATACTCGATACTAACGATACGATACCAAAAGTACGATACGATACTAGTGTCTTTTAAAATAAATATAGTAAGAAAAAAATGTGCATGGTTCCCTTTTTACCAGCCTGTTCCTGTCCAGCTTTTTGAACACTTAACAAGTGGCATTAATATTAGTATTAGCCTACAGAAAGATATACTAATGAAAACCACATGGTGGGATCATTGCATTGATTACACATGGCTATGTAGACCTGTTGTCATCATTTCAACATTTCCTTGTTGGAGTTTAATATCGTTTTGGAGGGCAGAATTTACATATAAACAAATTGACAAATTTTATGATGTAAGCCGACAATGAGCTTCCCCTCTCTGAAAGACCAGCAGCTCTGTACATGATTTGTGCTGTTTGAAAATGAACCACATCTGTGAGTTTCAGCGTTTTGGATTTTAAGAATGAAGGATTTGTGTGTTCTCTGTAACCAGTGTTATGAATTATCCTTATGGCTCTTTTTTGCAATACAGACAGTGGTTGTAATGTACATTTATAAGTATTGCCCCAAATCTCTGCACAATGATTTAAATATGGTAGTATCATTGAACTGTAAAGAATGAACTGTAAATTTGTGGTCCAGAAAGTGTTTTGCCTTACTTAGTACTGAGATGCTCCATGACAGTTTGTTTCGTACGTTTTAAGTGTGATTTGCATGTAATTTTTCGTCCACAATTACACCAAGAAATTTATTTTCATGAACCCTTACAATGTCAACCCCATCTACTTGTATTAGTGCTTGAGTGTTCCTTTTACAATTCCCAAATAACATGAATTTAGTTTTGTTTAGATTTAATGATAATTTAGTTTCTGTCAAACCACTTCTTTAATTTACACAGTTCTGCAGTAATCATCCCCAGAAGCTCCTTGTAAATTCCCCCCTGAACAAAAAATATTTGTCATCTGCAAATAAAACTAAAATATTTAAAATATCAATTATTTCTTTTTTTTCCACTGCTGTGAGGATCATTGAGCTTTGATTTCTCTCTATAAGATTATCATTCCAATCCTGAGATGACAATGGATCAGGGATTTTTTCTGCCAGGTTTGGTCCAATACTTACAAAAAAATGATTAAAACTATTAACTATATCATCCATATTGTCTTTTTTAATGTTGTTATCTACTCCTTTTTCGAACTTGTATAATGCTTTATTACTTTTTTTTTCTTTGTATATGAAGGTCAGTTTTCTACTTTTAGTTTTTGTATACATGTTCGAAAATAAATAAAGATTCATTCATTCATTCATTCATTCATAAAATATTGAGGGTAACATTGTCTGGAGCCATTTTTGATTATATTATTTAATATATCCCATATTCCTTTAATATTGTTTTTATTACTATTTAATATTTCACGATAGTATTCCTTTCTGCTAACTCTTATAATAATGGTTAACTTATTTTTATATTTCTTACATTTATTATCTGCCTCTTTAGTTCCTTGTTTTATGAATTCTCTATAAAGTGTATTTTTCTTTTTACAGGCATTTTTACAGGCATTTTGTCGCTCGGAGCCCGAGCGATTTATCGCCTGAGCGATTAATCGCTCAGTGGCTCGTTTGCATTGACTTAATATGTAAATGCGTCGCTAGCGACAAAAATAAAAGGTCCGGTGTGAACGCACCTTTAGACAGCATCCTCCTCTCTGACACCACCATCAGAGAGTCACACGCCATTCCCACAATGTCACTGGCCTTGCGGATCAGTTTATTGAGTCTGTTGGCGTCCGCCACCCTCAGCCTGCTGCCCCAGCACACAACAGCACTGGTCACCACAGACTCATAAAAAATCTTGAGCATAGTCTGGCAGATGTTGAAGGACCTCAGTCGCCTCAGGAAATAGAGACGGCTCTGGCCCTTCCTATAGAGAGCATCAGTGTTTATTGTCAGTGTGGACCCCCACACTATAAGTACCTACTTATAGTCCTCCACAATGTCCACACTGACCCCCTGGATGGAAATCGGGGTCACCGGTGTCTTGGTCCTCTTCAGATCCACAACCAGTTCCTTTGTCTTTGCCACGTTGAGCTGCAGATGGTTCTGCTCACACCATGTGACAAAGTTATCCACAGCAGCCCTGTACTCATCCTCATCACTCTTGCTGATACATCCAACTATGGCAGAGTCATCAGAAAACTTCTCAAGATGGCAGATCTCAGTGCAATAGCTGAAGTCTGTGGTGTAGAGGGTGAAGAGGAAGGGAGAGAAGACAGTCCCCCGCGGGGCCCCGGTATTGCTGACCACTCTGTCTGACATACAGTGTTGCAAGCGCACGTACTGTGGTCTGCCAGTCAAGTAGTCTACAATCCAGGACACCAGAGGGGCATCCACCTGCATTGCTGTCAGCTTGTCACCCAGTAGAGCTGGACGGATGGTGTTGAACGCACTGGAGAAGTCAAAAACCATGATTCTCACAGTGCTCGCCGGCTTGTCCAGTTGGGCGTAGACAGGGTTGAGCAGGTAGATGATGGCATCCTCCACTCCAAGTCGGGGCTGGTAGGCAAACTGGAGGGGGTCCAAGAGTGGCTTGACCATGGGCTGGAGCTGCTCCAGAACAGGTCTCTCCAGGGTCTTCATGATGTGGGAGGTCAATGCCACAGGTCTGTAGTCCTTGGAGCCACTGGGACGCGGCGTCTTTGGTACAGGAACGAGGCAGGATGTCTTCCACAGTATGGGGACCCTCTGGAGACTCAGGCTCATGTTGAAGACATGCTAAAGCACTCCACATAGCTGGGGGGCACAGGCTTTGAGCACCCTGGGGCTGACACCATCAGGGCCTGCAGCCTTACATGAGTGGAGTCTCATCAGCTGTCTTCTTACATGATCAGCAGTGAAGCACATTGTGGAGGTGTCAGGCGGAGGAGGGGTGTAGTCCTCACGATGGAGAGTGTGGTCAGTCTGGCTACTGGAGGAGGAGGTGTGAAGAGGGCTCACAATGGGGGGTGGGGGGGTGTAAGAAGGAGGAGTAGGGGAGGGTGGAGTGGCTGTTGGTTGTCCAAGACAGACAGCAGAAGAGTCAGGGGGGCGATGGGCAAGGCCAGAAGTGTCAAATCTGTTAAAAAACAGAGTCAGTTCATTGGCCCTGTCCACGCTGCCTTCAACTCCTCTATTGTCGTTGGTCCTGAAGCCAGTGATGGTCCTCATTCCACTCCAGACCTCCCTCATGTTGTTCTGCTGGAGTTTCCACTCCAGCTTCCTCCTGTACCTCTCCTTAGCCTCCCTGATCTTCACCTTCAGTTCCCCCTGTATCGTTCTCACCTACTCCCTGTTACCAGCTCTGAAGGCCCGCTTCTTAGCATTGAGGATGGTTTTGATGTCCTTTGTTACCCATGGTTTGTTATTTGGGTGACAATGGACGGTCCTGGCTGGGACAGTGGTGTCCACACATAAACTGATATAGTCCGTGATGCACTCTGTGAGCCCATCAATGTCCTCCCCATGCGGCTCACAGAGTGCCTGCCAGTCTGTCACCTCAAAACAGCCCTGCAGTGTCCCATAAGCCTCCTCTGACCATCTCCGCACTGTCCTAATGGTCACAGGCCTGGCTCCTTACCAGAGGTACATAGCAGGGGTTGAGGTGCACCAGGTTGTGGTCTGACCTACCCAGAGAGGGGAGGGGGGAGCAGCTGTATGCATCCTTGGCGTTTGCATACAGCAAGTCCAGGGTTCTCCCTCCTCTAGTGGGACAGCTCACATACTGAGTGAAGTTGGGGAATGTTGTTGCCATGGTGACGTGGTTGAAGTCACCCGAGATAGCTATGAAAGCACTCGGGTGTTGAGTCTGCAGACGGGCTACGGCGGAGTGAATGACGTCACATGCCGACGTCGGGTTGGCAGAGGGGAGGATGTAGACGGTCACCATAATGACATGTGAAAACTCCCTGGGCAAATAATATGGCCTGAGTCCAACAGCAAATAGTTCAATATCCGGGTGACAGATTTGTTCCTTGATAGTAATGTGGGCAGGACTGCACCACCGGTTGTTGACTAGCACAGCAAGCCCCCCTCCTTTGCGCTTACCGCTCTCGGTGCAGTCCCAGTCGGCCCAAACAGTCTGAAAGCCGCTGATGGAGACGTTGTCGTTGGGTAAGTCCTTGTGTAGCCATGTCTCTGTAAAACACATCAGACTACACTCCCGGTACTCCCTCTGACTCCTGGCGACTGCTGTTAGCTCATCCATTTTATTTGCCTCACGTTGCCCATGATGAGAGAGGGGAGACCCGGCTTACATATTCTCTTCTCCATAAGCCTCCATTGTCTCACCCTTGCTCTTTTCCTCTGCTGTTTCAATCCTCCCCTGCATCCTCTGTGTGTTTTCCGCCACATTTCAGCTGGGATCGCCGATGTTTCGGCTGCCAAGCCAGCCGGCCTCAGCGCGATGAGCTGATCTCTGGAGTAAACAATACGGCCATGAAGTTGTTGCGCAGTGGTGCCGGGTCCGAATGAAAGAAGTAATTTCAGGGTGAAGAAACAGACCAATCAACATGTTTGGAGAGGGCGCAGCTTCAGAATAGAGTTGTCACGATACCAAAATTATGACTTAGATACAATACCTGCCAAAAGTATCACGATACTCGATACTAACGATACGATACCAAAAGTACGATACGATACTAGTGTCTTTTAAAATAAATATAGTAAGAAAAAAATGTGCATGGTTCCCTTTTTACCAGCCTGTTCCTGTCCAGCTTTTTGAACACTTAACAAGTGGCATTAATATTAGTATTAGCCTACAGAAAGATATACTAATGAAAACCACATGGTGGGATCATTGCATTGATTACACATGGCTATGTAGACCTGTTGTCATCATTTCAACATTTCCTTGTTGGAGTTTAATATCGTTTTGGAGGGCAGAATTTACATATAAACAAATTGACAAATTTTATGATGTAAGCCGACAATGAGCTTCCCCTCTCTGAAAGACCAGCAGCTCTGTACATGATTTGTGCTGTTTGAAAATGAACCACATCTGTGAGTTTCAGCGTTTTGGATTTTAAGAATGAAGGATTTGTGTGTTCTCTGTAACCAGTGTTATGAATTATCCTTATGGCTCTTTTTTGCAATACAGACAGTGGTTGTAATGTACATTTATAAGTATTGCCCCAAATCTCTGCACAATGATTTAAATATGGTAGTATCATTGAACTGTAAAGAATGAACTGTAAATTTGTGGTCCAGAAAGTGTTTTGCCTTACTTAGTACTGAGATGCTCCATGACAGTTTGTTTCGTACGTTTTAAGTGTGATTTGCATGTAATTTTTCGTCCACAATTACACCAAGAAATTTATTTTCATGAACCCTTACAATGTCAACCCCATCTACTTGTATTAGTGCTTGAGTGTTCCTTTTACAATTCCCAAATAACATGAATTTAGTTTTGTTTAGATTTAATGATAATTTAGTTTCTGTCAAACCACTTCTTTAATTTACACAGTTCTGCAGTAATCATCCCCAGAAGCTCCTTGTAAATTCCCCCCTGAACAAAAAATATTTGTCATCTGCAAATAAAACTAAAATATTTAAAATATCAATTATTTCTTTTTTTTCCACTGCTGTGAGGATCATTGAGCTTTGATTTCTCTCTATAAGATTATCATTCCAATCCTGAGATGACAATGGATCAGGGATTTTTTCTGCCAGGTTTGGTCCAATACTTACAAAAAAATGATTAAAACTATTAACTATATCATCCATATTGTCTTTTTTAATGTTGTTATCTACTCCTTTTTCGAACTTGTATAATGCTTTATTACTTTTTTTTTCTTTGTATATGAAGGTCAGTTTTCTACTTTTAGTTTTTGTATACATGTTCGAAAATAAATAAAGATTCATTCATTCATTCATTCATTCATAAAATATTGAGGGTAACATTGTCTGGAGCCATTTTTGATTATATTATTTAATATATCCCATATTCCTTTAATATTGTTTTTATTACTATTTAATATTTCACGATAGTATTCCTTTCTGCTAACTCTTATAATAATGGTTAACTTATTTTTATATTTCTTACATTTATTATCTGCCTCTTTAGTTCCTTGTTTTATGAATTCTCTATAAAGTGTATTTTTCTTTTTACAGGCATTTTTACAGGCATTTTGTCGCTCGGAGCCCGAGCGATTTATCGCCTGAGCGATTAATCGCTCAGTGGCTCGTTTGCATTGACTTAATATGTAAATGCGTCGCTAGCGACAAAAATAAAAGGTCCGGTGTGAACGCACCTTTAGACAGCATCCTCCTCTCTGACACCACCATCAGAGAGTCACACGCCATTCCCACAATGTCACTGGCCTTGCGGATCAGTTTATTGAGTCTGTTGGCGTCCGCCACCCTCAGCCTGCTGCCCCAGCACACAACAGCACTGGTCACCACAGACTCATAAAAAATCTTGAGCATAGTCTGGCAGATGTTGAAGGACCTCAGTCGCCTCAGGAAATAGAGACGGCTCTGGCCCTTCCTATAGAGAGCATCAGTGTTTATTGTCAGTGTGGACCCCCACACTATAAGTACCTACTTATAGTCCTCCACAATGTCCACACTGACCCCCTGGATGGAAATCGGGGTCACCGGTGTCTTGGTCCTCTTCAGATCCACAACCAGTTCCTTTGTCTTTGCCACGTTGAGCTGCAGATGGTTCTGCTCACACCATGTGACAAAGTTATCCACAGCAGCCCTGTACTCATCCTCATCACTCTTGCTGATACATCCAACTATGGCAGAGTCATCAGAAAACTTCTCAAGATGGCAGATCTCAGTGCAATAGCTGAAGTCTGTGGTGTAGAGGGTGAAGAGGAAGGGAGAGAAGACAGTCCCCCGCGGGGCCCCGGTATTGCTGACCACTCTGTCTGACATACAGTGTTGCAAGCGCACGTACTGTGGTCTGCCAGTCAAGTAGTCTACAATCCAGGACACCAGAGGGGCATCCACCTGCATTGCTGTCAGCTTGTCACCCAGTAGAGCTGGACGGATGGTGTTGAACGCACTGGAGAAGTCAAAAACCATGATTCTCACAGTGCTCGCCGGCTTGTCCAGTTGGGCGTAGACAGGGTTGAGCAGGTAGATGATGGCATCCTCCACTCCAAGTCGGGGCTGGTAGGCAAACTGGAGGGGGTCCAAGAGTGGCTTGACCATGGGCTGGAGCTGCTCCAGAACAGGTCTCTCCAGGGTCTTCATGATGTGGGAGGTCAATGCCACAGGTCTGTAGTCCTTGGAGCCACTGGGACGCGGCGTCTTTGGTACAGGAACGAGGCAGGATGTCTTCCACAGTATGGGGACCCTCTGGAGACTCAGGCTCATGTTGAAGACATGCTAAAGCACTCCACATAGCTGGGGGGCACAGGCTTTGAGCACCCTGGGGCTGACACCATCAGGGCCTGCAGCCTTACATGAGTGGAGTCTCATCAGCTGTCTTCTTACATGATCAGCAGTGAAGCACATTGTGGAGGTGTCAGGCGGAGGAGGGGTGTAGTCCTCACGATGGAGAGTGTGGTCAGTCTGGCTACTGGAGGAGGAGGTGTGAAGAGGGCTCACAATGGGGGGTGGGGGGGTGTAAGAAGGAGGAGTAGGGGAGGGTGGAGTGGCTGTTGGTTGTCCAAGACAGACAGCAGAAGAGTCAGGGGGGCGATGGGCAAGGCCAGAAGTGTCAAATCTGTTAAAAAACAGAGTCAGTTCATTGGCCCTGTCCACGCTGCCTTCAACTCCTCTATTGTCGTTGGTCCTGAAGCCAGTGATGGTCCTCATTCCACTCCAGACCTCCCTCATGTTGTTCTGCTGGAGTTTCCACTCCAGCTTCCTCCTGTACCTCTCCTTAGCCTCCCTGATCTTCACCTTCAGTTCCCCCTGTATCGTTCTCACCTACTCCCTGTTACCAGCTCTGAAGGCCCGCTTCTTAGCATTGAGGATGGTTTTGATGTCCTTTGTTACCCATGGTTTGTTATTTGGGTGACAATGGACGGTCCTGGCTGGGACAGTGGTGTCCACACATAAACTGATATAGTCCGTGATGCACTCTGTGAGCCCATCAATGTCCTCCCCATGCGGCTCACAGAGTGCCTGCCAGTCTGTCACCTCAAAACAGCCCTGCAGTGTCCCATAAGCCTCCTCTGACCATCTCCGCACTGTCCTAATGGTCACAGGCCTGGCTCCTTACCAGAGGTACATAGCAGGGGTTGAGGTGCACCAGGTTGTGGTCTGACCTACCCAGAGAGGGGAGGGGGGAGCAGCTGTATGCATCCTTGGCGTTTGCATACAGCAAGTCCAGGGTTCTCCCTCCTCTAGTGGGACAGCTCACATACTGAGTGAAGTTGGGGAATGTTGTTGCCATGGTGACGTGGTTGAAGTCACCCGAGATAGCTATGAAAGCACTCGGGTGTTGAGTCTGCAGACGGGCTACGGCGGAGTGAATGACGTCACATGCCGACGTCGGGTTGGCAGAGGGGAGGATGTAGACGGTCACCATAATGACATGTGAAAACTCCCTGGGCAAATAATATGGCCTGAGTCCAACAGCAAATAGTTCAATATCCGGGTGACAGATTTGTTCCTTGATAGTAATGTGGGCAGGACTGCACCACCGGTTGTTGACTAGCACAGCAAGCCCCCCTCCTTTGCGCTTACCGCTCTCGGTGCAGTCCCAGTCGGCCCAAACAGTCTGAAAGCCGCTGATGGAGACGTTGTCGTTGGGTAAGTCCTTGTGTAGCCATGTCTCTGTAAAACACATCAGACTACACTCCCGGTACTCCCTCTGACTCCTGGCGACTGCTGTTAGCTCATCCATTTTATTTGCCTCACGTTGCCCATGATGAGAGAGGGGAGACCCGGCTTACATATTCTCTTCTCCATAAGCCTCCATTGTCTCACCCTTGCTCTTTTCCTCTGCTGTTTCAATCCTCCCCTGCATCCTCTGTGTGTTTTCCGCCACATTTCAGCTGGGATCGCCGATGTTTCGGCTGCCAAGCCAGCCGGCCTCAGCGCGATGAGCTGATCTCTGGAGTAAACAATACGGCCATGAAGTTGTTGCGCAGTGGTGCCGGGTCCGAATGAAAGAAGTAATTTCAGGGTGAAGAAACAGACCAATCAACATGTTTGGAGAGGGCGCAGCTTCAGAATAGAGTTGTCACGATACCAAAATTATGACTTAGATACAATACCTGCCAAAAGTATCACGATACTCGATACTAACGATACGATACCAAAAGTACGATACGATACTAGTGTCTTTTAAAATAAATATAGTAAGAAAAAAATGTGCATGGTTCCCTTTTTACCAGCCTGTTCCTGTCCAGCTTTTTGAACACTTAACAAGTGGCATTAATATTAGTATTAGCCTACAGAAAGATATACTAATGAAAACCACATGGTGGGATCATTGCATTGATTACACATGGCTATGTAGACCTGTTGTCATCATTTCAACATTTCCTTGTTGGAGTTTAATATCGTTTTGGAGGGCAGAATTTACATATAAACAAATTGACAAATTTTATGATGTAAGCCGACAATGAGCTTCCCCTCTCTGAAAGACCAGCAGCTCTGTACATGATTTGTGCTGTTTGAAAATGAACCACATCTGTGAGTTTCAGCGTTTTGGATTTTAAGAATGAAGGATTTGTGTGTTCTCTGTAACCAGTGTTATGAATTATCCTTATGGCTCTTTTTTGCAATACAGACAGTGGTTGTAATGTACATTTATAAGTATTGCCCCAAATCTCTGCACAATGATTTAAATATGGTAGTATCATTGAACTGTAAAGAATGAACTGTAAATTTGTGGTCCAGAAAGTGTTTTGCCTTACTTAGTACTGAGATGCTCCATGACAGTTTGTTTCGTACGTTTTAAGTGTGATTTGCATGTAATTTTTCGTCCACAATTACACCAAGAAATTTATTTTCATGAACCCTTACAATGTCAACCCCATCTACTTGTATTAGTGCTTGAGTGTTCCTTTTACAATTCCCAAATAACATGAATTTAGTTTTGTTTAGATTTAATGATAATTTAGTTTCTGTCAAACCACTTCTTTAATTTACACAGTTCTGCAGTAATCATCCCCAGAAGCTCCTTGTAAATTCCCCCCTGAACAAAAAATATTTGTCATCTGCAAATAAAACTAAAATATTTAAAATATCAATTATTTCTTTTTTTTCCACTGCTGTGAGGATCATTGAGCTTTGATTTCTCTCTATAAGATTATCATTCCAATCCTGAGATGACAATGGATCAGGGATTTTTTCTGCCAGGTTTGGTCCAATACTTACAAAAAAATGATTAAAACTATTAACTATATCATCCATATTGTCTTTTTTAATGTTGTTATCTACTCCTTTTTCGAACTTGTATAATGCTTTATTACTTTTTTTTTCTTTGTATATGAAGGTCAGTTTTCTACTTTTAGTTTTTGTATACATGTTCGAAAATAAATAAAGATTCATTCATTCATTCATTCATTCATAAAATATTGAGGGTAACATTGTCTGGAGCCATTTTTGATTATATTATTTAATATATCCCATATTCCTTTAATATTGTTTTTATTACTATTTAATATTTCACGATAGTATTCCTTTCTGCTAACTCTTATAATAATGGTTAACTTATTTTTATATTTCTTACATTTATTATCTGCCTCTTTAGTTCCTTGTTTTATGAATTCTCTATAAAGTGTATTTTTCTTTTTACAGGCATTTTTACAGGCATTTTGTCGCTCGGAGCCCGAGCGATTTATCGCCTGAGCGATTAATCGCTCAGTGGCTCGTTTGCATTGACTTAATATGTAAATGCGTCGCTAGCGACAAAAATAAAAGGTCCGGTGTGAACGCACCTTTAGACAGCATCCTCCTCTCTGACACCACCATCAGAGAGTCACACGCCATTCCCACAATGTCACTGGCCTTGCGGATCAGTTTATTGAGTCTGTTGGCGTCCGCCACCCTCAGCCTGCTGCCCCAGCACACAACAGCACTGGTCACCACAGACTCATAAAAAATCTTGAGCATAGTCTGGCAGATGTTGAAGGACCTCAGTCGCCTCAGGAAATAGAGACGGCTCTGGCCCTTCCTATAGAGAGCATCAGTGTTTATTGTCAGTGTGGACCCCCACACTATAAGTACCTACTTATAGTCCTCCACAATGTCCACACTGACCCCCTGGATGGAAATCGGGGTCACCGGTGTCTTGGTCCTCTTCAGATCCACAACCAGTTCCTTTGTCTTTGCCACGTTGAGCTGCAGATGGTTCTGCTCACACCATGTGACAAAGTTATCCACAGCAGCCCTGTACTCATCCTCATCACTCTTGCTGATACATCCAACTATGGCAGAGTCATCAGAAAACTTCTCAAGATGGCAGATCTCAGTGCAATAGCTGAAGTCTGTGGTGTAGAGGGTGAAGAGGAAGGGAGAGAAGACAGTCCCCCGCGGGGCCCCGGTATTGCTGACCACTCTGTCTGACATACAGTGTTGCAAGCGCACGTACTGTGGTCTGCCAGTCAAGTAGTCTACAATCCAGGACACCAGAGGGGCATCCACCTGCATTGCTGTCAGCTTGTCACCCAGTAGAGCTGGACGGATGGTGTTGAACGCACTGGAGAAGTCAAAAACCATGATTCTCACAGTGCTCGCCGGCTTGTCCAGTTGGGCGTAGACAGGGTTGAGCAGGTAGATGATGGCATCCTCCACTCCAAGTCGGGGCTGGTAGGCAAACTGGAGGGGGTCCAAGAGTGGCTTGACCATGGGCTGGAGCTGCTCCAGAACAGGTCTCTCCAGGGTCTTCATGATGTGGGAGGTCAATGCCACAGGTCTGTAGTCCTTGGAGCCACTGGGACGCGGCGTCTTTGGTACAGGAACGAGGCAGGATGTCTTCCACAGTATGGGGACCCTCTGGAGACTCAGGCTCATGTTGAAGACATGCTAAAGCACTCCACATAGCTGGGGGGCACAGGCTTTGAGCACCCTGGGGCTGACACCATCAGGGCCTGCAGCCTTACATGAGTGGAGTCTCATCAGCTGTCTTCTTACATGATCAGCAGTGAAGCACATTGTGGAGGTGTCAGGCGGAGGAGGGGTGTAGTCCTCACGATGGAGAGTGTGGTCAGTCTGGCTACTGGAGGAGGAGGTGTGAAGAGGGCTCACAATGGGGGGTGGGGGGGTGTAAGAAGGAGGAGTAGGGGAGGGTGGAGTGGCTGTTGGTTGTCCAAGACAGACAGCAGAAGAGTCAGGGGGGCGATGGGCAAGGCCAGAAGTGTCAAATCTGTTAAAAAACAGAGTCAGTTCATTGGCCCTGTCCACGCTGCCTTCAACTCCTCTATTGTCGTTGGTCCTGAAGCCAGTGATGGTCCTCATTCCACTCCAGACCTCCCTCATGTTGTTCTGCTGGAGTTTCCACTCCAGCTTCCTCCTGTACCTCTCCTTAGCCTCCCTGATCTTCACCTTCAGTTCCCCCTGTATCGTTCTCACCTACTCCCTGTTACCAGCTCTGAAGGCCCGCTTCTTAGCATTGAGGATGGTTTTGATGTCCTTTGTTACCCATGGTTTGTTATTTGGGTGACAATGGACGGTCCTGGCTGGGACAGTGGTGTCCACACATAAACTGATATAGTCCGTGATGCACTCTGTGAGCCCATCAATGTCCTCCCCATGCGGCTCACAGAGTGCCTGCCAGTCTGTCACCTCAAAACAGCCCTGCAGTGTCCCATAAGCCTCCTCTGACCATCTCCGCACTGTCCTAATGGTCACAGGCCTGGCTCCTTACCAGAGGTACATAGCAGGGGTTGAGGTGCACCAGGTTGTGGTCTGACCTACCCAGAGAGGGGAGGGGGGAGCAGCTGTATGCATCCTTGGCGTTTGCATACAGCAAGTCCAGGGTTCTCCCTCCTCTAGTGGGACAGCTCACATACTGAGTGAAGTTGGGGAATGTTGTTGCCATGGTGACGTGGTTGAAGTCACCCGAGATAGCTATGAAAGCACTCGGGTGTTGAGTCTGCAGACGGGCTACGGCGGAGTGAATGACGTCACATGCCGACGTCGGGTTGGCAGAGGGGAGGATGTAGACGGTCACCATAATGACATGTGAAAACTCCCTGGGCAAATAATATGGCCTGAGTCCAACAGCAAATAGTTCAATATCCGGGTGACAGATTTGTTCCTTGATAGTAATGTGGGCAGGACTGCACCACCGGTTGTTGACTAGCACAGCAAGCCCCCCTCCTTTGCGCTTACCGCTCTCGGTGCAGTCCCAGTCGGCCCAAACAGTCTGAAAGCCGCTGATGGAGACGTTGTCGTTGGGTAAGTCCTTGTGTAGCCATGTCTCTGTAAAACACATCAGACTACACTCCCGGTACTCCCTCTGACTCCTGGCGACTGCTGTTAGCTCATCCATTTTATTTGCCTCACGTTGCCCATGATGAGAGAGGGGAGACCCGGCTTACATATTCTCTTCTCCATAAGCCTCCATTGTCTCACCCTTGCTCTTTTCCTCTGCTGTTTCAATCCTCCCCTGCATCCTCTGTGTGTTTTCCGCCACATTTCAGCTGGGATCGCCGATGTTTCGGCTGCCAAGCCAGCCGGCCTCAGCGCGATGAGCTGATCTCTGGAGTAAACAATACGGCCATGAAGTTGTTGCGCAGTGGTGCCGGGTCCGAATGAAAGAAGTAATTTCAGGGTGAAGAAACAGACCAATCAACATGTTTGGAGAGGGCGCAGCTTCAGAATAGAGTTGTCACGATACCAAAATTATGACTTAGATACAATACCTGCCAAAAGTATCACGATACTCGATACTAACGATACGATACCAAAAGTACGATACGATACTAGTGTCTTTTAAAATAAATATAGTAAGAAAAAAATGTGCATGGTTCCCTTTTTACCAGCCTGTTCCTGTCCAGCTTTTTGAACACTTAACAAGTGGCATTAATATTAGTATTAGCCTACAGAAAGATATACTAATGAAAACCACATGGTGGGATCATTGCATTGATTACACATGGCTATGTAGACCTGTTGTCTGTATCTGACCAGATGAGATGGCCCACTTGACATGCTGCTGTGTTGTGCTATGGGCTATTCAAGTGATGGAATTTGTTATTTACGTGACAACGCTTGAACGCAACACAGGCTCCGCTCCAACTGTGTGTGTTTGCTGTGCTGCAGTGCAAGTGGCGTGTTTGACTGTTCCTAACAGCTGTCTTCTGATGGTCATTTACACACTGTCCATAACAAAAACTATGTCACGTAACAAACTGTGTCGGGTTCGGGCCGGGCTCGCTTATAATTGTCTCGGACTTGTCTTCGGTCAGGAAATGCGGCCCAAGCCGTGCTCGAGTGTGCACTGATATGGGTGGGCTTGAGAGTGTTCATGTAGCCTGATGTTTCCAAACACATTCGCTCACCTGTTGTTCTTTAAACTCTTTGAAAAGTTCGGGGTGTCTGTCTAAGAGGTGCTTTGCCAGATTAGACGTGTTGCTTCCCTTTGTCTGTGTCGCTTTGTAACATCTTTTGCAGACGGGTCTCTGCGTGTCGGTGGTTTCCTTCACTATCTGCGATGTATCCGAAATAATTCCAGATTTCACTTCGGGCAACTTTTTTTTTTTTTTTCAACAAGCCGAGGACGGTCGGCAAGAGCTCCTGCTGTACCTGAGGCCATGTCTCCCCTGCGATCACTCGCTGCCTGCGATCACTCGCTGCCCGCTGTGTGTGTGAGAACTGGCAGCCCCGCCCACGTACTCTATGCATGCAGGCATCATGACAGAGAGAGCTGCAGTGAGGGCGCTCTGATTTCGCGCTATTTTAATGAAGTATCGATACTAAAAGAAATGTAATATGGTATCGTTTTCAAGGTGAGGGTACCGCGGTACCGTCCTGGTATCGGTATACCGTGCAACTCTACTTCAGAATATCCATCATAAAAATACAAAATACAAGTAGTAATATAAAACAAAACAAAAAAGTAGGATACTAAGAAAACAAGCAGGAGCGACTGCAACAGGCTGCATGCGCGGTTGCCGCATGCGCACTACGGGGTGATTTCAAGCCTCACCTCAACCATTCGGCCTTCTTGCCAAAACCCAACCCACTCCAGGCATGTGGACACTATATCAATTGACTGTGGGCCTCCTTTTCTTGCATACAACGGGTCTGGTGCTGGTGTTGCTGCAGCAGCCCTGGAACCTATGTGAGGGATTTTCCTCACTTCAAATATATTTGCAACAATTGTTGTATTTCTTGCTTGTTACTGTATGTTGTAATTTATGCTAACTTTCTCCTGTAATAATTGTACTTATTTTTGTCCATCTACCTAAATCTAATTCACTGTGTTTGTATTTTCTTAACCTTTGTTTATTGCAATTACTTCAGACTTGAAAATGTGTGTATTTTCTTAACCTTTGTTTATTGCAATTACTTCAGACTTGAAAATGTGTCATCTTAATTGTATCATTGTATTCTAATAAATATATACTACCAAGATTATTCCAGCAGTCCTATACTTTAACAGAACAGTATATGAAATCTTAAAACATCCTCTGTCATTACAACAACAACAACAACAACAACAATAACAACATTAATAACATTTGTAAAGAAAAGAAAGAGAAGAAGAAGAAAAACAAGTCAAGTTTATTTGTATAGCCCAAAATCACAATTTATCATTGCTCATGAAAAGCCCATGCTTTTCAGTCTGTACAAAGTGTGACATACTCTGTCCTTAGACCCAATAAGCCTGAAGTGGTATTGCATCTAGATTTTATTACTTTGAAATCACCATATCATCTTGACAGTTCAGGTTATTTTCATGAAAAACATTGTGACTTTTAAGAAATATGATTCATTAAATTATCACTCATTATTACTCAATTACACTTAAAGGGAGGGAGTGAGAGAGAGAGAGGGAGAGACAGACAGAGAGAGAAAGAAAGAAAGAGAGAGAGAGAATCCATGAGAACATGAGCATGAACATGAGCTACTGAATATTTTTGCTTTTTTGGATGTTTTTGCTTTTTTTTTGGATGTTTTAAAGTGAAACAAACTACTATTTTTTCTAAGAACTGGAAGAATACAGAAGAGAAAACCATTGTCTATAGAAAAAAAAACTCCCAAAAAGGAAAAAAAGACAGTGATAGACTGGAAAACAACGGAACCAACTGCCAAACTGACAGTTAGCCTAACTGTCCAACCAGCAACAAAAAAAAAGGTCAAGCAAAGAGGGGGAAAACAGCTGAAGACTCAAGTGAGTGAAACCATCAGAAAGAAAATGTAATATTTAAAAAGAGAAAACAAATAATTACTGAACACTAAATAAACTTAAGCTAGCATAATACAGCTAGCTGTAAACAAGATCCTTAGCAACTGTTACCAAGGAATTTAAATAGCAGCAGTTCAACAGCAGCAGAACCTGATGGAATCCACCAAAGGCTATACAGAGGCTGTTCCTCTCCTCTATCCTCCTGATGTAACCAATCACTCATTGGTCTTGCCAGGAGGGCATTTAAACAAAAACTGTTAAAAGAAAGATCAGAAACACTGTTTTCTGATCTTTACAAGACCGGGGAGGTCAGCAACCTTATCTTCTTCACAGACCAACCGCTAACATGGCACTCTGCCATCAGTGCCCACTACCCCTCTGTCAAAAAAGAGGGGATCTGTAACAGCTGGAAAATAAAAATAAAAGAAGCAGAGGATTCAGATACTTTTCAGATACTACTTAGGATTCAGATACTTTTTTACTTGTATGTTTATGCAATCATGTCTGTATTTTTTAGAGCTCTTTGTTTTTATATGTTGGTGAGCAGAAGACAATTTTCCACCTCGGTGGACAATAAAGATTTATTCTATTTGATTCTATTCATGATGACAGTCAATTTATACAAGAATAGGACTGTCATGGTGTAGGGGAACCTCAAACTGTTTGTTTCCTCCTTATAAAGGAAAGAGCCCAGCAGGAGAGATCTAGCTCCACTGACAATTCCCAAACCCTGCCAGCTGCCTAACTACTGAACAGCCCCCTGAAGAGAAGGAGCCCACCAGCCCAGAGCAGGTCCAGGACCCCCAGCTGAACCGCACCATCACCAACCTGAAGGTGAAATTCACAGACCTGGAGAGAGAACTAGTACAACTGAGAGAGCTGATCAGCCAACAGCCATGCCAGCCCACCACAGCTCAGCCTGACCCCTGTACCATCAGCACAGAGCTGGGCATGCTGAGGCAGGACAGGGACAGCTGCAGGAGAGAGCTGAGCCTGCTCAGGACTGAGATCAGAGAGCTGCATCAAGACAGAGAGCAGCGTCTAGCAGCACTGACAGCTCTGACACAGGAGGTGAAGGAGCTCAGAGGAGAGAGAGAGGAGCACAGGAAAGCACTCACCACTCTGTCAGAACAGCGTCAGGAAAGAGGTGGAGCTACACAAGACCTGGATGAACAACTAGACTTACATCCAAACCACAACCAGGACCCTGTGAGCAGCCAGGACCCACCAATCCAAGAACCTACCTCCACCCCCAGCTCCACATCCAGCCCACAGACCAACACCACACCCACACCTCCACCCATCCCACAGACCGGCACCACCCCTCATTCCACCAGACCAGCACAACAGAGAGAGAAGACAGACATTGTCCTTCTCATCGGCTCCAATGGAAAATTCCTTAATGAAAAGAAACTTTTCCCCACCCACAAAGTGGCTAAAATCTGGTGTCCAAACACTCACCAAGCCATAGACCTGCTGTCAGAGGAGTGGCTTGGATCTCCCAGTCACATCATCATCCACACTGGCACCAATGATCTGCGGAGCCAGCAGGAGAGGGTGTCAGAGTCACTCAATAGAGTGATAGAAAAAGCCTCCACCACCTTCCCCAGCAGCTGAGTGGTCATATCCACTCTGCTCCCAGGGAAAGACTTCCACCCTGACACTATCCACAGGATCAACAGCAGCCTGTCCAGAGACTGTGCACGGAGACCCAGTGTCCACCTAGCCCACCACCCCACCCTGGACATCAGCTGTCTCTACGACCACGTCCATCTGTTTAAAAACACAGTCCCCATCTTTGCCCAAACAATGAAAAACGTCGCTTTCAACAGAGACCAAGCCATGGCCCGCAGAAAGAGCACATCAGCCCACAACCCCCACAGAACACCAAGACATTGTCCTTCTCATCGGCTCCAATGGAAAATTCCTTAATGAAAAGAAACTTTTCCCCACCCACAAAGTGGCTAAAATCTGGTGTCCAAACACTCACCAAGCCATAGACCTGCTGTTAGAGGAGTGGCAGCCAACATCCAGACCAACACAGTGGAGACAAGACCACCCTCAGCCCCACCCACATCATGTCCCAATAAGACCCCACCAAGGCAACCATGATCCCCCTCAAGCCAGACCACAGCCACTCCTGACCTTAGGTGCCCTACCCCAACCACAGCGACAAGAGCCACACCCTGGCCCACTGAGTTATGCCCAAGTGGTCTGGAGAGCAGCAGAACCAACCTTAACCACCCCCACACAATGAGTTGAGGGATATTCAGCAGATGCTCAGCCTGCTTTGCTCTCATCTGATTGGACAGGTATCACAACAGACACTGTATAAAGTAGTATTAGAGTATTTCTTGTTCTCATACAGTTTAAAAAAAAAAAGGGGACATTTACATTGTACATAAGTATTGATTATTGAATATATCGGTTATTGGATTGTTACCTTTTATAATATGTTATGTATATGTTAAATTATTTTCTTTGACTTAGTGGTTTATCTCATTTTGATCACCAAATGCAGCCTTTTGAGTTTTAAATATAATGAAATCAAAATCTTTTACCATTTCTTGTTTGAATGTTCAGGGTCTGAGATCTTCTGCTCTTGGCATTAAGAGCAGGACCTCAGACTTTATTAGAGAGTTAGAAAATGAGACTTGGTGTAAAGGAGATGTCTCCACTGGTTGTCCCTCAGGCTACATGGAGATAATGTCCACCAAACTAAAGGGAGTAACACAAGGAAGAGATTCAGGAGGAATGCTGATTTGGTATAAGGCAAACCTCGCACAATACATTCAATTAATCAAAAAAGGAGAATTTTCAATTTGGCTCAACATTAAAAAAGATGTTATCACCACAGATAAAGATGTATTCCTGTGTGCAGCATATATCCCCCCATCACAATCCCCTTATTTTAATGAAGACAGTTTCTCCATTCTCGAAGATGAGATCAGTTACTTCCAGGCCCAGGGAAGTGTACTGATCTGTGGAGACCTGAATGCCAGGACTGGTACAGAACCAGATTTTATCAGCACACAGGGAGACAAACATATACCTGGTCCCCCTCCCTTCACACCCCCACAGAAATAACTTTGACAAAACTGTCAATAAAAGTGGGCAGCAACTGTTGCAGCTCTGCCGAACATTGGGTCTGTACATGGTTAATAGTCGACTTCGAGGGGACTCATTCGGTCTTTACACACACAGTAGACTATGGCATCACCGACCTAGACCCCTTCTACCTGAGAGCATTTACAGTCAGCGCCTTAACCCCCTTATCAGACCATAGTAAAATCACACTCTACATTAAAATGACAGCAAACGACCCTCACACAGTAGAACCCTGCAATCTGACCTACAGAAAACAACCTTATAAATGGACAAACAAAAGCAAAGACAAATACCAGACAGCAATCAAAAATCCAACCTTTCAATCCCATTTAGACTGAATCTTTCTACCTCGCATCCCCTCTATCAGGACAGCCTCAGACAGGCTGTACAGGACATCTACAACATATCTGACCATGTGGCAGACTTATCCTGTCTGAAAAAGCCCCAGCACCACTGACCAGTGACGAGTGGTTTGACACAGAATGCAGACAACTGAATAAAACTCTCAGAAATGTATCAAATCAAAAACACAGACAACCTGACAACCCTGAGCTCCGCTAAAATTTGATGACCATAAATTTAACATTGCCACATTAAAATTATTTAACCTTATTCTGGGAGTCAGACATTTCCCTGACCTCTGGAGTGAAGGAATCATCAAACCGATCTTTAAAAGTGGAAACAAATTCGACCCAAACAATTACAGAGGCATCTGTGTCAGCAGCAACCTGGGGAAGTTGTTCTGCAGCATCCTAAACAGCCAACTGCAAGACTTCCTAAGAGAACATGATGTCCTGAGCAAGAGCCAGATAGGATTCACACCCAAACATATCCCAAACATATAACAGACCATAACAGACCATGTCTACACCCTTCACACCCTCATTACTAAATACGTCCACCAAAACAAGAAGAAAATCTTCTCTTGTTTTGTAGATCTCCAAAAACCATTTGACTCAATTTGGCATGATGGTCTGTTCCTAAAATTAATTGAGAAGGGTGCAGGGGGGAAGGTCTATGACATCATGTACACACATATGAAATGTGCTGTTAAAATTAACAACATGGAAACAGATTTCTTCCCCCAGAGTAGAGGAGTGAAACAGGGCTGCAGTCTCAGTCCCACCCTCCTCAACATTTATATCGATGAACTGGCTGAATGACTAGAACTATCTGACATCCCAGGTCTCACTCTGTCTGACACACAGATTAAATGCCTACTTTTTGCAGATGATCTCATATTGCTGGCTTCATCAAAGGGAGCACTACAACAGCAACTGGATCATCTGCAAACCTTCTGTCAGACCTGGGCCCTGACAGTTAATCTGGACAAAAGCAAAATTATGATAATCCAGAAACGACCCAGGGGTCAGGGAAACCAAACCAGGTTTTTCCTGGGCTCTCGTGAGGTGGAACACACACACGACTACACATACTTAGGACTACACATCACGTCCACAGGAAACTTTAACCTGGCTGTTGATGATCTCAGAGAGAAGGGAAGAAGGGCTTTCTATGCTATAAAGAAATCTTCAAACATTAATATACCCATTAGAATCTGGCTCAAAATATTCAAATCTATAATTGAACCAATTATTCTGTATGGTATGGAGTCCTCTTGCAAATCAAGATTTTGAAAAATGGGACAAACACCCCATCGAAATGCTGCACACAGAGATTAGCAAGAGCATCCTCAGAGTGCACAGGAACACCCCAACAACGGATGCCAAGCTGAGCTAGGCCAATTCCCACTTTTAATTAGAATTCAAATAAGAGCCATCAAATTTTATAAACACCTTAGAAGAAGTGACCCCAACTCCTACCACTACGAAGCTCTGCAATGCCAAGAGGAGAACATGGAGAAGAGCCCCCTCAGCCAGCTAATCCTGAGGCTCAGCTCCTCTAACAGCACAAGACCTCAGGACAGCCCCCACACAATCTGGACCCACCAAATTATAGAAAAACAAAAAGAACATTACATTAACTATTGGACATCTACCACAAAAACGCAGAGCAAACTTTTGTTTTTGTTTTGGACTGTTATTTGGCTCTAAACAGACAGTACACGGTGGCAGAATATCTGAGCACCGTGACTAATGAGAAACTGAGAAAGACTTTGACCATGTACAGACTCAGAGACCATAGAGACACAGACACAGGCAGACCTGGCTGCCAAGAGAGAAGACAGGTTGTGTCAGCTCTGTCCACACAGAAAAGTGGAGACAGAGACAAACTTCCTGATGCACTGCAGCAAATATGAACACGTCAGAGCCGAGTTCCTCTCAAAAATCAAACATAAAGTCATTGACTTTGATTCTCTGCCTGATGAAAATAAAATGCAATTTATTTTATTTTTCAGTTTTATTGATGTTGTTGTTAATGTGTATTATATATTTAAATTATCTGTTTTATTTTTTTAAATTCTTTTCTGACTTACTTTTATTATTGTGCCTTATTTGTAAATTTGTAATGGCTTTGGCAATATTGTTAATCTACAGTCATGCCAAAAAAGCTTATTAAATTGAAATTGAAATGAGAGAGAGAGAGAGAGAGAGAGAGAGAGAGAGAGAGAGAGAGAGAGACAGATGCTCATTCTTTTGGCCTATTCTGCTTTGTGACTGAGGCTGTAGTTTGGACTGTTGACCAGTAGGTGGAGACAGATGCTAAGTCTTGGCAGCTGGGAGAGAGTCAGCACTGTACTCCTGTAGGTCCAGCTCATAAGAGGTTTATGAATGATAGAAATCAGGTAAAACAAACTTGATTAACCAGCTGTATATGCCGTGACAGACAAAGAGACCTGCCATTTTTCCTCTTCATTTTATTTCCTTACCTGTCAAATCTTTTTTACTTTTTGTTGTTTTCATTTCAGATATTATTACCTTCCTTCATTGCTTCATTTTTCAACCTCTGCTATTATTTTTATTACTTTATTATCAGTTGCTTTATAATTACAGTCATCTCCTAATAATAATAAGGACAACAATATGCCATGTCTAACAGAACCAGGCTGCTGTCAGAGTCTGCTAGAATCCGCAGACTATGGCGAGTTCTGACAGGAGCACCGACGCCCTCTGGTGGCCATCCCCTGTGTATGTAAATGAGAGTCAAACTTCTGGGAGTCTTTTGCCATAGTTGCCCTTATACCTAATAAACCACAACCCTGATTTGGCCCCTAAACCTAACCACACCCTGATTTGGCCCCTAAACCTCACCACACCCTGATTTGGCCCCTAAACCTAACCACACCCTGGACCTGGCCCCTAAACCTAACCACAACCTTCATCTGGCCCCTAAGCCTGGCCACAACATTTGGGATGGGATGGCATTTTTTGTGTGTGGCGGATGATTTTCTATTCCCCTCGGTCTCGTTATCTGGATGACACTCCATTCCTTGTCACATCCTAATCTAATCTGGTCGCTCAAGCCCAATTTTAATCTATTTTGACCCCAATTTCATCACAACTTTGATCTGGCCTCTAAAATCTAACCAAAACCTTGGGGAGGGATGATGGACTATGCGTTTCTGTCTCGTTGTCTGGGCGATGAATCCCGTCGACGACGACGACGAGACTCAACTTTTCCTTCCCTAACGCTTGGGAACAAATTTCATAGCCAGAAATATGTGTTTTCGGGTCTTTGAAAGGGCCGAGGCAGTTTCCCATGGTTTCAGTTAGTAGTTGTTATCAACACATTCATTTTCAGGATGACAAAATCATTTAAAGAGAATGTTAGAATTTAAGTGGAAGCTTTTAGGAAAAAATTGCATAAGCAGAAATATGTGTTTTGGGGTCTTCTGACGGTGCCAGGCAGTTTGCTTTGTTTTCTTTAAGTGATTAGTTGGAAAACAGCATTAAGTGAGTTTTAAGCTTTTTTCAATGAGAGAAGCATTTTAAAGCATGTTTAGCTGGGGCTCTCCAGAAGAATGCCTTGAAGAATTTCATAGCCAGAAATATATGTTTTGGGGTCCTCTGATCGGGACAGGGAGTTTGCCATGGTTTCACATACTGGTTGCTGGGAAAACAGTCATTTTCAGTATGAGAAAATCACTTTGAGAGCATGATAGAACTTAAGCTGTGGCTCTCCAGAGGAATGACTTGGGAACACATTGCATAGCCAAAAATATGTGTTTTGGGGTCTTCTAAGGGTGCCAGGCAGTTTTCTTTATTTTCTCAAAGTGGTTGGTGTGAAAACTGCATTATGTCAGTTTTAAGCTGTTTACAGTGAGAGAAGCATTTTAAAGCATGTTTACCTGGGGCTCTCCAGAAGAATGACTTGGGAACAAATTTCATAGCCAAAAACAGGGGCGGTTTTTGCTATGGGAAATGTGGGCGACCGCCCGGGGCGCAATCTATGTGAGGGCGCAAAAAAAAAAAAAAAAAAAAAAAAAAAAAAAAAAACTCCCCAGTTTTCTAGACTTCCGCTCATTTCCACGTCAAGTTAGTGGAGTGGGCGCTGGGGTGCCCCTATAACGTCAACTTGCTGCTGAGAGTCATACATACAGGTTGTGTGTGTGTCTCTGTCAGGAGAAGAGGCAGGAAGGAGGGGCTGGCCGGCGGGGGATCGCGACTGCAGAGGTTGTGTGTGAGTGAGCCTCGGAGGTTGAGCAAGGGGGGGGGCCAAGGATCAACTGACCTTTGGATGATGGATCTCCATTTATATTATACCCATAGCTGTCAAGTCTCCCGTTTTGGCCGGGAAACTACCGTATTTTACCCCTCTTTCCCGCCGTCCTCCCATTTTAGTATTCTCCCGTAAATCTCCCGTATTATAATAAAAAAAAAACATTCCTCTGCCTCTCCAAACTGAACTCTGTCACTAGCCTCGCGAGAACTGCCACCTGCAGTAGCCTGGGTGGCAGTTGTCGCGAGGTTAGTGCCGACAACGGGAACAAACCCGGAACAACAAAAGAGAGAGTTGGATGGATATGATGAAGGAGAAGGCATTCCTGCCAAAAAAACAAAGAAGTTCTTGTAAATATCTCCAAAAAATTGGACAGCGAATTTACTTTCCTAAAGAGGAGCAGGATGGGGCACATTATGAACTGAAAATATGTTTAAGCAATAACAACGCCCCTCAGCCGTTGTAAAATCACTGTAACCCACGGCTTCCCGGGGCTTGTTGCTTTTATAAAACGGTTACCCTACATATAGCCTATAAAATAAACACACACAAAAAAAAATCATCAATTTATTGGTTATAATGCAACAATAAAATTGAGAACTATTCATTCTTCCACCAAGCAAGATCGAGTGGACAGAATGGATGCCAAGCAACACAGACGCTGCGGTCTACCAGTGGGTTACACTGATTTTACGATGGCATGGAACGCGGCTCAGGTTCTCTCTGAAACCTAAATCATGGATTTGATCAGCTGGTCTCTCAACGCAATCGACCAAATTTTCTCGACAAAGAGACTGGGTGAAGGAGAACCCGCCTGCCCTTACGGAACGTTTGCAGCCGGATACACGATGGACTCCTGGGAGAAGTGGAGGATCGTGTGTCGATCCTTTCCGTTGAGGATGTTGAAGACGTGTACATAATTGGAATTATGATAACAGGCATTCTGCTGTTTGGAGTTAGCAGCTTCCTGATTTATCGCAAAGTTCGGAAGATGTTGACAGCACTTTTGGCAATCGAGAAGCTGCCCATTAGAAAACATGTTTTATATTCTAGTTTCTTCAAAATAGCCACCCTTTGCTCTGATTACTGCTTTGCACACTCTTGGCATTCTCTTGATGAGCTTCAAGAGGTAGTCACCTGAAATGCTTTTCCAACAGTCTTGAAGGAGTTCCCAGAGGTGTTTAGGACTTGTTGGCCCCTTTGCCTTCCCTCTGCGGTCCAGCTCACCCCAAACCATCTCGATTGGGTTCAGGTCCGGTGACAGTGGAGGCCAGGTCATCTGCCGCAGCACTCCATCACTCTCCTTCTTGGTCAAATAGCCCTTACACAGCCTGGAGGTGTGTTTGGGGTCATTGTCCTGTTGAAAAATAAATGATCACCCAACTAAATGCAAACTGGATGGGATGGCATGTCGCTGCAGGATGCTGTGGTAGCCATGCTGGTTCAGTGTGCCTTCAATTTTGAATAAATCCCCAACAGTGTCACCAGCAAAACACCCCCACACCATCACACCTCCTCCTCCATGCTTCACAGTGGGAACCAGGCATGTGGAATCCATCCGTTCACCTTTTCTGCGTCTCACAAAGACACGGCGGTTGGAACCAAAGATCTCAAATTTGGACTCATCAGACCAAAGCACAGATTTCCACTGGTCTAATGTCCATTCCTTGTGTTTCTTGGCCCAAACAAATCTCTTCTGCTTGTTGCCTCTCCTTAGCAGTGGTTTGACCATGAAGGCCTGATTCGCACAGTCTCCTCTTAACAGTTGTTCTAGAGATGGGTCTGCTGCTAGAACTCTGTGTGGTATTCATCTGGTCTCTGATCTGAGCTGCTGTTAACTTGCGATTTCTGAGGCTGGTGACTTGGATGAACTTATCCTCAGAAGCAGAGGTGACTCTTGGTCTTCCTTTCCTGGGTCGGTCCTCATGTGTGCCAGTTTCGTTGTAGCGCTTGATGGTTTTTGCGACTCCACTTGGGGACACATTTAAAGTTTTTGCAATTTTCCGGGCTGACTGACCTTCATTTCTTAAAGTAATGATGGCCACTCGTTTTTCTTTAGTTAGCTGATTGGTTCTTGCCATAATATGAATTTTTAACAGTTGTGCAATAGGGCTGTCGGCTGTGTATTAACCTGACTTCTGCACAACACAACCCCATTGATAAAGCATGAAATTCCACTAATTAACCCTGATAAGGCACACCTGTGAAATGAAAACCATTTCAGGTGACTACCTCTTGAAGCTCATCGAGAGAATGCCAAGAGTGTGCAAAGCAGTAATCAGAGCAAAGGGTGGCTATTTTGAAGAAACTAGAATATAAAACATGTTTTCAGTTATTTCACCTTTTTTTGTTAAGTACATAACTCCACATGTGTTCATTCATAGTTTTGATGCCTTCAGTGAGAATCTATGATGTAAATAGTCATGAAAATAAAGAAAACGCATTGAATGAGAAGGTGTGTCCAAACTTTTGTCCTGTACTGTATATATATATATATGTATGTATGTACGTATACACATACATATATACACATCTTGGCTTTCTTCACTTTCTAATCATTACTCTCCTACTCACCTTTCCAGTAGAGGTCTCTCCCCTCTCACTCTCTGTGCTCCTCTGCCCTGACTCCTACAGGTCAATAGGGGTGGTGGAGTGATTATTATTATTATTATTATTATTATCCACTGATGAAAATCATATGTGAATGAGCTCAGCTCCTGTTCTCATCCATGCGTAAAGTGAGAAACACAGCTGATGCTCCAGAAGGAAGTCACCCCAAAGATAGTATATGGTAAAAAGAGTGCACACTTAACTCTATAAACAACCAGGACCTTCACGATGCATTTCAGACTAACTAGCTAGGTAAGTAGCAGCGTTATTTTAGAGCTGGAATGTAACTTTTGACCGCAAAAAAACAACAAAGGTAAGACCGAGAGATTGACAGAGATTGTCTATGCAAGCCAGGTTTTTATTTGTCAAACACGGAGCATTTGGTTTATTAATTACATGGGACTTTCTGCTGTTAGCTGGGGGCTGGAGCTAACTAATTTTTACTACCAGCAGTGATATATACTTACTTTCTTGAAAAAGTTTCTTATGTCCATTTTTCCTCCATCCGTTCACATTCCTCCCCAAATGCTGTTCTGCGGCTCTGTGTGCTTCAAAGATACACACACGCTGCAGGTACCGACTGCAAGCAAGGTCACAGAGAAAACGTGGACTGGATTTTCAGTGATGTGGGCGTTCTCTATATGAACAAATGGAATGGATTGGGTTAGGGGCACTGAAGGGGCTCTCTCTACCTTACGCTATGAAGTGAGGGGAAGCTGACAGATTTATGATCATATTTAAGTGAATAATGACAGGTAATATGATTATTTATTTAAACCCATATTCTGGCCACTTAATATTGAATATGTCGGCATTTTTTGTTAAAAAAAAAAAATATATATATTATATAAATATATATATATATATATATATATATATATATATATATATATATATATTTTTTTTTTTTTTTTAAATAAAACAACACCAAATTATTTAGGGGGGCTTCAGCCGCCCTAAAATAGGCCTAACGACGCCACTGCTTCATGATGATCCCAGGCCACACAACACAAACTGCTTCCAGATAAATTATATTTCATTCATGAAATTAATATAAACCCACATAGCTACATGTAATTTATTGTGTTATGTGAAAAGGTGTTTTTTTTAAGTATTAAAAAAAATTTTTTTTTAAGTATTAAAAAAAACACGAATCGGTGCGTGCATCTACGTGAATTGGTTTACATCACGTCAGTCTTAACTCCGGGTGTTTGATGGACAGTGGAAAAAAGGTGTTGTCGAGTCGAGTTAATCATGGATAAAAGACCAAAGAAGCCATCAGGTGCCCAGATTAGAAACAGAAGGAAAGAAGAAGAGGAGAAACGGGCAAAAGATAAAGGTATGCAGATCTCTATGAGTGACGTTAATTGTGCATGTAATGAAACAGTAGCCTACAGGCTATTTATTAGCCTCTTGCTAATAAATAGCCTATAGCTCGTCTTCTGTGGCTAAGTAAGTAGCAACATATTTTGCTACTTACTTAGTCACAAAAGACGACTGTATTTGGTTTTTAGTTTTGCTGAACTACTATTAGAATTTGAGGCATCATGTCATGCAATTAATTTCAACCATAGACTAGTTTGTGTTTGCAACACAACAAGTGCAAGTTCACACAGGCCTGTTAGGCTTTGGTAAACGATACGTCCTAACTGTGGAATTTTTAATGCTATACATGGGTCAATGCTAACTTAAATAACTTGTAATATACACTGACATGGCATTTTGTAAGATATATGTGATATAGCTTTTTGAATAATTTGTAGTGTGTTATGCTTAGTTAATAGGATGTTAACAAATGTTAATAAATTGTGAATTATGGTTTATTTTAATTTGGGCAATTGCTGCATGTTAAGTGTGATCTAATTTACACATTGTATCTTAATTGTAAATTCAGGGTCACTTCTGAAATATTTTGGCACACCCACTGGTCAAAATGAGGAGCCATCTACCTCTGCAGTCACACAGGCCCAGGCCTCTTCAGAGATGGTCCTGGAGTTTTATGATGAGCCATCTACCTCCTCAGCCACATGTTCTGTGCAGGACTCATCAGGTGTGTGTGTGTGTGTGTGTGTGTGTGTGTGTGTGTGTGCGTGCATGCATGCGTGGGGGGGGGGGGTATGTGTGCATTCTTGCATAAATTTTTACTTTTGTAAACACTACACTGTAAAATATAATACTTCAAAAAAAAAATATGCAAAGTTGCTGCCTCACATAAACTAATTTATGTTAACTTAGGTGAATTACATTGGAGTTACTTAATTATTGTGAGTGTGCAGTACTTAAATTAACCTAAATAATTGGATTATAGTAACTTGTTTCTTTTGAGTTTGCAGTACTCAAATTATCCTGAATAATAAGATTATATAAACTTGTTTATTTGGAGTTTGCAGTACTCAAATTATCTTAAATAATTGGATTATTTGCTTATTTTGAGTTTGCAGTACTCAAATTATCTTAAACAATTTGATTAGAGTAACTTGTTTATTTTGAGTATGGAGTACTCAAATTAACTTGAATGAATTAGATTACAGTAACTTATTTATTGTGAGCTTCCAGTACTCAAGTGATAGCTTAATTCGCTTTAGTGTTGCTCATCCATCATATTCAGGTCAACTTAATGTAATCTAACTTTGTGAGAGCCACACTTGGCCACTGTACTCAGGTTCAACTCAAGGAGCGAGGGAAGGATTAGTGTAAAAAGTAAACACATGGGCCTGGTTTTGGTGTTGACGAGGCTAGTTCAGCTAGTTGGCTGAGGTCATGAAAATAAAGCGTTTTGCTTCTCAAAACAATATGCGTTCAAGAGTGAAACATTTGCATCACAAAACCATTGTCCACGAAAAAGTCTGACCTCACAATTGCTTGGCACTATTTTCTCTCCCTTAGAATGGGCAGAGAGAGAGAGTGAGAGAGGGAGAGAGTTTGAGAGAGAGAGAGAGCGAGAGAGAGTGAGAGAGAGAGAGAGAGAGAAGTGGTCCAAGCTGAAGTTGGACCCACAGCTGTCTCTCACGGCTACAGCTGTGGGTCCAACTTCAGCTTGGACCACTTCTCTGTCCTTCCTCTCTCTCTCTGCCCGTTCCAACTCCATCTGATGAAGTTCGGCATCTGTTTATTTAGGTTCATAAAGGTATCCCTGGCTCTGTGCTAAAAGTTTCTTGACCTAAAAGAATTACAACAGCACATGTTAATTTCATTTAAAAAACACAATGAACGGAGAACACTTAATGGATTAAGTCAGTGGAATTAAAATTTATTTTAAAATGCTCAATAATGCATTTAACAGGAGACATTGGCTCTTGACAGGCTGAAGAGTGTTTTGTTAATGCTCAGTGTAAAAGTGAACAATCAATAGTTTGATTACAAACCTACTTAACATTCTTTTATGAATTTTTATTCATCAAACTATTCAATCCAGGTGTGCCTTGCTGCAACAGCCAACAGATGTCAACATACGAGGCAGACCGAGTATAATCATTTGGTCCAGTAATGTAAGACAGAAAACGACAACTTCTCAGCCGAACAAGTTTGTTTTGAGTCTCCACTACATTTTTTGAACATTAGCTCAAACAATTGAACTAAAAAATAGTTACTGACCTGGGAACATGTTCCAGTTTTAGACAAGAAAAAATATCAAAGGAATAAGCCTCTCAACAAAAATGCACAACATATAAAAAAATTATGTTCCTGAAATAATTGCAAGAAAGAATATTGTTATTAAGAACTGTTGCGGAAGTTTTCCGGTCTGCCTACGGAGAGTCAAAAAGGAACAAAAACAAGACTGGCAAGGTAGCATGCAACAAGTGTTTTATTCTCTATAGAGAGGAAGCAACAACACAGAACCACATGGCAGAAAGCAGCTTGGTGTTGTGCTCCCCCGAACAAATGCTTCAGTTCATTCTTATACTTTCTGATATGCAGTATAAGAATGATGGAAATGATGGAAATTCCACAGAACTTCCTCAACAAATTCCACAGAACTTCCTCAACAAAAGAAAGAAAACAATTGGGGTACAATAAACAGATAATGACCCACCTCAGGATTTTACAACTGGGTGTAACCTCCTGTGGAGATGAAGATCTCATCTTGCCATCTCATGAAGTTATTTACAGTGGGGTTATAACAGCAGGGTTGACCAGGTCATCCTTTGGTCAGTACAGCAGGCTACAGCTAAGACCACAGACTAACTACATCAAAGTATAAGACTGTCTTAATGTTGCTACAAGGCATGTAAAAATTCCATCACAACTCCCCCTTTTTTATCATTTATGATAAACTATTCATTTATCCGTGGAGAAAATGCTTACAGCTTCAAATCTACACATCATTTAGAATAGGTTATTTTTGTTACACATTACTTTCATCACTGTCACTATCATCATCTTGGTCGTAATTTCCAGCAACATGTACCATGGTAAATGATGAATCTATCATAGAAGAAATTATTTTTCTTGAACAGGGGATAATACAACATAAAATGATTAGCATTATGGATATCACACTGGTATTAAAAATTTTCCTATGATTGTCCACCAATTTCCTCTTGTTAACCATGCCCATAGATTAAACCCATCTCCAGCTTGCACATCTAGAGATTTTTGTCTATGTAGAAGGTCATTGTGAGACTACATGTGTCATATTGTCAGTTATATCAGGAATGTATGTACAACACTCGCTTCCAATAATGTGGCAAACCTCCCTCCCTGGGAGGCTAACAACATGTCTAATGCCATCCTGTTTTGTAAGGCCACATATCTAAGCGCTTGTGTTTCTACTGTTAAAGAGTGAAAACCTGTAGTTGTCAATGCAGTCAGGTTTTCAATTTCAAAAGCCAGTTCGTCAATTTTGTGAGCATTATAAACAGCGCCATACCACGGTAGAAGTCCTGAGAGGAACTTTTCTAAGGGTGAGATTCGCAAAATCTCTCTGATTTGTCGATGTGACTTCAGTGGACTATTTTTGCTATTGGGGTATGCTAAATTTTTAACTATGCGGACATGAGGTAATAATTTAGCCATAAAACATTTCCCACACCACCCTGGTCGAAGAACTTGATACACATATTTCCTGCACACCCATACAAAGTCTTGCAAAGCACCATATCCTTCTTCACTTGGGATTACAACTTGAGGGTTGTTATGCCCTTTTCTATTTAGAATTGGGGCGAGGTGATCTGTCAAGTTAAGTTGGGACATATATGCTGTTTTTCTATCATTTAAGCAAGGCAATCATGATGGGTGTGTGGCTCCACAAGTAGCATTACGTATGATGTTACATTTACTGTCTCCTAAATATGTGGTTAATTGATTACATTTACTGTAGAAACAGATGCCTGGAGGATAGGTGGTTGGATTTGTTTCAAACAGGGGTTCAAATATACGATCATGATACCCCGATGAGGCATTTAAAATACGCACCTCATGCCCTGAATAGTTTACAACTGACACATTTAACATTGCTAAGAAATCAGTTAGATTTCTTACAATGTAATGTTTATTTGGGGTCGTTTCAGCTTTTTTAATGCCAAATGATAAGGCTATGGTTACCCCAAGAACTTCAGATGCATTCAAGGCCCAGGGGATGGCTGGAATAGATGAGGCAGAGTGATGAGGTAACTGAGCACATACATAACAACCAGTGGTAATGTTTAGCTTTCTCACATTAACAACCATAGATTTGTACCATGCGTTGTTTTCTTAGTTATTTGCTAAGCATATTTTGGTCATTATTATCAGTAGCACTACTATGCTTAAGCCCCCCGTCTTCTTTCCCATCATGTGTGTTTTCAGATGATTCCATGTAGATTGGCGCTCTCTCGATGTCCCTCGTCGGACACTCCACGGTGCCTCGTGTAGTGTGTTATCCCTGGAACCAAGTGTGTGCATTATGTGATTCACCGTAGCAGCTGTGGCAGCGCTTGGCTTACACCATTCAGTTGAGCTGGTCATCGCTGCCTCACTATGAGTGTGTATGAGCGAGTGATCTTGTGAGATTAGTTATCTTGAACAGCGTTGTCTGCTGGCTCTGGCACCTTCCTGCAGTGGCTGGCGTGTATCCACATCGCTCTTTCCGCTGTTTTCACTGCAGTGTGAGTTATCAGAAGGACTTGGTATGGTCCTAGCCACTTCTTCTGGTTCCACCTTTTAGCTTTCAGGTCCTTTATCATCACCCAGTCGCCTGGCTGGATTGAATGGAGTGTGCTGGCTGCTGGATCTGGCAGAGCAGCTTTCACCTGTGAGTGAATATCTGACAATAGAGAGGACAAGTGAGAGCAATATTGGACCATAGCTGAGTCCATAATCGCCGTTGGTGGAGAGGATCTCCTTCGCTGGTCCTCCACGTTGGTCCAACCTAGATGTGGTAGTCGGGCAAACAAGATCTCAAAAGGACTTAAGTTAGTTTTTGCTCTGATGCGTATACGCATATACATAAGCACAATAGGCAGACATTTTGTCCATGGTAATCCTGTTTCTGCACAGCATTTTGCTAGCTTAGCTTTTAGAGTTCGATTTTCACTTTCTACCGCCCCTGCACTAGCCGGGTGATAAGCACAGTGGTACTTCACATTAATGTGTAGGAACTCGCTTAGCTTTGCAATAATGTTGTTAGCAAAATGTCTTCCATTATCACAGCTGATTTTGTGTGGAATTCCCCACCTGGGTATTATTTCTGACAATAATGCTTTGGACACCACATTTGCAGTTTGCGCAGACGAAGGGAAAGCTTCAACCCACTTGGAGAACATATCAATCACCACTAAACAATAAGATTTCCCTTCACTCGGTGTTAATTCGATGAAGTCAATCTGTATGTGTTCAAATGGTTGTGTTGGTTGTGGGTGTGCTACCTGCTGGATAGGCTTTGGTCTCCCAGTATTATGTGACATGCAAATATGGCACCTGTTGCAATATTTTTCTGCATACATTTTAAACCCTTTTGTAAACCAAAATTTTGTCACTGCTGTATGCATCCCCCCCTTTGACACGTGGTCCAACCCATGTGTCAATTTAGCAAAATAAGGAAACAATGCTTTAGGGAGGCAAGGCTTGTCATCTGGTCCATACCACTCGTTGGTCCGTTTCTTACAGCCACTCTTCTTTCATGTAGACACATCTTCAGGTGTTACTTGTGATTGAACTGCTAACAGTTCTTCAAAAGGAGATATGTTAGTAGTGGTAGCAAGCATTGTATAAAAATGTTTAGACAATTCTGCAGACTTTGCAGCTGAATCTGCTCAGGCGTTTCCTTGAGAAACATCATCCATTTTATTTAAATGCGCTTGGCATTTACAGACAGCAATTTCTGATGGCAACAAGATGGCTTCTAGTAAATCAGCTACATGGCTGGCATTCAAAATAGGCTTCCCATCAGATTTCATAAAGTTACGATACTGCCACAATGTTCCAAAATCATGAACTATTCCAAATGCATATCTTGAATCCGTGTAAATGGTCACAGATTTGCCTTTTGCAATGTTACATGCTTCAGTTAGCGCTGTTAATTCAGCTACTTGTGCAGAGTAGTTACTTGGAAGTCTGCCTGAACACATTACACTATGTGTATCCACCACTGCAAATCCTACATTGTTTTTACCAGTGACCGCATCCCTGGATGCTGAACCATCTACAAAAAGAATCAAATCAGGGTTAGTCAGGGGTGTGTCTTTGAGGTCAGCTCTCGGGCTGCACACTTGAGACAACGCTACGTTGCAGTCATGGTCCTCCTCCTCGTCATTTTGTCCTGGAACAGGCAGGAGTGTTGCAGGGTTAAGGATAGTACATCTTTTTACTGTGACATTAGGCATTTCTAACAGAATAGCATTATACCGTAACCATCTTGCTGTGGATAAGTGCGAAGTTTTCTGCTCTAGGAGAATCATAGAGACAGAATGTGGCACAAGAAGTGTGAGGTCTGAATAACCCACTATGTCACGTGATGCAACCACTGCTTTTTCTGCAGCTGCAACTGCACGTAAACATTTAGGGAGACCTGCTGCAACAGGATCAAGCTTGGCTGAAAAATAAGCAACAGGTCTTAGTTTGTCTCTGTGATGCTGCAAGAGAACAGATGTCATACAACTTTCCTTTTCATCCACAGTTTGAATAAATGGTTTGTTTGGATCAGGTATGCCTAAAGTAGGTGGTGATATTAAGGCTTGTTTTAAGTCAGTAAACACCTGTACTACTTCTGATGTCCAAGTAACTTCACTGTGTGGATGAAGGCCTTTTTGATGTGCAATGTTCAGTAACGGTGCTGCTATTACAGAGTAGTTAGGAATGAACGCACGGCAATAGGAACACAGTCCTAAGAATGACATAATTTCTTTTTTTGTTTTAGGCTCTCACATTGTTCTTTTGTAGGTGCACACAAGAGAAGATCATCAAAATATTGTAGCAAAGCTGAACCTGGTGTAAGTTCTAAAGATGATAATGATTCAGCCAATACACTGTTATATATTTTCAGCTACTTGTGCAGAGTAGTTACTTGGAAGTCTGCCTGAACACATTACACTATGTAACACTATGAAAAATAAAGATGGCTGCCGTCAAGCGTGCACGCAGTCAGGCAGGTACTGAATGCTCGCCTCAAAAACCAACCAAAGCCGTCGAGAAACCTCCAATTTCACCACCAAAGTGCTGCTTAACCAGGTTCGTGATCCTATATCTGCTTCTCTGTACGGTACGTCCCTGGTTTATGACAAAACAATCAATCCCAGACGTCTCTTGGGACTCATCCACCTCACAGTTATCCTGCTTTTGGCTGGTGACATTGAGACGAACCCTAGACCGCTACCTATGAACACACACAGCCTCGATACTACCAACTTAGCAGCGCAACAGCGAACGTGGCTCCCAACACAGCTAACTGCCATACCGCAGCTAACCTGGCCTCCACCTCCAATGCTGCGACAGCTCTCACCGCATCCAACATTGCCACCTCAGCCGACAATCTGGCCGCTACATACCAACCTGTTTCTCTCGAGCAACAGCACAGCAGCAGCGGCGGGCCTTCCAGCGGGTCCGTGCCTACGGCTTCATGCCCAGCAGCTGGATGCTATCTCCAACCTGGTGCTCCCGAGCAGCAATGCAGTGGCGGTGGCCCCTCCAGCGGGTCCGTGCCTACGGCCTCATGCCCAGCAGCTGGATGCTATCTCCAACCTGGTGCTCCCGGGCAGCAATGCAGCGGCGGCGGGCCTTTCAGCGGGTCCGTGCCTACGGCTTCATGCCCAGCAGCTGGATGCTATCTCCAACCTGGTGCTCCCGGGCAGCAATGCAGCGGCGGCGGGTCTTTCAGTGGGTCCGTGCCTACGGCTTCATGCCCAGCAGCTGGATGCTATCCCCAACCTGGTGCTCCCGGGCAGCAATGCAGCGGCGGCGGCCCCTCCAGCGGGTCCGTGCCCACGGCCTCATGCCCAGCAGCTGGATGCTATCTCCAACCTGATGCTCCCGGGCAGCATTGCAGCGGCGGTGGCGGCCCCTCCAGCGGATCAGCGCCTACGGCTTCATGCCCAGCAGCTGGATGCTATCCCCAACCTGGTGCTCCCGGGCAGCATTGCAGCGGCGGCGGCCCCTCCAGCGGGTCCGTGCCTACGGCCTCACGCCCAGCAGCTGGATGCTATCCCCAACCTGGTGCTCCCGGGCAGCAATGCAGCGGCGGCGGCCCCTCCAGCGGGTCCGTGCCTACGGCCTCATGCCCAGCAGCTGGATGAACACATCGACCTGTTGCCCTCAGGCGCCACTACAACACTGGTCCAACCAATGGTCCTGAGGCAACGGCGAAAGGTCCTGCAGCTGGACTCACCGCACTCAATTGATGCACAGACTAGTACAGGACTGACACACTCATTAGGGCAGGTCACCCCACAAGCTAAGATCAACGGGGGTAAGTGTAAAGCTCTTCATAGAAACCCAGTAATGAAAAAATATCGGTCCTTTAAATTATTCCAAACATTAAATCAGGCAAAGATAATATGGGACCCACAATATAAAAGAAAGGGACTACTTGGAGGTCACTTAAATGTAAGGAGCTTGACCCCCAAAAGAGAACAACTGGAGCACTTAATGTTTAATTCCAATATCGATTTTTTGGGCTTGTCAGAAACATGGCTGTCACCCTCTTCACCTGAAGCAGTTATTACAATGCTTGGTTACAACGTTTTCAGGAGGGACAGAGTTCAGGGAAAAGGTGGGGGGGTCCTCCTGTATGTGAAAAGCCACCTGAAATGCAATAGCTTAGAGTGGCCTAACACTATCAAATTAGAATGTGTTGGAGTTAATATCTCACTCTCTGTGAACATGTCCTTAACTGTGATCTGTATATACTGAAAACCTACAGCTAAAGTAGATTTTTCTGAACAACTTAAAGCACTTCTTAACCTATGTGACCAAAAAAATGAGATCATTTTAATCTGTGATTTTAACATAAACTGGGACGACAATAGCCTTACTCAATTAATAGACAAGCCTACAAGAGTCACCAACCGGTCACAAACCAGAATTGATCTATTATTTACAAACAGACCCGAAAGAATCACCCATACCCATAATTTTCTGACAGGATTATCAGACCACAATGCAATTTTTTTCACAAGAAAACTCACCAAACAGCGTTTCCCAAACTCATTTAAAACTAGATCTGATACTATGCCACACAATGTAATCCCAAAGAGCCAACAGCAGAATCTAGAAACGGCATTAAAGGAACTTGACTGGAATGACATCTTCTCCTCCGATGACATAAATTACAACAGTGAGAGTTTTTTAACAAAAATTAAAGCAGTTATGGGGACTTTCTCCAGAAAAGGGAGCCAAAGAAAAAAAAAAAAAACAACCTTCCTTGGCTAAATTCAGACTGCTTACAACTAATGAAAGTTAGGGACCACCTTCTTAAATCGGCATTGAAATCGGGTCTGACTATAGACAGACAAAAATTCAAATTCATCAGCAAGAAATAAGGTGACTCAGACATTGCGTAAGGCTAAAGCTGATTTCTTCATGACTATCATTGAAAGTGCGAAAGGGAATGGTAAAAAAATTTGGCATAATATTAATAAACTAACTGGCAAACAGACCAAAAAAGACAACAAAGAGCTGGAACTTAATATTAACAATAAGTTGGTGAAAAATCCTGTTATCCTTGCTAATGAGTTAAACAACTATTTTATTAATTCTGTACATGAGATATCGCAATTGTTCAATCCACCTGACTACGACTATACTCCTATCAACCACACACAACCCATCTTCAAGATAAAGGAGATATCTGAAACTGAAGTAGCCAATATCATTGGATCCCTCAACAGCTCTAAAGCCAAGGATATCTATGATGTTGACACCAACTTCTTAAAAGCAACGAGGACGCTCTGATACCACCGATTACACATCTGGTAAATCAGTCAATCAAGCTTTCTGTCGTCCCACCTGCTTGGAAAATAGGTGTGGTTAGTCCAATTTTTAAATCTGGAGATAAAACTGACAAAAATAACTACAGACCAATCACCATTCTACCAATTGTTTCTAAAATATTAGAGAAATGGGTAGTAATATTATTAACTGAGCATCTGAATAAGGGCTATACCCCCCTGCATCCCATGCAATTTGGATTCCGTGCCCACCACTCAACAGAGTCGGCCATCACTGTGTTTTTTAGAGAAAACCAAAAACTTTCTGGATAAAAATGGTTGTGTTGGTGCTGTGTTTTTAGATTTGAAAAAGGCATTTGACACCGTTGACCACAATATTCTCTTAACCAAACTTACCCACTATAACTTCTCGGAACAAGCCATCAAGTGGATGAAATCATACCTATTAAGCAGAAAACAGTGTGTCATGGTCAACGGAGTCAAATCACCATACCTGGAGTGTCCAGTGGGGGTCCCACAAGGCTCCATGCTCGGTCCAATTTTATTTTCGCTTTACATCAATGATTTACCGTTAGTATGCAAAAACATTCACATACAGATGTACGCTGATGATGCTGTAATTCTTACATCTGCAAAAAATACCCAAGAAGCCGCCCTCATCCTCACGTCAGCATTGTCCGATATCCAGAATTGGCTCACGAATTCATGTCTCCTTTTAAATACCAAAAAAACTGTTTGTATGATGTTTTCCAAACAGCCAGTGAAGGTCACACAATCAAATGTATTCCTGAGAGGAGAGGAACTTAAGTTAGTAAAAGAATTCCAGTACCTTGGTGTTGTTCTTGATTCTACTCTCTCTTTTAAAAATCATGTTAAAAAGATTTCAAAAACAATCAAATTCAATCTACTTAACTTCAAGCAGATTAGGCCATCGCTGACAGTTAACGCGGCCAGAATGTTTATGCATGCTATGATTTTTTCCCACATTGAATATTGTTTTACAAACTGGTCTCTCACTGGAATAACTACAATTAAACCAGTAGAATCATTATATAAAAAAGCCCTAAAAATCTTTGACAGAAAACCGATCTCTCATCACCACTGCCATATCCTTGAGAAGTACAACCTCTTGAGTTTTGAAAATTTTAAAGTTCTTAAGTACGCCTGTATTATTTACAAAACACTCAATGGACTTGCACCTCCTCCGTTAAAAGAATGTATAAAACTTAAAGTTAGCAGTGGCAGAATCACCAGAGCCAATTCCAGGGGAGATTGCGAAGTACCTCACAGACACACGACTTTTGGACAATCTGTTATGTCGGTTAAGGGCAGTAACATCTGGAACAACATACCATGTACAATAAGAGAATGCCCTACCTACAGCACCTTTAAGGCCCACCTCAATAACTGGCTCAAAACAAACCAACACTGTAATCATGGCTAGGCGGACCTCTCGCAGAGCGCAATACATATACGTATGTACCGTGCTCTGTGACTGTCCGCCATGCTTTGCACTGTCTTTGTTGTTATTGTTGTTGTGCAGTGCATGCCTACATATACGTATGTATGCATGCACTGCACTATACTGCAATGTGATGTATTATCTTTGTGTACTAAATTGTGAATGGGACTTTTCATCTGCTGCTAAGTATCCGATGTCTTGGTCCACTCTAAGCGGCAGGAGTGGGCCATCACATGTGGATCTATTTAACTATCATGCACTTGCACTTTAACAACTGGCACTTTACACCCGGCACTTTATAGAATCCACACTGCACTTTATGTCTATGTATGAATGGGAATTTTAATGTGAACTCCTTGTGTACTGTTATTATTATTATTCCTTCTTTTCTTCTCTCGTCTACCTCCTATGTGTCTGTCTGTCTATGGTAATAGACAGACAGACACAAGGGACTACGGATGTAAATTAGCAGGCTTGCTAACTCCGACACATTTACACATGTACTCACATACTGATGTTCATTAATGTGTACTGTCCCTTTCAAATAAATAAATAAAATAAAAATAAATAAATATTGTTGGTGATTCACAATATCCTTGGCATAAACGTGTGAATGTCCATGTTTTGTCCTTAAATGTGAACGCAAACCAGTACTGGCTGTCTGGGTGTACTGGAACACTGAAAAATGCATTAGCAAGGTCTATTACTGTGAACCACTGCGCTGTAGGTGGTATCTGTGACTGAATAGTGTACGGATTTGGAACAATCGGCGCTCTGGTACAGCATTATTTACCGCTTGCAGGTCTTGTACAATCCTCTGGTTGACCATCCTCTCTGGCTTTCTTAACAGGTAAGATAGGTGTTCGTACAGGACTTACACTAGGTATTATAACGCCTGCTTCTCTTAAGGCCTCAAACACTGGTGTGATGCCGTCTATGGCCTCTTGTCTAAGTGGGTACTGTCTCTGGCATGGTCTGTAGTCAGATTTAGGGACTATGACCACTGGTTTTGCAGTTCTCACCAGACCCACATCATATTTTCCTTTGGCCCACAATTTATCAGGTATTTGGCCTAATAAAGGGTGTAATCGTGCCTCTTCAATAGACAAACATGAAAACATGCAGGTTAAGTCTTTCTCATCATTCAACAAGATTGTTACGCTGCGCATGCTGTGTACATCAGCAGAAAAGTACTTTTTATATGAGTTAAGTCGTGCACAGTATTGGATGCCTTTAGTAGAAGTGTTTGTCCAGTCAGTCGCCTTAGAGCAGTTATTAACAAATGATCCTATGTCGTTCCACTCACAGTTGTTTGTTTTAGCTAATGCTACATGTGGGACTGAGTTGGGAACATCATATAACACCCTCAAGTCTTTTGGCAAGCTTATGGTTGCTGCACATTTGTCTGCATCCCAATAAATTTTATCAATAGTCAGTATGTCAAAGTCATCACGTGATTTACTCCGGTACCAGTCAGTCTCATATGACATGTCACTACCCTCAGGTATGTGTGAAATACAATGCAGATCATGCATATATGTAACATTAGGAGCTGTCATGATTGTCTCTGCCTCTTTAAGTAATGCACCGCTTTCTGTGTGGTCCAAACGCCACTGATATGCAAACATCAATGGGGAATAATTAACATTCACCATTTGATTGACCATTGTTTCAGTTTTTATTATCTTTAGTCCCTCTACTGTTGACAGAATCGATATCCCCAGTGCTATCATTAAATCTCTTCCCAGTAGATTAATTGGGCAATGGTCAGACCATAGAAATGAATGTTTAGTTTTAACATTATCAGTATCTTTGCAGGGAAGAGGAACAGTAAAATGTTCTTTTACTGCGGTGCCTGAGGCCCCCATAGAATACACATAGCGTCCTCTCATCTTTGGAGAGGGAGAGAGATCACACGCTCTGATAACGGAGTTTGTTGCCCCTGAATCAACAAGAAAGTTTAATTTATTTTCTCTTACAGTTAACGTATATTCTGGCAATCGTTGGTATGCCTCTGTGTTGTATTGTACATATGTGCCTCGATCTACGTTTGCTTTATCATTATCAATGTTATCATCGGTGTGTGTAGTGTTTGTGTATGCGGTACCTCTTTCCTCTCGCACAGTGGTTTGCGGCTGGGGCCCTTCCCTCTCCTCCTCCCGCTCACCCCGTCAGTCCGACTTGTGTTTGTAACAGTCCTTTGACCAGTGTCCTTTCTTTCCACATGTAAAACACACATCATCCTCAGTGAATGGTCTGCTTGGCCCTCTTTCTTTTCTGCGCCCTTTTCCTTTTTCACGCCCTCTTCCTCGGCCACTTGGTTGTCTGTCACCTGGAGTATTGGTCTGAACAGTTTTCAGCATGGTGAGGGCCGTGTTGTGAAGATCTGCTGTTTTCTTGCCCTCGCTATGCTTCTTCTTCTGCTGCATGTGCTCGTAATTGTGCACTGCATGCCTACGAAGCTCTGCAAGGCGAGCATCTTGAAAACCCACGCAGGAAGTTTTTACTGCTGTTGCAGTCTCTGGTGCTAGTCCATTTAAAAAACAGTTACTGAGGTGAATTTCCCATATGCCCGCAACATTGCCCAGATCAGCTGGTTGATCAATGCCGCTGTGAATGTTGAACACTTCGGTGAGGCGGCACATATACTCATCTGGTGTTTCATTTTCTTTTTGTTTACACGCGTTGATTTTACTCACATCAATCTTGTGTGGGAAGGCCGCAGTGAATTCTGTTGCCAGCGTCTGCACAGCGTTCCTGTAGTCGTTGTTATCGTTGTGGCCCCATTCAACATTATTGCACCGGACATCAGCAGCAGGAAATTTTCCCGCTATCTTTTGCCAGTCCAGAGGTTTCATTTTAGTGATTAACAGCCTCTTTAATTCAGACATGGTTGGTCTGAATTCGCTGCAAAAGACCACAAACTGCTCTGCAAACTTAGGACCTGATGCTGCTGGCTCCGGAAGATGTCTGGCTGCCTCCATAATGTCGGTGGTGGTCCAGGAGCGGAATACAAGCATCGGCCCCCCTGGCCCTGCTACTTCCACCATGGGCATCATCAGGGCAGGCGGGTACAGGATCGGTGCCCCATATCTTTGTCCCGTCCGTGTGTGTGGTGGCGTCAGTAATGGATTCACATGCTGATGGAACAGTTCTCAGTGTTTTTCGGTTTCACGTCAGGCGACGGATCTCCTGCTGTGCGCTCTTGCTTTGAGACCACGTCCTGTGCTGGCGGCGGCTGGGCGGCTGCTGCTGCGGCTTGTGGCTGCTGAGCTTGCAGAGCGGGAACATACGGCGGCGGCAGGGGAGCAGCTGGGTAGGAGTCGAGGTCCAGGTCAACCTTTACCAACTGTGGAAGAGATGGATACAGGGCAGAGCACTGAGAAGCACTTTCTGTTCTTTTCATATCACATTGATCTATACACACAGCAGTTTACTTGTCTGTTTTCTGTCTCTACGTTCTGCTTCCCTTTTCCATGCATCAAATGCTGCTCTTTGCTGCTCCTTTTTACCTTTTTTAATCTTTTTCTCTTTTTTATTTAATTGTTTTTCAAGCGAGGTTATTGCATCTATCCCAAAAGAACCCCCCCTTTTGGAAACCCCAATTCTTCACACCACTGTGGCATAAACTTAATTGTTTCTCTCCCGTATTTATCATGCATGCACTTCTCATTTGGCGACACAGGCTCATATTCCTTGCTGCTTTTAGACCCCATTTCCACGCGAGCGTCCTTGCGGTTACTACGTGTCAACTGTATGTAAAATTTTATTTTACACTGTCTCCCTGAGACAATAGCCCCTTAGCCTAAGCGGTATTCCCCGAATACCCTCTGACCCCGTAGTTGGATCTATTCTATTACGGCCCTCTCTTTAGAGGCACTAATTAAGGTCCCAGACCTCCCCAGCAACGCTGCGGACAGAAGAATATGACTGGAATCCTTGGACACTAACCAAAAGAGAAGGCACGCTATGACAAACCCTTCTTTTTCTTTTCTTTTCCCCGTTACAGAAATTGAGCGTTGTTTTGTTTTGTTTCTTTTGACTCACCCGACAACGCACTCGTTGTTCGCTTTGATCTCAGCGGTGATGGTCCTCCTGCCTCAAGCCCAGTCAGTTCTCACTTTCTCTGAATGTGACGAGGTTTGAGACTGAACACTTTTTTTTCTGGTTCAGGGTGACAGCCCCTGGCTGTCTTCAGGCAGTCGGACGAATCACTCGCGAGATCCCACTTCTGACACCAACTTGTTGCGGAAATTTTCCGGTCTGCCTACGGAGAGTCAAAAAGGAACAAAAACAAGACTGGCAAGGTAGCATGCACCAAGTGTTTTATTCTCTATAGAGAGGAAGCAACAACACAGAACCACACGGCAGAAAGCAGCTTGGTGTTGTGCTCCCTCGAACAAATGCTTCAGTTCATTCTTATACTTTCTGATATGCCTCTGGCTCTTTGATGGAAATTCCACAGAACTTCCTCAACAAAAGAAAGAAAACAATTGGGGTACAATAAACAGATAATGACCCACCTCAGGATTTTACAACTGGGTGTAACCTCCTGTGGAGATGAAGATCTCATCTTGCCATCTCATGAAGTTATTTACAGTGGGGTTATAACAGCAGGGTTGACCAGGTCATCCTTTGGTCAGTACAGCAGGCTACAGCTAAGACTACAGACTAACTACATCAAAGTATAACAGAAAGACTGTCTCAATGTTTCTACAAGGCATGTAAAAATTCCATCACAGAACTAAACCCTTTCAGAGAATCTTTCTGAACTAATCATTTTTAGTTCTGTAGCTTAGGGTTATGTTGGGTGCCTATACTTTTTGAAGAGCAAAGTAACAACCTGAAACATAATGACACATGCACATTAACAACAAATATTTCCTGTTCTTCCTCTCTTCAAAATAAGAGTCCTGGATGTGTTGGCATTACTTGTACAAAAGCACATACATTTAAAAAGCACATACATATATTTAAAAAAAACGTTACAATTCTTTCTTGGTATGAGACACAGGAAACTATTGATATTGCTAAAACAATAATATTGGTGTGTCAACACTATGTAGGCATTATCTTGCAGGAGCTGTAAGTGAAAGTGAGATGCCTGTGCAGTGTGGACATACTAATATTGCTGATATTTCCGTGTCTCCTATTGAGAATGAAATATAATCTTTTTGTTAAGTTGCTCACACCAAATGGGTTTGGGTAAATTTAAGTCAATTTTCTTTTATACCGGTAATGCTGGGGACATCTGGGACTCTATTTTGAAGAGGGGAAAAGGTTTTTGCACTGTATCAACTTGCCTACCCCAGTAGTTTGTTTTTCAAACTAAGCAGTTTTGGAGGGAGTGTTTTGCTTCCCAATCCAAGCATGACTGCTTGAATGAATCTGAGTGTGTTCGCCATGCATTTTGGTTAATCTAAGTGAAGAGCATACATAAGACCAAACATGAGGCAGACTCTCCTGGGGAAAGTCTCTAACATTGCCCATGATGGTACTTCCCTCAAGTATGATGGCAGTGGAGATGGGCTGGAGGTACACTGCATTTAGACCCTGCTGCTGAGCATCTTCGTTGACCACGGTCAGCACCCCAACTGTCACTGAGGCCAGTGCTTCTTCCTTCGCTGTATCCTGCAAAAGAAGCACACACAACTACCTTTTGAATCTGGTCTTCTTTTGGGAAATTCTGTAGACTGGAAGTGTGAGATTGGGGAATTCACATCCTTAATTATGTACTAATTTAGGGATTCTGATCATTTATGAGTGAGATTAGAATCCACCTGATTCTGATCAACTGAAAATAACTGTATTTTAAATATTTGACAACACTATCAAACGTATCAAATTTGATTAGTCAATAACTTGAGATCAATATGTTTCTTTCTTCTTTCAATATGTTACTTACAAAGCACGTCTTGTAGACCTCACTGGAGTCATCACCAAGCACAATAGGAAGGCCTCTGAGGACAACAGAGCAAAGTGCCGTCACATCTGGCGACTAAAAATACAGAGAGAGAATAGATACAATTTAAGAACTTTGTAGCATTTTGAGGGGTCGGGTGGGGGGTATGTGTTGATATACTGTTCTGCATTTTCTCTAATAGTGCAGCCTCATAATAGAGACAGGACTTTAAGTTTTATTAGTATAATTGGTAACATTTAAATACCTAATTTTACACATCCCACTTTCCCTGTAAACATTTTCTTTGTTTTTATACAAACTCAACATTTCAATTAAATTTAACCCTTCTGTTTTCCTCCTGGGTCAAACTGACCCAATCTGTTTTGACTGGTCCTTCTTTCCTCCTTTCCTACTGTCCCTCTATCCCTCCTTCCTCCCTCCCTCCTCCTCTTCCTCTATTTCCTTTCTTCCTCCATCCTTCCTTTCTCCCGTCCTTCTGTCCCTCCTCCTCTCTCTCTCCTTTCCTTCCTTTCTTCCTCCCTTCTCCATCCTCTCCTTTCCCCACTCCTTTCCTTTATTTGTTCCTTCCTCCATCCTTCGTTCCTTCCTTTCTCCCTCCCTTCTTTAATTCCTTTCTCCCTTCCTTCTGTCCACCATCCTTTTCACTTCCTTCCTCCCTTCTTTCCCTTGGTCCTTCCTTCTTCTTCCTTGCTCGACCCAATCTGTTCCCTTTTTCCATCCTTCTTTCCTTCCTTCTCCTTTCCTTCTCTCCACCATCCCTTTCCGATCCTTCTTTCTTTCTTTCTTTCTTTACTTCCTTCCTTCTTCTTCCTTCCTTGACCCAAGAGGACAACAGGAGGGTTAAAATAAAATGCCCTTGTGCATGTGCATGTGCATGTGCATGTCATTGAGCACTCACTTGAAATGTGCAAACTACCATACTGTTGGACTTTCTTGTTACTAAGAATGACAGACTGAGAGACACATAAAAACCTGTTGAAATTGAACAAAAACATGTTGAGATAAGTAGTCCACAACAACTGGTATAGGTGTTGTGAAAGGATTTTAAAAAGCATGATTTAATTGTTGAATTGATTTAGTTAGTGTATTTATGGGTACACATCACTGGTACGGTCACCAAGGGAACATCTGTCTCACTTGCTCTCCACAGCAGCATGCAGCAACACAGCAGAGAGGAAGGCAGTGTGACTGGTATGCATTGCCGCCACCCATTATTACTGGAGTGTAAGTTACAAAATCCTTACCAGGCAGTTGATGTTCTGCATCAAGTCTGTCAGTTTTTTTCCTGTAGTTCCATTTTTGGACTTGAAAAGCGTGGGGTGTGTTGGTCTAGGGCTTCATAGAAGTCTCCTTCAAGACTCTTACTGGCGACGCGATTAAACTCAGCAAAGACTTGAAAAAATGGAGAGTGGAAGGAGGGAGAGGGATAGCAATATTAAGCTGACTGTCATTCAATTAATACTATAGAAAATTAAAGAGCTTAACATATGAAACTATGGTGAATAATACATTACTACTTATAGTATTAAATAAATAACATTAGTAAACATACTGACATTGAAAACATTTTACTGATTTGTATATAGTGCAAGAGCTATTTTTTTGAGGATGATGTGTTTTAATATTCCGCCTCACAGCATTGATATGTTCTGACTGACATTTAATCTGCTGGAAACTTAATGGAGGAAGGCAGGCCAAAACGAACAAGTAGCTTAGCTGTCTCTCAGTGAAAAGTGCTGGCCAACGTTCAACCATGCTCTGCACAGCAGGCTCCTGTGTCACCATCTCCATTCTGCGCAGTGGGAATGTTTGGTCCATCTAGAGGCTAGAGTGGCATTGGGTTTTTTTTTTCTTCATGACAAGATGACAATCTTCCTGGCATTTTCAAGGCTTCTTTCATCATGTCCGTCAGGTAAATTAGTTAATTAATTAATTATTAATAATTGGCTTCACCTCTTTTTGGTCGCTTGACATTCTTTCTGGATGATTCTCCATCTGGATTAAGTTTACTTCGTTTACCCCCATTGATCATTACATCATCACATCCTGCTTTTCGTAGCTTTGTACGATAGTTTGCCATCTTGAATTTTAGGCTATTTTTCCAGCCATACCACCCTGGCTGGGGACCAGGTTCAGTGAGACTGGGGTGCTTACTTATCAGTGATTTTGCGACACTGCTGAAGTCGTCATCGTTCAGGTACGCCTTGAAATTGTACATTGTTTCGGCGAGCTTCTCAAGTATGTCATGTTTCATGTCTCGTGATGGAGTAATTGGGAGACGGTCTTTCATGAATGAAAGGTCTGCCTGTCTCAGCCTGTACTCTACATCCACTGAGAAATTGGGTATGTCGAAGAACTCTGGCCACTGTTTTCTAAGCAAAGGTGACGATTCAGCAGGGGGCAAGATCTCAGTGTCTACTGTGCTGCAGTCTGATTCTTCGGTGGGTGAAGACAGGGTGGTCAACTCGAGAGTCACAAGAGGAATTACTTTCAGCGTAGCTCTTGCAGGCAAATCTGTTATTTCAGTCAAATTGCATAGCGCATTACTGAAATCTGGATCCTCATATTGGAGTTTGAAGTCGTACTGCAGTGACAGTTTATCCCGCAGCTGTGTTTTTAGTGCTTCAGTGGAATCCGGTCTATCATTTAAGGTCAGCTTCCTTATATCATCATCATCAATGACAACTCGGAGCATCAATCTTTGGTCCATCTCGATGTCACCTCCTGTGCAAAAATGGGAACATTATCTTGAGACATGCAACATCTCAGTGTTTAATCCACTTAGCATAATATGTACCGTTTGAGTGTAACAAGCTGTTTGCCATGAACTCTGTAAAGTGACAGAGGAAACACATCATTCAAATCTGACAACTGGGTGACTGAGAAGATGGGCAAATGGCTGCTGTAGAGGTCATACACTCTAAGATGCTCATCATACCATGAGGTCATCAGTCTGCAGACAAATGCTACATCTGTGTTTATAACAACAATCTTTGAGATTTGTCTGAACTCTGGGAGCCCTGCGCAAGATCCAACAGAAATGTCCATGTCAGAACTATACTTGATGCCATCAATGATGACAGAGGAAGCTACAAGGACTGTGTTCAGCTGGTTGTTTCTTTGATTGAGCCAGCTCTGCACATTTTCCGGAAATGAGGAAATCATCACAGACTTCACTTTGTGAATTTCAACAGATGGCTTAAAAAAAGTTGTGGCAGCTAGATGGAAGGCCATCATTTTCTGATGTCTGTTTGCTAAAGTCAGGGGAATGTTTTTAAAGCTGTGAGAGTGATGCACAGCTTTCTTGAAGAACTTGTGTTTCCCCTCAAAAGGCATTGTCCACACATCAGATAGAGGACCAAAGGTTCGAATGAGCTGAGGGTAATGCTCAATGTAGTGGTGCTTTGGTCGTAGCTTTTCACCCGGGAAAACCTTCTGAAACAAGTGTCTATGGTCAGAAATTTTGCTATCAAGAAAGCACAAAGACTCTTCTGTAAAGCTTGTGGACATTGCCAATTCCACCACATCTTTTAAGGTCATTAAAACCTCCCAGGTTTCATCACCGTCTCAAATGTGTTGACCAATTAATAATAGTAGAAGTCGGAGAAGAGTCCAATTTTCGTGACCATTTCCTCCAGTTGTTGACTTTGAGGAGAAGGTCTTTGGAATGAGCTGGGGTTGATTTACTCTGTCTGCAAATGTGTAAGGGAACTGTTTAATAGCATCATTTAGGGCCTCAAGGGAGATAGTTCCCTTCGATATCAGTGCCTTTAAGCACAGAGCCAACTCTACTGGAACAATACCCTCCAGAAGATCATGCAGAATGTCTGGAGGGTAACCATCAACAACATGAAAATGTTGCAAGCTTTCAGTAAGCGGACAGCTTCCTTTCACACCGTATTGTTGAGCCTTGGTTGAATCCTGTGACACCTCTTGCACATGTTTGTCATGGTTTTCTTTTGTTCTAACCCTAAGCCTATCCGTACTTCTTTGTCCTGCATTTCCTCCCGCTTGGCCATACAGAATCGACAAACTTGGCTAACTCTGAAGCTTTCAAAGAACCCTCCCAAAGAGTGGGCAGCCAGATTGTCTGCTGCAACAAATAACACTGTGCCCTTAACAGTGGCTCCCAACTGTTCAACATATATGCCTTGTTGCTCAAGAAAAACAAGGTCCTGAATAAGAGGGTGGAGAATTTTGGCATAACCCTGGTCTTTGATGTTGTCTGCCTTGCAAAGTAGAGCAAGCTGAATGGAATGAAGAGATGAGCGATATTTAGGGTGTAAATTGCCAAGTCTCCAGTAGATGGCAGTTTGTTTGTGCTTTTTTCTGGAGGTTCCCAAGGGGTTAGCCACCTCAAAATCATCAATATACAGTTGGAGAGCGATCCTGAATTCTTCCTCATTCAAGAAAGCACTGTCTTTGAAGCGGGCACCATCTCTGTAAGATTGGTATTTCTCTGACAAAGTTGCCTCATGTGACATGGTCTTTTCCAGAATTTCTCTATTGCTCAGTAATGTTTGCAGCATTTTTAGTATGGGGACATACACAACATTCTGCTTGTTTTCTAGGACAAATTCAACTGGCATAACCAAAGAGAATTCCCTTGAAATGTATGATTTTCACCTGTTAGCAGTTGACAACGATCCCTCATCAGAAGTGAATTTGAGGAATACATTATTCTCAATGACCACTTGAGCTATCTCATTCACTAAAGCATCATCAACATTTGCACAATGCATATGTAGAATTCTTCGAATAGAAGAATGTAGCAATGGCTGTGATAACAAATGAATTTGGTTGATCTGATCTATGACCTCTTGCAGGGCAGTTTCAGAGATGTTAAGAATTGATGACATTTTCAGAAAAAGAGCAGTTACATTGCATTCACACTGATTCTCTAAGTCCTCCACATCTTCATTTTGCTCAGCAACTTCACAGTCAATATCATCAACTTCAGGGCCACTCTCCTCTAGCTGAACACTTGCATTTGTTGGAAGTTCTTCAACTACATTTTTTGAAACAATTTCCTGTTTGAATGGCGTCTTGTTGTGCATCTGATGCTCTTTGCTTTTGTGTGCAGTAAAGGTAGAATAAACACTACTCTGAAAGTTACAGTCCTGATATGGGCAATCAACCATCTGCCTCAGCTTAAGATGTCTTCGCAAATGGGTAAAGAAGTCTGCTTCTGTGCAAGGCTCCACAAAGTCGCACAACTGACAGTGAAATGCAGTTTCTCCACTTTTGCCTGCATCCTTTTGAGTGTGCCATGTTGAAAGGTGTACTTTGAGTGCATTAAAAGATTTAAATGTGCAGAGGCATTCCTTATGGATTTCACACTCGGACATCCTCACTCCCATGCCTTCATATTTTAAGCGGTAATGCACAAGTAGCCTCTCTTTTCAGCAAAAATGTGCAGTACTTACAAGTCCACTGCATTAGGGAGTACTGCTCTGGTTGACCTGAAAAGACATGATAAATTCAGCATTAAGCACTTGTTTAAAAAAAAAGTTTATTTTTTTTTTCTAAATAGTCACAAATTAAAATGTACAATTAATTGTTTTAATCTCAAATTAAAATCTGCAATGAATTATTTTAACATTGGCAAACTAAAATGTGCAATAAATTATTTTTAAATGAAATGAAAGATTTTTTTTAAATAGTGAAATTGAAATATACAATGATTTTTTTAGTCACAAACCAAAACTGTGCTTTGAACTATTTTTTTTAAACAGTCATAAATAAAGATGTACAATTAATTATTATTTACAGTCATGTCGAAGTGTGCGATGAACAGTCACAAACTGCCATGTACAATGATTTATTTTAAACAGTCCAAAATTGGAATAAATGAACTTGATCCGTTTAACAATGGAATTGGTTTTATCATAATCCCACTGTAGTAACATTAATGTATTTCTGTTACCCAAACCCATGGATCTAATCAAATCAAATCAAATCAAATTTTATTTATATGGCACTTTTCATACACGGCGGTAACACAAAGTGCCTCACAGAGGCTAAAAACAACAAAGAAAACCCCAAAGACCGAAGACCCACCCCTCCCACCCTCACATAAATACACAAAACACACACATAAATATACACACCCACTCACACAAGCACACACATACATAGGCACATGCACACACACACACACATCCCCACACACACTGACCAACACTAGAGAGACATGGCTGAGCACCGAGACATAAGGTGAGGAAAAACTAATACAAATATTGAATGATTATTCAGTGTATGAAGCATTAGGTGAATACCTTTAATTGCTGAGAGCGGGGTAAGTGTGGACACTTGACCATCTGGTTCAGCCTGAATGGAGGACAGTGAAAAAACACACAATTAAGGCAACAATTTCAAAATATAGACACATACATCAACACACCAGGTTGTTATAATATCACTCTTGTTAACTGTATTCCTATATTGAGCTTTAACCCTTAAAACCCCACATAGACCCTACATAAACCTAAAAATGCCAGTAAGGTATGAATGAGACTTCACACTGCAGCAGATAAATGCCATATTTCACAAAAAAACCAAAATCGCCCAGTAAAAAAAAACTTGTGTTTTGTTGAACAGCTCCCTAGTCAACCAGGAAATTTCCTTTTTTTTCAATGTGAAAAGTTGTACTTGGGTGTTTTGGAGCTACATGTGAAGTTTTGTGCAAATACACTTTTTCCTCTGTGAGTTACAGCTCACAGAGGAAAACAGAGGATCATGACCAGGATCATGACCATAAAGGCGGACTTCACCACTAAATGCAACACAATATACTAAACATCAGCAACTAACAGCAAAAAAATCTTCATTTTGTCAACATTTATCATGTATCAACAATAATAAAGCGAAATAATAACGATGACTTTGGCTCTCACATAAGTGTTATATATAATTGGAAAATAGCAATCTGTCAATAAATGGAAGACTTCTGGAGAAATCTTTTTTGATAAGGTTGACTACCTTATCAAAAAAGATTTTTTTTAATGCCTTCCAATGGGAAGTCAAATGATTAATGATAAAACAAATAACAAACAAGTAAAAAAAGTGCTTCACAACAGTAATGATAACAGCTCAAAAACAGTCAATTAAAAATAAGGCTGAGGTGTGGTCTACTATTTATATGACTACAGTTGACTCCGTGAGTAGCCGGCGTCTGTTGCCATTGGAGGTTTGTTGTGATTGCGTGTTACCACATGATTACACGCACCCTATACCATCCCTTGTTGTGGTAGAGGCATCATTCAATGACCCTCGGAAGGCAGAGGATCTCACAATTCAAATGCAGTTCACAGCTCGTCTCTACCATAAACGGTTCAGAAGTTGTAATGTTTTGTAAAACGTGAAAGTGTTGTATCCATAGACATATATACGTAGACGCCGCATGGAGCGGATTTGGCCGCTGCTGCAATACGTCAGCGTCGCCGCCATATTGGATGTGGCAAAGCTGCGCTGTAAACTAATACAAGTAAGTGGACTTAATTTCATAAAGTGCCTTTCTCCCTAGCAATTTATTTTAATGCCTCTTATTTATTCATTCACACATACTGTAAATTACTATACTTGATAAACAATTAGGGACCCAAATGAATGTATTTAAACTAAAAGATGACTAAAATAAGAACTTTATTGACCCACACACACATGAATAGGCTTGATTGGAATATGATTCAAGTACATATATTCTGAACATCTTCTTCTGGAACATATCATTTCATTTTTATTGACTTGTTTTTGGCCTATGTTAACAACAAACACATTTTACTATACAATATAACACATTTTGACCTTTTTTCAGGCTTTTCTGTGTCCAGACAGTGAAGCATCATGCAGCTCATCTTAGAGAGAGAACGGCTCTATAGTCAGAGCAGGAAGCTCACACATTTAGACACATTAATATGAAAGAGTTATAAATTCAGTTCTCCCTCCAAAAGCAAAATAGCAGTTCGAAGAACACCTCATAGGCTACAGTTTTGTGTGTGTGGGGAGGGGAGTTATTAAGCTCACAATCACAATCAAGATGCTGAGGTTCAGCCATTTTAACATGACTGTAAACACAGATTCATTTAGAGGAGGGTTTTATCTAAACAGAGACATCAAACATGAACATTTTCAATATATGATGTTACACACATAGCTGTTATAAGTTTGTCTGATTTTTCATCTTTCTATCAGAGGTGAGAGTCTGCTGCCTGGAAGCTGATTTAAAGCCTGAGGTGACTGAGCTTTTCAAACTGTTTTACCATATTATGGTGCGCTCTATCTGCTTGACCTACTAATACATACACATAGGTTATCAATCAGCAATCAATGAGCTTTTTTTACTTGAGTATTTCCTCATATGTGTTCTTTAACACATATATATATATATATATATATATATATATATTGAAAATGATCGTGTTTGATGTCTCTGTTTAGATAAAACCCTCATCTAAATGAATCTGTGTTTACAGTCATGTTAAAATGGCTGAACCTCAGCATCTTGATTGTCATTGTAACCTGAGCTTAATAACTCCCCTCCCCACGCACACAAAACTGTAGCCTATGAGGTGTTCTTCGAACTGCTATTTTGCTTTATATTGTATTGTAAAATGTGTTTGTTGTTGAACTAGGCCAAAAACAAGTCAATAAAAATGAAATGATATGTTCCAGAAGAAGATGTTCAGAAGATATGTAACAGCCACACTTGAATCATATTCCAATAAAGCCTATTCATGTGTGTGTGGGTCAATAAAGTTCTTATTTTAGTCATCTTTTAGTTTAAATACATTCATTTGGGTCCCTAATTGTTTATCAAGTATAGTAATTTATGTGTGAATGAATAAATAAGAGGCATTAAAATAAATTGCTAGGGAGAAAGGTGCTTTATGAAATTAAGTCCACTTACTTGTATTAGTTTACAGCGCAGCTTTGCCACATCCAATATGGCGGCGACGCTGACGTACAGCTCAGCGCTGAGTGTGGCATCTATGTATATATGTCTATGGTTGTACCCATGGTTGCATCGATGGAACGCCATGTGGAATGCTCGGCTTAAGGCTGAGGTGTGGTCTACTATTTACATGACTACAGTTGACTCCGTGAGTAGCCAGCGTCTGTTGCCGTACTACGTGATTGCGTGTTACCACGTGATTACACGCACCCAATACCATCCCTTGTTGTCGTAGAGGCACCATTCAAGGACCCTCGGAAAGCAGAGAATCTCGTGATTCAGATGCAGTTCACAGCTCGTTGCACCGTGGTCCCGGTACCGAAGCTCCACCACACACACAACAACGCCAAACGGCCGACCTTCTCCCCCACACTTGCCCCTGTCGTCGACACCCCCACACACACACACACACGCGCGCGCGCGCAAATCGCCAAAAACAGAGTAGTCTACCATAAACTGTAGTCTACATTTGTTTAAAAAAATGGCGACGTTACTGTGCTAGCGGTGATATTTGAATTTGATTGAATTTGAAGACAACACGACGGTTTACAAAAGAGTAAAACATTTACTTACCAACACAAGTAGGCTAGGTTAAGGTGTTGAAGGGAGCTCCTGGTTGACCATGCGGTTGACGTGGACATGTGTGGGAAAGTTTCGGTAGCGCGAAGTAGATGAGGCAGGTCTGAGCATGTCCAAAAAAACGCCCAAAGCACACTGGGTACAATAAATTATTTTTTCTAATTTGACTTAACTGGGATAAATCAAGTTAAGCATGTTTTCCAACCCCAAATTATTACTTACTTATTTAAAATTAGTGTTCATAACATGGTGATGAAAACTGAGTTTGGTTCACTTATCATATTTAATTAATTTGTATGTTAGCATTTAAATGTATAAATGCTGTGAATAACATGTGTATACTAATGACAATACCATATGCTCTTTATTAGAAATGCCTTGACCAGAATCCCCACCAAATCCTGTGTCTGAGGATGAGCCTCTGCCTACTGAGTCTGACCCTGCTAATTGGCCTTCAGTTCTGACTGACAGAATTCGGACACAGCTGGTTTGCAGAGGACCAAGTGAGGTACCGGCTGACTTTGTTTTCACCAGGAATGAGGTGGATGGAAGAAGTTGCCGTCACCAGTATTTCAAGAAGACATTAGTCAATATATAATAAAATATAAGATATTGTTGTGTCTGTACGTTGGGGTTTGGTGGGAGGGGGGGGCCAAGGATGGTTTGCCCAGGGCGTACAACTAGCCAGGACCGCCTCTGGCCAAAAATATTTGTTTTGGGGTCCTCTAATGGGGACAGGAAGTTTTCCATGGTTTCACATACAGTCATTTTCAGTATGAGAAAATTAATTTGAGAGCATGATAGACTGTGGCTCTCCAGTGGAATGACTTGGGAACAAATTTCAAAGGCAGAAATATGTGTTTTGGGGTCTTCTAAGGGTTCCAGGCAGTTTTCTTTGTTTTGTCAAAGTGGTTGTTATGAAAACTGCATTATGTGAGTTTTAAGCTTTTCACAGCGAGAGAAGCATTTTAAAGCATGTTTAGCTGGGGCTCTCCAGCAGGATGAATTGTTAACACATTTCATAGCCAGAAATATGTGTTTTGTGGTCTTCTCAGGGTGCCAGGCAGTTTTCTTTGTTTTCTCAAAGTGGTTGGTGTGAGAACAGTCATTTTCAGTAAGAGAAAATCGCTATGAGAGCATGATAGAAAATAAGCTGTGGCTCTCCAGTGGAATGA